>JAKSZU010000006.1:52510036-53710036 GCA_026018925.1 Tupaia tana | reverse complement strand
GATATTACTAGACGGCATTGTATCTGGAGATCTAGAAGAAGGGTGTCAACTGTCAAACGGTGGCACTGTACTGTAGAGAAATCTGAGCCCCACGCTTTAACCAATGACAGTAAGACAGGATAAGAGGGTAAAAATCCACAGGGGTCTCAGTGGATGTGGGCATTTTTATTTAGGGCAAGGAAACTGAGGGGATGTGAGAAATAGCCTTAAGATCAGAGAATTCACTCCCAATAAACTAAATATTCCTAAGGCTAAACCAGTCATAACGGGTTGAAGGGAAAAAAAGGGCCTGGATGAGATGGTTGAAGGTTGGGAGAGTTCAATGGAAAGATCAGGAGTGTTCAGACAAAGGTAAGGGGCTGTGAAGTGAGAGCCCATCATGGTGATTACTGATCATGAAGACAACTGAATAATTAGAGTAATGTCTTATTTTATATAACCTAAATATCAGACGGGTCACTCTATCTCTTGAGAGTCATATAACATTTGATTCAATACCTTTCCATGTAGTGTTCTTCCCAAGGTAAATTGGTTTCTTAGGAAGCTTAAGTTCTCATAGTTATCTGTGGATCCTGTTTCATAACTCCTCTTCACTCTTGGTGTGTCTGTGTCTTACTTCTCCCAATTGTTTTCCATACTCCTTAACCTCACATTTAATGTAGCCTTTTGCTAAAGATTGAGGGGTAAAGGTGACAGGAGAATGGAGGAATGGTTAATCACATTCAATCTGGATGGCAGACACTGAAATAGAATGTTACTATCACTGCTCTTTCCTGTAGCCCCTAGGTAATCTTACCTCCTGGACTACTGTGTCTCATTGATTGGCTTTTACAATTAGGCTCCAGGTCATCTGGTTATGTCCAGGGCATTAAAAGTGTATTTCTAAGGCAGTACAGAGCTGAGCTAAGAGTGGAAGGTATTGCTTAAACAGCTGAGCTAAACTATTTCAGAAAGGTAAGGTCTGTCCTAAAGAACTTCAAAGGCAGATTGCTTACAAAGCTATTTCTGCTCCAAACCTGTGTGATTTTATGTGTGTTGGGGTGCCAGTAAGGTAGTAGTCAAGTTACTTTTAGAAGTTCCTGTCTGGTTCTCTCCCTAGGTGGATCCAGTAAGTTACTTTGGATCAAGTCTTTGTTTGGAGTTTCTTAAGTGATCCCTTTTTAACTAGAAAAATTTAAACACAGAAGCTTTTGACAGATCACATTTGTATTAGATGAAAGCTGCCTTTTCTAGTTCTGGAGTTGTAAAGGGCAGCAAACAAACAAAAGAAATAAGGAGAATGAGAGAGAGTTTCTGACTCTTTGGAAGCTCAGCATTTTCAGAACGTCTAATGGATAGGGATGGTACCTATTAAGAAGCTTTATCAAAATATGACAGCAAAGAATCCAAAAAGGAATTTTTTTAAAGGTTTTTGCCATAGGGCATGTGTGCTCATCAGAGAGAGACAGAGTGAGACAGTGAGAGGGAAAGTGAGAAATAACCCCCCAGGGGGGATTGCCACATCATAATCCCTTCTCTTTCATTCTCCTCCTGGGATTTTGGGCATGCACACCCATGCACCTGGTATGATTTTCAAGCTGCCAGGTCTGGGATTTGAACCATGGTTGACCATGTGGGAGTCCAGCACCTTAACCACTATGCCACCTGCTGCCCCCCCCAAAGGAATTTACCAGGAGAGTAAAAGAAGTCTGGCATGGTGATCTGCCTTCAAGGCTACCACTTAACACTGGACTTTTCTCTGGACCCAGACATCCTGGAACAAAAACCCAGTTTAGAAACAGTACTAAGTGTGTAAGTAACCTTAGAGTTAAGCAACCTTGAGGTCCCTAATGTGACAACATTGCATGCTGTGCAGGTGTGTTTCAGGTTACTTGCAAACATCGTGAATCTAAGCCTTCCAAAGGATCAGTTAGTGGAGTCTTCTGTGGTGTCTGGAAACAGATCCAATTGCTTTAGATTGGGTAGCCCTAAAATTCTTTGAAAACTCCGATGTAGTAGAAAAACTCCAGAGAAGATTCTGATTTTGAGCAATTTATTAGAAAAATAGCAGAGATATGTATCTCAAACTGTGAAGCAGGTCATATTAGTTACCTATGACTTCTTTTTTGTAATAATCACAAAAATTAGTCTTACTATTAAAACCCAAATCTTTGCTACTGTGGTTGTGAACATTTCCTTTTACCTACTCCTCAACTATTAATCAATTTCTGTAGCATTTTGAATCTGCAAAGGAATAAAAATTACTGACTGTTCCACATCCATTTATTCCGTGAAATTTTATTGCATGTTTTCTATATGAGGAGTAAAGGGATGTGGGGCTTTGAACCCAGGTGGCCCAGAACCCCTTTTTGCCACTCAGGAGCATAGACTAGGAGCCCATCAGCCTGGATTCAAATTCTGCTTCCACCACTTCAGTGTTGCATGACTCTGAATCAATGACTTAATCCTGGTGCACCTCAATAACTCATCTAGGTAACAGGGATAACAACAGTAGCGACCTTGGGACTGTTGTGAGGATCTTTTGAGGTAAACTCCTTGGAATGGTGCCTCGGCCAGAGTAAACACAATATAAATATTTGCTATGACTTTGTTATTATTTTTAATAATATGTTGCTTGGGTCTCTGAATTTCAGTTTCCTCATCTGTAAATGGAGATCATCTTACCTATCTCATAGAGTTTTTGCCAGAATTGAAGCTTTCTCTAAAGTGACCTTCAACAGTAGTTCCCTCCTCCTATGAATTAGGCAATGTGCTAGGAAATTAAGATACAAGATTATGATGACAATGTCCCTAATCTCAAGAAGCTCACATTCTATTGGGGCAAGAAAGACAAACGATAACTACAGTACAAATAAGGGTGATGATCAAGGTGCATGCAAGGTGCATCTCTGCCTGGGTAGGAAGGGGCAGTGGAGATGGGAAGTTGCTGAGAAAATCACGAAAGGCTTCCCTTCATTCCATTACCAGTGTTTGGATCACCCATGTCTTTTTAGAGTGACCATTCTAAAATATCAGACCAATTATCCTACATTCCTGCTTTAAAATGTAGAACCATTTGTGTTTCTAAAACAATGGTTTCCAGTCTTTCCATGGAGGCTTTTTCAGGGCAGAACGTTGTGAATGTCCACATGATACTTTATTAATTGAGAAATTATGTGAACCAAAAGCTGCTCTGAATTCAGCGACAGTTTAAACAATTTTGTTATTAATAAATGTAGTACTGACATAGACTTGACCAATAATAACATATATTTGGAATTATAAAATGTATTCAATCTATAAATAATGATTGGTGGCCTCTTTCATTTTTAAAAGCTTATTTATTTATGGAGAAAGCACTATAGGGACCCTTGATTGGGTTTTACTACACCAAGACTCTCTCCTGAGCCTTCCAGCTAGCCAGAATCAAGGTTGCTTCTAGAATGTTCACGTTGATCTGGGATCCAAACTTTGGGCTTTCCCGTATGGCTCCAGTATTGTGTTTTGGTTTCTTACTGCTTGGATCACTATGGTTGGACCTGGCAGGTAGATTCTTGGATGTCTTGTAGTGACTACTTATCACCAATTGAACTCAAGTCTTTAAAGAGGTATCCAAGTTAATTAGTGGGCTATACAAGATGTGGTATGCCCTTTAAGCCAGTATTTCCATTCTTACCTCCGTCCCTTTGCTCTTGCCCCTCCCTCCTCCTCAGCCACATAAGCTGCTTCTGTTCTTGCCCTTTCTTACTCATCACTTTTCCTAGGAATGCCCTTTCTTCTTTCTTTCTTCCTTTCTTCCTTTCTTCCTTTCTTCCTTTCTTCCTTTCTTCCTTTCTTCCTTTCTTCCTTTCTTCCTTTCTTCCTTTCTTCCTTTCTTCCTTTCTTCCTTTCTTCCTTTCTTCCTTTCTTCCTTTCTTCCTTTCTTCCTTTCTTTCTTTCTTTCTTTCTTTCTTTCTTTCTTTCTTTCTTTCTTTCTTTCTTTCTTTCCTTTTCTTTCTTTCCTTCTTTCTTTCTTTCTTTCTTTCTTTCTTTCTTTCTTTCTTTCTTTCTTTCTTTCTCTCTCTCTCTCTCTCTCTCTCTCTCTCTCTCTCTCTCTCTCTCTCTTTCTTTCTTTCTTTCTTTCTTTCTTTCTTTTTTTCCTGCTTGGAACACCCTAACCTTATCTTTCAAGACCTGACAAGAAATATCAGGAGAAACTGTTTCAAATTCCTATTAGAGTTCATTGTTCACTCATGCAACTCACAGTGTGTCAGGCATCATCTCCAGCAGGGGCGCTTATACTGGGATGGTTTTTACATTTGTCTCCCTCACCAGACTCTGGACTTTGAGGTGGCAGAGACTGGTCTTATTCATCTTCGCATTCTGGGCTCTGAAACAATGTCTGGCTCATAGTAGGCGCTCACGTGATGGAGGTTGGTGGATTCACAGTAACTGTTAGAACATTTTTGGCAACCTCAGAAAGAGTAGTTTCCTGGCAAAAGAGAAAAAGCACAATATCCCTGCCCTGGGTGTCCAGGGTCTTTCCTTGTAATTGCCACTCCAGACCAGAACAAATAATAATCCATCTTATATTTAACCATGAAACTGTAGAAAGTTACAGCTGGAAGGAAGTGTAGCTGTCATCCAACATGTCTTCTCTCTATGACAGACCAGGAAGCAGTCATCCTCAAACTTTTCCTTTTCCAGATTCAGTAACACCATTTTCAACGTTCCCATATTCTAGTCCTTGATTCATTTTCTTTGGATCCCAACTCTTCGACGTTACCCCAGGTTGTAGAACTAAGTTACTTATGTACGACAAGTGTAATTTTTTTAAAAAACGCATAACACAAATGCCTGCAATTTCATATTTTTAAAATGATTTAGATATTTCAACAATTTCATGGCCAAGCCCTTTACCAGGCAGTATTGAAGAAAGAACAAAATTGGCAGAGTTGAGTTCTAACTTCACTTATGCTTCTTGCCCAGGCTCTGGTGAAGGTGTGAATAGGCAGTGAAGTGCCAAAGGGCATGCGGTCAGAGGAAGAGTGAACCTGAACACTGAACCCTGGGAAATGAAAACCCATCAGAGTCTGCTATGGTCTCAGAGGTGGGAACCCTGGTTTGTATACCTTCTGAACGTTGAGTGTCCTTTGCCATGTGTCAAACATGAGACAGGTATTTTTGTAGCAACATGGATGAATTTGTGGGGGAGAATGATTTGTATAGAGCTATAAAGTAAGTAGCTTGGGGAAGAATATGGAGAAAATTTGTCTTTGGCAAGATGCTGCACCATTGCAGTATCTTCAGGGCACTGTGCATAACATGGAAAAAATTAGGCTTTCTTCTGTTGCATCCAAGTAACTGCATGGTCACTTTGAGATCAACAGAGTGGTAGTTATTCTTAAAGACATGTATAGATGAAAAGTTAGCACAAGTTAGTTACAATCTAGGAGTTCCGAAGAGCCTGCCCAGAATCTGAGCTTTATTACTGCCTCTCCAGGAGGGAAAGCCTGGACATGTCTCTAAATTTAGGTGAAGTATTACTACAAGCCATTAAAAATGAAAACCCTCCTATATCCAGTCATCTGTGAGTGTGCAAAAGTCTTTACAAACCCCTTTTCCATCTTTTGGCAAGTAAATGCAACCTGCACTCATCCGTCTATTTGTACTTTATTCAAAGTTCGTAGCTCCATGGATAAAATTGGTCAGGCTCACAAATTCAAGTCTAGAGAAGTTAGAATCTTGATTGTTTACAAAGATTGTCCATCAAATGGAGCTGGTGTTAATTAACTCTGGCGTCCCTAATTTCATTTTGCATGTTCAATGGTTGCTATGAAAAGCTGGGTCTGCAATAATGAATGTACAGACAACACTGTCAAGAAGAATGCAGGCATCACATATTTTTCCTTGGGTTGCTTCTGTTACTAATCAAATTTGCAGACGTGAGACGAGAGCGTTTCTGACAGTAAGTCCCACAAAAGGATGCTGTTCATTTATTTTGGCAGTGGGCTGTACTATTCTAAGAAGGCAGCTGTGTATGGCAGAGCCCAGCATTATAACTTAAAGTCTGTCCTGTGTTAGCATTTGCAGGACATTGGGTTGGGTTTAGAAGGAGGTGGAACAGGGTGTATTGAAAATCAGCAGTTAAAATGCTATGACTTGTAAAATCCCTTATGTGCTGTGCAATAGTTTTAGTTATTTAACTGAAGACATTTTAAAGGGCATTTTGCTTTTCATCATTTGTACTGTTGTATACCTACCACGATGGTCAGTTTTCTTTCTTTTTTCCATAATATACATTTTTACTTTAATTTTTGAAGACCCCTAATGTATTATATATAATGGAAACATTTAATGTTTAGGGAAATTTTTATACTGTATTGGTGATTGCAGTTCAACTTCATCTTTTTTTTTTTTTTTTTTTTGAGAGATTATCGCTATAGGGTGCGTGCACTTGCCAGAAAGACCGAGAGAGAGAGAGAGAGAAAGAGAGAGAGAGACAAAAAGTGAGAAATCACCCCCCAGGGGGGATGGCCACGTAGCAATCCCTTCTCCTCCATTCTACTCTCGGCATCTTGGGCACGCACGCACACGTGCCTGGCATGAATTTAAGCCGCGGGTCTGGGACTTGAACCACAGTCACTACATGGGAATCCAGCGACATAGCCATTATGCTAACTGCTGGTCCTAGTTTTATTTCTTTATAGGTAGTTTTCAATTTGTGCAGGTCACTAGTAGCTCATGAGTATGTTTAAATTTCAAGCCAAGAGGTTTACATTGGTATTTTAGAAATTCTAGTGAGAATTTTCAGTTACATTAAATTCTACAAATGCCCTATTTCAATGGAATATTCAAGACATAAAGCAAGCCAGTAATATAATAACTGAGAAGAGGACTTTCAGTTTTTACCAGACACCTTTGCGGCTGGGCATAGCCCAGAAAACCTTGTCTGCTATAAAGAGGGTGATTTTACTCTGGATTCGCATTAAAAAAAAAGAAGTCTGTCGCTCAAATGACAGACAGGTCTCTTTCCTTCGGGTTGTTGGCAGGATGCCCACTATAAACCAAAAGTAGTCTGGGTGCTAAGCAGAGCTGGCAGGGAGATGGAATGGAGAAGATGACGGAGGCAATTCTGCTCTTTTCCTCCCCATGTGAAGAGAACACATTGGGTGTTTGTTTACTGTGTAGGCCATCAGGCAGATACCCAATCATCTTCAGGTACATGTTAATCTTCGGCAGTGCTTCTAGAATAAAATGCTAACACTTCCAGGGCCATAGATACACATCATGTAGTTCTCTCTTTGCATTTATGGTTTAGCTTAATTCATTCCATTGTATCAATGCAGGTACTTAGGTGCATTTGCATTTTATGGTGTTCAAATAGAAATTTGGGTTTGGAATTGAGATCCAACTATGTTAGTTTTTTGTCCTTTTTCTTTTTTGTTTTAAATCCTTCTTTTGAGATTATTCTCTTTTTTCCACTCTGCTTTAAACCAGACACTCCTAAAAGAGTCTACCTGAAACAGACTGGCCATTGTGAGTGGTACTGCTGTAGTTCCATGGAAACCATGTCTGTGAGTCAGAAAGCAAACAGCAGGCTTGTTGTATTGATACTACGGTGTGTGTTACTAGTGTAACACCTGACTTGTGTGAACTGGCCAGACATCTCCCCCAGGAGTTGCTTACAGGATGCTGTGAGGGTTAGAACTAATTGGAAGTATAACCCGTGACTGTTTTGGGAAGGCAAAGTCATACCATCCTAGCGGCAGGCCCATCCCTTCTGCTTCTCAGTGGGGATCCGAAGTTTTATTGCAGTCAGTGGAAGACAGGAGGCCATTTGCTTCCTGCACATCGATCACTTGCTGTCTGAAAACCTCAGGGTATTCTTCTCAAAAGGCAGGCCACACAGCCTCGCTTCTTAGTTCTTCGAGAACAATCTAACGAGTCAGTTAACAACAAGAATCAATTAATCAGACTCTTTAGTGGGAAGAGGCATGAAAAAAAAAAAATAACGAAGCCAAACCAAATGTCTTCAAATGATTAAGCAGAACAGATTGCTTATTGGTTGTTGTCTGTAGTATCCTAAAATGGCCAGCAGTTTACTAATCAGGGCTTTTGGCCTGTTTTTGTATGGCATGAAAACAAAAATGATTTAATTTAACTTACATAATATATTTATTTTATTGCCAGATGGTGTATGCACTTGCCAGAGAGTAAGCAAAAAGAGAGAAAGCACCCACCAATGGATCCTGGTTACACCGCAATTCCCCTTCCCCAGCGCTCCATCCCATCAGAATACTGGGTGCACATGCACATGCACCCAGTGTGTTCAGGCTTCTGGGCTGGGATCTGAACCATGGTCGGCCATGTGAAATCCAGCTTTCCAGGCACAGCCCTTAACCCCTGCACTATCCAGGGGGCCCTGAAAATGATTTTTAAAGATTTATCTTTGGGGCCAATAAGAGGGGTGGTGGTTAAGGCACTGGACTCCCACATGGCCAACGGTGGTTCTAGTTCTAGACCTGGCAGCTTGCTTTCTTACTTTGTCTCTCTCTCGTCATCTCTGTCTCTCTCTGGTGAGCGTGTATATCCTGTAGCAAATTTAAAAAAATAGTAATAATGATAAATAAAAGTAAATAATAATTCTTTTAAAAATTAAATAGAGTTGTTTTTAAAGTTGTTAAAAAAAATTCTCCAAAGCAAAGAATATGAGCTAGAGATGGTCCCTGACCCACAGAGTCTAAAACGCTTTTCATAGGATATTTTATAGAAAACAATTCCAAGCCATAAGGATGCAATAATGAGGGAGTTTCTCACTATAAACCAAAAGTAGTCTAGTCATCATTTCCTTCCCCCCCAGTATCAATCTGTATTATCAATTGAGAGCTTTGGCTTTGTTTTAAGGGACTGTGAGAACTACGTGGTGTGGTTTTGGAGTTTCCTGCTTTACTTTCAGACAGGCATTAGAACAACCTCGGGCTGTTATATATTGTCGGTAACTGATGGACAACTGAAGGCTAACACCAAGTTAGACCGAACATAGATTAGCTTCCTAGCCTGTGACAGGGTTTCCAGTACAGCCAGCCTTTCAGCCAGCACACATGTTTATCAGATCTTTTGAGCCATCTGATACTTTGATGTTTCTCTTCCAATACCCTTCTTGAAGAGCTGGCCCACCTCCAAGGTTTGGGAAAGATAAAATTGTAAATGAATTCCTAAAGTTTCTAGTTAGATAGAGACTAACTTTCAATCCAGGTTCTTCCTCCTTGTTCTTTGATCTGAATCCCAGGAGAGTAGTGAAAGTTTCTACTGCTGCAACTTCGTCTGGATATTACAGATGAACAAATATCTTTGGTCTGCGAATGTACCCTAAGTTGATGGTGGGGGGAGGCTGAGGGAAAGGACTGGGGAGGTGCAGAGGGCATGCAGCCTTTGTCTCGCCTTTTCTTTGGGCCAAATGTTCTCTCCTTGAAGAAACACTAATCTGAAGGCTAATGTGGGTAGGGTAATGCCTTCTTCCTGAGGCTTGACATCCCCTACATCCACAACCTGAGCAAGCCTAGGACTTAAACAAGCCCCAGGGTCGGCACCTACCACCCATTCTTTGTGACTCATTTTTCCCACTTTTTATCCTTTCTGATTTTGTCTAACTCAGGGCCTTGCGATCTTTCCCTGAGACCAAAGTGATGTCCTCTTTACAGATGGCCCTAATCCCAAAATCAAGTGCAGTCTGCCCTGCACCCTACTTGCAGGGACCTAAAAAGTGGTCATGTCACCCAAGATTGGAACCTCTCTTTTGATTCCCATTGCCTACTGATAAAAGTTTAACTGCGGCATTGTGAGATCTGCCTACCTCTCTACTAGATCTGGCTGCTTCTTTACTTCACCTTCTATTTGCACCTATCCGTCAAGCTGAGAGGTATTATTTCTTCTTTTTCCCCTTCATTTTTTTGGGAGAGATTTTGGCTATATGGTACGTTCATACACTAGAGAGATAGAGAAACAGAGAGCCAGAAAGTGAGAAATCACCCCCTAGGAGGGATGGCCACACCGCAATCCTTTCTCTTCTATTCTCCTCTTGGGATTTTTTGGACATGTATGCACACGAGTGTGTGAGTTTTAAGCCGCTGGATCCAGAACTCGAACCACAGTCAACTATAAGGGTGTAGTTGACAGTAATCATTACGTCATCTGCTGCTTCCCCTAGTGGTGTGTAGTTCTTAAGCAGATTGTTTTGCCTATGCCTTTATTCATGTTGGTTCCACCACTTGAAGTGCCCTCCCTGCTCTTTCCCCAGTTGTTTCACAGGTAACTAATTATCTTCAAATTGGAGTCCAGGATTATGGTAAGAGTTTAATTGTATTCCTTGCAAAAGATGTGGAAGTTCTGACCTTCGGTACCTGTGACTATGACCTTATTTGGAAATAGTGTATTTGAAGATGATCAAGAATAAAAAGGTGATCTTACAGCTGCTAAGAAATATCAGCAAGATTCTGATCCATTACACCTGAATTTGTGTCTGAGTGTCTGAGCTTCTAGCAGTGTCAGGTGGTGCTGCTGCTAGTCCATAGACCACAGTTTGAGTGCCAACATTTTAGATATAACCTGTTGAATAGATAACAACACCCTTTGGTTCTGTGAAAAACATGCTCATCCATTCAATGCCAGAGAATAAACAAGGAGACACAAGACTTTAATAGTGGTTTTGCGGGACCAGCAGTTAGCGTAATGGCTATGTCACTGGACTCCCATGTAGTCGACCGCGGTTCACATCCCGGACCCGGTGGTTTAAAACTCATGCCGGGCGCGTGTGCGTGCGTGCCCAAGATCCTGAGAAGAGAATGGAGGAGAAGGGATTGCAGTGTGGCCATCCCCCTGGGGGGTGATTTCTCGTTTTCTGTCTCTCTGTCTCTCTCTCTTGTCTTTCTGGCGAGCGCACGCGCCCTTTAGCAAAAACCTCTCCAAAAAAATAATATAGTGGTTTTGCAAGATCGGGTGTCCTATGGGCAGGCATGCCCAAATTGGTTACTACAAATTATTTATTCCCTAGTACACAAATCCTTTTCCCAGTTCCTCATTGGCTGAGTACTATGGGGTGTACAATCTTCCCAGACATCACCTAAGTTTCATTATTCCCTTATTAGGTATTAAGGTACAGGCTCAGGACAAGACCATTAAAAAGGCCTGCCCAATGTTCTGAGAAGGAAGAAGAACCAGGAAGTAAAAAAGAGCTAAGGGCTGGTGACCAGCCACCATCTTGAAAAGTCATTTCTCAAGGATGACTTGTTGTTTTGGGGTTGTGTTTGTTCAGGAAACTTTCAGGAATGTGTACTATCTGGGGTTGAGACATCTGCAAGCTGATTAAGCAACTTTTGTAAAGCTATTCTTGAAAAGGAATCACGTAAGGCTATTTTTTATGGTTCTCAACAGAATTTCCAAGGTTGTTAGGGTGGGCCTGTTCTAAAATGACTGTTGTCCTTATGAAAAGGGGGAAATTTGGACCCTGAGACAGACATGCATAGAGTGAAGACAATGTGATGACAGAGAAAGAAGATGGTCTACAGGCCAAGGAATGACTGAAGTTTCCTGAAGTTAGGAGAGGTGAAACCAAGCCTGCCAACACCTGAATTTAAGGCTTCTAGTCTCCAGAACTGTGAAATGACACATTTCTGATTTTTGAGCCATCAACATTATGGTACTCTGTTACGGCAGTGCCCGCAAATGCATATAGGACACTTAGTGTAAAACCTTTCTTGATCTACATAAAATCAAAATGAATAGCCCCTTGTACCCCAACTTGTCCCAGGATAGCACACAGTCCTAGCAGCCATAGTATGATAAAGCAGTGCTTTTCAGATTCTTATGTACACATGAATTACATGGTAACCATGTTAAAATGCAGATTCTGGAACTGGCTCCATGATTTGGTGGTTAAGGCTACTGGACAGCACATGGCCAATGGCACAGTTTGAGTCCTAGACATGGCAGCTTGAGAAACATGATGAGTACATCTGCATGTGTGCCCCAAATCTCAGTAGAATGGAGAAGTGGAGAAGAAGGGATCTCAGTGTACACATACCCCATGGGGGAGTGCTAGCTCCTTCTCTCTGTCTCTTGGTTTCTCTGTCTCTTTCTAGCAAGTGAAAAAAAGCAGAATCCTTGTCTATAAAACAGCTGATTGCAACATCATTAATCTGGAATAAATGAAAAAGAGACAAATTTGTGAATTAATTTTTAACATCTAATTTAAAGTATTTATTTATTTTTAAAATTAGATATTTAATTTTATTTATTTATTTATTTTTTTAATTTGACCAGAGGGAGAAAGAGGAAGAGAGAGAGATAGAAGGAAAGTAAGAAAGCATGCCCCCAGGTCCAGGACCTGTTGGCCACATGGGAATCCAGTGCCTTAACTACCATGCTGCCCGCCGACCCAATTTAAAGTATTTAAAAGAAAAGAAAGAAGTGACTTCAATTAAGCTGCTAAGAATATGTTAAAGGGGCCAGCCAGACCATGGCGGGTAAGGAAGGTGGGTCTCACATAGCCAACAGCATAGTTCAAGTTCCAGACCCAGAGTTTTGATGAGCATATGTGCCCTATAGCTAATTTTAAAAAGAAAAAGAAAAAGAATGTGTTTGTTACCAAGACTTCTTGTTGGGTGTGTTCTGTTGAATAGATAACAATATTGCTTTGGTTCTAAACAGTATATCTAAATACTTTTAGATAATTGAACTTAATCTCATAATCTTATTTACAGTATTGCTTCCCTACAAAATCATTTCTAAATAGTAAAATAAATTAAAAAGTAAATAAATTTTAGTCTCAACAAAGTTGAATTATCACAAATTCCAAATAAATACGGTTCTTTTTTTGCTTGTTTGTTTTTAAAGAGATTTTTTGCTATAGGGTGTATTAGATTACTGGAAAGACAGAGAGAGACAGAAAGTGAGAAATCACCCCTTGGGGAGATGGCCATGCTACAACCTTTTCTCCTCCATTCTCCTTTGGGATTTTGGGCATGCATGCACATACACCAGCATGTTTCAAGCTGCTGGGTCCAGGACTCAGACTATGGTTGGTCATGTGAGAGTCTAGCGCCTCAACCACTACACCACCTACTGGCCCCAATAAGATCCTTTTTTCATGTATGTAATCTCAGTGACCTCTGACATTTCATAATTTAAGGTTTTCCTATATCTTTTGAAGCTGTTTTAAAGCTAAAAGATAATTTTATTTACATCCACTTATCAAAATATATACTATAGTTTGTCACTTTGAAGAAAATGAGACAAGGATAGAGAAAAAACAAGCAAAGGTGAAGAGGATAAACAGGATAACTGTCAAAAATTCAGTGTGATGCACGTCAGGCGGGTTGAGGGACAGAGGGGCCCTGCTCTGCCTGGCAGGGATACTTCCAGTGATGAATGGAAGGAACAGCCAGGAGGCAGCCTCCTCGTTCCTACTTAGTGAGGACCCTCGGGTTCATCTAAAAAAGCAGCATTTGAAAAGTCAGTGTGATTTGTTGTAAAAGAAATCAGTACCAGCAAATTAGTTCTTTTAAACATATAAACAAGCCATCAGGATTATTTCCTAGACTGGGTTTTTCATTCTGAATGGCTTCAAATGAAGAGATTCACTACAAACTAGAAACACATTGACCTCAGATCATCCAACAAGTTTCTGAATTCTAACAGGATTTCCTGGTTTAACAGAAGCTTTCCATAACAAAACAATTGTCCTCTAGCAAAAAATGAGAAAACTGCTTTGAATGTCTTTTTCCTTATCTTTTATCTTCTTGCAATAGCACAAATTCCCCCCACCTCTTGGTTTTTCATATTTTTTGAAAGAGTAATTTTTATTTAACTTTATTTTATTTTATGTATTTATTTTAATTTGACCAGAGAGGGACAGAGAGAGAGAGAGAGAAAGTGAGAAAGCAAGCTGCCAGGTCCTGGACTCAAACTGCAGTCGGCCATGTGGGAGTCCAGCACCCTCAAACACCACGCCACCGGCTGGTCCCTTTTTTCATTTTCATTATAATTAATGAAGTAAGCTAAAGTGTTGGAGTTTAGAGCTAAACATGTGAGACAAGCATGTAGTTCAAAGAAATTTACAATACCAGCCAGAACCATACCTCTTGGGCAAAAAACTTCGTAAAATTGTTATTAATATAAATATTCAAATTCTTTTGATCATGTAGAAAAATTAAGGGCCTTTTCATTGACAATATAATTCTACCAAAGAGAAAAAGGAAGAATAAAGAAAGGATTTTAAAAAATTTTTTTATCTTTTAGTTTTTTTGCCATAGGATGAGTGCATTCACCATAGAGAGATAGTGAGAGGGCAAGTGAGCAATCGCCGTGCCAGGGAGGATGGTCATACTGCAGTCCTTTCTCTTCCATTCTCCTCTGGGGATTCTGGGCACCCACACACACATACCAGCATAATTCACAAGTCCTAGTCTGCTGTCTGCCATGTGAAAGTCCAGTGCCCAACCATTACGCCACCTCCTGGCTCCAAGAAAGTATGTTTTGGGATCAGCAGTTAGCATAATAGCTATGTCGATGGACTCCCATGTAGTTGACCGCGGTTCGCGTCCCAGACCCGGTGGCTTAAAACTCACACCGGGTGCGTGTGCGTGCGTGCCCAAGATCCCCAGAGGAGAATGGAGAATGGAGGAGAAGGGGTTGCGGCGTGGCCATCCCCCCGGGGGGGTGATTTCTCGCTTTCTATCTCTCTGTCTCTCTCTCTCTGTCTGGCGAGCACACGCGCCGTATAACAAAAACCTCTATAAAAAAAGAAAGAAAGCAAGAAAGCAAGAAAGAAAGAAAGAAAGAAAGAAAGGATGTTTTAATAGGTGTATGTTCACCAGTCTAAATGAATTCTTTGAAGGGGTATAACCTTCTAGGTGCAAATTAAACAGTTGGCTAAACTCTGTAATTTTTAACTATTTTTTTACCAGCCTATTTTTTTCTTATTATGATTGAAAGGAAAGACTATTTCCACACAGTGCTTCAAAGAGCACGGAACTCTCCACCAATAATCTTTAAAGTCACTGCTCTTGCACCTCAAAAAGCTTCGACTATCTGTTTGTCCCCCATCAGAGAGATAGTCTTTTGTTTATGCACCAATTGGATCTAGACTGCTTTCAAACTGTGGAAGAAAAACTTACATTCTGCTAGGGAAAACATAAATTATATTTGGCTATTTCTAAAATTCCTGTACCTTTCCTTTCAAAATTAGAAATTTCTAAATCAGAAAATGAGGAAAAATGGAAAAGCAAAATGTCAGACTCCCAGGACCTATAAAAACTTGATAATGTTTTTCTTTTTAAGAATTATTTTATTTAACTTTATTTATTTACTTATTTTAATTTGACCAGGGAGGGACAGAACAAGAGAGAGAGAGAGAGAGAGAGAGAGAGAGAGAGAGTGAGAAAGCAAGCCGCTGGGTCCAGGACTAGAACAGTGGTTGGCCATGTGGGAGTCCAGCACCCTTAACCACTACGCCACCTGCCAGCCCCTTCCATAATGGTTTTAACTAGAAAAATATTCTTCTCTCTCCCTTTCTATAGCATTGAAGCCCAAGTTTGTCTAAAAATTAATTTGCATCTAATTACAAAGCTCCTAGTTACTTTCAAACTGCTGAGGAGTTTAGACCTTTTTCTGAGAATAGTAAAATAGATTTAAACAAAAATTTTAATAAAAAGCCAGTATAGGGGTAACCCACAAAGTCTATTTTTGCAGATGGATATGGAGAGTATATTAGAGTTATGAACCAGTGATCCTAAAATCCAACCTTGAGACTGCCCTATCCCCTTTCCCATCACTCAGTGATTGATTTTTTTTTTTTTTTTGGAGAGGTTTTTTTGGCTACAGGGCGCATGCGCTCACCAGACAGACAGAGAGAAACAGAGAGACAGAAAGTGAGAAATCACCCCCCAGGGAGGATGGCCACGCCGCAATCCCTTCTCCTCCATTCTCCTCTCAGAATCTTGGGCACGCACGCACACGTGCCCGGTGTGAGTTTTAAGCCACCGGGTCCGGGACGCAAACCGCGGTCGACTACGTGGGAGTCCAGCGACATAGCCATTACACTAACTGCTGGTCCCCAGTGATTGATTTTGACTTTACATCTCTGATGCTAAAAAACTAAGGCCTCGTACAAGATTTGCTGATGCTGCACGCTTTGGTTACCTACTTTTTTAACTATCTGAAAAATAAACACTCCATATATGTGCTACACTCTTCCTCAGTATTGTGTTTTATCATAAGAAACTAACTTAAAGCACTTTTGGCCAAGATAATAATATATGTTTGCTGTCATGCCAGATGTATGTATATGTGTGTGTGTGTGTGTGTGTGTATTTTTTAATTTGTAATACCTTACTGGGCTTCTACTTCTTGGAATCCAGGGTCTTGATCTGTGTGTATGTAAATGCTGAGACATGAAAATAAAAGTATATGGTTTTAAGAAAATTTGATTCTTTATTTTAAGCAATCTTAACTTCTCTCTCAGAATTGTGGTTATGGGACAGAACCTCATGGTCTCAGTGTTCCAATGCTCCAACTTTCCAATGTTTAAGGATTGCACCCCCAGAAAAACCCGAAGTCTTTCCTCAAAAGCTGTTCATCACATTCTAATGTCCTCGCTGATCTTCCTTCACCAGTGAGTCAACAAATATTTGACGTGGTGCCAAAGAGGATAGCCTCTCTCTCCTCCATGCTTAAGTATCTTACCCCTGTTAACTACAGAGAGGGATTCTGTCTGTGAGAATCTCCTTCATTTGAACTGGGCGTTCTGTTGGTTTTTTTGTGGTAAGGGGAAAGCATTTCAACAATTCCCTGCCCTTTCACTGGAAAATGCATCTCATCCCGGCTGTTATCTTCTTTTGGTGTGGAGTGAGGTAAAGAAATGATTTATCCTCTCAACTGCCTGCTCAGCATTGTCTCGCTAACTTCCCTTCCCAGCTCTCCATGGGATTTGAAAATTTATATTTCCTCGCCTTTGTTTGCTGATTGTATAATGGATTTTTATCTTCTTGTTTTAAGCTGAATCTTGCAGACTAGGCTTTCTTTTCATTAGTAACACTGTGTCCCCTAAGCAGTTTTTCGTTTTTCCTTGAGTTGGTGGTTCACATTCCATTTCACTTATTTTGTTTCTTTTCTCATCTAGACTTTAACCAGGCATTGCTTTGCAGCTCTATTGCTTTCTTTTGTCTTTCTATTTATGTGAATGACAAACCCTTGTTTTTCTCCTTTGTCTTTCTTTCTCTTTCCCCCCTTTCTTAAACTACTATTTAAAATGGCCTAAAAGGTGATCCTAAGGGCTCTCATTGTTCGTTTCTATAAAACACCACCAGTGAGGTATTACACCCACACTGAATAGGAGTTCTTGAATTATAATCTCCTGTTGTCATCCTCCTAGTGTCATTTGTCCCTTGGGGTGTAAATTTAGCTCTGTTAACCTGAAATAGAATATACCAAGGAGCACAAAAGAATAGACTCCCTCATTCTCTGGGTTCCCACCTACCTAATCCCTAGCAGACAAGCACTTAGTACAACAAACACTTCAGTTCTAGGCCTTAAGTGTTTCATACTAGGGAGTGTGTGTGTGTGTGTGTGTATATACATTTATAATTTCTGTAAAACGAGAAAAATTGGTCAATGTCATAGACAAATAATATTTTAAGTTAAATTCAATTTTAATAAAATACAGCAGAAGTTACATTTGCAAGATAGTTCGCAAGTTGCAGTTGATAGTTTACAGTTTAATTTTTTTAATTGTCCATTTATTTATTCTTTAAAAAAATATTTATTTCATTTTATGTTTTTAAAATTTGCTACAGGGCATGTGTGTTCTACTGAGACAGAAAGAAGAAGAAAGAAAGAGAGAGAGGAAAAGTGAGAAAGCAAGTTTCCAGGTCCTGGACTTAAACTGCAGTTGGCCATGTGGAAATCTGGTGCCTTAACCACCATATCACCCACTGGGCCCTATTTATTCAATTTTAAAGACAGGGATTTTACTCTGTCTAGGTCTTCCTCTATCAGATCTCCCTGCCTCCACCTTCCAACTAGCTGCAAATACAGGTTCATGCCACCGTGCCTGGCTCTTTAGGGTAGGCCAGAATTGAAATCAGGCCTCTCGTGTGGCATCCACCTGCAGATTAGCTCATGCTACTGCAGTTGCACCTGATGGGCCACATTTTTCATGCACCACATTTAATATAGTAAAACTCAGTCAATAAATAATTGGATTAATGTCCTAAAATATGCTGTAAACAAATTTGGTTTGTATTTAATTTAGTTATTGTTTTAATGTCTTTCTCTTAAATAATACCTTAAAAATTTATTCAGTTAAATCGGCATCAACTGTAACCCCCAAGAAAATCATCAGTAGCAGGAGAAAAAGGCATTGCCCCAGAATATGTGGGCATGATCTCACGGGATGATTTGTAGGATGGGATAAGGAGAGAAAGTCAGAAAGTACTCCCTAAAAAGAGAGTTTTAGAAAGTACACAAAAGGTTTACCTGAGGGAACCAGCAGTTAGCGTAATGGCTATGTCGCTGGACTCTCACATAGTCGACCGCGGTTCGCGTCCCGGACCCGGTGGCTTACAACTCACGCCGGGTGCGTGTGCGTGCGTGCCCAAGATCCTGAGAGGAGAATGGAGGAGAAGGGATTGCGGCGTGACCATCCCCCCTGGGGGGTGATTTCTCGCTTTCTGTCTCTATGTCTCTCTCTGTCTGTCTGGCGAGCGCACGCGCCCTATAGTGAAAAACCTCTCAAAAAAAAAAAAAAAAGGTTTACCTGACTTCTCCGCATTGTGCAGGCATAGTTGAAGCTTTATACAACAATCTCAATGTGCCTTTTAAAAAGATGTGCAGGGGGATCAGCAGATAGCATAATAGTTATGTGACTGAACTCCCACTAGTTGACTGTGGTTCAAGTTCTGGACTTGGCAGTTTAAAACTCATACCGTGTGTGTGTGTGTGTGTGTGTGTGTGTGTGCCTCAGATCATGAGAGGAGAGTGGAGAAGAAAAGATTGCAGTGTGGCCATTGCTCCTGGAGTGGGGGATGATTTCTCACTTTCTGTCTCTCTGTCTCTCTCTGTCTCTCCGGTGAGTACATGTGCCCTATAGCAAAAATCTCTCTCTAAAAAAAAAAAAGATGTACAGGGACCAGGCAGTGGCACTGCGACAATGGAACTGGACCCACATTAGGAAGGTCCCAAGTTCACATCCTAGGACCTTCCTGTGCAGGTCAGGCATACATGTGCCTGTGATCGGAACAGGCTGAGACTAGAGGTAGACTACAGCATGGGGACTCTGCTGAGAGTGTGTCTGTCTGTGTCTCTACCCCCTTCTCTTATGGCAGAAACACATGAATCAATTTACAAAATGAAAAAAGAATGTACACACCTGATGACCTCTCCACTCACCCTGTATTTCAGGTCAGCTTTTCAAATGTTTTGGAGTAACAGAGGAAGTACATAATAAGCCTTCAGACAGGTTCTGTGTGTAACCATAGGATTTATCGATGAATTAAAGCATTTTTAGGACTGAAGTCATTGTGTCAAAAACATTTTTTTCATGTTGCCGGTTGTCGGAATCATTTTAACATCTCTCTTAAGATCATTCCAAAGAAAAGATATTCTACCATTTATTTAGTTCTTGTTGGTGTTTGATTTTTTTTCCCTACTCAGGAAGTAAACCCTTGTTGCTCAAAGTATGACCTGCAGACTAGTAGCATGGGTAGCACCTGCAAATTTGTTAGAAATGCAGTCACAAGTCCACTCCAGATTTACCGAATCAGCCTTTTCAGAAGAATCTCCAAGTGGGGGCTTGATGGTGATACAGTGGTAAAACCTGATGCCCTGTGAGGCTGACCCACATAAAAAAGGTTCTGGGTTTGCATCCGGAGACCTCTCTGAGTCCACCAGGCACACATGTGCCACTGTCTGGAGCTGGCTCAAGCAGGGGGTGGATCATGGCATCAAGACCCTACTGGGGGTGCTGACTGTGTGTCTTTCTGTCTCTGTCTTTTCCTCTTTATGTATGTCTCATTTATAGAAGAAACAAACAAATAAGCTTGAAAAAAAAAAAAAGCGTATTATAAAAGATCTGCAAGTGATGCGAATCAAAGTGAGAAGCGCTGAGTTAGTTTACCTATAATTAATGCTGCTGTGAACATCTTCATGCACATATATTGTATTTCTCCTGTTTGTGGATGGATTTGACTTCCAGAGTGAGAGAATGAGTTCAAAGGACTTGAATATTTTTTTGCTTGCCAGAATTTCAGAGAGTACTTTAAGAGCCAGAGGGGTAGGTATGGTCAAGTGCTATAACCCTTGGATTATAATTGACCTGTGGGGGCCTTCTGTTTTTAAAAGTCTTATAATTTAAAGAACAAGCCTCAAGATCCCATCTGGAGGCAGAGCCAGAGAAAAAAATAACTTTCTATTCCATCTCCCTGCCCCATAGACACACAGAGCTTCTTGTTGTGCCCATCAGATTGCAAAGCTGACAACTCCTAAATTTTCAGATACAGGCAAGAAACCTCCTTAAATTTCATGTCTAGGGAATTCATTCCTGACTTTCTCTGACTCATGAAGAGAAAGAAATGCTACTTTCGGGGGCCTTCAGATTCACCTTCCAAGCCACAGTAATTCTAGCCTTGCTCTGGCATCCATGACCCAAAGGATCACAATGCTCCTTCCTTGATGGTTCCCTATGTCTCTTTTCCTCCCCAGGAGTTGCAGATATTGTCTTCTACAGATAATCCCAGCCCTTTAGGAAGTCTGTAATTCCCATGTTTATGCCTTCCTCACTGGGTCCCAGTGTTATCCAGACCTTTCCCTCTTACCACTGCTTTCTTATTCAGGCTGTACTCTCCAGCATCTCCAGGTTTTCAACTGGCCTCTCAGTTGCTATTTTCCTTGGGACAATTCTGAGGTTTATGATATGCTTTCCTGAGAGTGATATTGTCCAGATCTGCAGTTTGCTTCTTAGCATTCTTAAGCCTGCCCATCAAAACTGCCACACATCAGGCCTGCTTATCTGTGTGGATGTCTGGAACGATGTCTGGCAACTTCATCCTGTTGTTTTCTCATTCATTCAGGGATGATCGCAAATGGACATCTGGATTTGTCTTAAGATTACAGACTATCAATATCCATCCTGACAGACTTGACTAGATCACTAACATGCCTTTACGATTTCTTCAGAAGAGATTTTTTTCCCAATTAAGTTGCTCCCCCTTTTCCATCGATTACAGAGCTTGATGTTATCTCACAGAGAAATGGAAGTTGCTTTCTGTCACCTACTAGTCTTTATGGGATTCAATCTGTAAGTCCTACTTTATGTTTATGTATGCTTTTGTATTCAAACATGGCACTATAATAAGTACCATTTGGAACCACTTTTGTAAGAGTGTGCATGTGTGTGTGTGTGTGTGTGTGTGTGCATGTGTGCATGTGAGAAAGAGATACAGAAAGAGAAAGAGAGAGAGACCAATTGATCTTTACCTGTAGCTCATTTTGCTCTGAAATAGGCCAAGTGGAGCGACTTGTCTCCAAGATGGCCACCAAATTCCTACTGTTCCCGTATTAATGAGTCCTTCTCTCACTGAGGAATAAAATCTGTCACCATTTCTTTGAATCTGGACTGGTCTGTGAATGCTGTGATCAATAGAATATAGAAGAAGTGAAGCTAAGTCATAAGAAGGCTTACAGCTTCTTCATAGCACTCTTGAAATGCTCACTCTGGGGGTAATCCAGCCACTATATAAGAAATCAGGGGACTAGAGAGTTGTGCATTGGTAAAATGTGATGTTCTGAGAGGCTGACCCAGATGGAAAGGTTCTTGATTCACATTCGGAGACCTCCCTAAGTACACCAGGGCTATGATCTAGGGCTGGCTGAGGCTGGGGGTGGATGGTGGCATTGAGACTCCTCTGGGGTGCTGTCTCTTTATCTCTCGCTCATTACTAGGAGAAATAAATAAACAAGAAAGAGAGAGGGAGATAGAAAGAAAAGGAAGGGTGGAAGGAAGAAAGAAAGAAAAAGAAAGAGCAGAAAAGAAACCAGACTACCTTACAACTATCATGTCGTGACAAAGCCCAAGGAATCCATGTAGAGCAGCTGCATTGGATTATGACCAGTATGCCTTCTTCCATCTCAGTCCACATCTCAGACATGTGAGTGAAGAAACCTTCAAAGACTCCAGCTTTTGCCTTCACTCAACTTCAATCATATAAGGGACCAAAAAGAGAACCATCTAGCTGAGCCCTTAAGGTCCCAGAACCAAAAAAGATAATATTAAATTGCTGTAAACTCTGTTTTGGGCATGGTTTGTTGTGTAGCAATAGTAACTGGCATACTTTTTGTGTGTGTGTGTGTGTGTGTGTGTGTGTGACACCTCTTTGGATCCAAGGAAATAGAACAATTGCATCTGTGATTATGCCACAGGGTTTGACATTCTACTTTAGTCTGTCTTTGAAAGATATGGCATGCTGAATTAACTTCAGAAAGGGTAAAATGCCCACTTTAATGAGCTGTTCTGATTTGGATGTGCTGTTTGCTAGAGCTGGGCCATGGACATCGATTCAGTGCTGATATACTAGCTATATTCTAGGGCTCTATTCTGGAGAGTCTGACAATAATACTTAGTAGATAGGAAAACAGGTGATAGCCATTGAGAGTTAGAAAGAAGGGGACATATAAAGGAATCACCTAGTTCGGCCATATATATATTTGTGTGTGTATGTGTGTGTACTAGACAAGATAAACAGGAGTCTGTGGAGGTACGGTGTCTTGCCCAGATCACAGAGCTGTTTGGTGGCAACACCAGGACAAGAATCCAGATCTCCTGGCCAGGGAGCAGCTCCTTTCACCATACCACTCTGCCTCTTAGATGCCAAAGAGACACTGAGGAAATCAGTACGTGTCTGGTTTTATTGTCCTGTATATTACTGGGTATGCCTTATGTGCTATTGATCTGTTAGTGGGGGAGATACATACCTCATGAGATTACTAGGAGGGTTAAAGGAGATGGTTTATAGAAACTATTTGGCACTTACTATGTACTAATAAATGGTAAGTACCTTCTTCAGGAGCCTAGTAAAACAAATTCTTTGGATAACCATCTCAAGGGCCTTTAAATTGAAAGAATTTCCCCACAAACAATACCCTAGGTATGAGAAATTCATCACCGGGAGGACTACAGAAGGGAATTCGACATTCACCCAAGTTCTAACCCAGACGAGTAGACATTTAAATGACCTGTGAGGAAAGAAAGGAGAGGGTTGTGGATAATTAGCACGAGCGCATGGAATAACTCACCGTTCAGCAAAGGGAAACAGACAGGGCTGAGTCAGCTCTGGACGCAAGAATTAGAAGAGAGCAGGCCTGTATGTCTGGAGTTCTTTCTGTCAACTTTTTATAAAAATAAGTACCTCTAGCTGTCTGTCTGTCTGCTGAGGAGACGATCCATCACCCACTCTGTGAAAGTAGCTTTCCTTGAGCCTGTCTCTCCAGACTTCTATTGTGGTTATATGTCTCGCTGTGGTTATCCCCATGTCTGCTTCTCTGTCTCCCTTGTATCATGTGTGCTGTGTGTGTAAAACTCTTTATGTGGAGTCTGGGAATGGTTTTTAATACATTCAGAGCAATAAGCCAGAACCTCCACCTTTAATACCTGCTTCTGCCATTTCTCATCAGTGGGGCTGCAAGCACATGTGGGAAGCAGCCGCCCGTGACGGGTCGGGGCCCCGCCGTGCAAGGAGAAGCAGATGGGGGAGAAAAGGGAGCTATTGTACTGAACACCTGTCCAGCCGTCAGGAGCGAAAAAATGAGGTGTTCTCGAGGTCAGGTGGTACAATGGACAGAGCCCCGGCTGTGCACACAGTAAACAAGAAAAGCCACAGCTGCAATGATCACAGTGATTTTAGCTGATGAGCAGAAAATTCATTGTCATTCACGATTTGTTCACAAGTGGTGAGGTGACGTTGTCATTGCAGAGCTGTTGGGTGATTGATGCCTTTGGAATTAGATTGACAAGTTCAAATTCCAGGTCTGCTCCTGGCCGGCTTTCTGATTTGTGGTAAGCAACTTAAAATTGAGATACAATTTTCTCACTCAAAACATGGGGGTGATAATAATGTTTACTTTACGGGCAGAAAAGGTGACATGAGTTCAGCAGTAAGTAAAGTACCTATCCCTGTCTTGGGGTATTGCAGGTGTTCCATCAATTATAGCCATTATTACACCGACAGTGATTTTCAAAATAAAGGGGAGAAAGTGCTGTGGGGTGAACAAAATTAATTTACTCATTTGGACTAAATCTTCACCCCAACAGTTAAAATGTCATTTAACCTTCCTGCCTCTGTTAAATGAAGATTGTTTTGTCTGGCCCATTCACAGATTCAGTGAGTCTTAACATTAGGCCTGGCTGAACTTCCTTTCCCCTGAGACATCAAGATGTCTATCTCCAGACATGAGGAACCTCAGGATTTTAGTGTAGGGATAGGGTTAGTTGGAATCTGTTTATCGGAACCATGCAGGCATTTATTTATTTATTTTTTAATTGATGGAAAATTGCTAGTGCTCCTTCTCAAAGGGACATATCAGCTACTATTGCTTATGCTTTTAAAATGTTATTGTTCTATGTAAAAAAATAAGAAATGTCTAGTTCTGTGTATTTTACTAACAGTTTTTTAGTAAGTATAACAAGGAATTGTGTTTATGGACTCGGACTAATAATAAAAGAGAGAGAGAGAGCCATTTATTGAGTGCCTGTTATGCACCAGGCACTTCACAACCCTCCCCCTACAGTGAAGAAATCAGGGTTGGTTCTGAGAGGTTAAGTATCTGGTTGAAATCCCTGCTGGTGATGGGTGGAGTCAGTGATTGAATGTAGAGTTGTCTGATTCCAAAGCCCTCGCTCTGTCCAGTCCATCTCACTGCCTCCAGACTCAGCTCCACTTGTTTGACTTTAATGAGGCCCCGGTAGACACAGACACTCAGTTGCAGCGGGCCGTCGAGAGCCTCTGAACTGTCCTTGCTCTCATCATCTTTACACTGACCTGGCTGTTCCAGCCTGAGTGCAGATGACAGAAACTCTCTGTGCATATGTCAGTTATTACAAGATGCTGAGTGTGAAACTTTTAATCAAGTATTTCAGAGAAAGGTCACATCTGGAAGCTGTTATCCAGATGTTAGAGACCACGCTGGCCAGCAGTTGCCAGACTGCTGTCCAGGTGATGAGTACTGGACACTCCCCCTCCATATGCGTAAGACATTCTGGAGGGACTGAGAGCTGAGAATTTATAACTACTGTGCTGCATTCTTCCCTGGAAGGGACATCAGGGGCCCTTGTCACACACCTCCAATACAAAGGGTATCCTGAGGATGCAGAAGAATCTCCAAGCTGAGAGGAGTTTGCTCCTCTCCCTCGCGGTTCTAGAGCTGTACCTGTGAGAGTACCTGGGGACAGTGCAGCACACAGCGGCAGTGCCAGGCGCACCTGCCTCACAGCCTGGACCCAGGAGTTTGTTTCTAGGTTACTTTCTTTTCCTCCAAGCCTCTATGGAGAAAGCTCTGAATCTCAGAGTGGCTGGACTCAAATAAAGGGATGCTACTGGGAGACAAAGGCTACAGCAGGGCCTTTGCCATGAGGCCCACCCAGATTGTATAAGAAGTATGGCCCCATGCGAATTAGGGCTCCCTGTGACTCACAACTCCATTACAAGTCAAAAATGACACATGTTGGGGCCAGCAGGTGGTGTGGTGGTTAAAGACTATGGACTTCCATGTGGCCCACGGCGTTTCAAATCCAGGGCCTGGTGGATTGCTTTCTCACTTTCTCTCTCTCTCTGATCAATAATAATAATAATAATAATAATAATAATAATAACAATAATAAATAATGTTAAATAAATAATTCTATTTTTTAAAAATGAGACACACGACTTATTTCTAATCGAACTTTATGATTTGTACAGCCTTTTAGATTTGATCCCAGTGTCCATTGCTACTGTTATTTGCCAATAGAATCTGTCTCTTAATAAGGAAACAGCACAACATCAGATAAAAAGACTAAAAAGCACAGATGTGGAAGCTAAACTATCTACATTTAAGTCCATTGCTTTTTACCTGTGTGACTGAATGAGATTAAGATTTATTATTTCCTGTACAAAGTGCGAGTAGTGGTAACACCAAACTTCATAGGGTGATTGTGAGGATCAAAGAAGATGGTGTATGTAAAGCACTTCACACAACGTATTTATAAATGCTCAGTGAACGGCTTTGTTGCAGGATTTCTGAGTTGGCCAATTCATGTCTTGTGATCATGAAGAATGGCAAACACAAATGAAAGTAGGAGGTAGTAAGGAAGAGTTTTATTGAAAGAGAAAAGCTCCCTGCAGGGAGGGGTCCTGAAAGAGGGTTGCTGATTTGGGGGCTTTTGCTAGGAGTTTTTATCTAGCAGTCAGACCAATGGGCTGACTCTCTGGTAAGAAAATGGGCTTCAGGAAAAAAACAAAACCATAAACTAAAATTGTTACGAAGTCATCATTCTTTGATTTCCTTTTTTTATTTATTATTAAAAACAACAGCAACATTTACTCATTTACTTATTTATCTATTTATTTGTTGTGATTTTCAAGCTGCCGGGTCAGGATGGAACCATGGTTGGCCATGTGGGAATCCAGTGCCTTAACCACCAAGCCACCTGCTGGCCCTGGTTCATTTTATTAATGATAATTGAGATAACTATTACTTAAGTATTATATAATTATTACTTAAGATAGCTATTATTTAAGTTTTCTGTGGAGCTAACTGACCTGAAGGGTCTGCACTGTGTCTGGAGCCTTAAGATCACCAAGACCACAATTTTGGTTCTTGAATGTAATTGCTTTAGGTCATACTACAGATTATGACTAGGTTAATGATTGCTGCAAGCTATGTCTTGTGTACACGGAAACTCTACTGAAAGCTTGGCTATTGTGACTCCATCTTTGGGCATATGTCCTGACTACCTGTTGGAGTTCTGGCTCCTATTCTAGTATCATAATGGTGTTGGCTGCTGGTGACCATTTGTTCCAAGAGAATTGATGTCTTCCTGTTAGCTGGAAGGCCACTGACCTTCACTTGGGGAATGGTAGGTGTTGGGATCACTTGCGTTGAGACTTATACAATTGGCTAACGATTTGGACCAGAGAAGGGAAAGGCTGACTGGAAAGGTCTGAGATCTAGCTGATGCTATTCACATTCACACTAGCAGACTCCACTTGTAATCTGGCCCAACCAGCTTGATTCAAAAAACCAGCCTCTCCACAGGAATTTCACACATGTAAATGAGGATTTTGATGGTCCTTGTAAAATAACCTCTAGTTTAGTCTGAACGGTCCCTGCCATTTGGGAGCCAAAGTCCCCAGGATGGGCCAAATTGACTGCACAATTGCTCTAGTCTGAACCCGGCCTCAAGAACCACAGAGGCAACAGTTTCCAGTCTTCCAGTCCTGGAGAATGCTCCGGCATTGCTGCTGAGTGAGCAAGCCCTTTGGCTATTTCAGTGCAGAGGGAGCCAGACAACACTCAGGCCTAGGAAACAAAAGGGAACTTACATTAGCTCTCACCTTTTAACACTATGTTCGAGCAAAAATGTCCATATAATGTTTAAGAATGAGAATTCTTAATCTACAAAGCCAGAAGGACCCTTTCAAGGTGAACCGATTTATTAAGCTTTTCTGGATACACTCAATGTTTGGACCTCCCTTTGTATGTCTGTAATTATATACTTACCTCCTGAAAAAAAAAATTTTTTTTAAGATTTTTTTCTGAAGAGTAAAATAATTGACATCTTGGAAATATTTAAGTATAGTTTTGCTTTGTTTTATCCGGTACATCTGGATTAATTTAGTCCTAGGCAAAGATCCAGTAGCATCACACAAAACACAACTATGTTGTCTTCAAACTATATTTTTGACTAAAATTTCCACCGTAAAGCAAATGATGTTTATGTGGTTTGATACAGAAAAGATTCATTCAGACTCTGATTTCTTGGATGATCCCTTTGTATTTACTGCTTCCTTTCTTCCTCTCACTCGTATATGTGCCTGTCTCAAGGGTCTATGCGTGGTCTTCTTTCCCAGTCCTGACCACAGAAATTTTAGTCATCCCTGTTGCTTTACCTGTCAGCTCTGTTCAGGTGCAATCCAAGACGGGATGCTAAGAAAACGGAGAATGATCCCTGCTTCCAAAGCATTGAGTTTGGGGAGCCCACAGGAAGTCCAGAGAGAAAAGTCCAGCAGATGCATTCCCTCCAGTACACACACTTGAGCGAACGCTTTATTTAGCCTTCTCTTGCCTGTAATAATACCTTGAAAAAGCTCCTGTTTTAATAAATCATGGGTCATATCTGTTTTCCAGAGAAGCTGATGAAGCAGGTCTATTTTTCTAACTACTTTTTTTTTTTTTTTTTTTTTTTTTGCCTTTGGGGTCTCCATTTTATGCTTCTGTTTATTCAAGTTTTATTTACAATATCGTAATAAATCTCTATGCTGTAGGATCGTGTAGATGTGAAGACGGTTTTAGGGGTTACCCAGGAGTACTGTAATGTTAGGAAGCATATGGCAATGCTTTTCTGTGAAGGATATGGGGCTCTCACTGCATGAAACTGAAGTCAAACTTCTCACTCTTGATTTAAGGAAAAGACCAGGCAGAGTTCTATATAGGTCCTGTCCAAACCACTGCGTCAGGAGCAGCAAAAAAATGCCTCTGCTATTTCTTCATCTCTCCCCTATGCACCCCCCCCCCCCATATTTTTTTAGTTTTGCTCTAAGGCGTGTGTATTCACCAGAGAGAGACAGGTAGAAAGAGAGAGAAAAATAACCCTCCAGGTGGGATGGCCACACTGTAATCCCTTCATTTTCATTCTCCTCTTGGGATTTTGGGCACACACGCAAATGCACTCAGTATGTTTTTCAAGCCACTGGGTCTGGGACTGGAACCACGTGGTTGACCATGTAGGATTCAGCACCTTAACTACCACACCACTGGCTGGCCCACTGTTCCCTTTGCTCTTGCATGTGGAAAGCAAACTACTGTGTTAAAAGTGCAAGTAAAAATTATGAATGTTTAAACATTCCTAAGTATCACCTGCCTGCACATGTAAACAAGGGCATACTAGTATCAATTCCTCAGCCCCTTCTCAAAGCCTACTTAGATCATTCTGAAGAGTCTCCCAAGCTATCCTGCATGGGTTAATATTTTGTAATTCTATCTAAACATATATTTAGTATATATGTGGGGGTCTCCAAAAATTTCATGGAAAATGTATAGTATAAAAACACTATGCCTTGATTTCTATTATATTTTTTTTTGCACCAAAAGAAATTCCTACTTTAATTCCATTTTTTAACAAACTTTGTGAAGTCACCTCATATTGTTCTGTCATCTTTTACAGCTCTAAAGCACTATGAGCTTTCTCCAATGGGTTACATATTTTACTACAATATAATTTTTGTAATGGTTATATTATACTCCATCAGATAGATAAGTTGTTTAGCCAATCCTCTAATGTCATATATTTACTCCAATTATAAATTATTCTGTCAGGTCAGGCTCATCACCTAGTGGTTAAGGGAGCTGAATCCCACATGGTCAACTACAGTTTGATTCCCACACATCAGGTGTGTATATGTATGCATCTCCAAAATCCCAATGGGATAGAGAAATGGAGGAGAAGGATTGCAGTGTGACTATGTCCCATTGGGGATTACCTTCTCCCTCTCTAGTTCTCTCTCTGTTGAGTGCATATATCTTCTGATAATTAAAAAATATTAACAATAAATAATTTTGTAGTAAATGTCTTCACAGACATCTTTGCATATATTTCTAATTATTATCCTGAAATAAATTCCTAGGCCTGAAATTGTTTGGTCAGAGGGTGTGCTTATCATAAAGTTTAATGTTGTTATTATTATAAATAAATAGTGATAATGACATCAAAAGCTACTGTACCATGGGGTGGCAATTCCCCTGGAGAGAGGTCTTGAACACAAAAAGACATCCACAGACTTTTAAAAATGCATTTTAAGGAATAAGAACTGCTCCAAATTTATCAACACAAAAGGGCAATCTTGAGCTTTTTCACATTGTGAAAAATATTTATTTATTTATTTGTAAAAGGTGCATGTGCTCACAGGAGAGAGAGCCAGAGGGAAAGTGAGAAAGTATCCCTTGGAGGATGGTCACACTGCAATCCTTTCTCCTCCATTCTTCTGTCAGGATTTTGGGCATGCATGGCCATGTACCTGGTGTGTTTTTCAAGCTATCGGGTCCAAGGCTCGAACTGCACTGATGGCCACATGGGATCTTCTAGCTCCCTTGAACACCCGGCCACTGACTGGCCCAATAATCTGACATGATTACTTCCTAAAATTTAAATGATATATAATTTCTTAGGTAGAAATTATACACATCTATTTAAAGGATAATGATATAGAAATTGTTTGTTAGTGGTATTTATCATTAACAAACCGTACAAGTCTCAACAGATATTCGACACTTTATTTGAAAGCTTAGCACTCTGGAGTTTTAAAATTCTCTACCAGAGGGTTTTCTTTTTTAAGTCCCAGTGGTCTATAAAGGATTAAGTGGAATGTATGACTTGTATCCTTCACTAGATTTTAAGAGAAAGGAGTTGTCACCAATATATTTTGACCAAATGCCTTATTAAAGACACCACCAAGAATGGAGCTTGGAAGCAAGGGTAGCCCAGACACCCCTGGCAGCTCCATCATTCTGTACTTTAATAACTCACTGGCAACAGGATGAAGTCGTTTATGTTCCAGACTTTGCCTCCTGGTATCTAGATTTTTATAGGTGTTTTGACTGAGGTGTAGAGGAGGCATTTTTTTGGCTGCTGATTTCTATTCCAGATTGTGGGATGTGAATAATTTGGTAAATTAACATCAATGGGTTAGACTGTTCTTTGTTACCGAAGGCCCCTGGGCTGCCTGTTCCACTGGATGGTCACATTAATTTGCAACCACAGGAGGATGGCTGCTGGGCACACACGCCCAAGTTAAATTTCCTTTTTCAGGTTTCCCCCCTATTTTGGATATTCAGGTAGCCACTAAAGTCTGAGGCAGCTCTCTCTTGTGCATTCATAATTCTGGCTAGGCCTAGGGCTTCCAAAACTAATATCAGGCAGGAAAGATCCAAACCTTAGTGCTTTTGTGGCTTATTTTTTTTCCTGGGGCCAGTTTTCGACCATGTTTCCAATGATCAGTCTGTACTCCTAGTTATACACTAAATGCATAAACTGTGTGTGCTACAAATGATGTTTTTCTAGCCTGTCCGTATAGCCTATTAAACCAGAGTTGGCAGTTTTCCATCCCTTAGGAGAAGCATTTGGCATAAATAATATTGTCATTTGGGAAGGCTAGACATGGTTTGAAGAAGTGACCTTGTATAAATATTGTCTGAGGTATGACTGAGGCTAAATTATATGACAGGGAGCTAGTATAGTCTGGGCTCTGGGCCCTCCTGGTAATGAAGTTGCTTCTTGTAGCAATGGAACCATCTGAGTTGAAAATGTAATCAAATACACGAGAGGCTGTTAAAAACATAGGAACCAGTGTATTTATGAACCCCCAAGGTCAGTGGATGGCAAACAGTGCTGTAATTTCTTTGTTGTTCAAATGCCTTTGTCTTTTCAAGAGACAAGATGTCCTAGAAAGTGCCTTTTGTCCTTGCCACAGAACTTCCCTCAGTGTTGAGACTGCTGAACGGGCCAAGAGTTTGTTGATTCCCCCACCCACGTTTGGGGCGGGCAGCTGGCACTGAGCAGAGTCTTGGGTATTGCTGAACTATTTGTGGTTGACCTGGTATATCAGTAGCACAATACAGCTCCCAAAAAGACAGTTACTTTCCATTCCCTCTCTCAACACCCCAGTTTAGGATTTCATTTCCTTTTTTCCTGGCCTGTTTTGCTCGACCAGCTTCCTAATTATTCAGAACTTCTTCCCTTTACCTTTTGGTCCCGCTATTAATCGATTTGCCAGACTTGTCTTTCAAAAGAATAATTTTATTTTCACCAATCCTTCTATTTATCCATTCGTTCAACAAATATTCATTGAATGCCAACTGTGTGTCAAGTACTTTGCTCCTTGCTATAATAAATTTATGGTCTAGTTGGGAAGACAGATATTTGACAAATAATCACAGTACTAAATATATAATTATAAGCTAGTGTAAATGTTCTGTTGGAAAGAAGTAGTATGAAATAAAGGAATTTCATTTAGAGTGAAGAGTCAGGGGAGCTCCCCAGAGTAGATAAAGTTATAGTGTGAAACATGTGTAGGTCTTAATTAGATAAAGGCCCGCATAGGCCAACAGGTGGTGTAGTGGTTAAGGCTCTGGACTCCCACATGGCCCACCATAGTCTGAGCCCTGGACCTGGCAATGTGAAAATCATGCTGGCTATGTGTGTGTGCATGCCCAAAATCCTAGGAGAAGAATGGAGGAGAAAGGATTGCAGTGTGTCCATCTCCTTTGGCTGGGTGGTGAATTCTCATTTTCCCTCTCACTGTCCCTGTCTGTCCCTCTCTGGCAAATTCCTATGAAAAAAAAAAGTCCTTGGACTAAGGAGTAGGGACACAGTGAGAGGGGGAGAGTGTTTTTCAGACAGAAGAAGTGGTAGGCCACAGCAGAGGGAAGTACGGTGATATCCAGGGAACAGAGAGAAGGCCAATATGATGAGTACAGAGAGTAAGGGCTATATCAGGAGGGCCACATAGGCCATGTTAAGACTTATGATTTATATTCTACCAGCAGAGGGGAGCGATTAAAGGGTATTTTTAGCAAGGATGCAATCTGGTCAGATTTACATTTTGAAAAGATCTCTTAGGCTGCAATGGTGAGAACCAATTGATAAAGGATAAAGAGATCAGGTATGAGAGATAATGGTAAATTCAACTAGTAGCTGAAGAAGTGATAAGTAGGCAGGTTTGAGCATTATTTATTTGGGGAGAAAACCCACAGTGTTTGATGATGGGTCAGATATGAGGAATGAAGGAGAGGGAATTGTCAAGGATGGTTGAGTGGTCCCACTTTGTGAAACTGAATTGTTTGCACATGTACTGAATAGAGTAATACTGAAAAAGGGCTGAATTTGTAGGGGAAATAAAGAGCAAAGGTCTTGAAACGGGAACTTACTTGATGATTTTCAAGGGAGACTAGCAGAAGATAAAGTCAGAGATATGATTTGGAGTGAGGCAGGATTGATCATCCTTGCAAACCACTGGAAAAGGATTTTAGCTTTTAATTGAGTGACATCAGAAACTATTGGATTTTATTTTTTCAGTCCTTTGGCTTTATTAAACAAGGTTATAAAGAGACCAACCCTAGAAACCAGGGGATGAGGTACTGGCCAGGACGATGAGGTGGGCTCAGGCCCTTGGGATGAGCCAGATTGAAGGCCTGGGAGAACTAGGAGCCCAGGTCCTCACAGCAGATGAGGAGGTACTTGAAGATAAGCTTTCAGGCCCAGGGGCCATCAACTGGTTCTGTGGGGTGGAAGTGGGGTACAGGGCAAGTGGGCTGGCCTGGCATCTCCCTGAGGGCACCCTGGCCTTGACTACCTAGATCACCCACTGGTCCTGATCCTGTTCATTGCCTTCCATGTCCACCTCATTGACCTCTCCATCATCAGGTGATTCATTGTAGTCATTCATCTCATCCATGTCCTACATGCCCTCATCATCCTCATCATCCTCCTCAGTTTCTCCATTTTTATCATCATCTTCCTCTTCCTCATTGTCATAGTGCTCTGAGGCTGGCTTGCTGATTGGTACCAGGTTGTTGTCTTTCTCTGTGATGCTTTGGTGCCAGGCCTGCTGCTGCTGTTCCTGCTGCTGCGGTTCTGTCTCTTCCACACAGGGTTGATCCAAGTTAAATCACAGCGCCTCAGTCACTCGGGGGAAGAGTGAGGGGAACAAGGTGGACATGGCTCCTAGACTGAATTTGAGTCTTGGCTCCACCACTTACTAGCCACTTGACCTTGGCCAAGTCACTTAACCTCTCTGGGCCTCAATTTCCTAATTGCGCTGGGAAGTGGCAGCAGGCAGCCACCTCGAAGCGTTTCCCTAGCCTAAACGGAAGGAAACTATTGGATTTTAAGCAAGGGAATTATAAGATATGACTTATATTTTTAAAAGATTATTGTGGCTGCTGAATGGAGAAAAGATTCTGGGGGAAATGAAGCCAAAATCAAGGAATCCATGGGTGAGAGCTACAATAATCTATTGGATCATCAGAAAAGCCATGATGCATTTTTTGAATAGAAAAATATGTCACGACTTTTCCAGTGACCCAATAGATGGAATATGATGGTTGTGGCTTAGATCATGATGGTAGCTGAGAAGGTGGTGAGACGTGTGAGACCCTAGGTATATTTTGAATGTAGAACCAGCATTTTCTGATGGATTGGATGTAGTGGGAAAGAGAAGAGTCAAAAAGTGATACCAAGATTTTTGGTTTAAGCTACTGGAAAGATGAATTGCAATTCACTAAGATGTAGACTTCTGAAAGCTCAAGAGTTTGATTTTTTTTTTTTTTTTTTTTGGAGAAGTTTTTCGCTATAGGGCGCGTGCACTCGCCAGACAGACAGAGAGAGACATAGAGACAGAAAGCGAGAAATCACCCCCCAGGGGGGATGGTCACGCCGCAATCCCTTCTCCTCCATTCTCCTCTCGGGATCTTGGGCACGCACGCACACGCGCCCGGCGTGAGTTGTAAGCCACCGGGTCCGAGACGCGAACCGCGGTCGACTACGTGGGAGTCCAGCGACGTAGCCATTGCGCTAACTGCTGGTTCCCAAGAGTTTGATTTTTAATATAAGGTCTGAGATCCTTATTAGATACCCAGTAGAAAGATTGAGTAGATTGTAGGATATATGGGCTAAAGTTTAAATGAGAGATCCAGAAAAAACCCAAAAAAACAGAAAAACAAAAAAACATAAATTTGGGTATATTTGAAGTGTTTATAAAAGATAATCAAACCCATGAGAAAGGATGAACTCACCAAAGAAACAAGAATCATTAGAAAAGAGGAATAAATATTTAGAATCTAAGCACAAAGAAGATAATTCTAGTCAGTAATGTTCAAGTTAACATCATTAGTAATAAGATGTTTTGACATCATATACCTCTTGATAGGATACACTGAGAAGGGCACAAAATCACTTCTGTGATATTTTTGCCAAAAATCGCATAATCTCATTCCACCATGAAAAAATATTGGAGAAGTCCAAACTGAGAGACATTCTACATAATAACTGACCAGTACTCTTCAACAGACTCAAGATTCTGAAAGATAACAAATGACTAAGAAATTGTCACAGATTGAAAGGATACCAAGAAGACATGACAACAATGTAAAAACCCAGACTGGATCTTGAACAGAAAAATGATGTTATGGGAAAACCACTGGAATGAAAATAAAGACTATAGTTTGGGGCCAGTGTAGCAGTTATGTTGCTGGACTCCCACATGGCTGGCTGTGTGGCTGGAAAATCACACCGGGTGCATGTACATGCACATGCGTGCCCAAGATCCCAGGAGGAGAATAGAGGAGAAGGGATTGTGGCATGGCCACTGCCCCCCAAGGTGATTTCTCACTTTCCTTTCATTGTTTCTGTCTCTCTCTCTCTCCCTGCCAAGTAAATGCACCCTAAAGCAAAAATCTCTTAAAAAAAAAGAAGGCTGTAGTTTGGTAAATAATGTTATACCAATATTATTTTCTTGATTTTGATCATTGAACTATGGCTATATAAGATGTTAACATTACTCCATTAACAAAATGGAGTAATGTTCTGTTTTATTTTTGCAAGTTGTCTGTAAGTCTAAAATTATCACAACAAAAAAAGTTAGAGAAAATTAAGTTCATGACTTTTAGGCACATGCCCCCAAGAGTGTGATTGTCTTCATGTCCAGTTTTTTAGCTTAGCTCAGAAATACTGGGAAAGTAAGCAGGGCCACTCTACAGAGTCTTTAGACTATGTTAAAGACTTTGGACTTTCCTCTAAGAGCCGGTAAAAGATTAGACAGGGTATGTGGAGGAAGACTGGAAACCAGACATGTTTGTTTTAGGCAAAAAGAGACAAGAAAATAGAATAAATACTGGGTTAGGCCAGATTCAGGCAAACACCCAGTTACTTTCAATTATTCATCCTGTTCTCCAAACAGAATTGACCATGAGTTAGTTCATGACTCACAAGGGTGTTAGCACATTGTAATGTCTGGCTGGGAAGATTGCTCAAATCCTAAAGGATTATCCTTGAGGAGCCTTGCAGTGTCCTGTTTTCTCCTGCCACTCCTACAGTTCAGTCACAATTATAGAGAGGATTTTAAGCTTGTAGTCCTTAAAGGTAAATTGTTTATTATATCTGACACTTTCTGTCTAGAATAAGGCCAAAACGAAGACTAGCTGGATTGAGATACCAACCTACAATAGGTGGGTAAAGTCCTGGAATAGACCTATTAGGAATGAGGATAGAGACTCTCCAGCCAACTCTGCCAACTGTGTTGGGAGTGGGGGCAGGAATGGACAGGGCATGGAGTATTTTTTTTTTTTTTTGAGAGGTTTTTGCTATAGGGCGTGTGTGCTCGCCAGACAGACAGAGAGAGACAGAGAGATAGAAAGCAAGAAATCACCTCCCAGAGGGGGATGGCCACGCCGCAATCCCTTCTCCTCCATTCTCTCGGGATCTTGGGCATGCACGCACACGTGCCCGGCGTGAGTTTAAGCCACCGGGTCCAGGACGCGAACCGCAGTCGACTACATGGGAGTCCAGTGACATAGCCATTACGCTAACTGCTGGCCCCAAGGGCATGGAGTATTAAAGGACTCTGTCTCATCAAAGCTCCCAAGGGTATTTCAAACCATGGAGATAGTAACTGGGAAGTGCTAACCGTAAAATTACATATTAAATATTAGCCTTGGGGAAATCATAAAAGGGGTTCACAGAAAAGGTAGAAGAGCCAGCATCAAAGCCTAGTGGTTAATGAAACCAGATCCCAAATGGCCAACTGCAGTTTGAATCCTGGCCCTGGAAGCTTGAAAAATACACCAGGTGCATGTGTGTGCGTGCCCAAAATTTCAACAGGATAGAGAAAAGGAGAAGGGATGGTAGCATGACTACATCCAACTGTGGGGTTGCTTTCTCTCTTTCACTGTCTCTCTGGCAAGTGCATGTGCCTTTTGGCAATGAAAAAATAAGAATAGTTTTCCCTGAAGCTGGGAGTCTGTTCCTACACAGAAAAGGGTTGAGTCATGGAAAAGATGTACCCTTTAACTTCTTCACTGTCCCATGGGGAACAGGCCAAGAATCAGGGAGAGGGTCTTAATCCCTGGAATGTAGGGTACAATCACCTCTCCATCATTCACCTATCTCATTGTTGGCCTGGTAGGAAACTATGCATGTCCATGAGCTGTCCTTGGAAACTCTGAAATCATGCAGTCCAATACCCTAAGGTTCAAATCCTACAAAGTGTTATTATTAACTGTAACTTTCAATTTCTGATGCTTACCTCGAGATAGGTTCTTTCCGTATTTTTTTCTAATCCTTTTAACAGCTCTTCAAAGTAGTCATTATTTTTCCCATTTTTAACTCGGAATTTTATTGATGAGGAAATAAAGCCTTAACTTGTGTGAAGTCACACAGCTCTGAATGGCCGAGACAGATCTGAACCCAGGTCTGGCTTCCCACTCCCCGGCCTTGTATAAACCCATGGTGCCAGGAGGACCCCTCCACACACCCTCCGCCCCCAGGGGAACATCTGCCCCTTGTTAGTGCTGTGACAGGCCCTGACTGTCATTCCTGAAGCCCTCTCTACCCCTATCTACCATGGGCAGGAGTTCAGGAAACTTCCCTGGGAATGGACAATCAGCGGCCTATGACTCATCGGGCTGCACTGGGGAGGCTGCCTGACAGTGGTGCTGCAGGCGGTTTACAGTGACCGGGTCTGCGAAGGGTGAGGAGAAGGTGACAAGTTATGACCACACACCTGGGCTCCTGATGTTGGAAAGTCATGAGGATGTCCCATCAGTGTTGGCCTGCAGTCACATTTCTGGCTGAAATTTTGGGTGACTCGACCACGCCTCAAAGATAGAAAGGCCAAATCACATTGAGAGAGACAGGCGTTCTGACCAAGAACGAGGCCCAGGTCTAGCTGGCTGTTTGCAGTGGACTTGACACATGAAGAGGAGCAGAGAAGCTAACTTGCTACCATCAGACCCTGCCACCTTCCCTGGGTGTCCCACAGATACAGGGAGCCCGGCCAAAACCTCAATCCCTGGAGCAAGTCTCTTCAATGCACAATTATAGAGGAGTCTGGGCCCACAGAAGATATGGCATAATGACCTACCATGCTGACTAAATAGATCCTCTATCAACTGTTTTCATGAAGTGCAATCAATAGGGCAAGAACATTTTGTGTGCTGGGGACATTTAAAGGAGCCATTGTTTTCCAGAGGTAAACGAGAGAAAAGTCAACCTCATGCTGTCGGTGTGGAGAAGAGGGAGTAAGTCTGAACTCCAAAGCACCATTTCTAGGATCAGCCCCTGCCATTTGTTTCTTTGCCCACTGTTCTACTCCATCTTTGTTCCAACCACATTGTCCCACTGTTCTCCTCTTGCGTTCATTTGTTCTCCCCAGAACAGCACTTGCCTTATTCCTCTCTTGCCTCCCCATCAGCTGTTTAGCTCCTAACTGTCCTTTGCAACCTCCCCTGCCCACCTAAGCTTAGTTAGGAGCCCTCCCACCTGCACCCTCTGGCTTCTTCTGTCAAATACCACTCTGTCTAGTGAGCGCCTTGTAAGCAAGGACCAAATCTTACTGTTATCTTTACCTAGCTCTTAATGCTCTAGGCTTCACAATTCTACCTCCTAAATATTTCTCAGTCCCCAGGTCACCTTTCTCTCATTTCCCTCCTGCAATCCATTTCCCATGATGTAGCCAGAGCAATTTTTCTCCTTGAACTCTTTTTAAAGCCCTTTATAGCCTCCATTATTTTCTCAGTCCAAACTGCTTAAGGCAACTGATAAGACTTCCTTTTCTGCCTGTCTTCAAGCCTTGACTTATGTCACTTTTCACATCAAATTTTGACCTATTCTGCAGTTGATTTCCTTGTGTGTCACCTCCTCTTCTCTGCCTGCTTGCTCTCAGGTCTCATCTTAGATGTCACTTCTTTCATGAAGCCCCCTCTGACCGTGTGGTCCCTCGACTCCTCAGTGCTGCCAGGGCATCTAATGCATACCCTTTTGCAGTAATTATCCTACCGGCACAAAGTCTGGTTTGTCCTCTGTCTCCTCTACCGGCTGTCAGCTCCATGAAGGCATATATTGGGTCTCATTCTCAGTGAATCCCTCAGGTAATAGCACAGCCTTTATAAACATTTGTTAAATAAGGTAACAAAGAGATTACTTCTAGGTCAAAATTCTGACCTTGGCCAGTTCTAGGACAGTCTCATATCCTGCGTCTTCCTACTTTATATAACATACAGAATTGCCAGATTCACAGGTGACGATACCATTAAAGGGCAGGTGAGGGGAGCTGGCAGGTGGCATTAAGGGTGCTGGACTCCCACATGGCCGACTGGTTTGAGTCCTGGGCCTGATGGCTTGCTTTCTCACTTTCCCTCTCTCTCTCACTCTCTCTCACTCTGTCCCTCTCTGGTCAAACTAAAATAAATAAATAAATAAAGTTAAATAAAATAATTATTAAAATAAAAAAGGGCAGATGAGGACCAGCCAGTGGCAAGGCATGATGGTTAAGGCAGCTGAATCCCACATGGCCCACTGCATGGTTTGAGTACCAGACCTGGTGGCTTGAAAAACACGCCAGGTCTACGTGTGTGTGTGTGTGTGTGTGTGTGTGTGTGTGTGTGTGAAATCCTGAAAGAACTGGAGAAGCAGGGACTGCGGTGTGACCATTCCTCAGTAGGGAATGTTTTCTCACATTCTCTCTCTCTGGCAAGAATATGCACCCTCTAGCAAGTTAAAAGAAAAAAAAAAGCGGGGGAGGAGTGCAGCCGAAATAGGGGCACCACATGAGAAACAACCATTTATTAGATCAACTTTCACTTCCAAAGGATACAGATTCTTTCCAGGGACCTTTTGCTGAGAGCCTGTGGCTTTAAACTGAATCCCCAGCCCCTGTCCACTGGCCAGAGTGTCCTGTGAGAGGTCAGGATAACCTCCCTGTCCAGGTATCGGCATTGCCCACTTCCTGGCTTTGGGCTTGAATATATCTGTACTAAGCTCCGTTTTACTATCTTGAAGGCCCATGTGGGTTTTAGTAGTATACAAATTAGACACATTGAATGACTCTTCCAATGGAAGTAAATGAAATGAAGGAATAGAAAAATAACAGTTATTGGATTTTATTTTTGCTTGTTTTAAGCATATTGTTAAGCTGTCTTTCATCCAAAGATCTTCAAATTCCAAAAGTGAAATATCAGCAGGAACCCAGAAATAATTGAATGCCAAGGTTATTTTCACACTGAGGGTTTTTGCCTAGGCCAAGGAACTTGAACTACTTTGATGGATGTGCAGGACGGGGGATAGTGGGAGGGGAATAAACAAAGAGCTTACCCAAAGTGGAGACTGAGTAAGGGCATCCTAGGGATCTCAGAGACATAAACAAGAAGAAAAACCCTGCCACACAGAAAGGGAGAGCAAGGAGACTTGCCTATACAGACCTACTCAGTGAGTGGAAGCACAAAACAACCCCTCCCCCAAGATCATATAGCCGTAACCATCAGTCTGCATTCATGGCATCTGTGTGGTTGAAAATCTTTGAAGAGCTTAACTTACAAAGGCCAGCAAGTGGCATGATGGTGAAGGGCGCTGGACTCGCACATGGCTAACTGCAGTTCGAGTCCTGGACCTGGAGGCTTGCTTTCTCACTTTCCCTTTTTCTCTCTGTCCTTCTCTAGTCAAAATAAATCAATTTTTTAAAAATTGAATAATTCTTAAAAAAAAAAAAAAAGAATTTAACTTACAGAAGTACCAGGTTAGTGCTCCTAAGAGACTGGCAGAAGCAATTTGTATCTTCTTGAGAAGAACTCAACTTCAACCTAGGCTCAAAGAATTTTTGCAGATAGAGTTACAGAGAAAATGAGCAACTCATAACAAAATAAAACTAAAAATCAGACTAGGAAAACAAGCCCTTAAAAATAAGAATAAGAAAAAGCAAAAGAAAGGCCAGCAGATGGCATGGTGGTTTGAGTCCCAGACCTGACAGCTTGTTTTCTCACTTTCTCCCTCTGTCTCTCTCTCTCTCTGGTCAAATTAAATAAAATAATTTTTAAAAGAAAATGAAAGTAGAAGCAAACCCTTAGTTTTCAGATATAAGAATAATCAGGTATAGAATATCAATATATGTATATATAACTATATACACACACATATTTGTATAAAACTATGTTTAATAGATGTAGAAAGCAAAAGGGAAAAGAAGATTGGTAATCTATGCAGGCAACACAAGTGAATAGGAAAATCAAACCATAAAATAATTTCTAGAAATAAAAAAGAAATTAATTGAAATTTATAATTCAACAAATAAACTAGCTAAGACATTAAAGCTGAAGAGGAAATTGTTAAACTGGAAGACAAAAATAAAACTATTATTCAGAATGTAGAACAGAAAGATAAGAGATGGAAAACATGAGTGATTAAGTGGAAATAGAACTGTATGCAGACAGTGAGAGCTGAACATGTATGTCCATAGAACTGAAAACACATGTCTACGTAAAACTTGCAGATTAATGTTCATAGTGGAAATATTTGTGACAGCTAAAAAGTAAAAACAACCTAAGTGTCCATTAATTGATAAGTGGATAAACAAAATGTGGTATATCCATAAAATGGACTATTTTTCAGTTATGAAAAGAGATGAAGTATAGACACATGCCACAACATGAATAAATCTTAAAAACATGATTAAGTGAAAGAATACAGTTATAAGAGGCCACCTATACAGCATGATTCTGTTAGTATGAGATGTCCTGAATAAACTAACCCATAAAGACAGAAAGTATCGATAGATTAGTGTTTGCTATGAGCTGTTGAGGAAGTAATAAGAGTGATGGCTAATGTATACAGAGTTTCTTTTTTCTCTTACTTTTTTTTTAGGAAGAAGTGATGAAAATATCTTAAAATTAAATATTAATGGTTGTTGCGTAACTGTGAATATTGTATGCATAAGTCTGAAACAATTGTATGCTTTTAAAATTGTATACTTAAAAAAATTATTATTTATTTAATTTTATTAATTATTATTATTTAGTTTACTATAGTACACATGCATTCACCAGAGAGAGGCATAGAGAGAGAAAGAAAGCGAGAAAGCAAGCCACCAGGTCCAAATCTCAGCCATATAGGAGTCCAGTGCCTTAACCACCATGCTACCTGCAGGCCCCCAAATTATATACTTTTAAAAAGTGAATTTATGGTATTTACATTATATTGTATAATTCTGTTACTTTAAAAAGCAATCAGAGAACCAGTCATTGCAATGACAACTGATTCTTCTCAGCAACAGCAATAATCAAAGGCAGAGTATGATGGAATAATATTTTCAATAATCAGAATAAAAGTAAGTGTCAACTTAAAACTTCTTAAACACTCAAACTTATATTTCCATGAGAATAACCTGAACAGAGAGACTGTTTCCCCCAGAATCTTACTAATGGATATACTAAAGAATATAGTTTAAGCAACAGGAAGATTTGAGATACAGAGAAGGAACAATGAATAAAAATACCATTAAGTATGTGCGTAAAACCAACCAAATTTTAAGTGTAGAAAACCATAAAACCAATGTCTAAGTTGTGGGGGAAACATTTTGCCAAAAAAAAAGATTTTAAAATAAAATTTAAAAAAAGGAAGGAGAGGGAACCAGCAGTTAGCGTAATGGCTATGTGGCTGGACTCCCACGTAGTCGACCGCGGTTCGCGTCCCAGACCCCGTGGCTTAAAACTCACACCGGGTGCGTGTGCGTGCATGCCCAAGATCCCGAGAGGAGAATGGAGGAGAAGGGATTGCGGCGTGACCATCCCCCCCGGGGGGTGATTTCTCGCTTTCTATCTCTATGTCTCTCTCTGTCTGGCGAGCGCACGTGCCCTATAGTGAAAATCTCTCCAAAAAAAAAAAAAAAAAAAAAAAAAGGAAGGAGAAAAGAAAAAAGAAAGGAAAATAATGGAAAGAAAAATCAATTCAAAAGAAGGCAAGGTCGGGGGAAGTGGGAGAAAAATATATATCACTTACACCTATAATGGTTATTAACAAAAATACAAAAGATAAGAGTTGGCTAAAATGTGAAGAAAACAGAACTCTTGTACCCTTTAGTAAGAATGTAAATTGGTACAGTCATTATGGAAAACAATATGGAGATCCCTCAAAAAATTAAACTGAAATTACCAAATGATCCAACAATTCCATATCTGAGTATTTCCAACGGAAATGAAATAAGTATTTTGAAGAGATATCTGCAATCTCATTTCATTGTGTTATTCCCAAGGCCAAGATATGGAGTCAACCTAAATATTCGTCCACAGACCAATGGTTAAATAAATTGTGGTATGTATATGTGTGTATGTATGAAAGGACTTCAACAATGTTTGTGGAAAAATTGAAGTATGTGTTTATTTGTTACAAAAATTATGAAATCTATGCATAGTTTTTTCATAATATAGATTTTCCATGAAACTTTTAAATAATTATGTTAGAAAAGAAGAAAGGCCAAAAGTTACTAAGCTAATCTTCCAATTTAAGTAGTTAGGAAAGAAAAAATACAAAAATGAAGTAGACTAGATCAATAAAGCTCTGAATTGACTTTTTGGGGAAAAAATGAAGTAGATAAATTCTGGAAACATTATTTAAGAGTAAAACAGAGGAGAGACAAATAAATAATATTTAAATTTAAAAAGGAGGCACAATTATGAGTAAAACAATTATGGAAATTTTAACAGTTAAAAAGAAGGCATTGCCAATAATTTTGAAAGCATAAATGAAATGAGTTGAGCCCCAGAAAAATATAATTTACCAAAACTAACTCAAGAAGTAGAAATCTTAGGGGCCGGCAGGTGGTGGGTGCTTAAGAGCACTGGACTCCCACATGGCTGACTGTGGTTTGAGTTCCGGACCTAGTGGCTTGCTTTCTCATTTTCCCTCTCTGTCTCTCTTACTCTGTCCCTCTCTGGTCAAATTAAAATAAATAAGTAAATAGAGTTAAATAAAAAAAGAATTCTTAAAAAAAAGAAGTAGAAAGCTTAAGTAAAAGAATTCTTTAAAAAAAAAAGAAGTAGAAAGCTTAAATAGTCCTACAATAATTTTAGAAACCAGATTAGCATTTAAAAATCTTTGTATACAAGCAAAAGAGAAAAATGCAGAACAGAACAAAAATGAACTACCAGGTTCAAATGACTCAGAAAAATTATTTAATAAAATATAACATCTATTTCTGCTTTTAAAAAAATGGATTTAGAGTTTGGGATCAGCAGGTGGCCACAGGACCTAGCGGTTTGCTTTCTCATTCTCTCTCTCTCTCCCTCTCTCTCTCTCTCTTTCTCATAAGCACATGTGTCCTATAGCAAAATCTAAATAAATTAATTAAATTAATAATTCTCAGAAAGAAAGAAATAGGTGAGGATTTTTCAGATTTAGAAAATAATATATATTGAGTCAGAAGGTGACATAGTGGTTAACACGTAAGACTTACACAGGGCCAACAGCAGTTTACATCCTGGACCTGGCAGTTTACTTTCTCTCTTTCTCTCTCTCTCTGGAGAGCACACATGCTCTATAGCAAATCTAATAATGATAATAATAAATGAAATTAAATGAACAAATCTTTTAAAAAAGAAAATAGTATATATAAAAATTCCTATAGGAAATATTATTTGAAAACGCTTTAAGATTCAAGAAAAGAAAAAATGAAATGTATTGACCATTTACTGTTTTACTGGAAATCCTTCCTAGTCAAGTGGCAAGACAAGGTTAGAAAGGAAGGTTAGAATTCAGGAAAGATAGCATCACTTACATAAGCAGACCTTGAAAATTTAAGTTAAAAAAAGCTTTGAAAACCCAAAAGAATCTATGACTTGAGAATAATGAGTTTTGCAGAAAGACTGGATGCAATAGCAATCATATGAACAATTCATCACATTCAATATATTATCAATATAATATAAAAAAGTATTTTAAAAAATGATAACCATTTATGGAAATACTGAAACATTTATAAAAATGAATCTAACCGGAAAATGTAAAAGTGCTTTGTGGAGAAAATTACAGAACATTAATGAAAAAGACTAAAGAGGACCTAATGAATGGAGCTATATAGTAGGTAGTTCAATATGATAAGTCAATGGCTTAAGTACTTATAGATACTTATAGATACTTAAGTACTTATAGATACTTAAGTACTTATAGATTACCAGTCAATATTATCTCAGAAATGTTCCTGGAACTTGACAAATTGATTTGAGAACTTTTGCAGTATGCCTGGAATAGACAATTACTCTCTGAAAGAAGAAAAACTGGATGGGCTTGCCCTACCAGACACCACGCCCATAATGAAGCCACAGGAATTAGGTCAGTGTGATATTGGTGCAGGAACAAAAAAACAGATCGATGGAACAAAATAGAAGGTTCTAAACAGAGTTTCCAAAGTACATGTGGAAATTTGAATTAAGATAGAGTAGCTATTGTGGATCAGCATGGAAATAATAATAAATGGTGTTGGAATAATTGTTAATTTATATGAAAAAAAAAACTAATGTTAGATTCCTTCTTACACCATACACAAATACTAAGTCTAAGTGGAATAAAAAATATAATAGGCAAAGTAGAAAATTTAACATTTTTTTTCATTTAACTTTATTAATTATTATTATTATTTTAATTTGACCAGAGAGAGAGAGAAAGTGAGATAGCAACCCGCCGGGTCTGGAACTTGAACTGCCGGTGGCCATGTGGGAATCCATTGGCCTTAACCACCATGACAGCTGCCAGCCCCACTTTTAGAAGACAAATTAGGAGAATATTTTTATGCTATTCTAATGGTAAAGAAGGATTTCTTTGAGCAAAAGATACAAAAACATAAACCATAAAATAAAATGAAAAAATTAAATTGTTCAACATCTGTCATCCAAAGAGAGTGAAAAGAGAAATCATAAAGATGAAGATGGTATTTATTTGCTTTTTAAAAAAAGAATTATTTAATTTAATTTAATTTAATTTATTTATTTACTTATTTTAATTTGACCAGAGAATGACAGAGTGAGAGAGAGAGAAAGGGAAAGTGAGAAAGCAAGTTGCCAAGTCCAGGATTTAAAACATGGTTCACCATGTAGGAGTCCAGCATCTTTAACCACCACGCCACCTGCCAACCCCAAAGATGGTACTTCAACACCAGGATTGTTAAGAGAGGAACTTAACCTTATTAGTACTTATAGTTTTTAGTAATCAGGAAAATACATATTTAAATTACAATTTCATGCCCATCTGAGCACAAAATTTAGTTTGAATGGGCAATTTTTTCCTTAAATATTTATTTATTCATTTTCATTTGTTATTACTTATTAATTTGACCAGTGAGAGACAGAGACATAGAGAAAAGGAAAGGGAGAAAGCAAGCTGCTAGTTCTGGGACTTGAACTGGGGTCAGCCATGTGGGAAATTCAGAGCCTCCAACCACCACGCCACCTGCTGGCCCCAATGGGCAAAATTTTAATTCTGATAAATGTTGAGTAAGAATACAGAGCAATGAAATCTCTCTAATCCATTGTTGGCAGGAATGTAACTTGGTATAAAGATTTTCAAAAGCACTTTGTTAATTTCTAGCAAAGTTAGTATGTTCATCCTCAACTCACTCATTATCCTAAGAATGTAGTCTAGAGAAACTCCATAATGAGCATTGAAAAACATAGAATGCCATTAGCAGCTTTATTTATTTATAACAGCTTTGATTGGTAATACTTTAGATGTCCATAAAGAATAGACACATTGGGACCAGCAGGTGGCATGGGAGTTAGGACAGCTGGATACAATATAGCTGATGGCACAGTTTGAGTTCTAGACCCAGTGGCTTGAGAAACTCTCTAGGTGTATGTGCATGCATGCCTCTAATCTCAAGAGGAGAATGGAGGAGAAGTGATTGCAACATGGTCAGCTCCACCCCACCCAGGGGCGATTTCTCACTTTCCATCTCTCTCTCTCTCTCTCTCTCTCTGGCAAGCACACATGCTGTGTAACAAAAGATAAAAAAAAGAATAGATAAATTGTGATATATTTAAACAATAGACTATTACACAGAAGAGAAAAATGAATGAACTACTATTACATGTATCAACTAGGATGAATCTCAAAAATCATAATAATGATTAAAAAAAAAAAAAGAAATAAGCAGGCCTGATTGCTGTGGTGCACAGATAACACAGTAATCTGCAAGACTGGTGATACACATGGCCGTCTGTGGGTTTGGATCCCTGGGTTAGTCTGAAGATGCTGGGCATGTGTACAGGCACCTAAGATCCTGAGGAGCTAGAGGGCTGGGGAAAGCAGATCATGACAAGACAAGATACTGTCAAGGGTAATTTCTCTCTCCCTTTCTTGCTAATTATCTATCCTGTGTGTGCATGTATGTGTTCTCTCTCTTTAAAAAAAAAAAAGAAAAAGAAAAAAGGAAGGGAGAGTTACTATGACTATAGGCAGTAAGACCTATCTATATCTATCTATCTATCTATCTATCTATCTATCTATCTATCTATCTATCTAATCATCTGTCATTTAGCATCTATCTACCTATCCATCAATCATCTATCTATTATTTGGCCAAACTATTATGCTCTAAAAGATGCAGCATATTTGGTGAATAACAAAGGAAAGGAGGGGGTATTACTAATACAAAATTCAAAATTTGTTTCTCTTGTAGGGAAGAGAGGGCAATATAATTTGAAAGTAGTACACAGAAATTTATTTTATTTTTATTATTCTTATTTTTTAAAAACCATTCGATCACTATGTATCATTTGGCTTATAAAGAGAATTTCCCCAACATGAAATACATCTCAGACCACTACTGCTGAGAATACTATACACGTTATCGTCAACAGGTAATAAACCATTTTGGTACACAGAAACTGCTGAGATGCTGGTAATGTTCTATTTCTTATCCTGAATTGAGATAATAGATTTCATTATTATTTTGAAAACTGTAATGTGTTCATTTTTGTATATGATAATATGTGTTCATTTTCATATATTTCTTTTTCTTTTCCCGAGCTGAGATCAGATTTCATTATTATTTTGAAAACTGTACAGATAATATATGTTCACTTTTGTATATGGATGTATTTCCCAATTAAATAAAACTCTCTTCCTGATATTATGGCCAAGATTGAAAGACAAGTCCCATTAAGTGCCCGGCATCTAAGAGGTGCTCAATAAAATATGTGTCTAAATTTTAAAAATGGAATAGAATAACACTTCCCTGAGGCTAGTGCTAAGGTGGGACAGAGCGCAGAGCGGAGGATCATATTCTCATGGGATCCCATGTGGGATGCAGAGACTAAGATGTTGGCTGAAGCTCAGCCAGCCCTCGCGCACTCTGCCAAGTGAAGCAAGCAGATGCATTCCACAGGATGGCATGTTTACAACCTCTTGGCCTGACACCACTGCTGTAAACGCAGCCAGCGCAAATCTCTTTCTTCTTATGTATAAATGAGCCCCAGGACATTATACCCTTTGTGAAAGAAAATATTGGCTGTTTTCTAACAGAAGATGACCTGTGTTCCCTCTCCACTCACTAGCCCTGCAGAGATACAGCATGGAGCGAGGTGGCCACCAGATGCTTTGTCCACCTCTGCACTACCCACAAGCAGAGGTTCTCAAAAATATGGAGTGAAGGCCAGGTCTCAGTAGAGGCCCTTTATTTATTTATCTATTTATTTTTTGAGAGAGAGATTATTGCTATGGGGTGCATGTGCTTGCCAGAGAGAGAGAAAACAAGAAATCATCCCCCGGGGGGGATGGCCATCCTGTAATTCCTTCTCCTCCAGTCTCCTCTCAGGATTTTGGGCATGCATGTACATGTGCCCGGGGGAGTTTTAAGTTGCCAGGTCTGAGACTTAAACCATGGTTGACTATGTGGGAATCCAGCAGTATAATCATTACACCATCTGCTAGTCCCAGTGGAAGCCCTTTTTAAGAGATCTTGACTATTTGTAAGCGCAAGACACTTTGCCAGACACACAGCATTATGGATTGAATTGTATTCTCCAAAAGTTGTTGAAGTCCTAACCTCCAGGACTGTGATAATATTTGAAAATAAGCTGCTATTATCAAGTTAAAATGAAGTCTTTAGGTGGGCCCTCATCTCATATGAATGGTATCTTTATAAAAGGGAAATGTGGACACGGAGACGCGCACATGGACAGCATGCCACATGAAGATGGGAGTTATGCTGTCAAAAGTCAGGGAACTTCCGGAAGTTCCCATGGGATTTTGGGGCAACTGATTAGGAAATGAGGGCAGGGCTGTCATGAATGGGATGAATGCCCTAATAATGGACCCCCAAGAGCTGCCCATGCCTCTAGCCATGTACGGACATAATAAGACACTGGGTGTTTGTGAACCAGGAGGTGAGACCTCGCCAGACACCGAACCTGCTGGTGGCCTGGCCTTGGCCAGAACAGTGAGAAACAGATTCCTGTTGTTGATAAGCTGCCAGACTGGAATTTTGTTTCAGCAGACTGGATGGACAGAGGCCCAGATAGATCCTGCTCTAGGGCCTTTGGGATGAGGAGCACGGCCCTGCCCACACCTTTCTCTCAGATTTTTAGTCTCTAGAACATCAAGATACTAACATTTATATTAAGACACTCAGTTTGTGGTCTTATTCTGGGAACCTTAGGAAATACAAATGGCAGACATACAAATGAAGTGCGTGGATATGGGGCTGACTTCCAGTCCTCACAGGGCTTATTGTCTCTCACGCATGGAAGGAACAGATGAATAATATGATAAAAAAAGTAAGGAATATATTCTGGTTGTGCAGACTAGAGAGCGAGTAATCTTAACTGTAGAGTATAATATAAAGCTTAATATTTTTATTTTGTTTTTCACTCCTGATTCATTTTTTCATGGGGACTGTAAAATATATTACTTTTGAGTGTATAGACTTTGGAGTCAAATAAATCCAAGTTTAAGTTTCAGCTCAGTTGGTTTCTAGTCATGTGATACTGGGAAAGTTATATATCTTCATTAAGGTTCCTTATCTCTAAAATGAGGGTAATAATTCCTACTTTGCAGAGTTATTATATGGGTTAAGTAACATTGTGTATGAGAATATACAAACACACTAAAAAATTTTAACGGAAGAACAGAATTAAAGTGTGAGTTTTTTTTTTTTTTTTCCTTTTTTAATTTAGAGAGCTTATAATGTGTGCGCTTGCTGGAGAAACAGAGAGACTGAAAGCAAGAAATCACACACACACACACACACACACACACATACACACACTGTGTGTGTGTGGGGGGGGAGGATGGCCGCAATCCTTTCTCCTCCATTTTCCTCCCGGGATTCTGGGCACACACACACACACACACACACACACACACACACACCTGGCGTGAGTTTTAAACCACTAGGAAGCAGTAGGAAGTAGTATGTATGAAGAAACAGAAGCAGGAGAGAATAGGCAACTCTTGGAGAAGGGCAAATAGTTTAGTGCAGCTGGCTTCAGTGAGTGAGGGGGGGATACTGCATAGATGGACAAGGGTCACATTGCAGAAAGCTTTATATGACATTCCAAGGTATTGGGACATCATCTATTGCCAATGAAATCTCCAGGGAGATTTTTTTCTTTCTTTAATAATGCGTGGCAAGGGCCATGAGGTGGTGTGGTGGGTGAGATGCAGGACTCCTACATGGCCAACTACAGTTCAAGTCCAGGACCTGGTGGCTTGAAAACCACTCTGAGGAGGAGGGTAGAGGAGAAGGGATTGCTGCATGGTCATCCCCTTTTGGGAATCATTTCTTATTTTCCCTTTCACGGTCTCTTTCTGTCTGTCTCCAGTGAGCACATGAGCCTTATGGCAAAAATCTTAAAAAAATAAAAAAAGGTGTGGCAAGTCAGAGAATGGCATGGTAAGATTTTCTTTTAGCCATATTGCTCGAGCATTAGTATGGAGGGAAGAAAACAGGAAGGGAAGGCAATTAGGAGGTGGTTATCACATTAGTCTAGACCACAAACTATGAAGACTAGAACTGAGTCAGGGATGGTGGGGGTTAGAGTTGGGAAATAGAAGATAATGTTAGTTGACATTGTGATGCTTTGTGGCTGCCAGACATTTCTTAAACACCCTTCCTATGGTTGGGAATTTTTCAACTATGAGTCCATCCACCTCACGGAAGAGGCTTGAAACTCTTTCCTAGCTCTCCTCCATGTGGGCACAGGGTGCAGTCTGAATGCTGCCTGTCAGATGCATCAGGTCTTTGATTAGAAAGAGGAGAATATGAATACCGTATTGCACAGAATCCATTGTGGCCAAGAATAGTGATGAAACACTGAGTTGTGAGAGACAAGGGTCCTAACAGGCACTGCTCTCCACCAGAGTTGACATGCAATTTATAGCTATAGCATTGTCCCCACTGGACACCTGGCAGCACAAAGTGCCATTTTTCTTTGTGCAAAGTCTCTAGGTCAGGCCCTCAAGCCCTCCTGGAGATTTTTCTATGCTACCTAATAATTGAGCAAATTCTTTTTTTCAAAGCTTAGCTAAAGTAGCTTTGGTATTTGTAACTAAGAACACAATCTGATACAAGTAGAAAGGACAGAATTTGGTGACAGATTGGGGGTGAGAGTGTGTGAAATTTAGAACAACACCCAGATTTCTATCATGGGTGCCTGAGTGCAGGATAGTGCTATTAGCTGAGCTTGGGGTTGACTGGAAAAGAATAGTTGGTGGAAAAGAATGGGAAGTAATAATCAGTTTGTTTTAACATCCTGAGTTTGAGTTTCCTTTGAACACTTGGGTTAAAGACAATGAAAAATATGGATCTTGATATAAGCAAAGAAGGCTAAAACCAGATTTTTGAATATATTCACTTATTAAGTTCACGTTAATTGAGCACTTACAGTATGTCAGACACTGAGAAAATAGCTGTTAATAAGATAAGATCTCTGCTGTTATAAAACTTATCATTTAATGGGACCAGCAGTTAGCATAATGGCTATGTCGCTGGACTCCCATGTAGTCGACTGTGGTTCAAGTCCCAGACCCGGTGGCTTAAACTCAAGCCGGGCACGTGTGCGTGTGTGCCCGCCCAAGATCCCGAGAGGAGAATGGAGGAGAAGGGATTGCGGCATGGCCATCTCCCTGGGGGGTGATTTCTCGCTTTCTGTCTCTCTGTCTCTCTCTGTCTGTCTGGCGAATGCACGCGCCCTATAGCAAAAACCTCTCCAAAAAGAAAAAACCTTATCATTTAATGTGGTAACTCAGAAATAGATAAACAAGTAAATATAAAATATGATCTCAGGAGCACTAAGTGCTACAAAGAGGTAGAGGGTGATGGTCTGAAGGTTAGGAAGCTGTCTAAGAAAGGGTAATTCTTCTCTGGAGAGTTGACATTTGAATAGAATTAGGGAGTCAATCCTGCAAATGTTTGGGAACATGATAAAACAATCTAAGCAAAGGGAATAGCCAATGAAAAGAGAGGAAACCAGCAGGAAGGCTCACATGACTAGAGTGAAGTGAGTAAGAGGAGAACGGGAGAGGAGGACATAGAAGTGGCAGGGACCAGATCATGCAGGGTCTCTACGGTTGTTCACAATGAAGGTTTTTTAGATCTTATTTTAAGTTTAATAAGAAGCTATTAAAGGGTTATGAGCAGGAACAGAATTGAGGTGACTTATGCTTTTAAAAATCACAGCTGCTTTGGGAACCAGCAGTTAGCGTAATGGTTATGTCGCTGGACTCCTACGTAGTCGACTGCGGTTCGCGTCCCGGACCTGGTGGCTTAAAACTCACGCCGGGCGCATGTGCGTGCGTGCCCAAGATCCCAAGAGGAGAATGGAGGAGAAGGGATTGCGGCATGACCATCTCCCCTGGGGGGTGATTTCTCGCTTTCTGTCTCTATGTCTCTCTCTGTCTGTCTGGTGAGCGTACGCGCCCTATAGCGAAAACTTCTCAAAAAAAAAAAAAATCACAGCTGCTTTGGAGCATAATGGTTGGTGCCATGCACTGGAACCCAGAACCCACTAGGCTGACCTTGGTTTGAATCCTGGCCCTGATGGCTTGGAAAACATGTGTGTACCCCAAATACTCATTGGGCAGGAGATATAGAGGAAAAATAATTCTGGGGTTATGCCCCGTAGGGGGGTGCTCTCTCTCTTTCTATCAACTGCATACACCTCCTGCCAATTGGAAAAAAAATTCACAGCTCTCATGTGGAGTCCTTGGGCATGGCATGAGTGAAAAGACAGACCAGTGGGGAGCTAGTGTCTTAATCCAGGTAGGGGATGATGATTTATATTGAAGAGGTGATTGGGTAGTGGTGTGGTGAGAAATGGTTGATGCTAAATATCTTTAGAAAGTACAACCAATAAGACTTGCTGATGGAATTGCTGTGAGAGTTAGAGGTAAATCTAGGATAATGTATTTAGCCTAAGAAACTAGGTGACCAGTGTTGTGACTTAATGAGGTAGATAGGAGCAGGGGTGGAAAGTGGTAGTGGAGTATTTTGGTTTGGATTTAGGTTAAAGATGCCTACTAAACACCAAAATAGAAAGGTTGGGACTAGATTGATCAACTTGGAAACCATTTCAAAGGCAATTTAGAGCCATAGAACATGTTGCTGACCCCAGAGAATGAATATGGATAGAGAAGAGGACGTAGGGCCAAGTCTTTTGTTTATGTCCAAACATAGACTGAGCAGATGAGAGGGTATCTTCTATCAGTGAGTGAGAGGAAAATCAAGAAAATGTAGTGTCTCAAAATTTATGGAGAAAGAAAAAAGAAAAAAAAAAAAAAAAAAAGGCCAGCTAGAAGGTGGAATAATAACGTTTCTAATTTTGCCGAGAGAGCAAATAATAAAGATCTAAGAACTGATCATTGGATTTGATAACACGGAGGTTGAGGGGGGGGGGGGGTTGTCAAGCACAATGTAAGTGGAGTGGTGGGAATAATAGACTAGCCTGAGTTCAAGAATGAGCAGCAGTGACAAAGTGGAGTCAGAGAATATAGAGTTACAACAAGGACAACCCGGTGGGGACAAGCAGTGTACAGTCAGCAGCTGAAGTAGTGGACAAAGCTGAGATTGACCCCAGGTAAGTATGCAGATTGAAATGAGGAGAGAGTGTGGGAAGAGGGTGGGAGAAGAGGGAGAATGTAAGGAAAGAAATTAAGGAGGAAAATAGAAAGGCAAGACATTTATGGGACATAGAAAGGGGTTATTCTCTGTTGATGATAATGTGTTTTGTATCCTCAACTGGACTGGTGGGAAGCATACTCGTTTTGGGTAAATTCAATTTACAAGCAAAGTGATGTATAGTAATTAAATGCTTAAAAAGAAAGAAAGAAAGAAAGAAAGAAAGAAAGAAAGAAAGAAAGAAAGAAAGAAAGAAAAAGAAAGAAAGAAAGAAAGGAGGAGAGTGTTGAAGGTAAACCCTTAGGAAACACCAAGAAATAGAAATGATTTTCTCATAAGATAGTTTGGATGGCTCAGCTGGGTGGAGAGAAGCAGGAGAGGATCATGACCTGCAGCCCAGAGAAGAGAGGTTGTAAGGAAGAGTTGGTCAGCAAAGCCAAACATCGCAGATAAGCCAGGTATAAATGACCTCTGGGGCCAGCCAGTGGCGTGGTGGATAAGGTGGCTGGATCCTACATGGCAGATTGCACTGTTAGAGTCCTGGATCTAGTGGCTTGAAAAACATGCTGAGCATGTGGGCATGCCTCAAATCCCAAGAGTAGGGAGAAATGGAGGAAACGAGATTGAAGCATGACCATCCCCCATTGGGGGTGCTTTCTCATTTTCCCTGTTTCTCTCCAGCAAGTGCACATGCCTTCTGGCAAAGAAAAAAGAAAGGTCTGGATCTAGCTGTGAAGAAATTCTCGGTCATCTTAACAAGGCAGTTTTAATGGTGGTAAAGGTGGAAGCTAGGGTGTGTTCTGTTAAGGAAAAAATAGGAGGTAAGGAATGGGAGGAGTAAGTTCAGACCACTTTTTGAGAAGGAAGGAGGGAAAACTGCTACAAGGAGGCACGATTGAGGGAGATGCTTTGTTTCCAGGAAGAGGAGTTTCAGTATAAACATGCTGGGAGGAAGGAGCCAATGGAAGGATGGGAGTGAAGGAAGATGATGGAGGGAGGAAGGAGGAGAGGGGGTCTAAAGCCCAGGGTGAAGGATCGCCTTTGAAAGAGGGACACCTTTTCCTCTAGGATGGGAAGAAGGAGGCAAGGATGGAGAGAAACTGCTAATAGAGCAAGTGAGAGGCAGGAAGTTCTTGCCTAGTGGCTTCTGTGTTTTTCCTGAGGCAGGAGCAAGATTCAGTGGCGGCGGGGGTGGGCTGTAGGATGGGAGATCAGTGATGAGGAGAAGTGGCAAAGAGAGTTTTAAGAATACTTGCCCAGGGGGACCTGCAGTAAGTGTAATGGCTATGTCGCTGGACTCCCATATAGTTGAACGTGGTTCGAGTCCCGGACCTGGTGGCTTAAACTCACGCTGGATGCATGTGTGTGCGTGCCCAAGATCCTGAGAGGAGAATGGAGAAGCAGGGATTGCGGCCTGGCCATGCCCCCTGGAGGGGTGATTTCTCGCTTTCTGTCTCTCTGTCACTGTCTGTCTATTTTTTTTTTTTTTTTTTTTTGGAGAGGTTTTTACTATAGGGCGCGTGCACTCGCCAGAAATACAGAGACAGAGAGACAGAAAGCGAGAAATCACCCTCCCCAGAGAGGACAGCCACACTGCAATCTCTTCTCCTCCATTCTCTTCTCAGGATCTTGGGCACACATGTACATGTGCCTGGTGTAAGTTTAAGCCACCAGGTCCGGGACTTGAACTGCGGTTGGCTACATGGGAATTCAGCGACATAGCCATTATGCTAACTGCTGGTCCCTCTGTCTCTGTCTTTCTGGCACGCACACGTGCCCTATAAGTAAAAAACCTCTACAAAAAAAAAAAAAAAAAGAATACTTCCCCAGGGACCAGTAGGTGGCATAGTGGTTAAGGCACTGGATTTGCATATGGATGACAACAGTTCAAGTCCAGGACCTGGAGGCTTGAAAATCACACCAGGTGCATGTGTGAGTATGTACCTAAAGTCCCAAGAATGGGGAAGGAATTGTGGCATGACTGTCCCTCCCCCAGGGGGAGTGATTTCTCACTTTCCCTCTCTGTTTTTCTCTAGTGAGCACACTTGCCCTATAGAAAAAAATAAAATGTACTGCCTAGTGTGTTCACAAATCCTGTTCACAAACACCTCATATTTGGTGTTTGTGTGTGCAGTAAAGCCCCAACTCCCATCCAACAAGCTGTCTCCGTTCCCTCTCCTCCTCCCATAAATCCCTTCTCAAATCCCACCTGCAGCCTCAGGGAAGCTCCCTGTCATGGGTGAGTTATGAGAAGAATCTTTATCTTTCTTCTTTGGCACAAGTCTTTCCCCATGAGGTCTGGGCTGAGCCCACCACAAGTAAAACATAGAAAATAGGAAAAGCAGAAAACCAAGGCAAGAAAATTTAATGACAAGTACACTGCAATGCATTATACATTTAAAAATTACAAGTCAAGTGAATATAAAATAGATGTGTGCTATATATTTCAGGATTTAACGTTCAGTAAAGCAGCAATGGTTTAGTTTTGTGTTTCCTTAGGAGGTAGTTTAGAGAAATAGTTAGGGTCACTGGCCTTGAAATTCCCCTTCTTGGGTCCAGATTATGAAAGAGTAATCTTGGGAGACTAGCAGTTGGTGTAATGGCTATGTCGCTGGATCCCATGTAGTCGACTGCAGTTCGAATCCCAGACCCGGTGGCTTAAACTCACACTGAGAGCGTGTGCATGCGTGACCAAGATCCTGAGAGGAGAACGGAGAAGGGATTGCAGTGTGGCCATCCCCCTGGGGGTGATCTCTCACTTTCTGTCTCTCTGTCTCTCTCTGTCTTTCTGGAGAGCGCACACGCCCTGTAGAAAAAACACCTCCAAAAAAAAAAAAGAGAGAGAGAGAGAGAGAGAAAGAGAGTAATCTTGGGTTACTTACTTACTATATCTCTCAATGCCTCAATGTCTTCATCTGTAAAATGGGAATTGTAATAGAACTACCCTCTAAGGGCTGTTGTGGAGACCAAATGACTGAGTGTGTGTCAAGTCCTGAGGATGGCGCCCATGTTGAAAGCGGTTGACCTTGTTAGTGGTTAGCATTATGTGCTTTACAAAAACGTAGACACTACTGTGTACCCCACACAGGAAATGCTCAAGAAGAGACTAAAATGCTCCTATAAAGATGCGGTATGGAGAACATGTATGGTCCTGGATCCAGCATCTTCTCATCCCTGATTCTTTTTCACCCTATGACGTCACCTCTCTGCTGCCTGGAGTGCAGCATGTGGCTTTTGGGAAAAAAGTGAGGCTAGTGAATGGAGAACGTCCCTGTTTCTGTTCGACGTTACCTCTTTTCTTGAGTTTCTAGCTCTTGGTCCAAGTGTCCTACCATCTGCTGTGCTTCCTGCTTATCTGGATTCCCTCTGCTTCTCTGCTCCTCCTACCTGGAAAGTCCTTATGCCACATACCATATCTTTTCCCATTGACTTGAAAAATAACCTGTCCTTGGGGCCAGCAGGTGGTGTGGTGGTTAAGGTTCGAGGCCCAGACCTGGTGGCTTGCTTTCTTGTGTTCCCTCTCTCTCTCTCTCTCTCTAATTCTGTCCCTCTGCGGTCAACTTAATACAAACAAATAAAATAAAGTAAAATAAAATAATTCTTTTTAAAAAAGAAAAAGAAAAAGAACCTGTCCTGATTCCTGATTCTTCAGGTGAGAGTCCGCTAGCCAGTTGACTTCATCCTAGGCAAGACTTGCTATGAGAGAGACCATAAATAGCAGGACCCAGCAGCTGGGGGCACACTAAGTGTGGGAGGGGATTACGGAGTCCATATTGATTATAGTAATGAGATCTGGATTGGTCCCATGGCCCACCCTGCTTGGACCTCTTGGAGAGTTACTCCAGAAGGGATTAAATTGATTGAAGCTCTAAACCCTGGGAAATAGGAAATAAAGTTTGTACATCTAGTGAGTGTCCACCAGGCTTGTATGTAACATTGAAGTCTCATTTTTCTAGAAAGAAGGGATAAGATCTTTAAGGCTGAGGTTAAGAATAGCAAAATTTCCGTGAAACTGTTTTTGAATGTTGTGCAGCTTTTCTGAGGTAGGCACTATATCCCTGATGGCAAATGTGTAGGGTCTGCAAAAAAGAAACATAAAAAACGTAACAGAGCCTAGCCATTGTCATCCTCTTAGGCCCTGACAGTGTCATCTCTAATTCTTCTTTCTCTGTCCCTCTCTTACTGAAACTGTGAAAAAAGTGGTCCTTGTCTGAGAATTTAATAGGAGGGAGGGTGTTCTCAGAAGGGGGGAATCTCAACACTTTCACTTGGTTTTGTGTAACACAGAGTACTCAAATGTTCTCTGCTAAAGAACACGACAGTCGAATGTATCATTATTGCCTGGATTTGATTGGGGAAAAAACTATAAAAGATATTTTAAGACACTTGAAGTTGAATACGGTTGTATCGTGAATCTTTGCCACATAGAGTGTGAGTTGTAGAACAGCAATGGCGGCTGCTTCACCTGGGAGCCTGTTAAGTGCAGAATTTCAGCCTCACCCAAGGACTTCCATGCACAGTGAAGGCTGAGAAGCACTGGTTGAGAAGACAGTATTAGACTATCACTGTTACACTTTTTGTGTGTGGTAACAGTATGGCTGGAGGAATGTCCATCTGTGTGTGCATGGGGGATGTGGACACGTGGAAGAATTCAGAGCCATGTCTACAACCTGTATACTGAAGATAAAGCCACTAAGGAGGCCAGGCACAGAGATGTATACTGCCCTGAGAAAAAGAATAATCCTGAAGTTAGACCAACCCCTGAGGAATACAGTCCCTCAGTCCTAAGGTAATAAGGACTCATTCCTCCTATGGGACAAGTCTACAATGTTAGGGGTTCAAGTGCATCCTCTAAACCTAGTGATTTCTCCTCCTTGTTTGATGACAAAGTTTAAAATTCCTTCCTTTATATGTTGTAATCCCCTTTGGTTTTCCCTTTCTCTTAATGGAGCCCACACATACCCCTTCAATTTTGGTTTAGAGAGACGTGAGACCTGCCCTGTGTTCACAGTACTCAGAGGCCACTGCAGAGGCAGCAGCATTGCTTCAGGGGGCAGAGGTCACTAGATTCCAGGCTGTGTTTTCCAGAAGAGGAATTGAGTTGTTTTCAGCTCCGAAGTGCCATTTAAGTGTCTGTCTCCTTGGCAGATCTCAGTACCGTATTCAGGATTAGTAACCTTTTCTGGAAACTTTTCTCTAAATAACAAGTCACACGCATTGGGGCAAGTGGTGAGAATGAACTTTCCCCAAGTCCTATATTTCTGTAGCTCTAGAGGATATTGACTCATGACGGGGCATTTATTTCAAATAAAAACCAGCACAAACCAAAGAGACCTGAGGAAGTGCCTCCTCCCACTCTTGTTTCCAAATTCCATTCAGGTTTGGAACTTATTTGAACAATTTTTATTTTGAAACATGAAAAGGTGGAAGAAACCAGTCTCTTTCTGCTAACAGTAGACAAAGATAAGCATCTCTCCACGAAGGTACAAGATTATGTTACCCTTCTGGAATCCTGGTAGCTAGTTCAAATTGTTTTTGAAGCACAATGCTACCCATGAGGCCTAAACCAAAAGAACCAGACATTCCAGGTTGACTCAAATAATTCCATTTTTTAAATGTAATGTTCTGGCACCTCTGTCATTTCCATATTTGTTCCAGTTTCCATCACACCCTCTGATATTGAATGGCAAGATCCAGAACAAAATACTCGTTCGAACAACTCAGCTGCCTTCCTACCTTGTGACTGTCAGGTATAGATACAGTTGGTCAGGAATTAAAGGAAAACAAAATTTCCATTCGAGATTTGAATTCCCTTCAATAAATAAAAAAAGGGAAATTGTGTTTTTGCAGTTTATAGTGGGGAAGGGTTGTCTTAGATAAAAACCAAAGGAAGACAATTCTCACTGGATCTTTGAGGAAGTTTTCATTTTAAGGGAGTTACTAAAAGTCAAAATAGAACCTACTTCTTTTTTTTTTTTCCCAGGTTTTTGCCATAGGGCAAGTGCACTCACCAGAGAGAGACAGTGAGAAGGAATGTGAGACATCACCCTTTCCTCCATTCTCTTTTCGGGATCTTAGGTGTGCACACAGGCACTAGCGTGATTTTCAGGCCACTGGGACTTGAAACGCTGAAGGCCATGTGGGAGCCCAGCTCCTTAACCACCACGCCACCTGTAGACCCCTAGAATCTACTTCTTACTCACCGTGCCTTATCCAAATATGTAGTAGGGGAAAGAAAAACACGTTGGTAATGATCTCAAGTACATAGCGACTTGGCTTTGAAGGCAAGTCACAGTGCTTAGAAATCTCAAGACAGGGAGGTTAAACCCTTCCTCCGTTCGTTCGGACCTCTTTGGGAACATTCACAGCTTGAAGCCGGTATGTCCATCCTGTAGTCCATGTAGCATAGCTGTGTTGTCTCTGACTTCACGAAATAAGGCTTTCCAACTGAACTGGAAACATTTCCTGGTACTTCGTCTACTCTGCAGGCCAGACTTTATCAGTTTTCGGTACTTCGTGTGATAATTACCCCTTGCCAAACACGCCTGTCTGAATTATTCCATAAAACACACGTGATAAATGGGCTTCTCAGGACCATTATGTCTTGAAGAACTTAAATGAGTCCCAGATGACTTTCTTTTCAGTTAAAAAATAAATTTAAATACAATGTACATTTAAACGTATTTCCAACTCTGAGTTCCATTTCAACCACTGAAGCACATTTTGGCACTAAAACTGTTTCTATTTTTGACATTTATCACTTTTGTGTTTGTTGGAAACAAACAAGACCTCAGGTGGCTGTATCTATTTTTTAGATTTATGACTCTCTTGTATTTGTTGGAAACAAGTCCACTCTCTGTAAAATAAAATAAGAACAGCTGCCTCATAAGCATCTCAGGATAATTAAAAAGATAATAGATATAAAGTACCAGGCACATAGCAAGGAGTCCTTAAATGTCATGACTCAGTTCCTAAAGCTCTGTAGTAGCTATACACATACTTGGGATGGGGAGTTAAGTGGACCAATTTCTATTTGTTTTAAAATTAACATGTTCATCTTTCATTGTAAACTAATAGATTTCAATATCAATTCAAGGCTTTCTCTCTTTCCCTCTCTCTCTCTTTTTTTTAATCTATTAATTAACTTGTAAAATTTAAAGGTCTTTCTAATTTGCCTTTTAAAATAAATAATTTATTTATTCATTCATTTATTTTAGTTTGACCAAAGAGACAGAGAGAAGGGGAAAGCGAGAAAGCAAGCCACCAGGTCCAGGACTCAAACCATGGTCGGCCATGTGGGAGTGTGCAGTGCCTTAACCACCACAGCACGTGCTGGCCCCTGATTTGTTTTTAAGGCTCTTTGCTTTCTGGTCCTATTTCACACCACTCCTTTTATGCTCCCAACTCACCCGTCCCTGTTTTATCCTTGTATACACTCTCCCGCTTCTCGTATCCTGCTGCCTCCACCTAGAAAAGTCCTTCCCATTGCCCTTATAGTAGTCTCACTCTTCCTCTGAGACCCAGTTCAAACATCCTTACTTCTATGAAGTTACTTCCAATTCCCTTGTTCCAAAAATAATTTCTCCCTAATAGTCATTCTCATGGCATTGAGTATTTGATTTATTTATTTCATGAAAGTGAAAGACAGAGAGAGAAGACAGGGACCCTCAGCAGGGTCTCATGCTGAGATCCCCTTCCCTAGCCGTCCCCGCCAGCGTCACTGGTACTCACGCCCCATATTTACAGGTTGACTGGAAAACCAAGCCTGTGCTCTTCCATATGGTGGACCCTGGAGCAGCAGGCTACTGCTGTGCCAAGGAGCCAACCCTGACATTTTAAACTTGTTTTTATTATTTTTTGTTTTGCCAGAGGGCATGTGTGCTTATCAGAGAAAGAGAGAAAGTGAGAAAGTATCCTCCATGGGGAATGGTCATGCCATAATCCCTTCTCCTTCATTTTTCCCCCACTTTGGGATTTTGGGCTGCTGGGTCTGGGACTTGAACTGTGGTGAGAGCCATATAGGGTCCAGTTCTTTAACCACCACCACTGTGTTTAACCAATACCTGAGTATTTTTTTTATTTTAATGCCATTTTAAATTTAAAATACTGTTAGGTTAAAAAAAAAGTTGCAAAGATTAAGTAAAGAATTCCTGCAGGCCCCTCCACTAGTTTTCCTAATGTTCTCATCTGATATCAGGATGGTGCATTTGCCACACCTAAGAATCTAGTATCAGTATAGATGCTGTTAACTTATATTGTCACTGACTGTACACTGTAACATCTTTGAAGTTAGACCTTGCGGCCCTTAACTCACTCACTTTTGTGGTATGTACAAAGACTGTGCTTACTGTTGAGTACAAAGTGGGAATGAAGGAATAATTGTTTTCCTTCCCTTACTAGCCTACCTCAACAAAAACCTCAATTTATTTACTTTACATAAGCTTTTTATTGGAGTAGAAAATATCAATACATACAGAAAACGTGATTATAAATGCAGAGCTCAGTGAATTTTTACAAAGTAAATATACTCATATAACTGTCATCCAGATCTTCAAACACAGTTCCTACAGCCCAGAAGCTTCTCTCCACCTCGAGCCCCTCTAGTAACTATCGCTTCCATCTTGACTTATCAAATTGCCTCTATATTTATCTATTTATATTTCAAGGTTTTTGCCATAGGCTGCATGCATGCACAGGAGAGAGACAGGGAGAGGGAAAGTGAAAAAAATCACCTCCCAGGGGGGATGGCCATGCCACAGTCCCCAAATCTCAGGATATGGGGCATGCGTGGACACGTACCCATTGTGATTTCTAAGCTACCAGGTCCAGGACTTGAACTGTGGTTGGCTATGTGGGAGTCTGGCACCTTAACCACCATGCCACTTGCTGGTGGTTTATTTTAATAATGAGACAGTGTCATGGTTCATGCTTGTAAATTGATTCACATTTATATTATCATAGCCATGCAAAATGATTTGAATCTATTAAAAAATTTACTTGTGGGCCAGCTGGTGGCATGGTGGTTATGGTGGCTGGACCCTACATGGAAGACTGTGAAGTTCAAGTCTTGGACTGGTGGCTTGAAAAAAATGTGTCAGATATGTGCATGTGTCTGTCTAAAATCCCAAAAGGAGAATAGAGGAGAAGGGATTGCAACATGGTCATTTTCCCTGGAAATGGAAAGATTTTCTCACATTCTCTCTCTCTCTCTCTCTCTCTCTCTGTCTCTCTCTGGCCAACACATGTGCCTTAGAACAAACAAAAGAAAACAAAACTATATGTATATATGTGTGTATGGGGGTGTGTATATATATATATATATATATATATATATATATATATATATTCCCTGCTCAATTAATAGAAGCACAATGCAAATTTTCCAACAACCAAATAATGTCCATTGTCTTTGTAGTTTATATAGTTTCTGTGTTAAGGCCCGGCACATGGTTGGGTGTACCCATTTTGGATAATTCTAACTCTGACAACATCAGTCAGCCTGGTGTAGGAAGTAGAACATAAACCATTTCGTTTCTGTTCCCTTAGAAACACATGGAACAAAATAAAGTTTGCCAAATGGAAATATACAAAACCACTAGGGAAATAAATGTTATTTTTAAGCTTCTAAGAGGCTATCACAAATAACTGGGGGGAGAGTGGAAAGAATTCAAGAAGCAGGTGACCTTTTAATAGGCAGAACACAGCCATGTCAGCAAGTGCCTGGAGGATGTTGTCGCAGGAAGGGATGCTGAGAGCCCAGGCCTGCAGGGATGACCTCACTGGGCTTGATGGGAATGGAGCTGGCTTTTCCCCAGCCCTATGTGACTGGGCAGCAGGAAAGACACCATTCTCCAGAAATGGGAGTGGCAAGAATTCCAAGGTATCAAGTCAAAATAAATAAATAAAAGATAGAAGTTTGGGGATCTGGAAGCAGGTAGGTTGTTGAGGGCAGCCAGGATTGGAGTGCTGTTGCTTTTGGAAGGCTGGGTCTCTTCTCCTCTGACAGCAAGTCTCACTCTGCGGAGACCAGTGGCCTGCTTGCTGGGTGGAAACTAGAGAAATGAAACAAGTGGTTAAAACGGGGGTGGCAGCTGCACTGTCAGGAGAGGAAGCTGTTCTGGGAAGGGGACAGGAAGGCAGGCAGGCACCTGTGTTGGGCTCAGAAGGAAAAGAAAGTCACCTGGTCTCTCTCCCTCTCAAAGTTCTGTCACTGCTTCATGGCTAGTTCTCAGATGACTGCAGAATTGACAGCTACTTGGCACAGCACATGCCAATTACACAAAACTGTTTGTCATGCAATTTTAAACCAAGACAGAGGATGTGACCAGTTGGTCAGTATAGTTTTTCTGGCAGAGCAAATTGGATTGGCTGGAGACAAAATCTGCGCCACTCTTTCATAGAAGGAAAGTCCCCTTAGACCAGGCGAAGGAGGAGATGCCAAGTGCTGGCTGTTCTTTCTTATCCCTTGGGTTACAGTCACAACGCCATAGACAGGAGGGGCCTATAGTGTCTTTGTATTCATACAAGCAGCAGGGTTGCAAGTCCTTTACTAACTAGGCTAACCAACACCAACAGTAGAGTGTGTAAGACCTTCTGGACAAAGGTACTGGGAGCCTGGATTTATTAGCAAAACAGCTCTAGTCTTTCTCCTCCCATACCCTTCCATTTCCAGTTTTCAGTCAAGGCCCAAGATACACAGAGGTAGGCTTATGCCGGAGCTCACAGAGGATGGCCCAATGGTCTCCACTGACCCTAGATGCAGAAATGTTGCGCCACTTTTTAATGAAGTAGATCAGTGGAGAAGGGACAGATCACAGCAAGGCACTAAATGCTCTAAATAATGTTACTCGTCCTTCACTAAGGACCAGTTTTTTTTCCCTGTATTTCTCTGATCTTTTAGTAAAAAAAAGACAAAGACACATTTCCTAAATAACATACTGGAGCTTGTGACTAACAGAATTAAAATAGGACGTTTGACATCATCAGTCATTTGTCTTCATGGGGAGTGTTCCCATAGGTACCAGCTTACTCTCTTCTCCTTACTCATTGTGCTTCCTCCACCATTGCCAGTTCTGCCTCCTACTCTGTCCAGGGCCTTCCTTCACAGGAACAAAAGCTCACCGTGCAGTCAGCCTCCATCCTGGTTCTCGACTGTCAGCAGCATGGAAAAGAGAAGAAGTGTTAAGGTTTCAGTCACTCCGACATATACCGGATCACATTCTTAGTTGGAGCTTGTATGCTCAACCAACCATCAAACCCTGAAGAAGGTGAGGAAAGATGAAGGGGTAGTCTTTTTACTACCTGCATACTAGTAAGAATTGGAAACATTTTATTATCATTTTTTAAATTTGAGCGAGAGATACCGTCTTCTACAGGGTCTTGACATTGTAATCCATGCTCAACCTCAGCCAGCACCAGATCGTGGATGCACTCAGGGAGGTCTCCAGACTTTAACTGGGTACCTTCCTATGTGGGATTGGCTCCCAGAGTGTTGCATTTTACCACTGCACTGTGCCTGGTCCTGGAAACATTTAAAGTAGATGCTTATAAATGGAAATGATATTTAAGTACTTGATGGTACAGCCACCAAGGGGACTCTTTTTTTTTAAGAGTTTTAAAGCAGTTTGATAAAAGCATATAAAAATGTTTCTGCTACCAGCCAGCTTGTGGTGAGGTGGTTAAAGCAGCTGGGTCCCACATGGCCCACTGCTTGGTCAGAGTCCTGGACTCCAGCTTGAGAAATACACTAGGCGCACGTGCTAGTGTGTCCAAACTCCTGAGTAGGAGGAATGGAGAAGGGATGGCACTGTGACCATTTGTCATAGGGGGTGCTTTCTCTCTTTTCCTCTTTGACTCTGTCTCCCTTTTTCTGAAAGAGTGCAAATGCCCTCTGTCAAATTGAAAAAAAAGGTATTGAAAGTGATTTTGCAATAACATTAAGTAAAAAATAGAGGATACATAGTTTTATGCTTATCACAGGACCACAGCTAAAGCGATGGTAAAGACCTGAACACCTGTTGTTGCCAGAAAAGAGGGAGAAAAGAAATAGGAAGGCAAATGCATCAAAATGAACAGACTGGAGGGCAACGATTACTTTTCGCTAATTTTATAATTCCAAAACATGGAATAAAATCTTGAGTTTTTGCCCTAAGCTATTTACCAAAAGCAATGAACAATAAAGGCGCTATATTTGGGGCAATTAGCGCTCCAAGGGTCGCAGAGAAGATTTCGAGGTCGTCCTGTGGCAGTAGGGGTCCAGGACCAGCCTCAGGGCCCAGGCTCCCCGCATAGGCAAGAGCCATCATAGAGGGGCCTGTTTTATCTCCGAGCAAATGACGTCACCCTAAGAAAACCAAAAAGTGCTGATTAATCGTGAAGTCAGGACTAATCCCAGAAAAAAAGTCGGGTCTGGGTGAGATGGAACCCAGACGAGATTGCAATCTCAGACGCTGCGGCGGGAAAGAGTCTGGCCGGCTGGGCCCTTTCCCGGTCGGTGCAGACCCACTCAGCTCTGCAGCTTCTGCGGCTGCAGCAGTTCGCCCCGGCCTCGCCGCCTCGAAAAGGGGCTCCGGGCCGGGCAGGCGCATGCGCAGTAGCGTGCAGGCCGGGCCGAGTCCTGGTCCTGGCTGGCCGCGTGCTCCCTCCCGACCGCGGGCTGCGGTCCTTCCCCGCGCAGGTACTTTCTGTACTGCGCCGTGGTCGTGCACTGACTGGCTGTGCTTTTAAAGATGACTATCACCACCGTAGTGAGACAGTTATTGGCGAGGACTCGTTCCAATACCAAAGCCAAAAAAGAGAACTTAGATTCTGGACTGTCATTGGAAGATACCCCGAGAGAAAGACCATACTTCTTAAAGTATAGAGTTTTACAGCTGCTTGTTTTAATGAGATCTGTACTGTAGTTACATATTATTCATGATCTAATTTTTATTTAAATCGTTTTAACGATTTCATCACGTTGTCAGAACACTGCGGTCCGCGACTTTGGGGAGTAACTAGGACAGTCAGATGCCAAAGGATGGTGGGCCTTGGGGATCCATGGCCAGGCTGAAGGCAAAAATGTTCCCCACTCGTCCTTGCCCTGGGAGACAGCAGGAGAAACAGCAGGAACGGGCAACTAACAGCACTGTGCAGCAGGGTTGCCGATCCCTGGGAAGACCCTCCAAGGGATAAAGGACTTTAGATGCATCAGTCTTGCAAAAAGTCTTTGCATCTGTCCTGAGATAATTTGCATAAAAGTTATCTGTACCTTTGAGGAGGAAAGAAAGTGATTAAAAGGGGGGGGGGGGGTCTGAATGTCTGTATGTATAATTGGCAGTGAACTATGTTGGGTTTAGGAATGGCTTTGCAAAATCGCCCAAGAATTTTTGGGGGCCAGATAGAGTGTTTTGTGTGTGTGTGTGTGTGTTTAAATAGAGGTTTTTGCTCTAGGGTGCTCACTGGAAAGACAGAGAGACAGACAGAAAGCGAGAAATCACTGGGGTGGTGGTGGTGGATGGCCATGTTGTAATCCCTTCTCTATTCTCTGGGGATTTGGCGCATACACATGCACTGGGTGTGAGTTTTAAGCTGCTGGGTCTGGAACTTGAACTGCAGGTGACTACATGGGAGTCCAGGGATGTAACCATTATGCCATCTGCTGGTCCTCAGATATTGTTTTTAGACTAGTCAAGCAGGAGGAAGAACTGATGCTTATGAAGTGGGAACCCGCTGGGTCCTGCTTATCTGAAAAGGCTTGGGAGAGTGCAAGAGCAGATGGAGGGAGGGATGCCTCCATCTTGCCTTCCAACATTTCCTCCTGAAGCAGATTCTGATACTAACTTGGTGCATGGTCAGTCTTGAAGACCTCCCACTTGAATCCCAGCAACCTCATCCTGCCTTTGTTGTCTGTGATTAGTCAGATCTTCAACGGTGAACCACATATGCCCGTGTCCAGAGGGCAAGGTGTTGGAAAGTCCTGTATCTGGAGACTGGAGATGAATGAGACACTCTGGAGTTGGGGCTAGGTGGGTAGGGCAGGTGCCTCTCGAAAATACCCCAACCACAAATATCCCTGCTAATGTAACCCGTTTTAGTTACATCAAGACTCATCACAATCTTTCTTCTACTTTCTTTCCATTTTCCTTTCTCTTGCACAAAGGTCCCACTAGGGTTGCTTTATGAAGTTCCTCAGTACAGTAAGTGCTACAGCATGTTAGATTGCCTTGGCAGGAGAAGGGCCTTTTATCTGCTTTTGATCACTGTTGGAGTCTCAGGCCTTAAATCTTTTGAACTCACATTCATTGTTCCACACTAGCTGCTACTGATTCTACAACCCCTGTTCTCTTGATTAGATTTCTTTGGCTTAAATGTAATGTCTCTGGGGCTTAAGGGGTTGGATGTGGAGGGAAGAAGTTCCTACTCCACAGTGGGCAGCTTCATTCTCTATGATCTGTTTAGAGCTCATGATAAGCAGTCAACAACTAACTGGTTTGAGAAGAAAAGGCAACAGGTTTGTGTACCTCAGGAAAGAGAATCCAGTTCTAACACATGGGAGGAACAGATAGCGATCTTTGGTAGCTGCTAAACTCAGAGCTTCTCAAACTGGGGTCTTCAGAATCACCCAGGAGATATATAGAGTCCCAAGGTTGGGAGGAGGTTATTATACATCTGTGTTTTTGAAAGCTCTTGAGTGATCCTGGTATCAGCTGAGGCAGGGCTATTGGTTTATGGCTTGGACTACCTTTAACCAGGTAGCACAACACAGCGTATACGGGGATGTTGTTGCTGATAAGAGTCCCGAGAATAACATGTATCTGGAGATACATTTGTCTCAGTTTTCCAAAATTCTAGCCTTGCTGTTGGTTTGGGACTCAGAATCAAAGGACTCTGGGAAAATAATAGAAGCACCTGAGCTCCCAAATGACCAGAAAGCAAAAACTTACTAGGTACCTAAGGCCCAGGGGAAGGGTTTTCAACTCAGATCAAAGAACCTACCAGTTGAGAGAGATAGTAACCAGAGAACTGAAGGTGGCTGCCCAGCTCTTGGCTCTCAGCCAGTAGGGAGGAGCTGTCAGGTAAAACTTACAGGAATATAGAACCCAGTATTAGACAAGGGCTCTAAACTACTAAAATTTCGATCGGAGGAAAAATAATCATTATTCAAACTATGCTATTGTGATTAGCATTTATTAAGCCTTACAATTATTTAAAAAGTATTAGCTAATTTAATCCACAGAACCCTCTGATGTAAACTATCTGTCCAGTTTACTGATGACGAAATCAAAGCTCTGAGAGTCCTAACTCACTGTAGGACTCCCAGCTAGCTGGTGGCAGGGATAGAATTTCAACATAAAGTTGGCTCCAGAGTGTGAGCGCTTTTGATGACAGACTTCTCATTTTATAGGCTTGTTTAGTCCCAGCACGGAATTGGATACAAGGTGAAAAGTATGCGGGGTGGGGTGAGAGCAGTCCAGGACACGAATGACAATAATGCTAAAACAAAAACAAACCAAAAAAAAAAAAATGTGAAGAGCAATTAATTTTAAAATTTACATCGTATGTATTTGGGGTTGTTGTTTCAATTTGGTTTTTCATAGCCTAAGATCCTACTAGGCCCAAGACATTTTAGAAACAACCTGAGGATTAGGTAGGGCACAATAAACCAAGACAGGGGACTAAAGTCATATTTTAACAAACAACATTCGTGTCCTTCAGAATCACGTAAAAATCACATATAATTTTGTTAGTATCGCCTTCACATTTTCGCGGCATTTTTAAAGTCCTCATCATCTTGGTTTAAAGAGTCGGGCAATGTCGTTTCTGCAATACCGTCTTGAGAATGCAGTGAGGGGAGAGTAAAGGAAATGACAAAGCACTCTTTGGAGGATGATGACAGAAACCTACGTATGAAAATAATCACACCTTGGGGATCTTGGAGGGTCTGCAAGCACTACTGATTACTCACCAGTTGTAAGATCTCCCAGTATTAATCCATCTTGGCAGTGGGAAGGACATTACCAAATGACTACACTGCCTGCTGGCTTCTTCCAAACTTGGAAAAGCAAACAAGTGAATATTCACTCTGGAAAATGGAATTGTTTTCTGTATAGAGTCTACCTCATAGAGGTGCTTTAGGCAAGTAAATCAGGATTTGAATTTTAATAAAATCAAATAAATTTTATTTTATTTTTCTGTTAACCACATTCCAACAAGTTCTGGAGCATCTAAGTTCTATTTTGAAAGCACTTTTCTTAAGGTTTAAACAGACACAGGTGGATGGCCACAAAGCCGTTTTCTAGTCCTATAGCAATTTTAGATCTTGTATAAATGCCAAAGGTTACTCCTGTGGTACTGGCTGAGAAAAGAACAAAACCCTACTGAGTTCTTAATTCTTCACTTCCAGCACATAGGTGGTTTGGAGAAAATGGAACTTCACTCATTAAACAAAATAAAAGAAAACAAAACCATCCCCCACACCGATTGGTAAGGAAAATGCAGAACAAATAGCAGAGAGGGAGGTGATGTGGTGGTAAAGGCTGCTGGATCCCATTGTACCACTGTGCGACTTGAAGTTCAAGTCCCAGACTTTGACCTGAAAAACATACAGGTGTTTGTGCATGCATGACCAAAATCCCGAGAGGAGAATGGAAGAGCAGGGATTGCGGCATTGTCATCCCTCTTGGGGGTGCTTTCTCACTTTTCCTCTCTCTCTCTCTTTCTCTCTTCTTCTCTCTGTCTGCCTCGCTGTGGTGAGTGTGCATGCCCTATAGCAAAAAAAAAAAAAAAAAAAATAAAAGCTGGCAATCATATGCTGAAGAATTACTTTGCCACCACCATGAATTTTTGGAATGGCTTCCTCTTCTTTACATCGTTCTTGATAGGATTACCAGGAGTGCAGGGTAAGCCCATTATCAACCAATAAGCCTTACAAGACATTGAGTGTTTTGACTATTTGAAGAAAGAGAGAGGGGGAGGAAGATGGGTACCTTTCTGCCACATTACTAAACTTTGTTAGCAGAGGGGAGATTTTCTTTGGATGGAAGCATTTAATACATTACCCACATTAAGCACACAGAGAGGGCTTACCCAAGAGCTAACGTCAGGGCATGGACCATGTCAAATGTCATCTAGGAACACCATGACCCATCAGCCCAATAGGTCACCAAGACCTCATTCTTAAGCCTGGGACTATGTCTAGCCTATGGAAGAGATGCATTAGCTACTCGTGTACCCCACAGAGCTGGGAAGAATGTCTTTGTTTTACTGGGAGGGCACTGGGTTGATGAAGAACCATCTTTCCAGAATGCTTCAAAGATCGTGGGCCAGAGGCCGGGGCTGGGCTCCTGGACAGTTTGCACTGAAGTCTCTTGAGTTATATTGAGTCTTAACGTCAAGGTCTTCATGAACAAGCCATAGGCCTCTGCAGGTGAGATGGATCATCCTATGGCCCAAGTTACACCTTCCTGTCACTAAATCTCAAGGTCTGTGCCTTGAGTTTTTACAGGAAGGCCAGTGCTTACTGGAATGCTTGCTGTGGAGAACAGTGCAACAGTACAGGTTAAGTCATGTGGAACATGCGGCACCAGCAGCTTCTACCTGCTAAACACCTTGGCCCCAAGGGCCGTTTTATCTCGAGGATTGAGGAGATTCCACAGTCTAAGAATGGAACATAGAAAACAGGCATAGAATAAAGATGAATAGTGGGAAGGGAGGAAAAGAATCACGATTAAGAAGGAGGAGAGAATTCCAAAAATAGACTTTTGGGCAGGAAGGCTATGATAAGTGATCTTTGTGGAAGCATATTTAGTACAGTTTTAGTAGGAGTCTGAGGAGCATTTGGGCAGTTTGGCACATGCAGACAACTAACTGTGAAGGAGAAGGAAGGAAGAGCTGTGTGACTGAGCATTGCATAAGCATACCATGTCTAAGAGGACAAGATTTGCATCATAAGCAACGTACATATGATATTTATTATGACAGCTGTACTTGCAGATTTAGTAAAGTGTCTTGTTCCAATAAAACCAGTATATTACCACAATTTTCTGACACATGGGTGTAAAGTGTCTTGGGGAATGGATGCCTTTCTCCAGTTTACACAAACGTACCCTGTGGGCTAGCATTGGCCCCGAGAGGGGAAAATACACTACTCAAAAGTCATTCTATGTAATAAATTATATTAAAGTAGTAAATATCTTAACAAAGAGTCTTTGGTTTATTTCTACCCTTGTCATTATGTGGTTCAGATGGAGTACTAAAGGTTAATATCTTTATGGGAGGGATAAGAAAGAGATTAATGGAAATGAATCTTCCTCTTTGTTTTAACCTGTACCAGAACTCAAATACTTTGTATGTACTGAAATTTTCTTTCTCTCTCTCTCTCTCTCTCTTTTTTTTTTTTTTTTTTTGAGAGGTTTTTGCTATAGGGCGTGTGTACTTGCCAGAAAGACAGAAAAAGACATAAAGTGAAAAAATCACCCCCTGGGGGGATGGCCACACCGCAATCCCTTCTCCTCCATTCTCAGCTTGGGATCCTGGGCACGCATGCACACATGCCCAGAGTGAGTTTAAGCCACCTGGTCCAGGACTTGAACCGTGGTTGACTACATGGGAGTCCAACGACATAGCCATTATGCCAACTGCTGGTCCCTGTACTGAAAATTTCTAAAGTTTTTTTTTTTTTTTTTTTTTTTTTTTTTGCAGTCTTATCTTGTCCTAACTCCCTCCCACTTGGGTGTGAAGCCATTTGTTGTGTTTGTTAGATGAGATTTGAAAGTGGTGGGAGAATGGGTAAATGGGAAAAAATTACTACTCAAGTCAAAACCACTTGGCTTACATATGAAATCCTTGATGTGTTTCAAAAGCATAATTTAAAGGAAGTTAAAAGTAAATTTGACTTACAATTGTGATAACTTATGTAATGAGGGCATCTAATAAAATTCTCCCAATTTTTAATTTTCTTTTCTGTATCCTTAGGAAAAAAATAAATTTAGAAAAATGAATTGAGTTTAAGGCAAATGAAATATAATGCCAGAAAAAAAAATCCATCCCTCTTTCTTGTAGGTATAGTTTGTACTGCCAAAAAAGAGGCATCTAAGAGGTCACAGGTGGAGAACCAAATTCTAATTTTGATGTTATCACGGGGGCATTCAACGGTTAGCTTTTTAAGTAACTGGTTGCTACCTACTAACTTTAACACTAAGAATAATGGCTATGGGAAAGGTATATTCAAATACCTGGATAAGTCACTTATTGTTTCAGTAGCCCAATTGTTTTTTTCCAATAAATAAGTGACTCAGCCTTGGAGCATGAGGAAGACTTACTAATATCGTTAATGACATCTCCCCATCATGCAAACATTGTGTTCATGAAGGGGGTGTTGTCAGCAGTGCTGGGAATTGAGAACCAACAAGCTGTCTTTCCTGGCTTCTTGGCTTCTCAGGTTGATCACATAGGTGTACTTGATTTATGTTGTTCTTATGAAAAATTGTGCATATTAAAGAAGATGACAACTTACCTAGGAGTTCATTACATAAACGAATACTTTAGAGAATATAACTCTGGGTATAAAAATAATTAAGCCTATTTTGCCAATTTAGACATGCCCAGTAAGTGTTTTATATTCTGTAACTTTCTGCTATAGAGCATTATGTAAGTCTGATCTTCAGAAAATAGGCATCGGAGGGGTGCCGGATGGTGGTGCTCCATGAGGCTGATCCACACGGGAAGGTTCTGGAGACTTCTCACAATATGCTGGATCCATGTGTGCCCATGATTTTAGGCCGGCGAAGGCTGGAGTGAATTGTGGTGTTAAGATCCTAATGGAGGTGTTGTCTCTTTCTCTTTGTGTCTCTCTAGTTTATAGAAGAAATAAAAACAATAAAAATGCAGGCATCAGAAATAGTTGGGAGAGCTATTTTTTTTTTTTGAGAGTTTTTTTTTTTTTTTTTTTTTTTTTTTTTGAGAGGTTTTTGCTATAGGGCGCGTGCGCTCACCAGACAGACAGAGAGACAGAGAGCCAGAAAGCGAGAAATCACCCCCCGGTGGGATGGCCATGCCTCAATCCCTTCTCCTCCCTTCTCCTCTCGGGATCTTGGGCACGCATGCACACGCGCCTGGCATGAGTTTAAGCCACCGGGTCCAGGACTCGAACTGCGGTCGACTACATGGGAGTCCAGCGACATAGCCATAACGCTAACTGCTGGACCCCAGGAGAACTTATTTTAAAACAGCAGATTTCTGGATCCCTGTTCGAATCAATGGGCTTATCATTTTTGAGGCCTGGGAAACCGATTTTGATGAGATTCTGACCCCTCCATCTCCTGGGGGGTGATTCTGAAGCACATTAATACATTTATGATCTCACATTCTGTGTTCTTTTTGTGAATGGGAGAGAGAAAGGGGAGAGAGGGAAGGAGAGAGAAAAGGGGAGAGAGAAAGAGAGAGACAGATTCTCAACTCAGTATCATAAACAAGGATTAACCTCTATTGAAGGCTCTTTCTCTGTTGAAATGAACAAGAAAGTAGTTGGAGAAATCCTGGGTGTATTTGTAAAGATCACACAATGGCTATTGTGAAACATCCTAAAGTTTCATAAATTATAGATCTAAAAATAAAAATCAGTTCTTGGATTTAGTCTCTAATTCTTGCCTGTTTATAGGCATTTCTATGCTAATCTGTCAAGTAATTAAGGTATTGTGCAATTTCTCATAATCTCATTTCATCTATTTATACCTTTACATCTTAGTTTATGTTATATACTTCATAAAAGCAAATGTCATTCAAAGAGTACCCTTTTAAGCTTTCCACTGACGTTGTATCTACTTGATAAAAAGAATCTAGCATTCTCAGTCCCCTTCAGAAAATTGGATTTAAAAGGAAATGAATATAGGTAGCTCTAAAATGATGAAGGAACTGAACATGAGAGTGTGTTTGTGCTCTTCAAGTTCTCCCTGCCTGAAGGCCTGGCAGTGGCCCCTGGACGGAAGGCTGAGGAGAGGGGTCTCTTGGGGAGTCCTTCTTGGTTTACTACTGTGGTGAGGCTGACAGCAGCTGCTTTCCCAGGCCTCGAAGCTTCCAACCTCGGGGTGATGTACAATTTCACTCCCTTGTCTAGCCCATCATGACTTCCTGTTCTTTTCCTGTAATGTTTTTCAGATCCGCTTCTTCCTGTTGCCTTCCCAAGCCTGATTCTGGTCCAGGCTCCAATTACCTCACACACACCTGCACTCTCCTGATATCCCCTTTCCTGTCTACAACTTTTCCTCACACTGCTTTTTTTTTTTTTCCTCTCTCTTTTCACACAGAATCTTCTTCCTTAGCATCATTTCCATCACACTTCTCTTCCAGCAGCTCCCAATTGCATCAACCCGAGCTCAGGTCCTCTGCTCCAGAGCTTTTCTCATTGCCGCACCATCGATCTCCCCTACAGCTGGACTCTGCTCCAGCCAAGCAAATGTCCGGACACTGTGTCTACACAATACTATAACATCTGGTTAATCCAGTCAACTCTGTCAAATCTTCAGTTAATCATCTGGATGTTTTGTCTACAAGACGCCAAACATCTGGATTGACTGAAGAAATTCACTACATTGATGGAGTTTTTATTTTTATTTTTTTTTTTAACTGAATTGACCAGATGTTTTGGCATCTTGTAGACACATTGCTGTCTTCTACATTAGTCTTAATAGCTTGTCTGTACAACCTTCTCTTCACCTGGAACATAACCTGTCTCCTAAACGTCATGTTTTCCCTGCCTTCCAAAGTACAGTCAAAATTCCTTTTGCCTCAAAGCAGTTCAAGATTACTCCTACCAAACTCATCTTTTGGTTCATGCTGGCATTCACATGGTTTTTGCATATATAATTCTTTTCAACTGAAATTGCTATGTTTTGTGTTTTTATTTGGGGGCATTGTCCTCTTCCTCAACCCTATTAGATGATAAACTCTATGAGTAAATATAAAATTGAAATACAATTGTGCAGTGAGAGGCTCAGTAGCATCAGTTCAAGGGTGGAATCTGGGGAAGTCAGTCTTAGTTTATACTCCAATTCCTCTATTTACCATGTGGCCTGGATGCATGACTGACTTCTCTAAGCCTCAAGTCTCTTCCTCATTTGTTGAATGAAGATATAGAGCCTCTTTCATGGAGTTGTTAGTTTGTAAGGATGAAATGAGTTAATGGAGATAACATACTTAGGAGAGTGCCTGGCATTAAGTAAGTATCCATTAAGCACTGGCACTGGTTAGTATAGAGTCTTCACCTTTCCATAAGCTTGTGTGCATCTCTCCCGCTCTCTTTTTTGGTTTATTTTTCTTTCAACTGTGACTGCACCTTGCTAGCTGCTACTGTTCCTATCCGAGAGGAGAAAACAGATATCAAGAAGTTATATAATTTGCCAGTAATTTAGTTGCAGATCTGAAGCCTACAGCCACGATTTCTGTACATGTTGGCCCCCAGTTCTTTCTAGTCCCAGGAATTAGAGTATTATTTTCTATAAAGAACAGGTGCTCAAGGAAGCTACATAGGTAGAAATGTATTTTCATGCAGAACAGTGGGTCCCCAGAACTGGTCTGTGGATCCTTGCCCATCTGTTAGGTTAAAATGAGAAAACGACAATGTGATAAGGTTTTCCTAAAGCAACACACATTCAGTTGTTAGAGCAGTTCCTGAATTAAGATTGTATCCTTCCTCCATTTTTAGAATATATATATCCTATCTTTATGAAATCGTAGTAATATTAAGCTATTAAAATTTGTAATGATCCCATTTCAGAACTGTACTTGTTCAATTATTATTAATTTATTTTTTGAGATGCATTGGTTTATTCATTAATTTGACAAATGTTTACCAAGTGTCTACTACTTGTTAGGCATGATTCCAGGCACTGGAACCACAGTGAACAAAAGTGGCAACAATCATTCACACAGAGAGTATTCTAGAGCAGGAGATGGATGATCAACAATAAGTAGTCTCAGTTTTCTCATTTGTAAGATGGTTACCAAAAGTTATTTCATAGGCTATTCTAATAATTAATTAATAGGGCAAAGTGCTTAGGAGATAATAGTGCAATTAAATTTGACTTAATGGGAGTTTGAGAGATTGACCCTGTAAAGAAGGATGAGTTACAATTTTAAAGTAATTACTGTAGACCTCATGTGAGCAGAATTGAAGGAGCTGAGGTAGTCGGCCATGTGGACTTCTCAGGAAGAATGTTCCAGGGGAGGGAATGGCCAGGTCAGAGGCCCTGTGATGGTCCACACCTGGCTTATTTGATGGACAGCAGGAAGGCTAGTGCAGCTGATACAGAGTAAGTGATGGGAAGAGTAGCAAGAAAGATCAGAGAGATTGAAGGAAAGGCATGATAATTACACAGAGCCTTGCAGGACATTATAAGGGCTTGGGCTTTAACTCTGAATTAAACAAGGGGTCATTGAAGGGTTTTGAACAGAGAAGGGTATAACTTATTATTTTCAGCCTTTTTTTTTAAAGGTATTTTTTGCTATAGGGTGCATGCACTCACCAGAGAGCCAGAGAGAGGGAGAAGCGAGAAATCACCTCCTAAAGGGATGGCTATTCCACAGTCCCTTTTCCTCCACTCTCCTTTTGGGAGTTTGGGCACAGACATGTTCCTGAAGTGTTTTTCAAGTTGCCAGGTCTGGAACTTGAACCACAGAGTCAGCCATGTGGAATCCAGGAACTTCACCACACTATTTGCTGGCCCGTGATTTATACTTAAAAGGTTTAATTGGCTCCTACATTAATAGTAAATTATAGGGAAACAAGGGTGAAAATAGGAAGACTAGTTCTGGTGCTCTTATAGTAGTCCTCATGAAAGTTGATGGTCCCTCTAACTAGGGTACAGCAAAACTATAAGCAATGAAATTCTGCATATATTTTAAAGGTAGAGCCAAAAGCAAAAGAGATTCACAACTGACTGGATGTGAGATAAGAATAAGAATCTAACCTATTTGGCCTGAGCTACTGGAAAGATGGCATTGCCAATAGTAGAGATGAGAATATTGCAGATGGAGCAGACTTGGTTGGAGGCAGGGCTAGGAAGTATAGACACCAGCTCAGTTTTGGACATGTCAGCATGTCAGGTTTGGTGGACATATTGTAATCCACATGATAGAGATAATAGGCCTAGGCCTCACATGTCATGTTTAACTTTTTCAAATTTCAAATTAATTTAAAAATCACTTTTTGATGTCTTTGGTTGCTTGGAAGACAGTACCTATTCTTTCCATTTTCTTTTCTCTTTGCTTTAATTATTAATTAATTAATTAATTCACTTTTTTTTTTTTTTTTTTTCTCCCAGAGAAAGAGAGAGGGAAAGGGAAAGTGGGAAAGAAAGCTCCAGGTCTGGGACTTGAACTGCAGTCAGCCATGTGGGAGTTTAGTGCCTCGACCACCATACCATCTGCTGGCCCCTAGTTTTTTTTCATTTTCACCAGTATTGCAGTGTTATAAGGTTTTAGAGTAGAAATAAAATGGTCCTTTATCCCAAATAAGATAGTTTCCCCCAAATAGCAAATTAAAGAACAAAAAAGAGAAGGAAATGCACAAATTGTAACGTTATTCATAAATGTTGAGAACTAATTATAAAGCATATAGTCATTTATTTCCTACATGTGGTACCCACCATTTAAAATATACTGTTATTAAAGCACTTGAATATCATGATAAATCTCCAACTAGATTAAATTTGAAAAATAAATAGTAAAGTCACTGAAGGTTTTTCTGCTTTCAAAATTATCCAGATTATTTAAAAAGTGCCAGAACTTTAGCAGTGACTATCATTGTTGGCATCATGAAAATGAAAAAAATAATGATTTTCTAAAAGACCAAGAATACCTTCTTTTGACTGGTGTTGTGAAGAAAGTCTCCAGAAGATGTTCTTGCTGATCATATAACACGAATTAATATCATGATCTAATCTTAAGGGAGTAATTCCCAGCAGATGTGGAAGAAAGAGACCAGACTCCTGTCTGTATTTCATTTAGAAGCCAGTTTTCTTCTCTCCCCAGGTAGAATTTCCCACTATCTAACTCAAAATACTGTTTTATTTTTAAAGTTAATGATGATTTTTTACATGATCACTTATAGGGAGTAATTCAAAGAAATACAATTACATTATTCTTCTCCTTCCTTCCCCCTGCCACCCCTTTTTAAAAAGAATTATTCTATTTAACTTTACTTATTTATTTATTTAAATTTGACCAGAGAGGGACAGAGTGAGAGAGAGAGAGAGGGAAGGTGAGAAAGCATGCTGCCAGGTCTGGGACTTGAACTTCGGTCGGCCATGTGAGAGTCCAACGCTCTTAACCACCATGCCACCTGCCGGCTCATGCTCCCCCGCCCCCGTCCCGTCCTTTTTATCTTTACATCATTTGGCTGCTTCTTGTATTGGACATACAAGAAAACTTCAAAAAGTACATGGAAAGTGAAATTAAAATATGAGTTTATTTTGTAGCAAAAAATTTGAAAGGCATACAATTTTTTCATAATATACATCTTCCATGAACTTTTCCATGACTGGCTGGCTAACGAGGAGACAGTCAGGAAGCAGGGGGAAAAAATAAATGTGAAGCCAGCAGCTTTGGAAAGCTCTAACAACAGAGACTTTAAACACACAAACTAGTTATAAAAACGTGCGGTGCAGATGTTGCTAGAACCTAGAATGTGACCAGTTTGTGAAGTAATCACACGAATTAGAAATATGCATGAAGATTGTAATCCTGCCAAAGGGTTACAATCTTTGTGTGAATTCTTCAGCGCCAATACAAGAATTACTGTGTAATTTTAGCTAGAATTAAAACAATGGGGAAAAATAATCATTTATATATTGGAGCTATCACTGGTAGTTTGAAGTTGACCATGGTGAGAGTACTTACACCATGGAAATCAGAAAATGCTGTAGAATAGGGTTTTTTTCCACCACCTCCCCATGCCCTTGCTCTGCACCCCAAAGGGAGCTGGTTTACCTGCTTACCACTGGAAACAACCCTCCATAGGGACGAATGGAACCTGAGCACTTCCGACAAAAATATTCAACTATGGCTTTGGTGGAAAGGGGTGGGATTTGGGTAATTAAAGTACATTCTATATATAGGACTTCTAATACCCATCTTAATAAGATCTGGTATTTTATTATTTCTTTTGGAATTCAAATTTCATCAAGTCCTTATGAGAAAAAAAATCCTCAACAATATGATTTCTGTTTCACTTCTCTTCATTAAAAGCTAAAAGAAGAAAGGAGATAAAATATACTTGGGCCAAGAAAACCTCCTGCTTTCTAGTAAGCAGAAATGGTGCTACTGGATAAATTATTTGGAACAGAGTCAAAGCCATAGAAAAACCAGGCCTACTCTTTTTTGTGAATGACAGTGTTAAAGAATGTAGCCCCTCTTAACTTCTCTACACCCTGTATATACAAATTGCTTATACTGATATAGCCCTCAATGGTAACTCACTTCACACCTCCATTTTCTCTCTTGTTATCACCAAGATTAAACAGCATGTTGGGCAATATTCTGCATTTATCTAATTTTCCCAGACAGGCCACACTGAGACAACAGAGCAGGTTTATGTACCTCACACGTCAGATACTATCAAGAAAGTTGGTAGTGACAGTTTGATAACGACATAGCTAATTCAACTGGTTCTAAAAACAACAGCAGCAAACCACTCATCTCCTCACACTTTTTAATGACCCCTTCTATGGCGTCCACATTTTTAGATGCAGCAGATGCATTACTGACTGTGTGGCCTCAGAGCATGCAGAGAGCTGAGGGCACGTATGTGTGCATTTTGATAGAGCACTATTAAAATTCTAGAGAGGTCTGCATGTACTTTAATTGCCTACAGAGAAAGGAGAGGTCTAGGGCTAGTTTTAACTTTCACCTTGGCAACATTTCAGCCAACGTGAAGAAAAACGCTTGTCAGAAAATGAGGGGGAAAATGCTAGGAGTTGCTTTTTTCTTTCCTTCCCAGACTACCTAGCCCTGTCACAGACAATGGATAAGAATGGACTTCCCTGTCTCAGGATAGCATCCCAAGGGCAAGACACAAAAGAGAATAAACCCCAGTATCAAATTAGAATGAAATGTAAAGGTTATTGTTTTTTCAATTTTTGAACGTTTTTTGTTTTTGTAATTCATGGGACCCATATTCCTGGGACATTTTTGAAGAATTTACTATGAGCACATTTAATACAATAATCAATAATTAAATGATAGTCCTAAGGTTTTTAAAAATTATAGTTGCCATAAGTTCACAGTGAATTTTGTTATGGTGAAATTACCCCCCCCCCCATTTTTTTTTTCCTATAGAGTGCATGCATTTGCCAGAGAGACGGAGGGACATGAGAAATCATCACCCCTCCCCAGTGTAGGGGGGATTGGGACCATGCCAGAATTCTTCTCCCCCATCCTCCTCTTGGGATTTTGGGCATACATGCACATGTACCAGGGTGTTTCTCAAGCCACCAGGTCTGGGACTCAAACTGAGCAGCCAGCCATGTGGTATGCAGCTACCCTAACCACCATGCCACTGGCTGGCCTGAATTTTTAAAAAATTCTAACCTCTGGGAACCAGCAGTTAGCGTAATGGCTATGTCGCTGGACCCCCACATAGTCGACCACGGTTTGCGTCCCGGACCCGGTGGCTTAAAATTCACGCTGGGCGCGTGTGTGTGCGTGCCCAAGATCCCAAGAGGAGAATGGAGGAGAAGGGACTGCGGCGTGACCATACCCCCTGGGGGGTGATTTCTCGTTTTCTGTCTCTAATGTCTCTCTCTGTCTGTCCGGCGAGCACACACGCCCTATAGTGAAAATCTCTCCAAAAAAAGGAAAAAAAAATTCTAACCTCTGGAATTTCAGATTATCTGTACTTTTCAATTAAAACAGGATAAGGAGCATTCAACTAGGCTGAGATTTCAATTTTGTAATTCAGTTGTGTTTTTAAACCTATAAATATTACATTTCTGTTTTGTGCCCTAAGGTGTGTGGTTCTCTTTGTTCTTGGGATAATACTGCACCAGTAAAGGTAAATACATCAGAGGTGGAATGGTAGAGATACCTGTAAAAGTTGTCAGAATCAAAATGGAGTAATTCTTGTCAACTTCCATAAAATGCTGACTAAACTAAGTCAAGGACAGCCATAGAAGGGGCGTTTCTCACGCAAGTATGCCTGATAACAAGAATTGTTACAAGGACTTGGCCAGAACACTAACCTTGCTCAGACACCGCTGTAATCATATACAAAAAATACTTTTGTGAGGACATCTGTTCAGAAGCCACCTGTCCAACCTAGTGCAATTGGGCCATTAAGAAAACCGAAGTGATTATATAATACTTGGTAAAATTAGTCTTCGACTTCTATCTTTTACTTCACAGGATCTAGCCCATTACCTCCCTAATAATGGATGGAGCTTAATGCTTAACTAATGAAAGTTAACAATAACTTGAGTTCTTACAGATGCTTGGCTATGGAGACAGGGAGGGAAAGATGCCACCAGACATCTCCCATATGACCAACTGAGAAGATTTTATCAGCTTCTAATCTAGGATCTAAGAGTTGTCTTGACTGACTCCATGTGCTGCTTCTGCCTTGTTAATCTTTGCTTATCTTTAGGCCCTTGCAGAGAAGGGGCTGGTCATTCTGCCTGCCGTACATGCCCAGAAGTGAAACTGCTCCCCCTTCTTTGTCCCCCCTCACCCGGTGCTATCACATCTCCTCATGATCCTGCCTTCTCAACAACTTGCCCTTTATTTCTCCCCCATATGTAAGCTTTTTATCTTGGCCAGTACCGAGGGGATGGTTATGGAGTTCAGTCTACTCTCTCCCCAGTGTTGGCCTCAGTGAACTTAAATTCCTTTTCTTATTTACCAAGTTTGCCTCTTTGTAGGGGGTGGCACAGATGATTTTGTGCCCCCTGAATAAGCACCCCTGCCTATCCTGACACGACCAGGACTTACGCCACTCGTCATTGATCCTGAAAGCCAGAGGTGATTGGTCCAAAACGACTTATGTAATCTCTCTTCATTTTTCTTAAAGAACTGTTCTTCCCTAACCTCCCTGAATATTGCGTAGTAGTTTACTATGGCAAGCATATTCCACATTGCAATGACTAATCCTTGAATAAACCTAATTTTTCTTTTAGAATTATACTTTTTTAAAAGAATTATTTTATTTAACTACATTTATTTATTTAAATTTGACCAGAGAAGAACAGAGAGAGAGAGAGAGGGAAAGTGAAAAAGCAAGTCACCAGGTCCAGGACTCGAGCTGCGGTCGACCATGTGGGAGTCCAGCGTCCTTAACCACCATGCCACCTGCCGGCCCCTAGAACTCTACATGCTTCCTGTTATTGGGAGGTTGACAAACTTACAGGGTACTTCAGAAAGAACAGACCCAGTGGTAATACACTTCTTAAGAACCAACAGAGACTTTGAGTTTAGAAAACAAAATTCTGCTTTGAGAATATGTGAAATAAAATAAATATTATAATCTTTGAAGTGAGGGAATACTTCTAAACACTGGCTAATCTTTTGGTGGCTTTGAATCTGATCACTCTGTATTTGAGTGGTTTGACATCTTCCCATAGAATCTCCTTTACTTTATATCCTTCTCCTCTTTAAGAATTTCTCCTTGTTCCTGGGATGGGGGAGGGTTCTTCTTAGACTAGGAATCTTGTCTTCTCATCTTGGGTTCTAGATATGATCAAAAAAGAATGGAAATATTTCAAGCATATCAAAACATATAGAGGATAAAAATTGAATACTCACCACCAACTTTAGAAAACACAAAATACAAGTGAGGTCCCTGTGTATTCTTCCTTCAGAGGTAAATGCTATTTTCACATTTTTTTACACTTTTGTTACATATACTTACTTCTATGAGCATATGTCAGTATAATGATGTGTTTTACTTCTAAAGATGGTTTCCCCTTTCTCCTATTAAAGATATACCAGTTACTGATTTTTTAAAGTAGATTTTCTATTATTTTTAAAATTATTTTTATTTATTATTATTATTATTTTAATTTGCTACAGGGCATGTGTGCTCACTAGAATAAGAGAGAGAGAGAGAAAGAGAGAGAGAGAGAGAGAGAGAGAGAGAGAGAGAGAGAGAGAGAGAGAGAGAAGAAAAATGAGAAAGCACATCACCAGGTCCAGGACCCAAACCATGGTCTGCCATTTGGGAGTCCAGCTCCTTAACCACAATGCCACCTGTTGGCTTTTGGTTTACTGATTTTTAACTCTATAAAATATCACATAATATGGATAAACTTATTCATCTAGTCTTTGGTTGATGCTTCAATGTGTATCTTATTACTTGTCTCCTTGGACAATGTGTGAAAATTTCTTTAGGGTATGGGCCTAGAATTAGACCTTTTGGATCACTGAGGTGCAACCTTTAACTTCAGTAAATATTGCCAGTCTCCAAGAGTTTGAACGATCAGCAGTGAGGCTCATCCATCTGTCGCACAAGCCCTCAGGGTTCTGAAAGAAGGGTGGTAGTTGAGGGTTGTTTGGCAAGGATTCACATTTCTAACATGTCCTCAAGTGCCTCTGTTTTTGGAGTATAGCATCTGGAATTACATTTTCAGAACCAGTGCTTAGAAAAAGTTCATTATTTTTCTTTTTACATTAAAAAAATAATTTGCTTAATTTTATTTATTATTTTAAAATTTGACCAGAGAAAGAGAAAGAAAGGGAAAATGAGAAATCGAGCTACGAGGTACAAGACTCTAATTGCAGTTGGCCATGTGGTCCAGGACTTACTTTATTTATTTTTTTTTTTTTTTCGCATTTTGAAAGAGAGCACTGATGAGAAAAATCGGAAAAGATGTGACTGGTGAGGTTTTATTAGGTGACTGAAATTAGCTTGTGGTATAGTTTAACATTACGATTCTGGAATAAATGAAGTAAATATGGATAATAAATAGCAAATAATCAGTATGGATGATGATCCTTTTTTGGGGGGGGAGAGGTTTTCTTGCTATAGGGCACGTGTGCTTGCCAAAAAGACAGAGATAGAGAGACAGAAAGCAAGAAATCACCCCCCAGGGCGGATGGCCACGCCGCGATCCCTTCTCCATTCTCCTCTTGGGATCTTGGGCATACAGGCACATGTGCCCAGCGTGAATTTAAGCCACCGGGTCCAGCACTCAAATCGCGGTCGACTACATGGGAGTCCAGTGACGTAGCCATTATGTTATCCGCTGGTCCCATGGACGATGATCATTAAAGGCTAAATTTATCTTTGTAGTTTTTGCTATAGGACATCTGTGCTCATTGGAGAAAGAGAGAGAGAGAGGGAGAGAGAGAGAGAGAAACCCCCCCCCCCCCAAGTGGAGATGGTCACGACATAATCTCTTCTTCTCCATTCTCTTCTTGGCATTTTTGGACATTCATGCACAAGTGCCTGGCGTGTTTTTCAAGTCACTGGGTCTAGGATGCTAACCACAAAGTCAGCATGTGGGATCCAGCCATCTTAATCACCCCGCCATTGGCTGGTCCAAAGGCTAAATTCTTAATAAGTGCTACTGCTAGAATGGGGCTCTGCATGTGCTCTTGCTCGGTTGTGCTGAGAACAGAGGAGTGGAGAGAGATGAGCAGTGAGCACAGCTGATGGTATCTGGAGAGTTACACTGTCTTAACTGCATGTGTAACATCCAGGCATTGGCCTAAGTGGAAATACATTCGCATCAGAGTTCTTTAAAATTTAAAGCACGAGGCTGCTGAATCTTACTGGTTTGGTTATTTTTAGATATTTGTAAAAACAAAAATCATCAATATTTATAATTTTTATATTTTATAGTTTTATTTGTATTTTATCATTTTAAAATTATATTCCAAAGTTAGTGCTAAGAGGATTTCCCTCACATATTCTTCCTGAAAGAACTTATAAAAAATCTGGAAAAGGAAGGCTTCACATATTTTAGGGTAAAGGGACACAAAGAGGCTTGTACAGTTTGCAAACGGTTAACAAGTAAACTGGAAGGAAAGCAACTGTATTTCAGATTAGCAATATAAAAGGTCAGTTAAGGAAAGAAGTATGTATCAATAACCAGAACATTTGCTTACATCATTCTATAACTTATAAAACGAGATCACTGTTTTTCAAAACCAGACAACAGGTTCAAAAATACGTCTTTGCACACCCCTAAAATGATGCTGTTGGGAACAATGGCTGTCACGAGGCCATTTATTGCAGGCACAGCAAGTTTGGTAGCATTGCTCTCGTTTTATCTTCTTTCTTTTTTCTCTCTCATCAGCTTTTTGCTTTCTTCCCTTCTTCTTTTATTCACTGGATTCCGAGGATCATAGATTTCAAAGGTGTCTGAGTCTTGCATGCTTGCATCTTTCACTTTTCTGCTTTTATCCTCAAATTGAAGAACATGTGACATCCTAAAAATGGAGAGAGGTGGTACAGTGAGTTTGGCAGGAGAACTGGAAGTCTACATTCTACACTCCACTATCACCGGCATAATGGACCTTAGGGCACAGAATACCAAAAGGGGCTTATTGTTTACTGGCCCTTACTCTACTTGGAAACCAATTTCTCAGGAAACACCTAACCTTAGAAAAACAGAACTGGAGTTTGTTCCGCTCATTTGTACTTTTGGTAATGAGTTTCATTACCTCGGTCTTCATCCAAGGTTGCTACCTTAATGGGAGGGTAAAAGAATTCTACCCATAAGTCTTCTTAAACTATATTCAGAAAACAGTTTTCCTTAAAGAGAACACTCACCTAATCAGAGTGAACCAAGTGACAGCACAAAACTCTAGACAACAAACTTTTCCTATTGGATTTTATTTGTTTTTAGTAGTTAAATGGGTCAAGAGCAGGGAACACATTAAGAAAATTAAAAGCGGGGACCAGCAGGTGGCATGGTGGTTAAGGTGTCTGTACTTCCACATGGCTGACTGCAGTTCGAGTCCCGGATCTGGCAGCTTGCTCTCTCACTTTCCTTCTCTCTCAATGTCTCTCTCTGGTCAACTTCCAAAAGATAAAACATAAAATAATGACAATAAAATTAAATAAAAATAATTCTTAAAAAAAAGAAAATTAAAAGTGATGTTCACATGGTGTTGTGACTTCTTTTACTGGGGAGTTGCTTGATTTTTTTTTCACACAAAAGTAAATTAAGCTTTGCCATTACTTCATGCATCAATTTCCTCCTCTTACTGATTCTGACAAATCTAACCATCCTGCTTTCCTACTTTATCAAACACTTACTGTCCTAAGGTATCAACATGTGCTTGAAGCCTAAGTGGTCATAAGCTGGCTATCCTTAGCAGCAGGGAAATGTGTGAGTGATTAACTGCGCCTCCATTAGGAGGTGTCTGCAATAAACAGGGAAGTCAAAAGACCAGGCTTCAAGCAGTGGAATGAATTTGGAAAGAGAAAAGTTGAGTTTTTATGCAAACAAACAAACAAAAAACTATTGGGGCCTTTTCTATAATTTATTTCAATAAAAAATTTTTATAGGTGTACCCTGTGTACGTTTTTTTTTTTATCAGCAGATAGAGCTAAATTGACTACAGTATTAGTTCTCCCTATATGCCTATTACAACTGTCAAATGAAACCAAGAAATGAATTTCTTTTACCCTATATAAACAGAGATCAGTGTAGTAAGTACTGCTCCCCTCACTCTTTTTTCCCTACATAAAAGATGAGTGATGCTTACTTGAGTGGCAAACTCCTAAGGATATACCTAGATTTAGAAGAATGCTAGAAAAGTTTTGGGAGGGAAATAAAATGTTACTACCACTACTAAGGCTTCAGTAGCTGCTGCTCACTAGGACCAAAAAGTTGATGCCCAGGCACCATTCCCACTCTCTTCCATCCCACTTGAGAATGCTTATTGGAATGCAATAGATACAAGTGGTCTTTATTTTTTTATTGCTTCAGAGAGAGAGAGAGAGAGAGAGAGAAAGAGAGACATCTTCAATGGGATCTTTGTGCCAAGATCCACCCCCGCCTCAGCCAGGTGGAATCACAGGCATGTGCACACATTCAGCAGGCACAGGGAGACCTTGGGATGAGAACCTGTGGCCTTCCCAGGTGGATCCAGAATTGCAGAGTTACATTACCACTATGCCACCAAAGCTGGCCCATGAATACTGTTATTATCTAAATGACATAGAATCTAATTTACTAAATAAGGTACATCACAGATTTCTATACTTTATTATTATAATACAATATTTGTACAAAATTTCATAACTGATCTATACATGCACAGGTCATGTGATACATGAGAGCTGCTGACTTATACCACTAGTGTTGCTTTAATAAACCCCCCTTATTTAGAAAATGCATCATTTGATCATTGCATATTTAGATGGATTTCCTTAGAGTTTGATTTTTTGTGCTTTTGATTTCCTATAGTGTTTATGCATTAGCTTCTGAGAGTGAAAGAATCTCTGTTACAAAAAGGCTGATAGTTCTACACTCGTGGAAACAAACCGCCAGAACCAGGTGGAAACACAATTAAACCAGATTTAATCAATTCAATGAAGACCTGCCTCTGTCTAAACAATGAGAACTTACTGCAGTAAAACATCTCTGAAAGCGAACTAATCAGTGGCAGCCTCATGTCTTTGAAAGCTGGCCAATCAGTGGCAGACTCACTGCAGGGAGCAAGCTTCTGAGAGCTAGCATACGGCAACAGTCTCTTTTGAGTACCAGTGCTTGTGAGGCTAATGTCAGCCCCCAAGCAATTCTTGACCAGAGCTCTATGTAAGGTTCGCAGCCTACTTTGCTCCCAGAGACTGGGCCTAACAGCATGGTGGCGAGTCTTTAAGTAATAAATTAAGCCTTTTGTTTCAGAAATTGAGAGAGGTCTTTTCTTCAATCTCTCTACAGCCTCTGCTGTATCCCCACAAACTGCACTCTTGAGAACTGTCAATTTATTACCACTGATGAGAAACAAGTTTTGAAGAGTGGCAAGACTGTTCTATCAAAGGTCCCTTTAGCACACACCAGGGAGCCCCAGAACTGTACACTGCACTTCAGTAGTGCTTAGCAGCTTTCTAAGTCTTAGAGATGTAGCTGGAATCATGTGTCTTTTAAAATAATTTTATTCATTATTACTAGACTGATAGCAAAAAATGAAATCCATTTAGTTAACTTATTGCCTCTTCATATATACATTCTTAAAACATTATCCTGGGGGCACAGTGGTTAAGGTGCTGGTCTCCCACATGGCTGACCACGGTTTGAGTCTCGGACCTGGCAGCTTGCTTTCTCACTTTCTCTCTCTCTCTCTGATAAGCACATGTGTCCTATAGCAAATTAAAATAAATAAATACATAAAGTTTAAGAAAAAGTTATTCTATTCTTCGGATGAAAAAACACAGTTTTTTGTAATATCCATTTCTAGTAGGGATTGTCCGTGTTTCAAAAATGACTTTACCAGAATATGTCAATTAAAAATATAAAAAGGTTTCTTCCTCCATTCTGTGCCACGAGAGAATCTTACAACTATTGGATTTAGTTGGCTCTGGTGTAAGAAATGAAAGCTACACACATGAACAACAGCACCAAGCCCACAAGACGAAACAGATTTTCTTACAATTTTGAACAAACAGAAAGCCGTAAATTAAAGAAGCTGTCTTCTTCAACTGTTTGTTTCATACGCCACTGCACTAAGCAAGTCCAACATTTTGATTAATAACAAACCTAAACCCAGAGGAAAGAGGGGGCTATCAGCTTACAAACTACTTCAGCTTTAATATCATAATACTTAGCATGGCTGGTTACTCGGCAATAATATTTAATCTTTAATAGAAATAAAAGCATAATCAAAAAGCTTCACCCATTTATCTTTCAACATGCTACGGTCACTTCATTTTAAAAAGCAAAACAAAACAGTTATTATGATTTTCAGCATAATAAACTCCTGACCTACGTACCTTCATAAATCACAGGCTGCATGAATTGAAAGCATGCCTGCGTTTTACAGTCTCCTGTGAGGATACACATGCAGACTCAGAATACAGACTTAATTCTAGTACAGAGGGTCTGGTAGTTTACAATCTGTATGTCCCAATAACTCAATATTATCCATTTTGTGGCTGGTCATGGAACTGGCCCAATAGCAGTGAATTTTTTTGGAATTAATTATACACTAATCATTTACATATGACAATTTTAGAACTTGCTCACTTGAAGGCAAAGATAAAAATTTAAGTCTGATTAACAAAAATGTTCTCAAATAAGAGCATTAACTTTAATGTGTAACAGAAATATGGAAACATAATTTTCACAGAGGTTGTATGTAACGAGAAAGTTTTTTTGGAGGACGTATGGGACTGTATAAAATTATAAACAGCAGGTGGTGTGACAGTTAGGGTGCTGCACTCCCTACATGGTCAACCATGGTTTGATTCACAGATCCAGCAGCTTGAAAATCACACTGGACGTGTGTGCCTGTGTGCCCCAAATCCCAAGAGGATAATGGAGAAAGGACTAAAGTATGGCCATCCCCCCAGAGGTGATTTATCACTTCCTTCTCTACCTTTCTCTGGCAAATGCCCTTGCCCTATGGCAAAAATCTAAAAAGAAAAGTAATAATAAAAAAATATTTAAAAAATAAACAAAAGTAAAGATTTGATTCTTAAAAAAAAAAGCCTAGATTTTGACAGACTTCACTTACTTGACATCCAGATTTCAAAGTTCTCTCATGATTTTGAAATCAATTAAGTTATGATAGCAATTAATATCCATAGGAAACAGAGGAACTGATTCTCAGATACATTGTAAGTAGCATGATATAGCATTCCAATATTTGTAATTCATTTTTGATCAATGAATTTTGATCAGTGCATTTAAATGATTCATATTTATAATAATGTAAACAGCTATTTTTTAAATTGGGATTCTATAAATCAGTCCTTCCCATTTCTAAGTCACCCTAATTTAGAAACCTGTCACTCAACCCTTAGATTATTAGGTATCCTGATTATTCTACTTCTGTACTATTTCTCCTCCCTCAAATTCTTCCAAAGGCCCTAAATAATCCTTTTAAAGCAGCTCTTTAAGAGTATTCCTTCCATCAGGAATGACTGGAAATTGTATTAGAGTGAAATATCTCAGTTTGACCCTTCAAGTCCTCTAGCGACTGCTGCTTCCTATCTCACCAACCTTATTTTGCTTATTTCATCAACTCACCATTCTGTAATGCCTGTTTACTTAATCGTGAACAGGCTATCAGCTGTTTGAGACACTTTGAGTGTTGTTCAAAGTTGAATTCCTAATGCCACGCATGGTGATTTGTGCTGTGAATGAAGCCTTCAGACCTTTTGTACTGGCCAGGCCTGTGGGCTGGTACTAGCAGGTCTACTAAGCTAACACTTGACCTCCTTTTGTGAGCAGGACCTGTCTTCTGTTTTGATGATAAACTCCCTAAGACATCTACCAGACTGCAGAAAGTCTCAGGCTCAGCCCAAGTCTGCCTTCTCATGACCTCTCATAGCTCAGCACATGGCTTTTCCACTGAACTCACGTACGGGACTGCTAGCTCGTACTCCTGCATAGACTGCAAGGGAGAATGCTTTATGTCTTTTTCCATCTCCTATAGCTCCTGAAGTAGAACTGGGGAGTGAAAATGTTTTTTCTAAGTGATGTTTCTTAAAGTATAGTTCTAGAGCCCTGCGTCAAATGTTGGCTACATGTTAGAGTCACCTGGGTAGCTTTAAAAACTACCATTGCTGGGACTAGCAGATGGCTTAATGGTTATGTTGCTGGATTCCCACATAGTTGACCATGGTTTGAGTCCCAGACCGGGCGGCCTAATACTCATGCTGGGCATGTGTGCATATGTACCTAAAATCCCAAGAAGAGAATGGAGAAGGGATTGTGACATGGCCATCCCCCATGCGGGGTGATTTTTCGCATTCTGTCTCTCTGTCTCTCTCTGTCTCTCCGGTGAGTGCAAGTGCCCTACAGCAAAAATCCCCCTTAAAAAAATAAAACAATTATCATTGCCAGGTTTCCAGGTCTAGAGGTATTAATTTAATTGTCCTGAGATGAGGTCCTAGCATTGGTAATTTATTTCTTTAATGTTTTTTTATAAAGAATTATTTATTTAGTTATATTTATTGTTATCTTTAAAATTTTTCCTATAAAGCATGTGAGCTCACCAGAGAGAGAAAGAAAGTGAGAAAACAAGCTGCCAGGTCTGGAACTCGAACTGCAGTCAGCTTTGTGGGATCCCAGTGCCTTAACCACCATGCCACCTGTCGGTCCCTAGCATCAGTAATTTCAAAAATGTTCCCATTTATTTTTAAATGCAGTCAAAGTAAAGAACACAGGGCTAAAGTTTAAGAATCTTTACACTTTTAGAAAGATTGATTTCATTAGCCTTTAGTTCTTGATGAAGGACAGCTGGTTCCTAATGTCAAACAACGGACATACTTGAAGAAGCCTAAATGGCCCTGAATCTATTACTCAAACTGAATAATCTCAGGTGCATCATTCTTTTCTAAAAAAAAAAATTATTTATTTAATTTAATTATTATTATTATTATTATTATTATTATTATTATTATTATTTTAAAATTTCACCAAAGTGAGAGAGAAAGCAAGGAAGCAAGCCACCAGGTCCAGGACTCAATCTATAGTCAGCCACATGGGAGTCCAGTGCTTTAACCACCACACCACCTGCCAGCCATTTCTTATACATGGTTTGAGGATAAAGCAATCAGTCAGGTCAGTTATTCACTCAACAAACACCTGAGAGCTTTTTATGCATGAGCCCAATGCTGTACACTAGTTTCGCAAAGCCGGCCAGGACCCAGGCCCTGCTCTCCTGGAGTGAACAGTCCCTTAGGTAGAAGAACTCACAGACATCGCATGTAGCAAACGCACGTTTTGGAACTGCCTGCAAAGTGTGAGACGACAAGAGCACCCACTGATAACTGCACTCCATGAAAAGCTTTCCCATGTTGTCAGGTGGCACCTTTACAACGACCAATGGAGTAGGCAGGAATGAGACTATTATCACCTCCCATCTCAAAGGTAATTTTTGAGGCTGAGGGTTGAGAAACTTGTAGCTGGTAAATAGCTGACCACGTACTTTCTTGAATTTCTCCAGAGGTAACAAACTCATACTGTAAAGGTGGATTTAACTTTGGGAAGGAATAAATGAAAAGTTAATTTGGCGCTAGGTTTGATAAGGAAGATAAAAAATCAGACTGCTTATTTTGAAGCACAAAATTTAAAAAGTGCAGCTACATAGTGACATGAATGATTATTGGTATGACAACCCCCACCCCCAGGATGGACTTTAGAGTAATACCTAAAAAGAAGTTCCAAATATGCCTTGGGCAATATATTTGGGGATATTTCTGGGAAAGGACACCTTTCTTTTAGGTGAATGTTGTATCAAAAAAAAGTTAACTTCTACTTTACATTTTAATCCCATTGATCACGTCTATCTGGAATCTTAGTCCCCGGTTTCTCCTTATTATCCCTAAAATGGGGACGCTAGATAGAGACACCCCTTCTAGCTGGAGGTCCAAGAGGGCCAGAGCGAAGGACCCAGGACCCACCCTGCAAGGTGCACATCTGGCAGTCCCCGCTCAGGCACTGAATTACTAAGGACTGCCTTGTGGTCACTGATGCTATCCAGGTCTTTTCTGCTATATACATTGTCCAAAAATGCAAATCTAGCAATGAAAATTCTCCTGTTTTAAATTCTTTAGTGGCTCTCCATTGTCTACACAAACTCAAATTTCTTTTTTAAACAGATATTTCCTTTATAAAAAAAAAAAAATTCCCCCCAGGAGTGTGTGTGCATGCAAGAGAAAGGCAGGATTCCCCATTCCCCAGTTGGGTCCCCATGTTGCCATCCACCCCCAGCCTCAGCCAGCCCAGGATCAAGGATTTCTGTGAACTTTCCTAGGTGGATCAACCTTTCAGAGTGTCCTGTTTTACTGCCGTGTCCAGCCCCTGGAAATCCGAATTTCTTATGTGGCCTCTATAATCTGCCTTTTGCTCCCTTCTCGGAGCTCCTACATAACCTTTCCCCATCACATCTTATGCTCCAGACATCCCAAATTATTTCCTGAACAAAGCCTACATTTTTCTGCCTCCTTCCCTGCCTATACACCACACACCTCTCTTCTTCCTTCTGTCAACTGAGGGGTGGTCCCCTTTCAGAAACGGCTCAAGTCTTCTCCTCTCCTAACCTGCTCTTTCTCCAGCGGAGATAAGCCCTCTCCTGGTCTCCCTGAGAATCCCGTACATCACTCTGGTTTAGTCTTCCTCACACCACAGTGTAGCTGCTGGCTCCTTCCCCGGGCTGCGGGTGCCTCTGAGGGTGGTGGCCCTGCAGTGCTGGCATTTGTACCAGCACCAGTTGGCAAAGCTCTGCAAGAAGAATGCCCTCAACAAACGTTAGCTGAATAAATAGTGTTTCTGGCTGGCCAGTCACCTATCTATGACCTTTGGCTAGAATTCTGGCCTATTCACCTTTCTCCTTGAGAGTATTAAAGAAAATTCCCAATTATTTAGTAATTCTGTTTATAAAACCTTGGTTTTCTAGATAACTCACCTTTCAAACTCCATAATATTAGAGAAAAGGCAAATACTCAAAAAGCTGAAACAAGGTATTTCTGTCACCACTAACTTTATGCTATGAAAATCCAATACATATCTGTCCCAAATGGGCCAATGACACGCAAATTCGTGAAGTGTTCCATATTTTTATGCAAGATATGTTGGGGAAAAAAAAACTGCTTAAAGATTGACATTTATGTGTATGCTTGGTCTCTGAGAAGGGGGAAAACGCATAGACTGTCCTCCACAGGATTTTTTATCTGGCTGAAAGACCTTGCTGTTCTTTGCAAAACTTGGCCATATGCATAATCTGTGTACTGTGTTACTGTATTGTGTTGATAGCTTCTCGTTTCTCTGTTAAGTTGGAATTCTTAAGGAACCCACTAAATAGCTTCTGGTTATTACTGAAGTTTGTTATTCTACGGAACTGTAGATCACAAACTTAAATGATCTGGTTTAAGTTTTTTTAGGGGCAGAAGGAACAGGCTTGAAAGAAATTTGTATCTGAAAAGCAAAAATAGCCTTTTTTGTTTTTAGTGAAAAAATCTCAGCAAGACAAAACAATTTTCAAGTTTTGCCCACATTTGATTCTTTGAAGGAACCACACCCTGCTCTGTATCATAGATGGGCTGCAGCATTCTTTGTCCACATCATTTCTCTGGAATGCCCTGCCACTTCCTTTCTACTGGTGTATATCCCTAGTCCTTTCAGAGTCCAGTTTAATTATTTCCATTTCCTTCTAATATTTTTTTGGACTGCCCTGGGCCTCAGGACCTACGTCTGCCTTTGCATTTCTGTAACATCTTTGAAGGAAACCTTTGCGGTTTGAATCAGAAGAGCTAAGTCACATTGCTTCTCAGGACTCCATGTCCCCAGCTATGAAGGGGTGATGGTAATAGGCACCCTACTTACGCCACGTGGTTAGAGGAAGGATTGAGCACCATGCCTTTAACATGAGGGTCCAAACATTTACCATTATTTCAACTCATTCTGTGCTTGGCATGCATCTTAGTCAGCTTGGGCTGCCATAACAAAACAGCACGGACTGAGTGGCTCACACAACAGGAATTTACACCAATTCCCCTTTATCTGTGGCTTTGCTTTGCATGGTTTCAGTTACCTGTGGTCAACAGCAATAAAAATATTCAAAAGAAAATTCCAGAAATAAACAATTCCTAAGTTTTAAATTGTGCACTGTTCTGAGTAGTGTGGTTAAATCTCACTGTCCTGATCTGTTTTGCCCAGCATATCCAGGCTGTGGATACTACCCAGTCAGTTAGTCACTTAGCAGCTATCTCCATTATCAGATCAAAATAAGCATAGTACATACAGGGTTGGTGTTATCTATGGTTTCATGTATCCACTAGGACCCTTGGAACACATCTCCCACGACTGCAGGGCAGGTACTGTGTTTTCTCTTGGTTCTGAGACAGAAGTAGAAGACCAAGGTGTTTGGGGAGGGCTGTTTCCTTAGGCTGCAGACAGCTGCCTTCTCACTGTGTCCTCACATGAAAGGACATGTGAAAGGTCATCTCTGTCCTCAGTGTGACCAGGGGGAGAGAGAGCCTTGGTCTTCTTTTCTTATACGGACACTAATCCCAACATGGGAATCTTACCCTTAAGATATCAACTAAATCTAATTACTTTGCAAAGGCCCACCTCTAAAAACCATCATACTGGGCATTGACAGTTCATCATATGAATTTTGGGAAGATATAATTCAGTCTGTAAGAGTATATAGATATGTACTACACATAAAATGTGCTTATGTAAGTATTTTTTAAGAAATTATTTAACTCTATCTATCTATCTATCTATCTATCTATCTATCTATCTATCTATCTATCTAAATTTGACCAGAGAGGAATAGAGGGAGAGAGTGTGAGAGGGAAAGTGGGAAAGTAAGCTACCAGGTCCAGAACTCGAACCACGGTTGGCAATGTGGGAGTCCAGTGCCCTTAACCACCACACTACCTGCTGGCCTCAAGTATTATTATTTTCATAATACTCTAATATACTGTATACTCCTTTTAAAGTGTTTTCATGTACAACATCATATGAACATAAGTTACTTGATCTCAGAGATTTACATGTACATTTCCAAATAGGCCCTGTTTACACTAGACCATAAGCCATTCAAAGGGCACAACTGTTCGCAGAATCAAAGAATTATAGAAATATTATTTTATTTTTATGACTTTCATAGCATGAGTAATATACATTTCCTATTTTGTGTGTGTGTGTGTGTGTGCGTGCTATTCTTTTTGCAAAATAGGACAATCCTGACGGGCAGAAAGAAAAGAACAAAAACTAACTATAAATCCAGAACTTATCAATAACAGCTGTAAATACACAGAAACATTACTTCCTACACTTTTTCTATGCATCTGTTTATGCATGTATTGTGTTTATATATAGACATACATACAATATATACTTACACTATACATACATACATACATATATATGTATATATAGAGAGAATACGCATACCTTTTGTAATTTGTTTTTCTTATATAACTATACCACAAGTATCTTTTTACATTATTAACTATACTTCTACATTATTTTATTCATTGTCTAATATTTGATCCTAAACATAATTTACAATCAATCTCATTTTATAAGATTCTTAGGCTTGTTCAATTCTCCACCTTTATAAACAATGCTGTGAATAATATCCATGTGAATAAATATTTGGCTTCTTGTATTTGTAAGAAATATCTATTTTTTTAGTCTAGCCAGCATTCTTTCAATTGGTTACATAGTCCTTCTTTTCCTCTCAAAAATAGTCCTTCTCCACTCCAAGTCAATGAAGTTGAATAGGATGACACTCCCTGTCTTTGATATAGAAAATAGAAAGTACCCAGAATAATCAGTGACCAGATCAGGACTTGGGCATTGAATTCAACAAGATCAAAAAGAATTGACCCAAGGGCTTTTCCTAGAACTACTGGCTTAATTACAGAAACATGGAACTGGAGCCACCTTCCCTAGGGAAGTCTACCATGTGAAGAGGCTAATAAAGAGAAAAACTGTACCAGGAGACAGAACAATACATATTCCTTAAGTTCTCTGTGCTGTTATTTTGTTTAAAATATTTCTATACCAAGTGATGAGGTAGCAGGTCATGTGGTGATTAAGGAGATGGATTTCCACATGGCCAACTATGGTTCAAGTCCTGGACCTGGTGGCTTACTTTCTCACTCCCTTGGCCCCTTGTCTCTCTCTGGAAAGCCTATGTGTCCTAAACAAAACAAAACAAAACAAAACAAAACAAATTTCTATTATTTGTAACAAAGTATTTTTACTATGCTTAGGATAAATTCCTACAGGTAGAATTCTTAGGACAAATTTATATATTTTTAAGGCCTCTTGATACGTATGGTCTATCTGCCTTCCAAAAACGTTATACCAGCTCACACTCTCATGAGTAAAGTGCCTTATTTAGTTTAATAAGTGAGACTAATCTTGTTTTCTTTTTTTCTTTCATGTTTTTGGCTTTTTGTATTTCTCCTTTTGTGGTATGTATATTTGTGCCCTTTCCCATTAAAAAAAATGGCATCTTAATCTTTTCCTTCTGGATGTGTGAGACAGCAGCATATTATTAAGAACATAAATTCTGGGCCAACTGGTAGTATGGTGGTTAAGGCAGTGGATCCCATATGACATACTGTGGTTCAAGGCCTGGACGTGAGAGGAGAATGGAGGAGAAGGGATTGCAGAGTGGCTATCCTTCCTGGGGGGTTACTTCTCACTTTCCCTCTCACTGTCTCTCTCCGGCAAGCACATACACTCTGGCAAAAACCTAAGAAAACCAAAAACACTAAAAAGCCTAGAAACTTTTGGTTTATGGGTTTTCTTTATTTCTGATTACAAATAAGTTAGAGTTCCCTTTTTATGTATATTCAAAACTTCTTCAAGAATTAAGAACTTGAAGGGTTTAAATTCTAGCAAATAGGAAAAAAAAGTATCAATCTCTTTTCAATATGCAGTAGATAGTAAACATCATGGAAACTCTTAAGAAGAGACACAGAGTGACTGACAGAACATGAATGAGCTCAGAGATCAAAGTATTTAAAAGAGTCCTGGAAAATGAGGTCACCGGCATTCTTTACATCCAGCAGAGCAGGGCAGCCTAGTACAGAGATGACTGCAAAAGACAGAAGAGGCCAAAGAAGAGAAGGAAATCAAGGGAGAAAAGTAAGGATGAAAGAAGACTCAGAATGGGATGCAGAAACAGTGACTTAAAGGGAGCAGGGAAATATACAGACAGGAAAAAATAAAAGAAGATGATGATTTACGAATTGATAGGAGAAAATATAGGAAGAAAAAAATTAAATGCTTGAACAACAAAAATCAGGATAGGAAAATAGAGCATAAGGAAAACCAAGCAAAGAGGAAAACAGATACTGACTTTTGGACAAAGAAAAAGATGAAACCAGTGGATTTTCTATCACTGTTCACCACCAACAAGGAAAAAGCTCTTTTGTTCTACATTTTAGAAGAATATTAATATTCCCCTTTGGTTTGGGTTTTGAAAAGCCAACTCTAAAAAAAATCTTTTGTTTTTCTTAGCTAAAAAAAAAAAAAAAAAAATCCCCAAGGCCAGCTGGTGGCATGGTAGTTAAGATGGCTGGATCCCACATGGCTGACAGTGTGGTTTCAGACTTGGACCCAGTAGCTTGAAAAACACACTGAGTGTGTGTGTGTGTGTGTGTGTGTGTGTGTGCACGCGCCCAAAATCCCAAGAGGAGAATGGAGAAGAGGTTGTGGCATGGCTACCCCACCATGGGGGTGATTTCTCACTTTCCTTCTCTCTCTCAGGCAAGTACACCCTCTCTATGGCAAACTAGAAAGAAAAAAATCCCCATATAATAAGATTATCTTTAATAAATATTGAGTATTGTTGAAGTAGATGTCAAAATATCTTCAGCAGCAAAGGAATGCACTGTTTCTCAGCTTTCTTGCCTATTTAACATGCTTAACACTCAGCAGGGCACAGGTGGAAAGATTTAAGAGGTTTTCCAGAAAAAATGTGTAATATGCATTCTTACACCTGCCTTGGGGTTTAACCAACTGCTTAGCCAATAATCTATAACTATGGCCAGTGGACTAATAGAACAACGTAGGGAAGATGGAGTTCCCAGTCAAAAAAGCCCGGTATGCAGCTGGGATACGTGGCTTTCTGCCCGTCTCTCCCCAAACGGATCTGTGAACAAAACAAACTTCCCTAACACGATACAAACTTATGTCAGGGTAAACTGTAGGAAAGCAGAGTTAATACAAAGGAGTTTTCCTCATTTGGAAGAAAAAGAGGTGATTTCAGAGATTGGATATAAAACTTAGAATAAAAATAATCACCATTCCAGGGTCAGCAACTTTGACAAGGACCTATTTATAAAGAACTACGTTGGTCTTTTGCAGCATTATTTATAGTCTTGTATAAAGTGAACACTAAGCAGGGAACCTGGTCTATAATCACATTCCCTCTTGCTTCATTTTATCACTAGCTTAGAACTTGGCTAACAAAGCGAAATGGAATAAAAACATTTACATTACATTGAATTTATAATTCTATGCTCTCTAAAGTGACATTTTTCTACTTTATATTTAAATTGTATTTACAATGGATATTTCTTCACATATGCCCTCTCCCTGCAAACTTCCTGTTTGTTTTTTTTGTTTTTAGTATCGTCTCAAGGAAAAAGCCAATATTTCATTCATGAGGTATTTCTGTTCACTGAAAAAATATCAAACTCCAAATCTGTTTTACCTCAGAATGTTAAGAATTAAGATAGAAACAAAACTTATGCTAACCATTATGAGGTAGTATAAGTTAATAAAGAAAAACAAACAAACAAAAAAACAGTCAAACATAGAAACAGTATAAACTCCAATCATTATCTTGGTAGATCTACTGACAGTGGTCAAATACAGAGAAACTAATTTTCAAAAATAAAAATGGCAACACTGAAGATGAGGTAAACAAAACACTGAGCACTGATTGTCCCAGACACCCTGTTAGACCCTTAAAAATAGTATCTCATTTAATTCACAAACTGAACTACCGAAAAGGTACTATTATTATCCTTGGTTTACACTTTAAGAAATAACATTTGAAAAGTTATGTAATTTGCCCACGATCACTCAGCTAGTAAATTTCCAAGCTGGGATTCAAATTCAGGTCTGACTCCAAATCCCATACTCATAACCACTCTACTATTTATATTCCTATAAAAATTATGAGTAAATGTGGCAGGAACTTCTTGTTCAAGTTAAACAACCTTATAATAACTTTCTGAATTTTAATTCTTCAAATAGTACAGGGAATATAATGTTACGGATGTGAACTTAACAGCCTTATTGATTTAAAAGTGACTAGACACCTTTTGACCAACTTAATAAAGTCCTGAAGTTACTTGTTTGGCTTTATTACTACAGTTTAAAACAACAACAAAAATGGAAACCACAGCACTGCTTTATCAGAAAACATGAAAAACATGCAGGCTAGCTAAATTAGAGTAAGTGTTGCTTAGGTGTGAGAAGCTCTGAAAGTGATGCTATTCTATGTAAAATAGCATGAAATACTGATGCATTGTTTCATTATATCAATTATTATTATTTTTTTCTCAGCAGAAGATGTGATGATATTACACACAGCAATACAAATGACAAACAGGAGGGTCGGGTGGTGGTGTAGTGTAACACAACTGGATCCACACGGGAAAGGTTCTGGGTTTGCATCCAGGCCAGCTGAGACTGGTGGTGGATCAAGACATGAAAATTCTGTTGAGGGTATCTCTCTCTCTCATAGAAGAAATGAGTAAATAGACTTAAAAAAAAATCACAAACAAGAAAAATTATCTTTGAAAATAAAAAGAATCAAATTATTAAGTCAAGCATTCTGGCTATTTTTGAACTCTATAACTTTCTAGCTATGAGATCATGACCAAAGTACTTAATCTTTCTATACTTTAGATTCCTCTCAGATAATCTGGACATAATAACAATGTCTAGCTTATAGGTTTAAAAGAGACTGGTGCTTTGAAAATCTTCAGTGAAATTTAGCTTTTTACCCTATCTTTTAATTCTGCTAAAACCAACCCATACCCAATGTTTTATTTACTGCGGTCAAATGAATTATCGCTATACAAAATACAGAACATTATTAGTACATTTAACATGATTATATGCATTAATACCAAGGAGGAGAAAGGATATTATAAATTCCAAATTGGTTCTATACACTGAAGCATGTCATTTATAAATACACAGTTTACTGTATCAAAAAAAAAATTCAAATTGGCAGTAGTTGAAAGATCAGCAAATGTCTTTGGAAGAGGATTTTGTGGCATTTATTAAATGTGGCCATTCTTGATGTCCTGGGGGTCTCACAGTGGGCAAAATGGAAGGAAGTGAGATGGTATGTACTCTGATTTTGTTAATTCTTGGTGCCTTTGTTCAGTGTCCCAGGAAAACGGAAATAATTCTGATCAAGCATCTCATGTAAATACTTATATACCTATACCAGAAAATGGCAATCAACCATGCTAGCTTTCATTCTTCTTTATTCTTCATGGTGCTTATTTTCCACATGCAATCTTTTCTGTTCCTTTGAAGTGTTTGTCTGAAGACTAATTATTTCCTTGTTGGCACTGGGGCTGCACTTCAGGTCGTGGCCACCTGTTAAATAATGGGGCCTTTTTATTGATTCCATGGTCTACTGTCTAAGCTTTTTCTAGGTGTGGATAACTAAAAGAAAATAAGAACATAGCACCTTATCCACTCACTTAAGCGTTAAAATAAAAATATAACTGTATAATACTAAAGGTCCAACTTGCCTTACCAGATTCTGAATGGTACTATATTGCTATACTAATTAAACAGTGAGGTATTGGCACAAGAATAAGCAGAAAAAAAGAAAAAAAAAAAAAAAGAAAAATCAATGTCAAACCATGAAACTGACCCCAAAATATTACACATAAAACCTTATACTATGGGGCCAGCTGGTGGTGTGGTAGTTAAGACAGCTGGATCTCACATGGCCAGCTGCGCAGTTTGAGTCCTGGACTCAGAAGCCTGAAAAACGTGCTGGGTGTATGTGCATGTATGTCCAGACTCCTGAGAGGTGAATGGAGAACAGGTTGCGGTGTAGCAATCTCTCTTAGGGGGTAATTTTTCATTCCCTCCTCTCTGTCTCTCTCTGGTGACGTATGCACCCTAAAGCAAATAACAAAAAACAAAACCAAAAATGAAAACATTCATAAGCAAATTATAAGGCAATGACGAACTGGTAAAAGCATTTTAAACAAACAAACAGCAAAATCCATAATGTTTAAGAGCTTTTGTAAATCAATAAGAAACATATAAATTTAGTAGACGGGATAAGTAATAACCACTGTCACAAAAATACAACATAAAGGGTCAGTCAGTCAACATATTGGAAAAGTTTAACTTTATCAGTTAAAAAAAAAAAGGAGATACAAATTACTATAAGGTAGAAATTGGCAAAGATTAATATATCTATACCATTTGTTTTCTATGAGACATTACAACATACACATATACAATATCTAGGGTAAGGAGAAACCAACAACTTCATACATGGCTATACATGGTATAAATGATTTAGCTCTCTGGAATGCAATCTAACCAAAATGTTATCAAAGGCACCTGAGCTGACAGAAATCAGAGTGGTCGAGAGAGATGGTACTAGCTGAAAAGGTGCTGAGAGAAGTTTCTGGGTGATGTAAAGGTTGTGTCTTCTTTTGGTGGTGTTTATGTGGATGTATGATTGTCAAAATTCACTAAAGTGATCAAATAATGATTGTGTTTTTGGATTGTAAATTATACCTCAGTTAAAAAAAAGCCTACTGACTCAGTAGTTTCACATCCTTTAATATAAGGAAGCAACAATAAATTGACAAAATATTTAACAATTGGTTTATTTACTAATGAAAAACTATAATTAACACTGGGATTTTTTTCCCCCAAAAAAGATACATGTTCAATTTTGCTATAACTTATGAAAGACCATTATGTAGCAATCAAAGTGAAGTTACAAAAGAATGTTTAATATGAAAAATATTGGTAATATGCTGACAAGAAGAAAAACAAAAAAGGTATAACATGATTCCATTCTTGAAAAAAGCATTTATGCATAAATGTTTGAAAGTATAGGCAAAAACAATGATTATCTGTAAGGCATGAATTACCAGTGATATTTTTCCTCAATGTTCTAAAGTTGAACATGTATATAAATACAAATTAAGTTTGAAAAAAGTTAGTATGACAATTTCATTAATAATGCTATAAAAGAAAATAACACACTATTTAAAACTATCTTCAAAGAAACACAGGGATCAACATTTGGCATAATGGTTATGTCGCTGGACTCCCATGTAGTTGACCGCAATTTGAGTCCTGGATCCGGTGGCTTAAACTCATGCCGAGCACGTGTGCGTGTGTGCCCAAGATCCCGAGGAGAGAATGGAGGAGAAGGGATTGTGGTGTGGCTATCCTCTCTGGGGGTGATTTCTGTCTCTCTGTCTCTCTCTGTCTTTCTGGCGAGCGCACTCACCCTATACCAAAAACCCCTCCAAAATAAAAAAAATTAAAAAAAAAGAAATATAAACAACAATGTAGAAATAATTGTGCGTCTTCTTTTACTAAACTTAATCTGGAATCTTACTACTTGGGTTTTCTATTCTGTTTCTATTCTGTTTTAAGTAACATCTAAGTTTCTCTCAGGTAAGGTTAAAGTGTCAGAACACTTACTGTAATTTCTTGGTTGTCTGTGTACAATAGCAACTTTCTTTTTTCATGGCTTTGTTGCTATCTCTTAAAACCATCGTGAAACGACTTTTTTTTTTTTTTTTTTTTTTTTTTTTTTAAGTACATTACGCTGATCCTGAGGAACTTTGCTTCCTGCAGTAACTTTCCAGTAGAAATAAATTACTTAGTTATGTGCAACTTTTCTGTTCTGAGATGCTCCTGTCAGCTAAAAAGAAACAAAAATTCTGGAGAGCATCTACCATCAGTGACTGTATATTCCCAATACAGAAAAAGGAAATCTTATCCATTCTCCTTCTTTTTTATGAATGCTTAGTTTACATTAGCTAGACTCTGCCAGCCTTGGCATAATATAATCTGAATTCAGTTAAAGAGCACATTTTTTTAAAGGCTTTACAGTACATTTCTACTTTTTTTCAACAGATTCTAAAACAGAAGTACTGAATACTACCAGTAATTTTTTTTTTTTTTTTTTTTTTTTTTTTTTTAAGATTTTGCCATAGGATGTGTGCATATGATAGAGGGGGAAAGAGAGAAATCACCCCTTGGGGGGACAGTCATGTTGCAGTCCCTTCTCTTCTATTCTCCTCTCAGGATTTTGGGCATGCACCCACAAGTGCCTGGCATGATTTTCAAATGCCAGGTCTGGGATTCAAACCATGGTCAGCCATGTTGGAATCCAGCATCTTAACCAGTATACCACCTGCTGGCCACCTACCAGCAAATTTAATGAACATGTCTACAATACTTCTAGGTCACAGATAACATAACTGAAGTAAATGAACATTTGCCATTTTTTCATATATTATTTTTCTTGAGGTTATTAGATGAAGAGGGCTATGTAACTAACAGTTTGTTTATTTATTTAGAACGTTTAGTTTGTGCTGCTTGAGTAGTATGTGAAACCTTACTAATACCTATCCAGAACCATGTATGCCCCTTCCTTCTCTTACACTTAGTATTCCCTGAGCATTTCCTAAGAGTTGGGCACCATGCTGAGTGCTTTAGAATAGAATGAATGGTTAGAACTGAACGAATGGACTTGGCGGTGGCCACTGCTTAGACCAGACATCTTTCTCTAGAGCGCCTAGCTTGGTTTCCTCCGCAATCGTGTCTGACAATCCCGATATCACTGAGATCGAGAAATTCGAGAACTAGAAATAGAAGAAGATAGAAATGCAAGAGAAAACCCCACAGCCTTCCAAAGACACGATCGAACAGGAGAAGCAAGCTGGCAAATCGTAGTGAGGCCGGCGCCGCCAGCATGCACTGTACGTTCCACAGCACTGCGTTCTTAATTTACTTCTTCTAGCTGTTTAACTTTGCAAGATGCAAAGAGGTTGGATCAAGTTTAAATGACTGTGCTGCCCCTTTCTCATCAAAGAATCAAGAGCTACTGACAACGAAGGTGCGCCTGCCTCTCCCATCTGCCGGTCTAGCTGGCAGGGAAGAAAAAGACCTGGCATGTTGGTGAAGGAAGAAGCTGTGTGGGTCCACAGGGAAATGTAGAGTAAAAACCAAGCTGGTCCAACGCGTCCTGCAGGCTGTAAAATGCAGTTTAATCAGAGTGCCATTTTTTTGTTCAAATGATTTTAATTATTGGAATGCACAGTTTTTAAATATGCAAATAAAAACTTTTAAAACCTGAAAGAAAAAAAATTGAATGAATGATCTCTTTCAATCCTAATAATTACTCTGAGTAAATATTATTATCTCTATTTTACAGGTGAAGACATTGAGGCTTAGATGCTAGGTTGTTTATTCAGGTCATCCAGCAGTCATTGTCAAGGAAGGATTTGAACCCAGGCAACCGCATTACACAGCCCATTGTATGTTAGGTGATGATGATTTGATATGTGGGATTACAGAGTAGATTTTGGTCTCATGACTCCTAATGGAATAAAAAGAATGTTTCAGGAAAAAAAATTGTTTTTAATTGCCAGGCTGTATGTACACTCGCCAGACAGAAAGAGAGAGGGAGAAAGAGAAAGAGAAAAAGAAAGAGAGTGTTCCCCAGTGGGTTACAGTCATACTACAATCCTTTTTTCTTTGATGCTCCATCCCACCAGAATCCTGGACATGCATGCACTCACACTTGGTGACTTCTTCAAGCTGCTAGGACTAGGATTTGAACTGTGGTCAGCCATGTGAGATTCAAGTCCCTATGCCCAAGGCTCAACTGCTGTGCTAGGGGTTAGGCCAAGAACAATAGAAAAAATTTGCCAGAAGGCATGTGTGCTCGCCAGAGAAAGACAGAGGAAGTGAAAGAAAATATCCTTTAATGGGGCATGGTCATGTCACAATCCCTTCTCCACCATTTCTCTATCTTGTTGGGACTTGGGGCACACACACAGTTGCATACGCACACACACCTGGCATATTTTTCAAGCTGCTGGTACTGGGATTTGAGCCATGTGGTTGACCACTTCATAATTTACTCCCAATATTTGTTCTAAACAGGAACCTCCTCCTTCTTACAATGACATCTTATCTTGCTTTGGATATTAGACTACAAACCAATGGGAATGGGTGTCATGTCTAACTTTATTCCACAATCCACACCTCATATATTATTTACATTAAAAACATTCACATAAAATAAGAATAGCTTTCAAAATAGGCAATTGAATTAATCAGACCTATTTGTATAGACTGAGCCCACAAATATAGTGCTGCAACATTAAATGCCATGGAAAGATTTCAAATTTCAGTTTCAATAGATAAATACTCATGTACAGCTTGAGAATTAAAAATTATTTGCCACAGGCTCTACAGGTTTTAAAACACACCTTGAGGGGAAAAAAGCAGATTATGAGTTCTTAGTTGATAAATAGGGATAACGTTGTATAGAAGTTTAATAAGTATAAAAGGCTCATTAACTGATCTGTCAGAAAACAGGCAGCATAATTTACATAAAGGCTGAAAATGACAGAGAAGTTTCTGAATTTATTAATGACAATACAATGACAATAAACAAACAAATCCTAGAGCTCTGATAAAATCCTAAATTAAAGTATGATTACAGTAACTGCTGAAAATATTATTCCCTATAAGTTGGTGAATGAATATTTGTTTCACAGTTGATCACTTATTTAAAATTCTAATATTAAGGGGTTTCCTTCTCTTGGCAAGAAGAACAAGGGAGTACTTTATAACTAGTGAATAAAAAACAGAACGACTTTTTTTTTTTGGGAGAGGTTTTTGCAATAGGGCATGTGCGCTTGCCAGAAAGACAGAGAGAGACAGAGACAGAAAGTGAGAAATCATCCCCCACCGGGGTGGCCATGCCGCAATCCCTTCTCCTCCATTCTCCTCTCAGGATCTTGGGCACACACGGACATGCACCCAGTGTGAGTTTAAGCCACCAGGTCTGGGACTCAAACTGCAGTCGACTACATAGGAGTCCAGCGACATAGCCATTACACCAACTGGTCTCCAGATTGACTTTTTTAGTGAGTACTTAGCAACAAACTTTTTAGCAAAAATATATTCTTCTTTTGATTCCTTGAACTACCAGTTTTGCTTTCTTCAGATTAACTGAGCCAAATACATTTTACTAATTTGATTTTAAGCATCAGGTATTATCCTATTATGAGACATTTCTCAGCTGGGGACACATAACAGTCCATAGGAATTCACATCCCTCCAAAGATTTCTGCTAGTTGCCAGCATATCTTACAATTTTCAGGCTTTCTTATCCTCTTGTGCTATAGCTTCTTCTGACCCATGTCTGGAAAAAGAATCTGAATCTCTACCTACCTTAGACGTTAAGAAAGTACATTGCAATTCCAAGATCAAACAGGAAGATGAAACAAATCTCACTATTCAAAGAGATACTGTCAAAATGTATTAGGTAAATTAAACTGAAATATTAAAATGTGATTAAATAATCTGAAAGAAGGTAGATAAGGGAAAACAGGAACAAAAACAGAAGGAGGACACTTCTGTTTTCATTTTTAACATGTAAAGAGCTCGAAAGCAATCAATTTATTCTACAACAAGAATAAAGCTAAATGAAGGAAAAACTTTTTTTTTTTTTTTTAGACATCTCAGAGAATTGAAGACACAGGGCAGATAGCTGCCCCAAATCTGGAAATATTGGTAAACACAGAGAATTACTGCCCAGATGACCTGGAACAAATGCTGCTGGAGCCATTAACTGAAATTTTGATGAACTGACTAGAGTGTGGATTAGAATGACAGTGAGAAACTCCTGGGAGCCCAGTCCCAGGGGGACTTGACATTTTCTGGGTTTCATCGCCATGAACACAATTAGGTTCTTGGAATGAAGATCCCAGAAAAATCCTCTTGCATTTCTGACAGGGTTAGGGAAAAAGAAATGATTCTAAAATATGCCCAGAGCATTCTCCATTAAAAAAGATCTGCTATCTGAGAAAAATACCCTTATTAGAGACTTAATTACCTGAGCAAAAAGCAACTAGCCAACTCTAGTCCCCTCTAGCTTTACTGTCTTATGATGAGGAGAAAATTTTAAAAAAGACAGGAAATATTCCTGAAGATCACAGCCTGGAGATTTTGGCCTACTAAAAGTCCGAGATTTAATTTTAAGCTCACAGATTGTTTCTCCTCCCTAAAATCTGCTGTCACATCAACAGGGTTCCAGTATAGTAATGGCTAATTACAACTGAAAGAACTGTAAGGCATATAAGCTATTTAAGTAGGCGTTCTTAGGGCAACCCAAACACAATAAGAATAAAACAGTTAACAAGGACATTAGAGGAAACTGAAACCTCTGGCATCCACAGTTACAGAAAATATTAAACACTGAAAAACTCCTGGTAAGGTCAACATAAAACCTCATAATAAAGGCTAATCTACCTCAAGTCCTATTACCGGTTCATCATGTTTGGGTTTCAATGGCAAATTACAAGTCATGCTAAAAGGCAAGAAAAAACACAATCTGAAGAGACAAAGCAAGCATCAGAAATAAGTTCAGATATAACAAAGATTTTGGAATTATTAAATTGGGAATGTAAAATGACAATGCTTAACATGTTATGAGTTCTAATGGAAAAAATTGACAACATACTAGAGCAGATAAGTAATGTAAGCAGAGATGGAAATTCTAAGAAAGAATCAATAAGAAATGCTAGAAAGAAAAATACCATTGTAATAGGAATGAAGAATGTCACTGATGAACTCAACAGTAGACTGGATATGGTTGAGGAAAGAATCAGTTAGTTGAAAAATATGTAATTAGAAATTCCTCCAACTAGAGGCTAGCAGGTGACATGGTAGTTTAAGTACTAGACTCCCACATGGCTGACTGTGGTTTGAGTCTCAGACCTGGTGACTTGAAACTCACGCTGGGAGTGTGTGCATGTCTGCTCAAAATCCCAAGAAGAGAATGGAGGCAAAGGGATTGTGGTGTGGCCATTCCTCTGGAGAATGTTTCTCACTTTCTCTCTCTGTGTTTCAGTCTGTTTCTCCAGTGAGCATATGTGCCCTATGGCAAAAATATCTCTCTCAAAAAAAAAAAAAAAAAAAAAAAAAGGAAGAAAGAAAAAGAAACAAAACTTTTCAAACTAAAATGCAAAGAGAAAAAAAAAAAAAAAAGAGCCAAAAAATACCCCCAATAAAAACCAATAGCCAGAAGAGATTATTCAAGAAATATGAGCCATTTACAAAGATGTGACATACACATTACTGAAATACCAAACAGTGAAATAAGAAAGAAAGGAATAGAAGCAATATCTGAAGTAATAATGGCCAAAAAGCTGGTTCTTTTTTTTTTTTTTTTTTTTGAGAGGTTTTTCACCATAGGGCGCGTGCGCTCACCAGACAGACAGAGAGAGACATAGAGACAGAAAGCGAGAAATCACCCCCCAGGGGGGATGGTCACGCCGCAATCCCCTCTCCTCCATTCTCCTCTCGGGATCCTGGGCACGCACGCACACGCGCCCGGCGTGAGTTGCAAGTCACCGGCTCCCAGACGCGAACCGCGGTCGACCACGTGGGAGTCCAGCGACATAGCCATTACGCTAACTGCTGGTTCCCAAAAGCTGGTTCTTTGAGAAGATCAATAAAATGAATAAGCCTCTAGTCAGGCTAACAAGGAAAAAAGAGAGAGGATGGAAATGACTAACGCTGGAAATGAGTAAGAGGACATCACTACAGATTTCACAGGCATATAAAGGACAATAAATACTTTGAACAACTCTATGCCCATAGATTTGATAACAGACAAAAATGGATCAATTCCTTAAAAAGTATAATCTCATAAAACTCATGCTAGAATAAGCAGACAATTCAAATAGCTCTATATGTATTAAAGAAATTGAATCAATATATCTTCCCACACAGAAAGCACCAGGCCCAGATGGATCCGATGGTAAATTTTACCAAACGTTCAAAAAAGATATACCAATTCTCTATAATCTCTTCTCCTAAGGGCCATACTTCCTAATTTATTTTATGAAGCCAGAATTATCCTTATACCAAATCAAGACAAAGAAATTAAAAGAAAATAAAATCACATACCAATATTATTTGTGAGCAGAGATGCAAAAGCCTTTAATAAAATATTAGAAAGTTGAATCTAACAATGTCTAAAAAGAAGTGAGATTTATCTTTGGTAATATAAGGCTGGTTCAAGTGCTGAAGAGGATGAAGAACAACAATTGTCATTTTTGTTGGTGGGAATGCAAACTGGTATAGCCACTTTGGAAGACAGTTTGACAATTTCTTACAAAACTAAACACACTCTTACTACAGAATTCAGCAATGGCTTTTTGGTATATATTCAAATGAGTTGAAAACTATGTCCATACTAAAATCTGCATATAGATGTTTATAGCAATTTTATTCATAATTGCCAAAACTTGGAAGCAACCAACATGCCCTTAAGTGGTTGAATAGTTTTAATTCCTAATGAGGTAAATATTGATTTAATTTAAACAGAAGCTCATTGGGCATTCTCTCTCAATTTCTAATAGCATAAACAGTCCAAAGACCAAAACTTTGAAAACTGCTGCCTGGCTAACACTGAAGAGTGAAGAAAATCTCTTCCTTGCCTAATCTGGGCCTTTTTTATCCCCACAGCCTCCACCCTTATAGCTGTGCTTATTTTTAACTATACCAACCTGTTATCCATCAGGTTAATGCCCTACTTGAACGCAATGCCCTACTTGAATGAAGTGCTCACTATAATTAAAATATTCATTTATGATCATTGTACCCTTCACTCAACATTTGTCCAAAGCATAAACAAACTACAATACATTATATGTATAAAAGCTGTTTAAAATTTTGCCAATATGAGCAGTGAGGTGAAGTCATATCCCTTAATGTTATATTAGAATAAGGTCCAATAGTCAATAACTTTTTTAACATCAGCACTACTAAATTTTTATTTTTTAGCACTACTAAAATTTCACTGGGTATAATAGATTTTAATGTATATGTATGTGTGCATATATATACATAACTGCATTAATGTATACATATATCTTCATTATTAAGATTTAATGCATATGTATGTGTGTGTGTGTATATATATATATACACACATATATATATCTGCATTTAATGTGTGTGTGTGTATATACATATATCTGCATTATTAAGATTTCACTATTTTGGAAACTCAGATGACTGGTACTTGTTGCTCTGTCCTATGCTAACTCCAGAGAAAGGCTTTAAAATCTCTTCAAGTTAAATCTTGGTTTCTAATCTCTAGCAGAAATAAATGGTCTGACTGATAGATTAAATAAATTTTTAACACACCAAGTTGCAGTAATAAGACTGAAAAAAAAATCCAGATCCAGAAGTTGTAACATGTAGGATTATCCTTATAAGGAGAGTTGCTCAAAACCAAGAACAAGTCTATGAGGCTCCTGAGAAGACGAGCTATGTTAAAACGTGTACAGTTTCATTAAAAACAGAAGAAACCATACTGTGCTTGTATTTAAAAAAAATTTACAAAGGCAAAGCATTTATTCTACAATGTTATTCTCTTTCACTGAGCACTACAATTAACCTTAATTTAATCTTCAGAATTTATATATATGTGCGTGTGTATGTGTGTAAATATATATTATTTACACACATACATACATATACACACACACACACACATATATATATGTATATATACCCTGAGGGAAAGTCTTAAATGATACTTAACTGGAAGTATAAATTAAAATAACATTTTGGGAGGGTCATTTGAAATTATTTAGTAGAAATGCATACTCACTAAGCAATTCCAGTTTTAGAAATTCATCCTGAGAAAATAGGGAATTACCTAGATAGAGTGATATTTTTCATAGCATTGTTTATAATAATAGAAAATGGAAAGAGCCTAAATATCCAACAACATAGTCAAATAAACGTGCAGTTCATCACACAAAGGAATACTACATGGCCATAATACAAAATCTAAATATATAATAAAACTATGTAGGACAAAAAGAAATAGTAGTTACCTACCGCTGAGGGGAAAAAAAGCAACCTTATAAAGCTATAGTACTATATAATCCTATTTCTGCTTAAAATATGTATGTGTATAGAAATATCTGGAAGGATACATACACGTACAAATGAATAGTATTTATCTTTGAGTTTGAGATCCCAGGTGATTTTTATTTACTTCTTTTGAGGGATTCTGTATTCTGAATTTTCTACAGTGAATACCTTTTACTTATGTAATAATTATTAAGGACCAGCCAAAGGCATTATGGTTAAAACGGCTGGATCCCACATGGCTGACTGAGTGGTTTGAGTTCCAGACCTGGCAGCTTGAAAAACATGCCAGAAGTGTATGGTGTGTATCCACAATTCTGAAAGGAGGGAGAAATGGAGGAAAAGGGACTGAAGTGGGACCATCCCTCATGTGGGATGCTTTCTCACTTTCCCTCTTTCTCTCTGCTGGTTCTCCTGATGAACACATGTGCCTTCCGGCAAAAAAAAAAAAAAAAAAAAAAAAAAAAAAAAAAAAAAAAAAAAAAAAAAAAATCAATAAAATATTTACTTGAGGCAACCATGCAAATGTTTTTTTTGTTTTTTTTTTGTTTTTTTGGAGAGGTTTTCACTATAGGGTGCATGCACTCACCAGACAGACAGAGAGAGACAGAGAGACAGAAAGCGAGAAATCACCCCCCAGTGGAGATGGTCACGCCGCAATCCCTTCTCCTCCATTCTCCTCTCGGGATCTTGGGCACAACGCACACGTGCCCGGTGTGAGTTTTAAGCCACTGGGTCTAGGATGCGAACCGCGGTCGACTACGTGGGAGTCCAGTGACATAGCCATTATGCTAACTGCTGGTTCCCAACAACCATGCAAATGTTAATGTTTTTCAAAATTTCATAATACTGAATACTGTACTATGGAGCAAAGTGGTAGAGGGGAGACAAAGGGAAGAAGGTACTCAGACCAATATGTCATTTATTATTTTATTTAATCAGGTATATTTGTTGTAAAGGCCTAAGTTAATCTCAGATTTAAAGACCTGAAAAGAAATTTTCAATGAGACATAGTAAGGAGCTAACGTTTACAAGATCACAGTCTATTTTCATATATTTAATTTTTCTCTTTTCCTGGGAAATGCATATTTTGTTGTATAAGGAACAGGTGGCTTTCTTTTTGTGTCTCTCCACTGCTTTGTCAGACGGAGCTTTCTCAAAAACTTTTTTGGAAGCTAACCAAGGTTTATCTAACCAAACCCAAACTGGCATATGGACTTCATCCACACAGTCATATGAATCCTTTGGCTGATGCCTCCTGCCATGTGTCTAATCGGCTTTATAAAATCCATGCTTGAAGAAGGGTTGTACAGCTATACGGGTCTGTGATGCTGCGGGACTAAGGAATATAGTGGCAAAAAGGCTAATTACTCCAGCTGCTAAACCACAATCTGGTGCCATGACTGCCACCACATATTGACGGTATATATCTGAACAAAGAAAGAATCCTGGTAATTCTGAATGAAACATTTCTATCATGCACTTCAGTTTAGATCTACTAATAACATTTCTTTAAATTCCATGTTAGACAGTGAAATCTGGGAATAATTATCAAACACCATACACACTGTTTACAATAGAATCATATTTCTTTTCTTTCTCTCCCCCTCCTACTTTTTTTTTTTTTGCATAAAAAGTAGAATGTTGCTGCATGGTACCCAAATGTCTGTTATACACCATGCCAATACAGCAGCTCAGCCAAAAATGCAAATAGAATAGTTTGCCAAGTAAAAGAAAACATAACAAATTGGTAATGGTTTCTATCCTGACAGAAAATGAAAACGATCCCTCAATGTGTGGCCACTCATGCGGACACATAAAAATGTCTTAGAAGCAATCATTTTACCTCAGATAACAGACCCTGACAGTGTAGTACAGCACACTGGCTGACTTTCACTTCTTAGAAAAGCTGCAGCCGTGACCTACAAAATAGTCTGGGAACCATGTAATTTATGCATAACACACATGCACATGCCATGCACTCAAAATATTTGCAATAAACCATTTTGAATACAAGCCTCCTTTCCTGGGTAGAATGTACTTTATAAGGAAGACTCTAAATCATCAGAGACTTGATAAAGTGGAACTGGTTTATTTATGAACAAAAATGATATTGCTGTTTATCAGGTTACAAGAATTCAATGGTCTATACTGTAGTAAGAAGGGAGTACATAAGGGCCTGATGAGTTCTGTATGATTCTTCATAGTGCCTAGAACACTAAAGGTATTTGTATTAGATGTTAGATAAAACAAATACCAAAAAATTCTGGAGATGTGAGGAGTACAACTCTGAATTTCTGTTTAGGAGACTGCAACTGAAAGCAGAAAAGAATGCCCTGAAGACCTGCAAATGGTTCCTTTAATGTCTTTCTCCCTCCTTTACTACTTACTCGTTTCCCCTGTTGGAGAATTAGCCAACATCGTTGACCAGTGTTTGTTTTTTTTCTTCCTGTGGTAAAGTTTTCTCATTTGTTTAACTTTCTAATGAGGATGTTAGAACATTAATTGTATTGTCAAATCACATCAAAACCAAGAATGACACTTGTAAAAACACATAATTGATAACTGCAGCTAATGAGGAAATCAAAATGAGAGAATACCGAACCACAGGGCTAAGAAGAACCTTGGGAAGTTAAATGCTCTTGCCAAGTTAAAAGTAAATTTGAATCCTGTGGGTTATGAGTTTCAAATGAAACTTCTGGGGTTAGAATTTGTTGGTGATTTTCCTGTTCAATAAAAAAGGGCTTAAATGGCTTATAAAAAGGTTAAAAAAACTTATTGGGCATCAAACTGCTCTTACAAAACACCATCTTGATGAGTTAAGTGTAAATGAATCAGAAACACATGGGTATTTTCTTAAAAAATGCATATGGATTCAAAAATGAGGGGAAGAAGACTTGGCAAAAAACTTTTTGTGTGGTGGCTGAACCCAAACATTTGAAAGATATTTTGAGACATTCAAGGAATCCAAAATAAAACTAAACCTGTCCAGTCACATGAAAAACAGAAAGTTCTATACAGCGTGCATTTATCTTGATGGGTTGATCACTGAGCCTTTGCCTTTGGCACAGAACTATGAGAAGAACCAGTTTCTGCTGTCAAGCAATTTTGAATTTAAGTATGAGTGTATATATATATATATATATATATATATATATATATATATATATAATAGATATCTATACAAAGAGATGTAGAATTTTATAGTAATCAACATCATATCCCAGATCATATGGAAACTATAAATTAATTGAGAAATATACAAATGCTTTAGGGTCCTAGATTAGGTAGAATGCATTTCAATCAAATTATCATACCCTCAGTCCTTCTGATTAAAGTTATATACAGTTGCAGATTCTTACTTGTTTAAATGTTTTCTTAATAAGTGCTTTCATGTCTTTTTTAGTGTGTGTTCCAGCCCTCCTTCCTCCACCCTCTAGATTTGTGAGTGCTCAACAAATTTTGCTGACGGGTTTCCTGGAGGATGGGATGATGAACAGAGTTTTGAAATAGGGGAGAGACGCTGTTTGGCAGAAGACAAGGCTATGATTCTGGGTTAGGGTAATGGCACATGTGACGGTTCAGTCTCCAGAGGGTGAGTCATGTGTGGGGGGTGATCCACTGGCTCGCCTGCAGCAAAGTGCTTGAGCCAGGGTATAGTGGGAGGTGGAGGCAGTTAGGTGTGGGGAGGCCTAATATACTGCATGTGAAGTCAACTTAAGGACAGAGGGGTGTGATAAGGAAAAACAAAATTCTCATTTTTCTTTTCTTTTTTTTTTTTGGTCTTTTTTATAGGATAAAGTTCTAAGCAGAGGATACATACATGTCTGTCTTTTTTTTTTTTTTTTTTTAAATCAGTGTCTTAAACAACTGAAAAGTATCCAAAGATAAAGAAATAAAATTAGCTATTCATGTGTTACTAGGATCCTGGAGATCCTGACTTTGAAGAGGAAGTTGGTAGGACTAGGAAATGGATTACTGAGATCTAAAATGTTTCTGGGAAGGTGTAAAAAGTTACTTTTGTTGTCTTTTAAGGTTGATTTCCAGTTTTTCCACAATATTGGAAAGTTACCTAGGGCAGAGATGGTGTCAAAGGTTTCCTATTTGTTTTCCAGGGGCTAGCGCAATATTGGGAGCACATTGGGCACTCAATAAAGGTTGTTGAATGCTTGGTGTTTTCAGACTGTGCTGAAATCAAGTAAGAGGAGGCCAAGGCCCCATAGTGATGATGGTAAAATCTGAGAAAACAAAAACAAAACCCCCAGATGACAGAGTGGAAATGTCCTAATAGTGTCTGCTCTGGTTCTGTTTGTTCGCAGTTCATATAAAGAAATCAAAAGCCCTTACCATCCTTCATCATCTTCTACTTCAGTTTCTGAAACGTCATTTTCAGGAGTTTCAGCAATTGCTTGTGTGAGTTTAGATTTAAACTGGTTCAGCAGTGCAAGAGTCTGAAATAACAATTATATTGCTAAGTTTTCTAGTAAAATAAATTAATTTGAAAAGAGACACTTAAATTTTGTAGAAAAGAAAATATTCTACTTGGATATAAAACACTTAGGCAAATGTTTTATTCTGAAGGAACATTATAAAAAAAAATAAATAAATAAATAAAACCCCTGCCTTTAGGCAGTTTACTCCTGCAATAGTAACAGTAATAATCCTTGACATTGTCCTGTTTGGATTTACACTGACATTTTCCCCTCAGAACTAGATGACCATAATCTCATTTTGGGAACACAAGTTTGCTTATATGGAAGCTTTTAAAAATGCAAACTTAGTAATAGTTAAGCTTTTAATCTCCCTAGATAGGAGTAATTCACTAAGATATATGAAATAAAAAACAAAACACTAGAACAAATACCATTTTCATTTAAAAAATTTCCCCCAATGTAAAAATACCAAAATTGGGAAGGAGGAATGAAAGAACACATTAATGTCAGAAGATGGGTACACTGGAATAAAAGCTCAGAAAGCCGCTGACGTGTATCAGAAGCTTTATGATGAACATTCCCTCTGATTCAGCAATTCTAACACTGGGCATATATTTTCAAAAACACTAAAACATAGAAAATGACTTATGTACAAGATTTGTAGGGCAACAATATTCATAAAAATGAGAAAATGAAAACATGTCAAATATAATATCAATAAGAAAATGGATAAATTTGATTAAAAAGCAATAAATATGCTATTATACTGTTAATCATCCCTGCTACACATTAATAGTGTACTCCAGAATTTGAGCAAAGAATAGAAATGAGAAAAAAGTTTTTCTATCCTACAGTTTTATGAAATTAGAAAAAAATACTACCTGTCTGAAAAATCATGGTCCAAAGTAAGATTTTCCTATGTTGAATTCAATACTGAAATCCTCATATTTCATAAGGAAAAAGATGTGAGATAGATCAACATGTAAATAACAAGTATAGCAAAAGTTTACAATATATTCCTTGGCTCCAGAATTTGTCTAGAGAATATCATCATTAAGACTACAGTTCATGAAAAAATCAAGTGGATTTTGGCAAGCTCTCTAAAGACAAGTGGTACCAAAATAACTGCAATTTATTTTGCATTTACGACTGAATTATAAATGCACTGTAACTTTTAGCAATAACTGCAACAAAGGTAATTACTGCTAAAAATTATAGTCAAAAATGCCTTACATATTTCTATAAAATTTAATGTCTACATAGACAATTGCTGAAAATACATATGCTACCATAGCTGCTCAATGAGATGAATTTTGAAGAAAATTTATAAATCTTTATAGAATATCACTATAGAAAGTCTGAGACTGCTTACTGTGTTGGGATCAGATTTTTTTTTTTATAGTGGGTTTTGCTTTAGGATGTGTGTGCTCACTAAAGAAAGAAAGAGACAGAGATAGCAAGAAAGAAAGTGAGAAATCATCCCTTGGAGAGACGGTTATGCCACAATACCTTCTTCTCCATTCTCCTCCCAGGATCTTGGGCACACATGCACACACACTCGGCAACAGTTTTAAGCCACCGGGTCCAGGACTCAAGCCACAGTTGGCTATGTGAAAGTCCAGCAATGTATAGCTACGCCATCTGCTGGCCCCATGGAATTTAGATTTTTTTTTTTGGTCCTAGAGTATCGATTATAGAACTGAGTTTTTCAAACAATGTTAACAGATAAAGCATTCCTTACTTATAAATCTTATTTATTTAAAAATTCCCTATTGCTTATAAATTTTTATTATATTTGCTTCACAATAAGAAAAACATTATTAGAAAATACAGAGAAGACCCCCCAAAAATTCCCAAAACTATTATTTCCACCATTCAGAATAACCACTGTTAACATTTTGGTATATATCCTTCAAGCCTTTATATGTGTGTATATGTTTATATAGCTCTATTATATAAATACATAATCTCCATATACATATTTCTACATATCTAATCTGTATTTTAACAATAAATTCTATCAATTTCTTTTTTTGAAATAACTTTTAAATTTAGTTTTATTTATTATTATTTTAAAAAATTTGACATAGGACATGTGTGCTCACCAGAGAGAGAGAGAGAGAGAGAGAGAGAGAGAGAGAAAGTGAGAGAGAAAGTTGCCAGGTCTGGGACTCAAACCATGGTCAGTCATGTGGGAGTCCAGTGCCTTAACCTCTACACCATCTGCTGGCCCCAACTCTATAAATTTTTAATGATGTACTTATACATACTTGTAAATGTCTTTTATGTTGGCATAAGGAAAAATGAAAACAAAGACGACTATTTTCTTGATATAAAATTTCAAAACTTCCTAAAAAATTATACTAGACCTGTATCTTTCTCCTTAAATTAAAAATGGCTGGAGACCAGCAGTTAGCATAATGGCTATGTGGATGGAATCCCATGTAGTTGACTGCGGTTCAAGTCCTGGACCCAGCAGCTTAAACTCACGCCGGGCGCTTGTGCATGTGTTTCCAAGATCCCAAGAGGAGAATGGAGGAGAAGGGATTGCGGCGTGGCCATCCCCCCTGGGGGGTGACTTCTTGCTTTCTGTCTCTCTGTCTCTCTCTGTCTTTCTGGTGAGCGCATGTGCCCTATAGCAAAATCTTCTCAAAAAAAAAAAAAAAAAAAAAAAAAAAAAAAAAAAAAAGTGGGGCAAGGCAGTTTGCTTTAGAGCCAGTTAATATGCTACTAGTATTTGCTCAAAGAGGTGGGAGTACTATGACAAACAAAAGCATCCTCTTGGTCTTTTTCTCATATTCAAAATTCAAAACTGGATTTTTTTCTAGCTGCATTCTCAAAGCAAGAGAAGAAAATGACTTTTATTTTGCCTGCTTTATTTATATGCCTAAAATGGTTTATGAGTGTATGTGTGTGTGTGTGTGAAAAAAATTATAATTATTATTATTACATTATTATATATTAATGATTTTGGTCTACCCCCTAGGTTCTCAACATAAAAGACTGCTGAAGAGATTTGTTTAATTAAGTGCCAAGTACTATTTGGCATACTCAGGTGACCCAAATTGTTGAGCTAGCATCCTGTTTTCATTCTCAGTTTTGGACAATTTCCTTATATTACTAACTAATGATTTGGCAGTTATTTGCAACATACAGAGTTCTGTTACAACAGAAGTCAACTGGTGAACCAATGTCTTATTTCCAGGCAGAGTATAATTTCAAATAGAGCTGGCTAGTTAACATAAGATAATGGGATGGAAGAGACCCTCCGGTTGCTTGCAATCACCACTTCTCCATTTCATTATATTCACTTAACCAGAGCTTCTACTTGAATTTCTGAGGATATGTGAGTTTACAGGGTTCCTGTGCTTGATATGGGAGAACCAGGTTTTAAAACCTGAAATGTTCACGCTTTCATTTTTTCTAAAATGTCTATTAAGAACTCTTAACAGACACCCTGCCCTAGTGCTTCCCCGATATATAATCAAATTAAGCTCTACTTAGCAATGCTTGACGACAACAAAAAGGCAATGAATTAGGAATTTTGGTTTTTGAAGTTACCTGATCTTCCCGGGAAGTTCCTTTCTTTGCCTGCTGTTTCCTCAAAGCTTCATATTTTTGCTTTTCTCTCCGGTATTCTGCAATAGCACCATCTGGAGCAGTTTCTTCCACTGAAAAATAGCAGAATAGTGAGTAAAAGGCTCTGTGGATTTACACTAATGTATATGCTCATGTCACTAAGAGACGGTCAGAATTTGGGATGGGTTTTCCACCATATAATCTCAAAACAAACCAATAAGCTCCTTCAGCATCACAACTATACCCTACATTAGAAAGTGACTGATGTTGGACTGGTTCCACAGCTCAGTGGTTAAGGGAGCTGCATCCCACATGGCTGACTGCAGTTCGAATCACAGCTTGGTGGCTTAAAAACATACTAGACATGTGTACCCACAGGCCAAAATCCTGTCAGGAAGAAGAATGGAGGATAAAGGATTGGGGTGTAACCCTGCCCACTGGGGGGATGCTTTCTTTCTCTCTCTCTGGTGCGTATACATACGCTCTGGCAAAAAAAAAAAAAGTGATATTAATTTATCGACCAATTTTATAAATAACTTCATTCTATACTGCATATTGTAACTATTGTTCACTTGAACTTAATTAAGTTGACTATATAATCACCTGTCTTACTTTTTTCCTTTCTTTTCTTTTTTTTTTTTTTTTTTTTTAATAGATTTTTGTCACAGGGTACCTATGCTTGCCAGAGAGAGACAAAGAGAGAGGAGAAGCAAGAAATCATGACAGATGGGAAGGCCATGCTGTAATAATTTCTATCCTCATCTCAAATTTGGGCCATGCATACACACATGCCAGGCATATTTTTCAAGACTCTGGGTTCAGGACTTGAACTGTGCAGTTGGTCATGTGGGATCCAGCACCATAATCACTATGCCACTTGCTGATCTCCTATCTCATTTTTAAAATAATGAACATTTTCCTAAAATTCAGCATTTACATTGTTTCCTTGCCTTAGACTATATTCTTTCAAACATTGGTTAATATTGCACCTATCTGCCACTTTTGTTCTTTGGTTAAAACAACAGCAAACTTTAATTTGATGGCATCATAGAAAACAAATATATCTAACAAAGAACTCAGGACAGTTACCAAAAGCAGACTAATATAAAACCAATTTTTGTCAAATAGAAATGAGAAAACTATCAATCTATGGATTTGATCCTGCAATAAAGCTATGTGAAGACTAGGTTCACAAAACACAGTTTTGCAGTAACCCCCCCCCAGTGTTAACATTTTATAATACCTTATATGTATGTATATTAATAAAAATTTGTGACTTAAAAATACTGATCTTATCTCTCCTTGTACTTTGGCTGACAAACCAAGATAGGACAGATAAAGTCAGATACAGTTGAGAATGCCAGTGACCCTTCTCCTCAAGCCTTAGCTTGTTACTTGCCCCCTTGTTATCTATTTTGAGAGACATCATGAATGTGCCCTATATTAACAATCAGCCACTTTGTTCAAGAGATTTTCTAGTTAAAAAAAAAAATGTGTGAACTAAGAAACAAGTCATCTCTTTTGTGTTACCTAGTATGATTTTGAAGGAACTTGAAAGGAATAATCAGTTTTACAAAAATTTTCTATGAACTCTTTTAAAGAAGATCCAGCTCTACTTTTAAGATTGACAGCTGTATGCTAAAAACTGAACACATTAATGAAGAAGAAACCATTAAATCCAGAAATAATATCTGAGACTTACATGCTAAGTAACTACTATTAGGATGTCTTCATAATTGATACATGTAAAAATTATTCTTATAATAGGTTTTTAAAAATTACTTCCATTTTTGGGACCAGCAGATGGCGTAATGGCTATATCGCTGGACTCCCATGTAGTCAACCATGGTTTGAGTCCTGGACCCAGTGGCTTAAACTCACGCCGGGCATGTGTGTGTGCGTGCATGCCCAGGATCCTGAGAGGAGAATGGAGGAAAAGGGAATATAGCATGACCATCCCCCCTGGAGGGTGATTTCTCGCCTTCAGTCTCTCTGTCTTTCTCTATCTTTCTGGTGAGCGCACACACCCTACAGTGAAAACCTTTTAAAAAAAAATTACTTCCATTTTTTAAATTGAATCATATCTTTGACTGCCTCTTTGCTTCTTATCCTATGGTAGTTGGATTTGCATTGTCCTAGGATAAAGACTACACACCTATTAACAGGACTTAGAAGCCCAATATGAGACAATCAGTGATTTCTCGTCTCATTTCTCACATACACCCTGAAGTGCTTTCATTTGGCTTGTAAGTATTACTCTTTGAACTTGTTTTCTTGACCACCCTCCTAGCATCTGCATATATTACTGTTCCTTCATGGGGGAATACTGAAACACACTCCCTCTCTCTCGATTACCCAGTTAATTTTCCTTGTTAATTTCTGCTCGTCTTTCAGGTCTCTGCTTTGTTGGCATGTCTTTTAGGGAGCTTTCTCTGAATCTAGTCATGAAATCTGGTTTGGAGGTCCCTCTTTTAAGCTTTCAGAGTACCTTTTAGCAATTATAACACTTCATGGTAATTTCCTGTTTATTCTTTTTTAACCCTTACTAGACATTAAACCGTTTGAGGGCCAGTCATATTTCCCCAGAACTTAAGACAGTACTTGGCAAGTGTTAGAAGCTCAATAAATTGTCAAAGAATGAATGAAGTAATGAAACTGTAGAAGGGGAAAATAAGAAGGTAGCTGGCCAGATTGGACCCCTGCCTTATACAGCTAGTCCGTATGTTCCACGCAGTGGACTTTGCTGCTCTATCACATTTCGGGAGTCAATATTTCTTTTTGCCATTTCCCTATGCCAGAATTTTATAAAATCCTAAGGAAAATTTTGATGACTATCCCTAGAACTGTCTAATGTTCAATGGTTAAAACAAATGAAAACAAGAAAAGCTAAGTTCTTAGATTCTCAGCTACAATTAATTGAATGCCTTTTAAAAATTATTTATTTAATTTTATTTATTCATTCACATATTTTTAATGTGACCAGAAAAAAACAAACACACTCACTCACACATACACACACAAAGAGAGAGAGAGAAAGAGAGAGAGAGAAAGCAAGCTACCAGGTCCAGGACTAGAACTGCAGTCAGCCATGTGGGAGTGTCTAGTGCCTTAACCACCATACCACCCTGGTCCCTGAAGGTCTTTAATTGTGGTGAGAATTATAAAATAAATGAAAAAGATGATATAGATTAATTCAACTACACTATGTCACAGGTAAAAAGCTTAATATCTTCAAAACAGATTCAAAAGTGTTTACTTACTTTAATGTGCTTAATGCATATCTCCTTAAATACGGTTCCCTTTAACAAAGACCAACCACTTAATATCACTTTTTAAGAAGGTAAAGGAAGAAGATAATTACTAAAAATTGTACCAGGAAGAGCTGAAAATTTCAGTTTGGGGCCAGCTTTGTATCTCAACAGGTAAGAAAGTTGGATCCCACATGGCCAACTGTGGTTTCTGCCCTGGTGGATTGAAATACATGCTGGGAATGTGTGTATGTTGTGTCCAAAATCTTATGAGAAGGAAAAAAGGAAGAAAGAGAGATTGAGGAGTGATCATGCCCCACTGGAGAGTTTCTCTAGCAAATGCACATGCTCACTGGCAATTAAAAAAAAATTCAATGATAGGGAAATTTAAGTATATGCTAAATGAAAATTATGTAGCTATATAGGTTATAATATTAAAAGGTCTTTTAAAAACTTAGGAAAATAAGTCACTTCATTTTGGAAACTCAAAAGTAATGCAACATTAAAAAAAAACTGTTGTATTGGGGTATAATTTATATTAAGTTAAATTGACTAATTTTGGGTGTAGAATTCAATGACTTTTGGAATTGCATACATTATGTTCACTATTCACTGCAGTCAAGAAATAGAATAGCTCCACAGCAAAAATGATTCCAATGTCTCTTACAGTAGATTTCCCTCTTCTGGCACCAGGAACCAGTGATCTGCTTTCTGTCTCCACAGTTTGGCCATTACGAGGACTCATACAAATGGAATCATATAGTATACGTAGTCTTTTACATCTGACTTCTACTTAGCAACTACTTTTGAGATTCATCCATGTTGTTGATATTCCTTTACATAACAGTAGTATTTCATAGTGTGAATATAGTTTAATTTGTTTATTCTTTCACTAGTTGATGGACATTTGAGTTGCTTCCAGCTTCAGGGTAGTATACATAATGCTTCTGTCTGGGACTGGCAGGTGGTGTGGTGGTTAAGGTGCTGGACACTCCCATATGGCTGACCATGGTTCGAGTCCTGGACCTGGTGGCTTGCTTTCCCACTTTCCTCTCTATCTCTCTCTGTCTCTCTCTGGTCAAATTAAAATAAATGAATGAATGAATAAAATTAAATAAAATAATTCTTAAAAAAATAAAGAAATAATGCTTCTGTGAACATTCAAGTGCACGCCTGTTTGTGGGCATAAAGTTTCATTTCTCTTGGGTAAAAACTTAGGAGTGGGATCACTGAGTCATGTGGTAAGTGAACATTTAATTTTGAAATTTTACAAAGTAGTTTGGCTACATCATTCCTCTTAGTGAAAATGTGGGGTATTCTAAGTTGCTCTACTTCTCTAATACATTGTCATTGTCATTTCACTTTAACCATTCCAGTGGGTATGAAATGGTATCTTGTGGTTTTAACTCATTTTCTGATAACAAGCGATATTAGACATTTTTATGTGCTTAATGGCCATTGATATATTTTTCTTTTTTCATAATTTTGTATTAATTTTAATTATTATTTATACATTTAATTGCTATACATCATTTAGATTTTAAAGAGACGTTACCTAGAGTGACACACACCTCAGTCCAGCCCAGTTGAGAACATACACATGTCCTCATCCACAAATAATATCTGTGTCTTGCAAATGCCTTACCTCTCCAGTTTTTCCCCAAATTTCTTTTCCTACGCTCTTCCCCTCCCCCACTCTTTCCACTTCAGCTCTGGTGTCCTTAACAATTTTTAATGCTTGTATGTCCTCCAGTCTTTCAGTCTCTGCCATAGAGTGCTGACAGTCGGTATATGTTAAGGGGAGACATACAATGTCTGTCTTTCATAGCCTGACTTGCTTCACTCAGCAACAGATCTTCCATATTCATCCACTTTCTATCAGATTTCAGGGTCTTGTTTTTTATGGCTGAATAGTATTCCATATATGTCCACACTTTTTCGATCCATTCATCAATTTGTGGACATTTGGGTTGGTTCCATGTCTCAGCAATCATGAATAAGGCTGCAATGAATATAGATGTGCAAGTGCTTTTCTGATTGGGCGTTCTCCTATCCTTAGGTAGATAGCCAGGAGTGGAATTACTAGATCATATGGTAGTTCTATTTGAAGATCTTTGAGGAATCTCCATATTGTTCTCCACAGTGGCTGGACCAATTTATAATCCCACCAACAGTGTAAGAGTGCTCCCCTTTCACCACATCCCCTAGCCATTGATATATTCTTTTCATTTGTGAACTGTTTGTTCAAATCTTTTGTCCATTAAATTTTTTTGTCTTATTAATGAATTGTAAGAGTTTTCTTTTTTTTCTTTTTAGTATATTTTGTATACAAACCTTTTGTCAGATATATAGTCTGCCAATAGTTTCTCTCAGGATAGGGTTTCCCTTTTCATTTTCTTTCAAAGAGTAAAAGCTAAATTTTGATGAACAGCATTTTATCAAATTTTTATTCTCTATATCATACTTTATATATTTTATCTAAAAAAACTTAATTTGCCCCCAAGGTCACAAAAGTTTTTTTCAGAGCTCTTTCTTGAAAATATAAAATTTCGGTACTTTTGTTTATGGGTGTGTATGCGTGTGTGTGTGTGTGTGTGTGTGTTATTTGGTGGAGGGAGGTGATGTGTGTACATGTAGTGTTTTATACAGGATCTTTCTGCGTCACAATCTTCCTGCCTCTAGCCTCCTGAGAACCTGTAACTATAAGCATATGTCACCATGCCAAGCTTTTTTCTTCTAGGGTGGGTCAGTAATTGAACCTAGGCCTCTCATGTGGCCTCAGGCTGCCATGTAGCAGCTTCCAGTGTGTGCTACAACAACTCGACCTATATGATTAATTTCGAGTTACTTCTTGTGTATGCACTAAGGGTGGATATCATTTATATATTTATTTTCTATACAGATTGATTGTTCTGTCATCATTTGATAAAAAGGCTTTCTTTTTCCTATTTAAATACATTGGTACCCTTCTTGAAAATCAACTGTTTCTGGATTTTTCCATTAATCTGTTTTTCTTCTTATGTCGGTAGTATACTCTCTTGATTACTACAGATTTATAGTAAGTTGTGAAATCAGATAATGGAGGTTTTCTAAGTTTGTTTTCTTTTTCAAGATTATTTTGGCAACTTTTGTTTACTTTGCTTTTCCATTTTTATGGAAAATAAAAACCTGTATTTTAAAAATCAACTTGTCAATTTCAGGAAAGTTTGCTAAAAGTTGCGCTGAATGTATAAATTAATTTGGGGAGAATTGCAATCTTAACAATATTGAAGCTAAAAAAATTTATTGAATTAATCTACCTTTGTTATTGAAGTCTCATCTAGTTCCCTGGATTCCAACTACCATGTAGAATAGTAGTGTGGTTGGGTATGAATAGGATTAGATATTTGTCCTCCTTTTTCTAACTCTCCCAGGATCAGTATTTCCAAGAAAAGGATGCTTGGAAACAAGTATAATTATAAATTATTGGCTGACATTCATTCTGGAAAAAATAGGATGAAATAGCAAAAACAGAAAGTAAGTGGGACTGGCCCTGTGGCCTACTGGTTAAAAAAGCTGGATCCCATAGGGCCAACCATGGTTCAAATTCTGGCTCTGGGACCTTGAAAAACACACTGTGTGTGTGTGTGTGTGTGTGTGTGTGTGTGTATATGTGTGTGTATGTGTGTATATGTGTGTGTGCACATGTACACATGCCCCAAATCCCGACAGGATGGAAAAATGGAGAAGGGATTGTGGTGTGATCATCTTCCACTGTGGGAGTGGTACTGCTTTTTCCCTCTCCCTGTCTTTCTGGTGAATGCATACACCCTCTGGCAATTAAAAAAAAAAGGCAAGCAGTTTTTACAGAATGGCAAACAAACATAACAGTACCTCTCTTTCATCAAGATATCATGAAAACATAAGAAATAAGATATATACAATGTAATAGTTAATACTAACATCAAGATTCACTGAACACACCAATAAATCTTATCATTCCAGGATAGGTTAAAAGCTTTCTTAAAAGCTTTTTTAATTTTTTTCTTAAAAGAAATTTTATTCTGGAAAATTTCTAACATAAATACAGAAACAATAGTATAATGAACCCTTTTACCCATCACCTTACTACAACAGAATCAACCTATGGGCAGTCTTATTTAACTCAATATTCTTACAATATTAAAACAATCAAACAGGAACCAAGAGATCCTTTAACTCTAAAAAAATGATTAAGGTTAACTCATAAATTTTAGGAATTATTTAATATAATTTTTTGGTGATAGGAACTCTGGTGAATTAAAAAGGAAAGAAAACATGTACTCTTAGTTTCCAGTGCAGAAGGGGCCAGTGAGCATGTCATGTTTAGAATATGGACTTTGGAGGGCTGGCTCCATGGCCTAGTGGTTAAGGTGGCCAGTTCCCACATGGCCAACTATGCAGGTTTAGTCCTGGACCTGGTGGATTGAGAAATACTCTGGGCACATGTGCTTATATGACTGAGGTCCTGGAGGAAGGGAGAGATGGAAGAGAAGGAACTGTATGTGATTGTACCCTATGGGGGATGATTTCTCATTCCCTTCCCTCTCTATCTCTCTCTGGGGAGTGCATGCATTTATCCTTTGGTTAAAAAAAATAAAATTAAAATTAAAAAAGACTTTAGAGTAGACCAATCTGAATCCGGGTTCCTCAATATATGTGTGACACAAGAATAAGTTGCATTATTTTTCTGTCTCCCTTTCTTCAGTTATGAAATGAGAAGAATACCTTAATGTTGTTGTGAGGATTAAATGAAATACTGCCTGACATATGGCAAACAGTGAACAATAATAATAATAATAATAATAATTTTTCCATTCAGAGTAAAAATGTTAAGGTACCTAAATGTGCACTTGCAAATCTGTAACTTTGTAATGTTAACACGCTATGTATTTTTTCTTTGTTGTGATTGACTTTGAAAAACTCTCAAGGAATACTGCACCATTCTTGTACAAGTTGAGACTATCTATCTCTATCTCTTTTTCTCTCCCCATTTGTTCCTTTTGTAGTATGGAATTTTTTACTTTGATGGAGGGGAAGGGGAAACTATATATAATATATATATATTTTTTTTTTGCCAAATTATGCTATCTATATTCTAAAAATGGTTATAAGGATTCTTATAGATACATTAATATTTTAATTTCATTTCTCTCCTGCATTTCCCACATTTTAACCTATATTGAAATATTAATTAACACAACATAAACCAATCATTTCGTTTTCTCAATATTCAACAGACTATATTCTTTTTGTTTCCTAGACATGCTAATGAAAACACAGGCATGTAGTTCAGATACTCTGTACATATCTGTCCTGATTAGATCTTAATTTTATAGCATGAGTCATGTTTTTTAAATGTGTAGCATAGTCAACTTAAACGTGTTATATAAGGCCATTAGTGGTAGTGATGGCAAGCCTCTAAGAAAATAAATAAGGTTCACTCATAAGTTGTAGGAGCTATTTGATACAATTTTCTGGTTATAGGAACTAAATTTAAAATGATAAAGAAAAGATTTACATGTTCTAACTGAAGTGAGAAATGGATTAGAAAACCAGTTTTTCCAAGAAAAATGTTAATGAAAATATTTGAATAAAAGCATAGGATTTTTCATCATTACTGAAATGATCCCAGATCGAATAACTAGCACAACTTTCTCCTTTTACAAGGTCTGAAACTTGTTGCCAACACTATTTGCATCTACCCCATCTTTAACTATATTCTATTTTTTAGTAAACTTCCACTTAAATAATTTTAAATAGATTAAGAACTATATAGAATTATAGACTACTGTCAATGCCTCAGTTGCATAGCCTATTATGTCTTCTTATTCTAGTCTTAGAATAGTCATTTCTCTTAAGTATTTTCTAATTTTTTATTGTAAGTTTATTTTCAGGAATCTTAGGCACTTAAGATTGGGTAAGAGTACCTATAGAGATGCTTTGTATTTGTTTCTGACAGTTCAGGAGTTCCATTGGTTCAGAACCTTTTTTTTTTCTATCTTTTTTTTTTTTTTAAAAAAAAGAGAGATTTTTGCTATAGTGTGTGTGTGCTTGCGAGAGAGAGAGAGAGAGAGAGAGAGCGAGCGAGCAGGAAATCACACCCCCAGGGGGAAGGCCACACCGCAATCCCGTCTCCATTCTCCTCTCGGGATTTTGGGTATACACACACACACGCGCCTGGAGTGTTTTAAATCACTGGCTCCAGGACTTGAACCATGATCAGCCATGTGGGAGTCCAGTGACGTAACCATTATGCCATCTGCTGGTCCCTCTACATCAATTTGTTGGATTAGGATTCTTATACCATGTAGGTACAATACATTCAAACTTTATAGCCATGCTTGATAGAGATTTTGCATTTTCATATTTTCATGAGAGCCCTTTAATTTTTCTCCTATCTATATAAAGGGACTTCTAGAAGTTCATGGAAAAAAGAAATTAAAGTATGTTTTATTATTTTAAAAAAATTGAAATCCACACATAGTTTTCTCATAATACATATTTTTCACAAACTTTTTTGAAGATTTCTCACAGCAAAATAACAAGTTTATTTTGTGATCTTCCTGACCAGGTGGACATTTTATCTAGTTTTCATATCACACCTCTAACCCAGGGCCCTATCTCTGTCCAAGTAAGAGATTAAAACCTCAACTTCTACTAGCTATTAGATCCTACATCTGGGTCTAATATTGTCCTGGGCAACAGTAATGACTATTTTCCTCCCTAATGTTGTGGTTATGTCTTTGCTTCTGTTACCTAGAAATTTCCTTTTCTTTCATTCTTACCTTCTTTTTTCTCTCTCTCTTAGCTAAGTATTTAAATTGGGCTAGATCATATTTTACCCTGCATTTTTATATATTTTTAAGAGAAGGAAGTTCTGCATTAGCTCAATCCATGCTGCCAGAACAGGAAGTAGCACATTTATTACTTATGTACTTGAGTCCTCCTGAATAAACAAAAATTGAATAAGGGACAGGATCATTTTTAGTGACATAACACTGGATAATAAAAAACACAAGAAGTTTTAAAAATTCAGTTTTCCCAAATACAGAGTGCTCTACTTTTACTTTTTAAATAAACTTCAGGATACTTTGGGTGGTTCATAAACAATAATGATGCAGGATAAGGGTTATTCATCATTAACTGAAATTTCTATGAAACATATGCTTAAAAAACAGGAATAAAGGATGGAATTAAAAAGAACATTCACTGAGGACCTGCGCTATGTTAGGAACTTTGCTAAGGTGTTTGGATTATCCAGGGAAAGAATCCATTAAGCTATTGTGCAAGTGAAGAACTAGGGAAGGACTACTTAGAATATAGTAAAGCTGGAAGAACTCAACGCTACGTGATACTAATGGCCCACACGGTGTCCTACTGTCTCCAGTTAAAACTTCAATTTAGAAAGTAAAATTCACTAAGTGTCCTCTATGTGCTTGGTATTCTGAGAGATGTTTTGAAAGAAATGTAAACATATATGACACAGGCTTTTCACTCCAGAAAATAATCTAGAGGGTAAAATAAATGTAACATATGAAAAGAGTTAAGAAATCAAGCTACTGATTATATGTAAGTATTAAATTGCACATTACTGAGTATAATACCTATATCTCAGGTGGCTTAAAGATTACCTATGTTATGGTGCTAGAATAAAAAATTTAAAAACCTATTAGCTATTAGGGCTAGCAAGTGGCAAGGTGGCTAAGGTGCTGGATTCCCACAAAGCTGACCGTGATTCGAGTCCTGGCCCTGGTAACTTGACAATTACTCTGGGCACATGTATATCTGTGCCCCAAACCCCAGAAGAGAAAGGACTGCAGTGTGGCCATTCCCCCTGAGGGGGTGATTTCTCACTTTCCCTCTCATTGTCTCTCTGGCGAATGCACTTGCCCTACATTATAGATCACATAACTAAGGCCCAGGTAAATGAAGCTACTTAGCTAGTAGCAGCATGCCTGAGCTAAAACTGTATTCCAACTCTTAATTTTGGTGGCATACTATTGTAAGACTGCAAGTTAATACTATACTTTTGTCCCCACATAAAGAATATTACAGAGAATGTCCCTAACCCTCCTCTAGAAGCTGATTGCAAACTTAATCCTAGCTCCACATGAATCTCTTCATTATCTACTTAGCTATGAACCAATGGTATCTACCCAGAAATTTCATGTTATAAATAAAAGAACTTACACTCTGTATTGTCTCAAGACCAGAGCTCAAAAAGCTATCAGCTCAAAGTAGCTGCAAACTCAGTCATTAAAAAAAAAAAAAAAAAAAAAAAAAAAAAAAAAAGGTGTATTGAGTGGCTATTATATGCAGAAACTGTTAATAAAATGAATGATTTTTTAAATGGTTCTGTATCAATTATTTCATGTAAATTTTTCCAAAATTCCCATAGTAAATGAAAAGTCAATAAGGACACTCTTCTCCCTGTCCAATGAAACTGCCAAAATGAAAACTTATTTATAATAGACTATAGAATAGAGAATTTCTGTATATATGCACTTCTACAAAGACTAGTCAGAAGGGTGCTAAAGCTTAATAGTTTTCTGTATTATAGATTACAATAAGAAATCAAACATTTATTCATTCTATTTAATCGATTTCTACTTATAAGCATGTTTTTATGATATATATCAAACAATACTGGCTCCATCTGGTGGTCAATAAACCTCTATAGTTTCATGTAAATTAGTAAAAAGTGGTTAAATAATTTAGGGGCTACCTGAAATGTAACTGATCATGGAAGTACACCTCAAAGTTGAACACTGATTAAGTACAATTCAGTCTAATTTAAGTGTGTTAATTTTTTTCCTATGTAGCTTATCCTAGCTTCATTGGTTCATGCTATTCTGGGGCTTAAAATAATTCTCAAAATAAAATAATGTAGAATGTTTTCCTCTGTGTTTTTCTATTAGCTAATTTCAGAAATGTGTAGGTAACAAGTTGTTTCACGGAATAAATAACACAGTTAAAATTAACCAAATTTCCAAACTGGCTTTCATTTTGGAATATAAATGATAAAAATAGCAACTTATTTTTAGCTGTATTTTCATTCTTGTTCCTTTCTCTAGTTGCTGTTTTGTTTTGTTTTGTTTTTAAATAGATTTTTGAGGTACCAGCAGCTAGCATAATGGCTGTCGCTGAATTCCCATGTAGTCGAGTGTGGTTTGAGTCCCGGACCCGGTGGCTTAAACTCACGCCAGGTGCATGTGCGTGCATGCCCAAGATCTTGAGAGGAGAATGGAGGAGAAGGGATTGTGGTGTGGCCATCCCCCCTGGGGGTTATTTATCGCTTTCTATCTCTCTGTCTTTCTGGCGAGTGCACGTGTGCTATAGTAAAAAAAAAAAAAAAAAAAAAAAAAAAAAAAAAAAAATCCTCTAAAAAAAAAGATTTTTGCTATGGGGCATATATTGAGACAGAAAGCAAAAAAATCACACCCCAGGGGGACGTCACAATCCCTTCTATTCTCCTCTCGGGATTTTGGGCATGAACACACACACGCCTGGCATGAGTTCTGGGGCTTGAACCATGGTCGACTATGTGGGAGTCCAGTGACATAATCATTATGCCATGCCATCTACTGGTCCGTAGTTGGTGGTTTTTTTTTTTTTTTTTTTTTTTTTTTTTTAATTTTAAGTTCTTTTATACGTTCAATCACATTATTTAGCTTGCAAAGTGAATATTCCAACACATGTACATTTCTCCCCAGTCCAGTTGATAATACTGTAAAATTATCTTCAACAGATAATACCCCATGTCTTTGTCCCATTAATGCTAAGCCTCTCTATTTTTCTCCCTAATGTCCTTCCTCAGACTCTACTCCTTCAACCACCCTCTTCCCACACTATAACTGGTATTCACAACCATTTGCTGTGTTTCTACATATTTGGTGTTTTTTAAATGACAGGGTCTAGCTGTGTCAAGATCGTCCTGCTTCAGCCTCCCAACTAGTTAGGACTACAAGCCTGAGCCACCATGCCTGGCATTGTCTTTCAGACAGGGTTTTGTTATGTTACTCATGCTAGTCCCAAATTGTCCATCTTCCTGCCTCCTGAGTAGCTGGGACAACTGGTACACACCACTGGACCTGGCTTTTAGGTCAAGCCAGGCACAGAACCTGGGCCTCCCATGTGGCCTCAGGGAGGCCATCTCTCAGAGCCTGCTACCGTGACTGGGCCTCAGCTGTATTTCTCATTAGACGCTTCCAGAAGGGTAGCTTATGAATACATGAGAGTTCATAATTAGGGGTTAGGGGTTCTGTATATTTAATTCTACTGGATGTTCAGTCTTGATTTTAAAAATTCTGTGTAAAAGGAGTATGTCCAGAATCATAATATATAATAAAATATCACTGCTATGAAGTTTTTAGGCATCAGCAATCTTGAATTTTCATAAGTATATTGCTTTTGTGAGTTTATAACTCAAACAATGCTCATTTTACAGATGGGAAAACTGAGGTTCAGAGAGGTTAATGATTATGCTAATCTGGGAATATCAGAAAGCAGGGTTTTTCTTTTCTTTTTAAAAATTTGGCTAGAAGCACGTGTGCTTGCTGAGAAGAGAGACATAAAGACGGGGAGAGAGAGAAAGAGAGAGACAGAGACAGAGAATGTGAGAAAGTACATCCCCTTCCATGGGAATGGTCACATTGCAGTTTCTTTTCCTCTTTCTCTCCCGGCTTCTGGGACTTTCAGGGCATACACACACGCCCAGTGTCTCCCAAGCTGATGGGCCCAGGACTCAAATGTGCAGTTGGTCATGTGGGATCCAGCCGTCTCAACCACCATGCTATGGGCTGTTCCAAAAGCAGATTTTCTGACAAACCAAAAAGAGTCTCCAGTGTATACTCTACCATGTGAACTTTCTCTTGATAGTGCATACTTATTGCTGATATATTTCATTACAACCTAACAGTATTTTGGAATTATATGCTTTTATAGCACAGTGTGACCATTTATAAAATGAAATATATCCCTAATACTGTTTTAATTCTCACATTAGAAATTTTCTTAACTTTTACTTTTGCCATTTTCTCTTATACTTTGCAATTTTTTTTCTCATTTTTTCTGCTATAGGCTCACCAGAGAGAGACAAAGAGAAAGGGAAAAAGAGAACTCACTCCCCGAGAGGTATGGCCATGCTGCAATTCCCTCTCCATTCTCCTCTCAGGATTTTGGGCATGCACGCACATGTGCCCGGCACATTTTTCAAGGTGCCGGGTCCAGGACTCAAACTGTGGAGTCAGCCATGTGGGATCCAGTACCTTAACCACCATACCTAATCTGCTGGCCCATGATTTTACAGATTTTTTAAAACTTACTTTAAAGATCCATTGCTACCCAAAATCAAAATTTTATCTTGAAATCTCAGAAGTATATGGCTTTTGTGAGTCTATAATTCAAACGGTGGTCATGTTGACTTTGGTAATCACTGGATTTAGGCTACCACAAAGTATTACAGTAAACACCAGTTCAAATTTAAGTAACTTTAACTAGTAACATATTAAATAGAGATAGAGAGAGTGTTGGTCAGTAAATCCAAGTTCTGAACATAAGACATTAAACTGGTTTAAACTGGGTTTGTCTTATCTGTTATTAATAATGTTTTTTTCTTATTAAAATAAACGAGTTTATCCTGTAAGTTGTGAAAAATAGCTTTTTGTCAGATGTTTCTCCATTCTTCTTAATAGTGATCATGAGAAACAACTGCAATATATAAATGATTATTGAGGGACAAAAATGGCAACTATCAGCTGTGTTCTGTCAGCCCTGTTCAGATTTATTTCATTTTTCATAACAGATCTCTGGACTAGCACATAGGTTGATTGATGTTGCCCCACGTCCCTCAACAGAGCACAGTTTATACTTCTCCAGATGGTGTGACCCACAATTTTTATAGTTTGATGACCATTTTGACAACATTTCCATGTTGCCCTGTCATTCTTTGTGTGGACACTACAAACTCTGTGTTTGTAGCAATAAGAGAAAAAACAAAATTCTTCAAGATAAAAGGGTTTCATGAAGTCAACCAAAGAGTTAAAGAAAGAAAAGCTACCTAAAATTGCCTACAGTGACAATTACCCCAACAAATTAAGCATTGCTGAGTATTGTTTCTAAAAGTACTTAAAGTAGGGTTTTATTATTTTCTAATAAACTTATGAGGTAACTGTCTCCATGTAGCTATGAGTTTACAAATCTGTTCAGAACAGTCCTCAAAATACTTGCATGTGTGGTATGGCAGAGTATTTTTTATATCTCCTATGTGACTGAGGAAGCTGAAGCAATAAAGTAGCTTCTAAAATACAGTGTGACACTAATCCTAGCACTGTTACCATTTTTTTTAAAAGGATGTAATATGCCTGACATACAAGGGTGCTGTGCATGCTTTTCCACTTAATTCTGCAATGACAGAAGGGGTATTATTATCTCTTTTTATGCATGAGGAAACAGAAGTTCAGAGAAGCTGAGTCTCATGTCTCAGGTTATCTGGCTAATAAAATGATAGAGCAAGAATTTGAACTTAGGGCTGTCACATTTCAAAGTCCATGCATTTTCTACTGTAGTATACTTCAGACAGTTATAGTAGGGGTGTACTATTGTGTTTGTGAGTGTGAGTGTTAGTGGCTTAAACACTGGACAAGACAGAAGACATATATTATAACTGTGTGGTGGTACAAATGGCATGGGAGTCCTGATAAAGCATTTAGGAAATTCACACAGAGGAGAGAGAGGGAAAACTTGGGTGGAAGAAGTGGTAGCATAGCAGTGCAACTGGGCCTGGAGGAAGAAATAAGATTTAGCAAGTAGAAGAGACACCATAACCAAGGTATGAAGGCAAGACAGTGCAGAATGCAAATGAGCAAGGAGAACCTCATTCTTTGAAAATAAAGAATGGGTGAACAAGATGGAAAATGAGGAAAGTGAGACAAAAACCCAGTCATGGAAGTCCTCAAGTGCCATGTTAAGGAACTTGAACTTTATTTTGGTAAGCAATGAGCTGCCACTATTTGTATCTTTCTTGTTTTCATTGCAAAGAAGTGATTCATAAGTGTTTGTGAGCCTTTTATAAAACTAAATAAAAAGCATTGAACCACCTTAGATTGTTATGTTGTTTGAATTCATTACTTTTTTAAAATTATTTTATTCACTTATTTATTTATTATTATTTTTTCACATGAGTTTTTGCTAGAGAAAGAGAGAGAGAGAGAGAGAGAGAGCAAGCTGCCAGGTTCAGGACTCAAACCGTGATCAGTCATATGGGAATCCCAGTGCCTTAACCACGACGCCACCTGCTGGCCCCTGTTTGAATTCATTTCTAAGAACTTTTTAAAGGATTATTTTCTTATTATAGTACTAACTTGAGTTCGTCTATAAAATGTGGAATAAAGTTCCATGTTTCCCAACACCCACATTTCTCTTAACAGCTCACATGGCATTTCTTAGTAGTTCAGTGAATAACAAAGGAAAGGCAGGTGAGTGAGAGGGAGCTAGAGAGAGAGGGAGAGAGACTGATTCCCGAAATCTTGCTGGAATTTTCCTTGATAATTATAGAAGGAACTTTGAGAAATATCCTGGTAAAATTATGTTTCCATATTTATCAGAATATTCTAATTTAAATGTGAAAAATATGTGCAAATATTTGAAATGACTATGTCCAGTTGTTTCTGGCTCTGTTCCCCTATTTCAGAACTCTCTCTCTGTGTGTGTGTGTGTGTGTGTGTGTGTGTGTGTGTGTGGTGTTGTGTCTTAGACAGGGTCTCACCATGTTGCAATGCAATATGCTTTAAAGTCCTATGTAGCTGGGACCATAGGTGTATGCCACCAGGCCTGGCTTCCAGGCTGGGGCAGGAATCAAACCTGGGTTTCCCATGTGACCTCAGCCTGCTAAACAGCTGTGTTCAGGATGCACTAAGATGACTGGGCCTCAACAATTTTTACCTCCCTAGATCATGTTCTTTACGATAGGTACACAGATTCTAATTCAGGTTTCATCCCTCTTCCCCAATTTCCATCTTTTTTTATCTTAAAATTTTATTTTTTAAATTTATATTTTATTTAGTTATTTATTTGAGAGATTTTTGCTATAGAGCACATGCGTATGCCAAAGAAACAGCGAGAGAGAAAGTGAGAAATCATCCCCCAGGGGTATGGCCACACAGGAATCCCTTCTCCTCCTACCTCCTTTTGGGATTTTGGCACACACATACACACAAACACACTACACTCCTGGCATGAGTCTCAAGCTTCTGGGTCTGGGACCAGAACTTCAGTTGGCCATGTGGGAATACCTTAACCACTATGACACCTGTTAGCCCCAATTTTAAAAAAAAAATTAAAATTTTAGGTTTTTGCCATAGGCTGCATGCACTTACTAGAGAGAGAGAGAGGAAGACAGACAAAGAAAGAGAGAAAGAAAGTGAGAAATCACCCTTCTGGGGGAGGGATGGCCATGCTGCAATCCCCTCTCCTCTTGGGATTTTGGACACATAAGCACACGTGCCTAGAGAGATCAGCTCTAGTATCTCTAACCAACTAAATTTGGACATAGAGAAAAAGTAAGAGAATGTGTCCAAATGGGCTTTCTGAAACCTGGGGTTGGAAAGTAAGTGGGTTGGGGGTCACCCCGCTTGCTTTTAGCATTGATGATGCAATCGTAGCACTTAGTCTGCTGATTCTGGCATCCACTAACAGGGTATATTGTTTGTGGCTTGTTTTATTTATTTTTCTAAGGTTTTTGCCATAGGGTACATATGTTCACCAGAGATAGACAATCAGAGAGAAAGTGAGGCATCACCCCCCCGGGGGGATGGCCACCAACAAATCCCTTCTCCATTATTCTCCTGAAATTTTGGAGATGCATGCACACATGCCTGGAATGATTTTCAAGCTGCTGGGTTGGGGATTCAAACTGCGGTCCACCATATGGGAGTCCAGCACCTTAAACACTATGCCACTTGCTGGCCTATTATTTTGTTTTTTACGGAAATAATGCTTTGCCACTTTACAGTGGTAAGAATGTTGGACTAAGGGTCTCTTTCTCAACCTACTATTTAATTTAGGATGAGTACTGAATACCTTCAATGCTTTGGTTTCTTCATTTTCAAAATGGAAATTACAACACTTGTTTAATCTATTTCTCGGAACTGTTAGAGACTAAATATAATAAAGCATGTGACAGGACTTTGTAAAGTGTTTGCATTATATAAATATGAAGTATTATTATCTGGCAGTGAATACTAGGCACTGTATTTTATGTCTTTAAGCTACTTTATAGTTATGACTCCCTCTAAATTATTAAATCTCATTTGAAAAAGCAGGGAGTAGATACAATATTTTTCATTTTATTAACATATTTGTTTGAATAAAAAATGTTTCTGTATATTAAATCCTACTTCCAAGGCACTAATAAATTTTATAATTAGGAGAAATGTGGAAAATTCTTTTGTGAAGTGAATGATCAAAACTTGATTGATACCCCCTATAAATGTGGATGTTGAAATTGTAGCATTGCTTATCATGGGGCTTACCTGTAATTCTGAATTTGTTTAAGAAATAAATATTATTTTCTGGCATATGATAGATATGATAGAAAATGTGGGACCAGCAGTTGGTGTAATAGCTATGTTGCTGGACTCCCATGTAGTTGACCACGGTTCGAGTCCCGGACCCAGTGGCTTAAATTCACGCCAGGTGTGTGTGCATGTGTACCCAAGATCCTGAGAGGACAATGGAGGGGAAGGGATTGCGGCATGGCCATCCCCCTGGGAGATGATTTCTCACTCTCTGTCTCTCTGTCTTTCTGGTGAGCACACACACCCTGTTGCAAAAACCTCTCCAAAAAAAAAAAAAAAAAAAAGAAAAGAAAATGTTTTGTTACCCTTATTTTATACCTATATTATATGTAGGCAGTATTCTAAGTGCTTTAAGCACATAGATTCATGTAAATGTAACTGGGAAGTAGTTGCCATTAGAAAGACCAGGGCATTACATTTGGAAACCTACTTTCTTGGGAAAAGTGAAAAACAAAAAGCATGTGATGAGTGAATGTTTGTAAACTTTGACTGAGAAGAATACCAAAGTTAGATAAAAGAATGTGAACTCCTTGGCCCAGCTGCAGTGGCAGAGTGGTAACACAACACCCTGCAATGCTGGAGTCTATGAGGAAGATCAGGGTTTGGGTCCCAGATCAACCTGTACCTTCTGAGCAGATGTATATGCTCAAGATCCTGGCTAAGTAGGATGAGGGTGATTGCAGTGTGAGATTCTGTTGAGGCGGCTTGTCTTTCTGTTTTTCTCTCTCATGAAATAAGCAAATAAACTTAAAAAAAAAAAAAAAAAAAGAATGTTAAAAAAGAATGTGCACTCCCAAGGGCAGAGACTTTTCTCTTCACCATTTTATTTCCAGAGCCTTGAACAGGGCTTAGGCTATCTCACATTTAATAAATATTATTTGAACAAGTAATTTTTTTTTTTTTTTTTCAAAAAAGAAAGTGGGGCTGGCTCCACAGTCTAGTGGCAATGAGGAGCTCAAGAGAAGCTGGATCCCACAAGGTGACTGCAGTTTGCGTCCCAGGTTTGGTCAGCCTGAAGCACACTGGGCATATGTACGAGGGCTTAGCATCTGATAGACTGGAAGACTGGAGGAAGGGGACATGGCAAGACCAGACTCTGAAGGGTGCTCATCTCCTTCTCTCTCTCACTGTCATGTGGGTGAATGTGCTCTATCATGAACAAAAACAATAAGTAAATGGTTAAAAAAGAAGAAAAAAAGGTGAGTGATTTTGCACTGTATTCCTAGAAAAAGTAATTGAAAGAATGAGGACAAAGCAGAGCAAGCTGCAGAACTGGCTTTCTTTGTTCCAAACCTTGAAGAGCTGTGATCATCAAGTGCCATTTTCAACTTGATGTCTCTGGGCATTTCTTATTAGTACCAAAAACCAAAATAATGATCAAGAAACAATAGAAACAATGCTCATCAGAGTGACTTGTCTCTTACAAAAACATATTCTTTGGGCCAAAAAAAAAAAAAAAGTATTTAAAAAGTGACTTTGTTTTGAAATGACATTAATTAATCCTTTAATGTAGAAGGATTATTTGGGTTTGTCTAATTATTTCCATAAACTGAATACAATACTAAAGCAATCTTAAAAAACAAAACAAAACTAGAAAACAAAACAATTTTTTTCTGGTGAAGTGAAAAATTTCTCACCCTATTATTTTGGATTAGAACATAATTACAGACACATTCTCACTGATTAATTTTTTTTAATCTTTGGCTTAGCCACTAAATAAAGCCAACACATTGAGTGGACTATGTTCAATATTTTGAGCTAGCAACTTCGCATTCTATTTCGAGCTCTGTCACTCACTGGGGTGAAGGCTTGAGTCTGCTCACAAATGTTTTGTCTCTATTTTCTGAGGTGGAAAACACGTTATTAATTACTATTGCTTTCAAGATATGTAGTAAATGAATTAATGCAATACACTGTTACAACTGTTACATTACCCATAATAATAACAATAAGCTAGCCAAACTTAATGTGTGTGTGTGTGTCTGTGTGTATATATATATATATATATATACTTTTTTTTTTTTTTTTTTTTTTTTTTTAACAGAGCCTTGCTAAATTGCAATCCTCCTGCAAGTAGCTAGGATTACAGATGCATGCCTCTGTGCCTGGCTTGGGGTAGACTGAGAATCAAACCCTGTAATCCCATATGGTCCCAGCCATCCAAGCAGCAGTGTCAACCAATGCATGCTACTATAGCTGGACTGAGAAATATTTCTGAAAAATTGAGTTTATGGGGACCAGCAGTTAGTGTAATGGCTATGCCGCTGGACTCCCATGTAGTCACCTGTGGTTCGAGTTCCGGACCCGGTGGCTTAAAACTCATGCTGCACATGTGTGCATGCATGCCCAAGATCCCGAGAGGAGAATGAAGGAGAGAAGGAGAGGGGATTGCGGTGTGGCCATCCTCCTGGGGGGGGGGGGGTGATTTCTTGCTTTCTGTCTCTCTGTCTGGTGAGCGCACGCACCCTATAGCAAAATCCTCTCCAAAAAATAATAATAATAATAATAATAATAATAATGATAATAAACTGAGTTTACTAGATTCTTTCCTAATAGTCTGCCTAGCATCTTCACAAGAGATAGATTATCAGAGCCTTTGGCAGTGGTCAAGTAAATGTTAAAAACACTCTCTCTTCAAACACAAATAAATGGAGAGTAAGCATAATTCTTCTCCTGTAAGTGCCTTTATGGCAATTTAGCACAGGATGGAATAAAGCATAAGGGACTTCTCCATGGGTTTTGCAGAAAGGAAAGTACAAAGAACTTATTTTTGATATTTTTCTACAGCAGACTTAAGCCCTTCTCTTGAAGTCTCAAATAATACTGCAGCTAAGATGTTCGGAAATAAACCAAAAAAGTGGAAATAAAAAAGGAAATTAATGCTGTTAATTCTTGGTTGGGATTATTTGAATGAACCCCATCTATAAAGTTGCTTCTAAAGAGAAAGTAATAATAATATGATGTCTAGTATTCACTGCCAAATAGTAATAATAAAACTATAGACTTATATAATAAAATTTTTATTTAATATTCTTTCTTAGGCATTCTAAAAGTACACAGAGCTTCTGTCATTAAGCCTTAAATTAGTATAGTGAGGGAGAGGGTAAAAATGACTGAATGAAAGATTCTATACCCCTTCTACTCTATATTAAAGACAGAATTTGCAAGACATGAAAAAGCACCAGGCTTTCTCTTAGCTTCATTTTTTGCACATGTTATATCCTCTTTCCAGAATACCTTTTTTAGGCTAATTTACTCATCTGAACCAGTAGCCTCAAAAATTCTGTGTGAGGGGTTCCTAGTGCACAAAATTAACCACTAAGAAATGAAAAGCAATTTATATATTATTGTATCATTTAACTTTTTTTTTTCTGGTATATGTTATATACAAAAAATTCATTCACTAGTATCTACATATGAGTCATAAATACATTTAAACATACGCATATTAGAAATGCTCAAAGTTTATTTTACGATTCAAATGTCTATTGACTGACACATAAAATGTGGAATACCATAAAATGGAATATTATTTGGCCATAGAAAGGAACCTGACACATCCTACAGTATAGATGGATCTTTAAACCATTGTGCTAAGTGAAAAGCAGCCAATTAGAAAAGACTACATATTCTTTACTTCATTCACTTAGAATGTCCAGAACAGAGAAATCTACAGAGACAGAAAATAGAGCAGTGGCTGCCAAGATCTGGGAGAGTAGAGGCTGGGCTTACAGCAGGTAGTAGGTAAAGGGCATAGGGTTTCCTTTTGAGATCATAAAAGTATTATAAAATTGGCTATGGTGATAGTGGCAGATACCTATAAATACACTAAAAAATATTGACTTGAATGGTATCTGAACTATATCTCAACAAAGCTGTTGAAAATAAACAAAAAAATTATTCCATGGGTGTAATCAAACACTTTTGGAAACCACTGGTCTCAATAGCTGCTGATTCTACTTAAGTTACTGTATCTAGACGGCTATATTACCATCTGGATTTCATTGCCTCTCCTTTGCCCTTTCAAACCTTTATGAGAATTTATACCATACTATATTGTAACTGGCAGTCCGTCTCTTCCCCTGTCTAAAATATAAACTTTATATCTTCACCTACATCATGGACTATAATAATTTTCAGATAACTTAAACAATTAAAAGTAAAATAGGCCCAGGTGTTGTGGTACAAGAGGGAGGTGCTGCTGTACAATGACTGAGGCTGCATGGGGGGCCCAGGCTTGATTCCTGGCTCAAACAGGCCAGGTGTGGTGGTGTAAATGCCATTTACAATACCATCAGATTACAGGTCTTAACTAACCGGGAGGCTGGGGCGGGAAGGATAGCAAAATGGTGAGACTGTCAGAAGTACCTTTCTCTCTTTACCTCCTCAAGTGATTCTCTCTCTCTCTCTATCACACACACACACACACACACACACACACACACACACATGTGAAATAACAGAATAATAGGAGGACAATACGGATGCATATTTAAATAACCTTGATGAGATATTCTGGCCATAAGGTAAAATGCCCTTCATGTAGAGTCTAAGAGTACAGTACTCATGGTGATACAATGGTAATGCATCACTCTATAATAGTGAAGCTATATAGGAAGTCCCAGAGTTCATGTATCGAGGTCTCCTTGTTCACACGGGCACATACCAATGCCTGTGATCCTGGCTGGCTGAGGCTGAGAGTGGATTGCAACATCATGACCCTGTTGGGTATGCTTCTCTCTTTCCTCCCCTGCCTCCGTCTCTGACTCTTTTATGGAAGAAATAAAGAAATTGTGAGAAAAAAAAGTCTAATACTAAATGTAGTATTTTAATTATGAAACCAAGATGTATAGAAATAAATTGGAAGGCGATGGTAAAAAGAAAATTAAGTTTAAAAAGAACTAATATTAACTCTATGCAAACTCTTTCAAAAAAGAGAAGAGGAAGAAACATGTTCTAGCTCATTTTATGAATCAAACACTACTCTGATACAAACTTTTTTTTTTTTTTTTTTTTTTTTTTGGAGAGGTTTTTTTCGCTATAGGGCGCGTGCGCTCGCCAGACAGACAGAGAGAGACATAGAGACAGAAAGCGAGAAATCACCCCCCAGGGGGGATGGTCACGCCGCAATCCCTTCTCCTCCATTCTCCTCTCGGGATCTTGGGCACGCACGCACACGCGCCCGGCGTGAGTTGTAAGCCACCGGGTCCGAGACGCGAACCGCGGTCGACTACGTGGGAGTCCAGCGACATAGCCATTACGCTAACTGCTGGTTCCCTGATACAAACTTTTACACTGACATTTTAAGTAAATAAACCTCACAAACTATAAATCAATAACAGATGCAAAAATTCTTAAAGTTTTTACCAATGAATTTGACAATATAGGGACAAAAAAGAATAATAGGATTGGCTTAACATTAGAAAATGAATCATTATAATAATCCATAGTAAAAACCTAACTAAGAAGAGCTACATAATCATTCTCAATAGATACAAAAGCATCTGGCAAAATCTAACACCTATGTATGATAAAAACTCATAGCAAAATAGGAATAGAAGGAAATTTCCTTCAGTAGATTGAGGGTATCTAACAAAAACTGTAGCTACATGAAATATAATGGTGAAAAACTGAATGCTTCTCCTACAAAATTAGAAACCAGGCAAGGAAATGTGCACTCCCCAGTTCCATTCCATAGGTCCTAACTAGTACAAGAAAAAGAAATTTAAGCACATACAGATTCAAAAGGAAGAAGTAAATTGTTTTTATCCACAGAAAACCCAGGTAGAAAAACCTCAAAATACGTAAAAGAAAACTACTAAAACTGATGAGCACTTTTTGTATGGTCATAGAATCTGAGATTAATACCCAAAATTCAATGGTATTTTCATATACTGGGGATGGACATTTGAAAATTAAAATAAAAAATGTCATTTACAATACCTTCAAATAACATAAAATACTTAGAGATATATTTTTAAAATAAGCAAAATGCCTACACACTGTACACTATATAATAGAGCTGAAAGAAATTAAAAGATCTACATAAATGGAGAGATATACTACATGAATAAGAAACCCCCAATACTATTAAAATTTCAATCCTTCCAAATCCATCTGTAGATATTCAACATGATTACAAACAAAATTTTAGCAAAAATTTTTGTAGAAATGGGCAAGCGATTTTTGTCCTGGCTGATCTAGAATAGCCAAACAATTTAGGAAAATAGCAAAGTTAAAGGCCTTATACGCTGAGGGAGGAACAAATACCTGATAAAGGACTCCTATCTAGGAAATACAAAGAACTCTCTTAATGGTATAACAAAAAAGACAACTGACTTTAAATAGGTGAAAAATCAGAACAGAAACTTCACTAAAGAATGGCAAATATTAGTAAGTGCATAAAAAGTTCAACAACACTGATCATCAGGGAAATGCAAAGGAAACTCACAGTAAAATACCATATACATTCCTTAGAATGTGTAAAATTAATAACGTATAATATCAATAATTGGCAAAGATTTGAAGTCACTAGAACTTACCTACATTACTGGGGAAGAATGCAAAATTGAACTGCCACTTTGGAAAGTACCTTGGCAGTTTCCTATAAACTACCACATAACCCAGAAATCCCACTCCTAGTATTTACCCCAAATAAATAAATGCTGTGGAAGTTCATGATAGATCTATTAATAATGATCAAAAACTGAAAATTTAATTAAAATATCCATCAATTGATGAATGGGTTCTTATTATGATATACACATATAGCGAAATACTATTTATCAATATAAGGAAACAAGCTACTGACACAGTAGATAAATCTCAAAAGCATTATGCTAAGTAAATGAAACCAGACACATTGCGTAATTCCATCAAATTAATTCTAAAAACAACAAAACTATAATGAAAGACAGGAGATTAGTGGTTGTCAGGGGCTAGTCTGTTACCAGAGGGGATTAACTACAAACAGATATGGGGACTTTTGAGAGATAATGGAAATGTCCTATCTCCTGATTATATTGGTGGTTATGTAATTGCACACTTTTCAAGTCTCACTGAATTGCACACTTAAAATTGGTGAACTTTATCATATGTAATGCATACCTCAATAAAACAAATTTCTAGATACTAGATCTTTTAAAAATTATTTATTTAATTTTATTTATTATTATCATTTTTCTATTGAGGAAAGAGAGAGAAAAAGAGGGAAAGTGTGAAAGTAAACTGCCAGGTCTGGGACTTGTTTTGTGGTCAGCCATGTGAGAGTCCAGAGCCCCAACTACTACATCACATGCCAGCTCCTAGACAACAGATCATAATTCTCCTTAAGCAAAAAAAAAAAAAAAAAAAAAAAAAAGGCAAAAGAATTCTGATAGTTAAAATGATATTGATTGCAACTGCCCTTCCTGTGAAATCTGTATTTGGTAATTTTTTATTTTACTTTACATAATTATTTTGGTTTTCATGTTTTCTTTGCCTTTCCCATAAAGTATTTTATATATAATAACTATTCAAATATTTGCTGAGCTAAGAAAATAATGAGCCAGTACTTCATGGGCAAAATTTGAATGTAACAATGTTTAAATTTTCAACGAGGCAGAAAAGGATCTGTAAGAGTATATATTTAGATAAGTATATATTTAGATAGATAACATCTATTAATATTAGTAACAACTCATATAACATTTCAGTATTATTGTGATTAGCTATAGGCCAGCGATATCCAGTGGAACTACAATGTAAGCCACAAGTGGAATTTAACATTTTCTAGTAATTACTTTAAAAATATGAAAGGAATGGGTGAAATTTATTATAATTTAAAATATTTTAAAAAGAATTATTTATTTAATTTTATTTATTCATGGATTTATTTTAATTTGACTAGAGAGAGAGAGAGAGAGAGAGAGAGAGAGAGAGAGAGAGAGAGAGAGAGAGAGAGAGAAGAGAGAGAGAGAGAAAGTGAGAAAGCAAGCCACCAGGTCCGGGACTTGAACTGTGATCAGCCCAGTGTCTTAACCACCTCTCAGTGTCTTAACCACCACGTCACCTGCTGGTTCCCATAATTTAAAATTTTAGTCTAATATAATATTATCATTTCAATATATAATCAGTTCAATGTATAATCAGCTAGCTAATATATTTTTGGTATTGTTTCAAAATCTGGTGTATATTTCACACAGTACCTATCAGTTTAAATTAGTTATGTTTTGATTCACTTCAGAATTCACTTTAGAGCTTCAAAAAGTATTGATGCTTGGGTCTCACCAATTGAACTCTGGAATTTCCAGATGATTCTAATGTGCAGAAAAATTTGAGAACATTGGTCTAGTGATGAAGGGGGGATTAGAAAAGGCCTCTTAGAGAAATGATCTTAAACAACGACTTGAATATCGAAGTAATATTCATTGCATATGGAAAGTATTCCAGGAAAAGAGCCATGACAGCAAAGACCAACGTGTGAAATAGGTTTGTATATAGAAAAACTTAACCTATATGGAGCACAGGCTTCATAGTGAGAGATGAGATTAGTGCAACAGGCCATGTAGGGCCTGGTATGCCATGCTAGAGACTTTATCCTGGAGGAAATGAGATGCCATTAAAGAACTTTATGAAGGGGATTGGCACAAGATCATGTTTGTGTTTAAGAAAAGCCACACACAGAATTTACTGGCATGATCTGAGATTAGCAACAGAGATCTGTTGGCAGCCTGTTAGCGGGTAGTTAAAATAGCCCAACAGAAAAGCTCACTACAATGGGGAAAACTGTAAAGAGAGAGTAGAGTTTGCAGGAAAACTGTATGAAGGATAGATTTGTTTTGAGAATACCCCAGTGTTTTGCAATGTAAACTTAATTTGATTCACTCAGGAAAATATGAAAACACTCTCTCATTAACACCTGACAAATATGAAAATCTGAAAACACTTTCTAACACCTGACAAATTACAATTTTCTTTAAAAATGTCTCTAGACATCTAAACAATGAAACAATTCCCAAAATATCATCCCTAAGGCCTTAGACGTCGTACCCACTTTAAGAAATCTCAAGAATTTTCTTATTGGGACCAGCAGTTAGCATAATGGCTATGTCGCTGTACTCCCATGTAGCCAACCGTGGTTCAAGTCCCGGACCCAGTGGCTTAAACTCACACCAGGTGCATGTGTGTGCATACCCAATATCCCGAGAAAATGGAGGAGAAGGGATTGTGGCATGACCATCGCCCCTGGGGGGTGATTTCTCGTTTTCTGACTCTCTGTCTCTCTGGCGAGCACATGCGCCCTATAGCAAAAACCTCCCCCCCCAAAAAAAAGAATTTTCTTATTTACTAAGTAAAATAAGAATTTCCCTGAGGTAATAGTTTCTTCATTTTCCAAGGCTTTTAAAAGAAAAAAACATATCTAAGAAAAAAAAATTCTAAACAAAATTAAAGCTGTTTCATAAGGTATCAAAACCTCTAAAGTGACATTTTAAAAAGTCTTTCTGGGGCCAGGAGGTGGCACGTGGTCAAGGGGCTGGACTGCCACATGGTTGACCATAGTTCGAACCCTGGACCTGGTGGCATGAGCATGTGTGCTCAAAATCCTGAGAAGAGAATAGAGAAGGGAGAAGAGATTTTAGCATAGCCATCCCCATTGTGGGATGATTTCTCACTTTCCCTCTCTCTGTTTCTCTCTGTCTCTCCAGCCAGCACATGGCAAAAACCTAAAAAAGAAAGACAAACAAACAAAAACCTTCCTAAACAGTATACCCATGACTACATTAAAGTTGTTTTTCAAAGTTACTGTTTTCTGATTAAGTTTCATCAAAATTATCTACTATTCACAATTTCTGTCTTATATAGATTATTTCTCCTGTGGAGTCAAAGTTATATAGACTATTAGTAAACTCATTTTACAGAAATGAGACACAAATATTATGTCCCCTATCCTCTAGTCACAGTCATTTGTTCATTTTACCTCTCAATGAGGAAGTTTTCTTTTCTTTTTTTTTTTTTTTTTTTGAGAGGTTTTTTTCGCTATAGGGCGCGTGCGCTCGCCAGACAGACAGAGAGAGACATAGAGACAGAAAGCGAGAAATCACCCCCCAGGGGGGATGGTCACGCCGCAATCCCTTCTCCTCCATTCTCCTCTCGGGATCTTGGGCACGCACGCACACGCGCCCGGCGTGAGTTGTAAGCCACCGGGTCCGAGACGCGAACCGCGGTCGACTACGTGGGAGTCCAGCGACATAGCCATTACGCTAACTGCTGGTTCCCGAGGAAGTTTTCTTGATGATGTTAGTTTTCATAGTTCTGAACATTCCTAAGTCTTTTTAAATAAATAATTATTTGTTTAATTTTATTTATCATTATTAAATTATTTTTTTATTTGCTACAGGGCACATGCTCATGAGAGAGAGAGAGAGAGAGAGAGAGAGAGAGAGAGGGAGCAAACTGCCAGGTCCAGGACTCAAACTGCGATCGACCATGTGGTACTCCAGTGCTTTAACCACCGTGCCACCTGCCACCTGCTGGCCCCTGCCTCTAAATCTTATAGTTCATTTGTATACCAAATTCTAGCACTTGAAATACTGCTTATAAATTATGAATATTGCTTAATTATGACTATTATTAATATGATCTGACCATTAATTACCCAAATATTTGATTCCCATAAATATTGTTCTACCCAGTACAGGCAAGCTCTTCCAGAAGTAGGAGAAAGGGGGTCTTGTGGATTCCTTTTGGGTTCAGCACTGTGATATTAGACACTACTAGCTACTATCCCAGTAGTTTTTTAACTCCTTTGATTGGAAATACATAGGAAATATATTTTCTTTTCTTTTTTTTTTTTTTTTTCTTTGAGAGGTTTTTCCGCTATAGGGCGCGTGCGCTCGCCAGACAGACAGAGACAGACAGAGAGACAGAAAGCGAGAAATCACCCTCCGGGGGGATGGTCACGCCGCAATCCCTTCTCCTCCATTCTCCTCTCGGGATCTTGGGCACGCACGCACACGCGCCCGGCGTGAGTTTTAAGCCACCGGGTCCGGGACGCGAACCGCGGTCGACTATGTGGGAGTCCAGCGACATAGCCATTACACTAACTGCTGGTTCCCGGAAATATATTTTCTATCTGAACTCTACATACATATATGTTTGATATATGTCTAATGCATAAAGCCATATAGGGGCCAGATGGTGAGGCAGTGTTAAAACATGACACTCTGTGAGGCTGAGTCACAGGGGAAGGTTCTGGGTTCATACTAGAGACCTGAGTATGCCAAGAGTATGTGGGCCCATGATCTGGTGCTGGTTGAAGCTGGGGGTGGATCATGGCATCAAGATCCCCCTGAGGTGCCTGACTCTCTGTGTCTTTTGCTTGTGGGATAAATAAACAAACTTTTAAAAAAGCACTGTGTATGTAAGGTTGAATCATAAAAAATTACTGACATTATATTGTGTTTTACCTGCAAAAATGGCAATTTCATATTGTTCAACCAAATATAATGGAACAAATCTTTAAAACTTTAAAGAATCATTTATTTTTATTTTATTTGTTATTATTATTATTAATATTATTATCATTTAATTCTACTAGAGGAAGACAGAGAGAGAGAGAGAGAGAGAGAGAAAGGGAAAGTGAGAAAGCAAGCCACCAGGTGGTCAGCCGTGTGGGAGTCCAGCATCTTAACCACTGCACCACTTGCCAGCCCCAAAATTTAAACCAGTATTCAAGACAGTATTTACCCTTCCAACATGAGATGTACCCTGAAGTTTTTCGTCTATACCATTCTATTAAATAAGAAATGCTGATTGAGATATACCACTGATCTCATAACCCACCAGTAAATTGCTGCCTATAATTTCAAAAACTCTGCTTTAACCCCTAACCTAGATACTAGACCTGCTTCCAGCTTGCATAAGTCTTAAACAGGATAAAAGGATAAAAGTTTTCTTAAATGTTCACAAGTAGTCCAGAGCAGGAGGATAAAGATTAAGCAAGTAATCAAGATGGTATGACTGCCTCAAAACTCTCTATGCATACTTAAGCACTTACCAGAACTGACAAGGACAATAATCAATGCAACAAATTCAGAGAGTGGAGATTCTGACACAGCTGAACCATCACATAACAAAGAAGGCAATTCAGTGTGGCTGACTGCTAATGATCACAATGAGGGCTATCCTTTGGGACACAGTGAATTTTTTTTTTCTTTTTTTGGAGAGGTTTTTGCTATAGGACACATGTGCTCGCCAGAAAGACAGAGAGAGACAGAGAAACAGAAAGTGAGAAATCACCCCCCGGGGGGATGGCCATGCCACAATCCCTTCTCCTCTCGGAATCTTGGGCACACATACACACGCACCCGGTGAGTTTAAGCCACTGGGTCCAGGACTTGACCCGAGGTCGACTACATGGAAATCCAGTGACAGCCATTACGCCAACTGCTGGCCCCATTTTTTCTTTCTTTCTTTCTTTCTTTCTTTCTTTCTTTCTTTCTTTCTTTCTTTCTTTCTTTCTTTCTTCTTTTTTTTTTTTTTTAAGATTATTGCTATAGGGTGCATGCACTCACCAAAAAAACAGAGAGAGACAGAGAGAAATCACCCCCAAGGGGGTATGGCTATGCTGCAATCCCATCTCCACTCCCCTCTTGGGATTTTGGGCATGCATGCACACATGCCCAGCTGAGTTTCAAGTGATGTAACCATTACGTCATCTGCTGGTTCCCACACAGTGAAATGTTTTATAAGGTGCTGTCTCCGTAGTCCTTTGCTGAATCAAAACAAACAAACAAAACAAACAAAACAAAACAAAACACCCCAAATATGTATAATACCAGATTTCTTTCTACAAAGGGGGAAATCCCACAAGGAATGGGAATCTTTGACAGCTCTTTTCATGCTTTCTAGAAGATCGTCATTATGCTAGAGGAGGTGAAACTTAGCATGCTGCATAACATTTTCTAAAAGTGGAACTTAAATATTTCTAATAACTAGTGAAATAGTAAGGATGGCATCAGATTGCAGACATATTACTTACATTCTGATTTGGCTTTTAACTTATTAAAACGATGTTTATAGAAAAATCTTGTACAAAGGCTTAATTATTAACCATTTTGTCAATAAAAGCCAGAAAACATGTGTTCTTATCCAAATGACTCAGCTATTATCAGACAGGTACTGATATGTGCATGGGCAAGGGTTACCACCAGCACTAAAGCACAGAGATATCAGACTAGACTTCGGCAGCAGCGCAGGTGCACAGGCGTGCAGGCAAACACGGGAGTAGTAAGAGTGCTGTTAGCCTGTTCATTGGTGCCTAAATTGCGTGAACATATATCACTCCCTTCATTCTTTATGTTACCAACAACTTCATCTGATGAGACAGGGTTGACAGAACCTGAACTGATGTCAGCCCTACTGATGAAAGACAAGGTGGAATGGTTGCTGGCAAGAGGGAATGCTTCCTTTTTAGGAAGCAGCAGTAAGATGATAAATGGACACATGGTTGAAACAGACTATCACAAGTTGCTGAAACAATAAAACATTTTTAGCTTTTAAAAGATAAAGGTTCAAGGAAAGTCAAATAAATGGTCAATATATTGGGTCGTCAGGAAAGTCATGAACATTTTTGTATAGAAAAACAGAAAAATATGTCATGATTTTCCAGAAAACCTAACATATGAGAAGGCACTCAAAACTCAGATGGAAAATATAACTCTAAAGGAAATGATAACTGGTCACATAAACAGCTGTGCTAATAGTTGAGCTGACTTTTAGCTGATATAAGATGCTGTTTGGTCCAATGGTAGTACTATCATTAGTTAGCCAAGATGCCTGACCACTCACCACACCAGTCCAAACTGCATTAAACCTATGATGCCAATAATAGTGAGCAGGTGGAAAAGAAATTGTTCGTCCAACTGCAGGAAAGAAGTCAAACTTGAGAAAGGTAACTTTTGCAACTGGAAAAGTTAATAAGGGCAAGTGAAAATAGTTTCATTAACAAAAGATTTTTTTTTTTTTTTTTTTTTTTTGGAGAGGTTTTTGCTATAGGGCGCATGCAGTCGCCAGAAAGACAGAGAGAGACAGAGAGACAGAAAGTGAAAAATCATCCCCCAGGGGGGATGGCCATGCCGCAATCCCTTCTCCTCCATTCTCCTAATGGGATCTCGGGCACACATGCACATGCGCCCGGCCTGAATTTAAGCCACCAGGTCTGGGACTTGAACCGCAGTCGACTACATGGGAGTTCAGCAACATAGCCATTACACTAACTGCTGGTCCCCCCCCCCCCCCTTTTTAATTTGTTATAGGGCATGTTCAGTCAGAGGGGTTACCCAGGGGAGACAGAGAAGAGAGAAAGCAAGAAAGTACCTCCCAGAGGGGGTGGCCACACTACAACACCTTCTCCATTCTCCTCTCAGAACTTTGGGTAAGCATACACACATCCCTAGTGTGTTTCTTAAGCTGCAGGGTCTAGGAATTGAAACTTGCATTTGGTCATGTGGGAACCAGCTATGTTAATTACCACACCACCAGTTGGCCTGAAAAACATCTTTCTTAAACTCAGCATAGATGTGTTTATTTTCAAGTCTCAGTTCAGTATCCTGTCTACTTTTATCTGCTTCATCTTCTAATCTCATTTTAGAATATGGAAGCAGCCACTATGTTTTCTTCACTGAATAATGAACCCAAATGCCCATCACTCTATTCTTCACAAGTTTTGAGAATTGAACATCTGTTTATCTACAATGCAATGTCCCTAATAGCCACTGAAAAGAGACACAAAGTCCAGAAATGCATTTGGAAATGTCAAACATGTTATAAATAACATTCAGTATAGTCTTGAGAGTATTTTGTTATTTGCATTATATAGCATATACAGAGCTATGATAGACGTATATACTAGTATCTCAACATCATGATTGCTTTAACTAATTCTGTCTAGGCAAAAAGTTTATGAATTTATTTTTCTCATTTTATCACCTAACAGAAAAGGTAGAAGTCATGCCTGCTCACCTTTCTTGACTGATTAAAAGAACAAATTGATTTAGAATTTTGAGTATTTTGTCTTTAGTGTTGGCTTGAATAGTTGCTGAAAGAGGTAACTAATGATTGGGAAGAAAAGGCAATGATGTGGGCAAAAATATAGAGACTCCAACGGCAAAGCAACATATTCTGCATTCCATTGTGTAAAAGTACATATGTCAGTAAATAAGAAATCAGCAATTAATTTATCAATTATTGCAAAAGTACTTTAATTCAAGACACAGGAAAAAAAAATCTTACATTAAACATGCAGTGAGTTACTCTTTTTTTTTTTTTTTTTTTTTTTTTTCCTCCATTTTATTATAAAACGACAGGCCTTACCCTGCCCCAAAGACTCATAATCACTTTTCTGGAGGTAAAGATTACTCTCTTGGCTCAAATGAAGGATTGTACATATTGCACCAGATAATCACTGTCACCGTTATGGAAAGAGGACTGCAGTGGCTATCTGGTAATCTAGGTCCTACCAGCTGCATTGGTGCTCTTGGAGAAAAATCAATGAACTTATCTGTGCCATGGTTTCCCTGAGTAAAATATCATCTGTCTTACCTTTTTTGTGGGTGCTTGTCAGAGAGAAATGAGAGGGCTGGGGCAAAGAAAAAATGTATAAAGCTTTCACAATTAGGGGCTTGTGTTAGACACAGCTGATAGCTGATTGTACAAATTAAAAACAGAAACTCTTGCCTTCTCTTTGGCTAACAAAATCAGCTTTAGTTTAGGCAACTGAATGCTCAGTATCAGAGGACCAGAGGACAAATTCTGCCAGTTCTAAGCCATTTAGTTTATCTTTCATTTATTTACTTACTCATTTCCTTTTTTTTTTTTTTTTTTTGAGAGTACCAAATGTTGTTATAGGTGTTAGGAAAAAAACAATGAAAAACATAGTCAAATATTCTAGTGGGGAAGATAGAAAATAAATACTAAATAAGCAAAACATAGAGAATATCAAAAGGTGATGAGACAATATAGAGAGTTGGTTGGCTTTCTGCCTAATGGTTAAGGGAGCCAGATCCCATATGGCTAACCATCCTGGCTCTAGTGATTTGAAAAACATGCTGAGTGCATTGTGTGTGTGCTCCAAATCCTGACAGAATGGAAAAATGGAAAAGGGATTATGACATGACCACACCCCACTGGGAGGTGCTCTCTCCCTCTCAATCTCTGTCTCTCTGGCAAGCACACGTGCCCTTTGGCCAACAAAACAAAAATGAACACAAACAAACAAAACAAACAGAAAGGGAAAGAGGGACTGCCAGGCAGGGGTGGTCAAAGAAGATCTCAGAGAGAAGGCCACATTTGAGAAAGAGCCTGAGAGGTAAGGGAATCAGCCATGTAGAGGAACTGCAGTCCAAACAGGTAATAATATGGAAATTAACTATTTTTGTCTTCTCTATTTTTATGCTCAATCTGCTTGATGCAAAAGGATCTAAGGAAAGAAGAATGCCAAATTCGTTCTCAGATCTACAAAGGGGCTCCTGTGCTAAAAGCAATGTGAATGAGAGGGAAGTATAAGGAGATGAAATAAGAGCGGTAAAGAAGGAGGGGGTATAAAACCTAGTAGAAAAATGAGACTCATTGGTGGGTTTAGAAATCATGGAGTGAAAGATCTGAATTGATTTTTTTTTAGAGATTTTTGCTATAGGGTTTGTGTGTCCTCTGGAGAGACAGAGAGAGACAGAAAGCAAAATATCACCCCTTGGAGGGATAGCCACATTGCAATTCCTTCTCCATTCCTGTCTTGGGGTTTTGGGTATGCACACACGTGTGCCTGGTGTGAGTTTCACAGTGCTGGTTCTGGGACTCGAACTGAGGTTGGCCATGAGTGAGTCAAGCCCCTTAACCACTACATCATTTGCTGGCCCCCTGAATTAGGTTTTTAAAGGACCTTACCAACCACTGTGTTGAGAACAGATTTTTAGCAATCACTGGTAGAGATCAGTTAGAGAGATCAGTTAGGAGACAACTATATTACCTTAAGTGAGAGATGACTGTAGCTTTGCCTAGGTATAATAGTAGAAATGGCGGGGCTATACCTCCTGGATTTGCTGACCAATTGGAGGGGGTATAAAAGAAAGTGATCGGACCAGCATGTGGTGTGGTGATTGAGGTGAAGGACTCTTACATGGCCGACCGTGATTCAAGTCCTGGACCTGGTGGCTCGCTTTCTCACTCTCTCTTTCTCTCACTTTGGTGAGCATATGTGCCCTCTAGCAAACTTAAAACAAAACAAAACAATAAATATAATAAATAAATAATACAAAAAGAAGAAGGTGTCAAGAATGACTAAAATTATTGACAGGGATGACTTTGGCAGGAGCAGGTTCGGAAGACAAGATTAGTAATTCAATTTGGAAAACATTAGTTTTAAATGCCTGTTAAATACTTTGGAAATTATTAACATAGTCAGAGTATGTAAATCATGAGACTAAAAGACCTTGTTGAAAGAGTAAGTGTAGAGAGTAGAAATTGGGGGCCAAGGGAAGAAGATTGGTTCAAGGGTCAGGGAAGCATTGACAGTGTAAATTAGTGATGATAGATCACTTAAGAAGACTAAGCAGTTGACATGTGGGAATAGAAGTCTACCAGGAGTATATTTAAAAGGGAATGGGAGGGGTTAGCAGATAGGTGTGGTGGTTAAGGTGCTGGACTCTCACATGGTCAACTGTGGTTCAAGTCCCGGACCTGAAAGCTTGAAATCATATATGTGTATGTGTGAGCGTGTGTGCCCAGAATCCTTAGAGAAGGGACTGTGGCACAGTCACCCTTTTGTGGGGGGTGGTTTATCACCCTCCTCCCCCCCTCTGGTGAATGCATGTGCCCTATGACCAAACCCTGAAAAGAAAAAATGAAAAAGGAATGGGAGGAAAGGATTTTTTTCAAGGAATTTTTTCTGGAAAGGGGTGAAGAACAAGAAGACAATAGTTTGAGGAAGATGAATTTTTTTTCTATAAATAGAGAAATTTCTGCATGCTTCCAGGTTGATGCTAAACAATCCAGTAAAGAGAGAAATCCGGCCCAGCCACAGTGATGCAGGCAGTATGGCACTGCTCTGTAATGCTGGAGCCATGAGGAAGACCATGGTTCAGATACTGGGTCACCCTGAAACATGCCAAGTGTGCATACACCCATGATCCTGGCTAAAAGTGAGGTTGGAGGGGGATGGTTTGTGACATGATGAGATCCTGTTCAGGCTGTATGATTCTTTCTCTCAAGAAATAAATTTAAAAAAAAAGAAATTTGATTGTACTGGAGAGAAAGAAGAGAACTGCTGAAGTGAGATCTGCAAGCAGGTAAGATCTAAGGCACAAGTAGGTGAGGTGGTCCAGAGCTGGAAACAGCTCAGCCATGGTTGGAGGAAGACTGCTAGCAAATGGCACAGGTTCAGGTGAGTTGGTAGTTGTAGCAGTTTTCTTTTGGCTGCATATAGTTTTTTGTTGCTGTTGTTGTTTTTTTTTTTTTTTTTTTTTTTGGTTGTTGCTGGTCAGATAAATCATTTATTAAATTTAGTAACATTTAACAAAGCTAGGTTATGCTAGGTACTATTTTATTTGCTTGGTGATGTTTTAGTGAAAAACAAAAAAAGAGTAAATACCATCCTGCCATAGTGAAGTTTACATCTTATAGTGGATAAGAAAAGAAATAGGTATACAGTAATATAAGAAACTGTGCAGTGATAGGAGATAAAAAAAAGTGATTTTTTTTTCAATTGAGAGATTTTTGCTATAGGGCACATGTGCTAGCCAGAAAGACAGAGGCAGAGAGACAGAAAGCGAGAAATCACCCCCAGGGCAGATGGCCACGCCACAATCCCTTCTCCTCCATTCTCCTCTCGGGATCTTGGGCATGCACATACATTCACCTGTGTGAGTTTATGCCACCAGGTCCTGAACTACAACCGTGGTCAGCTACATGGGAATACAGCGACATAGCCATTATGCCATCTGTTGGTCCCAGAAACAAAAAATGTTATGGGAAAAAGTAAACCAAGAATTAACAGCAAAACAGGAATTCAAATTTGAAGGCAAAGTCTAACTTTCAACCATGCCCATTGACATGCTGGCCCTATTGCTTTTCGAGTAAAGTGCTTCATCTCTGATGGTTACTTCAGGGTCATTACAGGTCTCTGCCACCAGAAAATCCACTCCTAGCTGTGACTTGCAAGGCACTTAAACTTAATTTCAGTGTTGTTTCTAGGAATCCTTGTCTAGAGTAAGTAGCCAGCTTTAGCATGCTTCTCAACGATAAGGCACATCCCCAAAGTGGGCTCATGGTCCTAAGTGAACTATTCAGTGTGCTAATTGGATTTACATAAATTTTTACCTAAAATATTATTTGGCTTACTAAGCAAAGTTTTCCCACTCAACTAGCTCCTTTACTGTCCATAAAGGAAAAAGAAACAGGGAATGAAAAATGCTACTTATATTACAATTACAGCAGGGTCATAGCAATTACTCTCCAAACTGCAAAACTCAACCTTGTCCACCGTGACCGCATTGACAAGGTCACCTATCTGGGGCTGTATCCATCAGGAATACTCAGCAAATCCTTGGTGAAGAAGATTTCATTGTCTGTCACCCCATTTCTTCCATATAGGATGGTGAAGCAGACCTTCTCCACATGTCTACACTCCATGGGCTTCACTGAGTGTGCCATGATGCATGTGCCTGGCAGGAGGGAGTACTCCACTGCCAGTCAACAGCCCTTATAAGGCATAAAACCTTCATAAACAATATCTAGGAAAAAGCAAGTTTTCTTACTAATGTACTAACAAAGGTAACACAAGTAGTTAAAGCTCTGCTTTCAAGTTCTGATGGTCCAGAGTCACCAGTATCATCACAGAGAACATCTACTTTGATTGCTTTAATCCAGGAACTATTGGGTCTTCTTCCCCAAGTACTATAACTTTCTGTCCAACTTTCACCAGCATATTGTCAGTCACGACATGATAACTGAAGTAGATTGAACCACTAATGAAGCTACAATCACCATAGAAACGTGTCACCACTCCCTTTATGGTTTTCAAATGGCTGTCACCTTTCAGGAGCTCTGCCTGCTGTGGCTGCTGCTCCCTGGCTACATATAGCTAAGAAATCCCACTCTTTGCCAGTGATTAGTCCGGGTCACATGTTCATACTCAGCAGACTACCTTTAACCAATGATGTGTATAGTGAGGTCTACTAGAAGGTTCTGGGGAAGATATTTTTTCCCATATAAAGAAAGACATGGGACCAGCTGATGGCATAATGGTTTCATTGCTAGACTCCCATGTAGTTGGCCACAGTTCGAGTCCCAGACTCCGTGACTTAAACTCATGCCAGGCACGTGTGTATGTATGCTCGAGATCCTGAGAAGAGAATAGAGGAGAAGAGATTGTAGTGAGGCCATCCCCCCGGGGGATGATTTCTCAGTTTCTGTCTCTCTGTCTCTCTTTGTCTTTCCAATGAGCACACACACCCTATAGCAAAAACCTTTCTTTAAAAAAAAAAAAAGAAAAGAAAAGAAAACGGCCCAAGAGAAGAAAGCATTTGTGCTTCTATATTTCTCTCCTACTTTTGTATGCTGTCCTGAGAAGATGCAATGCTTAGAACTGCTGCAGACATCTTATAACCATGAGGGGAAATGTATAGCATGCCAGGAACCTTGCAAATATGGTAGGATTTCAGATTCATGAGGATAGAAATCTTAATTTTGTTCCCTGATGTATCTAAAATGTCCAGAAGAGTATCTGGCACAGGGAACACATGGAAAGCATTTGTTGAATGAATGAAAGATGATCGAGATGTGCCATATTTGGCAGACACTTGTAGTACAGTGGTATACACTAATAGGGAAACAGATTATTATACTCCCTAGCTCTAAGTCAGGGGCCCCAAGCCCCCAGCCCCCTAGCCTAGGAACTGGGCCACACAGCAGGTGAGCGATGGGCAAATTTGTACTTATAGCCGATCCCCATCACTCACATTATCACCAGAGTTCTACCTCCTGTCAGATCAGCGGCAGCATTAGATTCTCCTAAGAGTGTGCACCCTATTGTGAACTGTGCATGTGAGGGATCTAGGTTGCGCACTACTTATGAGAATCTAATGCCTGATGATCTGAGGTGGAATGAGGTGGTGATGCTAGCACTGGAGAGCAGGTGCAAAATCTGACTGACATTAGTGGAGAGGTTTGACTGCACAGAGACCGTAATAAATCACTTGCAGACTCATATCAAAATCCTATTAGTTATTGGCACAACAGTTAAGCTGCATTTGGTAACAGGCTTTATAATGGCAAGTGAGTTGATGCACTTCAATTGTACAGTTGCATCTCATGGCAGGCTTTAAGTCAGAATCTGACACTTTTTTTTAGTCTGTGAATCACCTGCCCATTATTTTATTTAGCACTTCCATCTGTGTCTCTTTTCCTGTATTGTAACTTTTCTCAGTCACAGTTTGGTAAGCACACAAGCTAACTCTAGTCAAAATGAGTAAAAAAACAAATGTCACTGGAGAGCTTCTTTGAAAAGGGAGAAAGACCCAAAGATAAGACAGCAGAAGATTCTAAGACTGCCAACAAAAAGAAAGCCACATTATAAAAAATATATCAACAGTCCTACTTAAATTATGGGTTCAATGCAACAGGTGATTCACATTCTCCAAGTCCACTTTGTATAATATGTGGCCACCGGCTATCCAATGCAGCCATGGTGCAATCCCTTCTCTTCCATTCTCCTCTTGGGATTCTGGGCATACATACACACCTGCCTGGCATATTTTTAAGCTGCTGGGTCTGGGACTTGAACTGTGCAGTTGGCCATATAGGATCCAACTGTCTTAACCACAATGTCATGGACTGGCCCCGAGAGCATCATTTTTAGTGGCTAACCTTATTGCTAAAGCTAAGAAGTTTTTTTACTATTAGTGAAGAGTTGATCCTGCCTGCTGCTAAGGACATTTATCATGAACTTTTAGGAGAGGTTGAAGTTCAAAAGGTGGCACATGTTCCTCTTTTGGCTAGCACCATAACTATATGAATTGATGAAATAGCAGAGGATACTGGGGCACAATTGTTAGAGAAGATTCATGAGTCACCATGGTACACAATTCAGGTTGACAAGTCTATTGATGTTGACAACAAGGCAACAGTGCTTCTTTTTGTGTGATGTATTTTTCAGGGGGATGTGCATGAGGTTATGTTATGTGCACTTTTTTTTTTTTTTTTTTGGAGAGGTTTTCGCTATACGGCGTGTGCGCTCGCCAGACAGACAGAGAGAGACATAGAGACAGAAAGCGAGAAATCACCCCCCAGAGGGGATGGTCATGCCGCAATCCCTTCTCCTCCATTTTCCTCTTGGGATCTTGGGCATGCACGCACACACGCCCGGCGTGAGTTTTAAGCCACCGGGTCCGGGACATGAACCGTGGTTGACTACGTGGGAGTCCAGCGACATAGCCATTACACTAACTGCTGGTTCCCAACATTATGTGCACTTTTGTTGCCAACCAACACCACAGCTGCAACAAGTCTTGGAATGATTATATGCCAGGAAAAGTGAACTGGTCATTTTCTTTTGGTAGATAACACAGACAGAGCGACTGCCATGACTGGATGGCTTTCTGGTTTCACTACTCGGGTCAACGAGGTTGCTTGTGAAGGTGCGTCTACACAGTGGGTCATCCATAGAGAAATGATGGCTAGCTGGAAAATGTCACCTGAACTTAATGTTTTGCAGGATGTGATTAAAATGATCAACCACATTAAAGTATATACCTTTAACTAATGTCTGTTCATGCAGCTCTGTGAGATGGATGCAGGACATACAAGTCTTCTTTTTAAAACAAATTTTTAGAGGTTTTTGCCTTAGGGCATGTACACTCACTCACTGGAGAGAGACAGACAGACAGAGAGAGAGATAGTGGAAGGTAAAGTGAGAAATCATCCCCCGGGGTGGGGGGTGGGACGGGGAGGATGGCCACACCATGATCCGTTCTTCTCCATTCTTCTCTGAGGATCTTGGACATGCATGCACACATGCCTTGTTTCAGTTTCAAGTCACCAGGTCCAGAACTCGAACTGTGGTTGGCCATGTGGGAGTCCAGTGACATAGCCACTATGCCATCTGCTGGCCCCCCAAGTCTTCTCTCATACATAGAAGTGAGATGGTTTTTGAAAGGTAGTCACCAGCCAGAGTTGTTGACTTACAAAAGCCACTCCGGAGATTTCTTTTAGAAAAATGGTCACTGCTGGCAGCAGATTTCAGTGACACAGGATGGGTCACAACTTGCTTACTTGTGTGACATATTCAGCTTGCTCAACGAACTCAACCTGTCACTTCAGGTGAGAATGACAACAGTGTTCATGTCATCAGATAATTTTGGCTTTGCACTCAAAGCCAAAATTAAATTTTTAAGCAACAATTGAACACTGGGATTTTTGACATGTTTCAAATGTTAGCAGAGATTTTGAAAGTGACTGAGTCAGGGCCTTTTTTTTTTTTTTTTTTTTTTTTTTCTCCCAGCTGGTGCATGATGACCTATCTCTGCTTTCAAGAGTGTAAGCATTACTTCCCAACCACAAAAGATCCCTGAACTGGGAAAGAATGGATCCATGACCCATTTGTGAATAAGTCACGTAAGCAGATTTTGTCCGAGCTAGAAGATGATCACTGCTTGAGACAGAAAATGATGGTGGCCTTAAAAGCAGGTTTGAGACAACCTCAGAGCTCCATATGTTCTGGATTAAAGCCAAGATAGAATATCCAGAGACTGCCACAAAAGTACTGAAAAGCCTACTTCCATTTCCAACCCCCTATCTTTGTGAAACAGGATTTTCTGCGGTGACGGCAACCAACGTAAAACTATTGAGTAGACTGGACAAAAGCAACATGCTTCAGTGTCACTGTCTCCCACCATCCCCAGATGGGGCCGTATGGTTGGAAAACAAGCTCAGGGCTCCCACTGATCCTGCATTAGGGTGAGTTGAAAAATTGTTTCACTATATATTACAGTGTGAAGATAACAGAAGTAAAGCGTGCGAGAAATGCAATGTGCTCGGATCATCCTGAAACTATCTCTCCCTGCCAGCCCATGGAAAAACTGTCTTTTATGAAACTGGTCTCTGTTCCCAAAAAGGATGGGGACCGCTGCTCCAAGTAGTAGATGGAGGTAGGTTGCTAAGAGGCTTAGGCAGGTTCAGCTACCTGACTTCGAAACGTAATGAGCTTCATCACAATACAGTAAAAGTCGGCTTATCAGTGTATAATTATAAAATACTTTGGTCTTTATCACTATTTTTGATACCCTTTTTAATTTCTTTATAAAAAATAAAACAAATATACTTTATAAACCCTTGTATTTTTCCTTAGTAAAGACATACACGGCCATGATCTGGCATAACATTTGTTTTATTCATTAACTTCATTTTTCCCCATCTTTATTTTTTCTTTTTTAAACCTAGGAGTACAATCATACTGATGAAACACTTTACCACAGCTCTCACCAGTTTTTATTGAAAAGCATACAAGATGCCCTGTTTTAAACATTTAAGAGTTTCAATGTCTGCTTTTTTCTTTAGAAGAGTTATATTTCTATGTTCCATGCCAGCATCTTCCCACCTCCCTTCATTTTGGCAGATACCATTATCTCTTTCTCCTGGAATCATTTTGTATACCTGAGTACAGTGAGCTCCTTCACCATACAACAGGAGATAAAGTATTTACAATTTTCTTACACAAGCACATATGGAATATTGTATGCACACACACACACACACACACACACACACACACAAAGCTGTGATTCTCAAAGCCTGGGCTAAAATCCTATTTATGCTGCAAGAAGGCAAGAAGAATTTAGTCTACAGTAATGAGTTAGTAGCAGCAAAACAAGTATTTGGTTGACTATAAAAAAACCAATGTTTTCATTACTTGTCACAAGCATGAAGGCTAAAAACAGGTTGACCAAGCACATTCTGATAGCAATTAATACATGTATACATCAGTCTTTCAGAGTATGTAAAACTGATTCTGAACTCAGAGATTTATATACAGAGAGCATATAACCAAGTGTCCTTTATGTACATTTTCATATTGCCCATTTATTTTAAACATATGGATTAATATACAGTGAACATATAACCAGCTTTGCTTTATATATGTTTCATATCTTAAAGATTTTTTATCTTAGAGATATGGCACTTTTTTACCCTAAAAAAGTGCTTTAATATTGTACAATATATTCAGCACACTAACAAAAGTATTAATAAATTATTTGTCTACTCATATGAACAACCACTTGGTAATCTGCAAAATGATTATAATTTGCTATCTGCCTGTCATGTTAAGTCTGTAGTTGGTGGTTTATATATGAAGGGGCTTCAAAAAGTTTGTGGCAAAAGTAGAATTAAAGTATGAGTTTATTTAGATGCAAATTGATTTACTTATTATTATTCCAATTTTACAGATAAAAAAACCCCCAAGGCTTAAAAATGACTTGCCCAAGATTGCTAGGTTAAAAGTTAGAATGAGTAATGAAGGATATACCTGTCTGGGATGGCAGGGGTCTGTGAAATTGGAATCCTGATAGTGTGGCAGAGTGGCAGAAGTGCCTCACAAATACAAGGTTTTACATTTAGCAACTTAATTCTCAATCCCATTTTAAAAATAAAAATAAAAATATGCATTATTTATATATTTATTTACTTAAAAAATATATATATATATATTTTTAATTTCACAAGTGAGAGAGGGCTGAGGGAGAGAGAGAGATGCAGTGTCCATGACAGGGCCATCACACCACAGTCTATTCCCAGCTTCTACCAGCCTGGGTCACTGGCCTATGGCTGCCTGGTAAACTCAACATCCTAAAGAATGTAAGGAGTATATGGAATAACTAGATACTTCATACACCACTTGCAGAACTGAAAAAGTCAAAACAACTAATTTGGAAAGAAGTTCAGCAGTTTTTAAGAAGTTAAACATACACCTATCACATGACTTGTCATTCTACTTCAAGACATTTCCTGAAAGAAATGAAAGTATATTGCTTCATTATAATTGGTGATATATCTATAAAGTACTACTTAGAAATTAAAGGACTATGTGTCTGATACACACAGTGGATAAATTAAAAAATATGCTGAGAGAAGAAAGCCAGACAAAAAGAGGTCCGTAACAGTAAATGAGCCCATCTAAGTGAGATTCTGGAAAAATACATATGATTTCATTGTGATAGAAGGACTTTAGTAGTTGCCAGAGGATCATAAGGGGGGGGGGGGTTTACTCTTGGATGTGAGAACATTTGGGGCCTTGAATTATATGTTCACTATCTTAATTGCAGTCAAGGTTTCACATGTCACATTGTTCACTTTAAAGTATTATTCAATAAAGCTACTAAAATAGTTTTCTGTGTCCAAATTATTGTTTGTAGATTCTATTAAACATTGTCCTGCTTTGTATTATTTTCAAGGCTCTTATTCGCTGAAATAACTTTGTTCATTATTTGTATATCTGTGGTCTTCATTTTGTCATGGATTAATACCGAAAAACTTGAGTTTTCTTCATTTTCATATTCTCACTCAGCTTACAGTATAATTATTCATTCAAAAAAGACAATTTTATTCATTCCTTAACAAATATTGTTGAATGTCTATTATTTTGCCAGTCATTGTGCCAAGTACTAGACATACAAAGATGAATCTATGACTCCTGCCTTGCAGGGCATCCTTCCAAATACTATTTTACTTACTGCCCTTCATTTTACAGTGGAATGTTACTCATTTCTCAAAATACAGCTCAGATATTTGGTCGAGTTTTCATGACCAAATGGACTAATGCAATGCCTCTTTGGTTCTTCCTAGGATTTTGTTAGTATTGGGTCATCCGAAAAGTCATGACACAATTTTGCATAGAAAAATGTAACAAAATATTTTATGATTTTTCCAATGACTCAATATTATAGAAGAAAATTTGCTACTAAAACAGGATCTATTAATCTCTCTAAATTCAGTCTCCTCCTTTAGCTTTTAGTCAAAGAACGAATCCCACATCTCCTATCTCGGACATTAAGTTTAAGTCAGGTACCTAGACATCCATTTAAAGATTACATTTTTGAGCCTTTTTAATAGTTAGGTATAGCAATATTATTTTAGAAATTTACTTATTACAGGTATATCAATTTTTGCTTCAGAGATTTTCAGTTCCTAATATTAGGTCCATTCAAGATTGATACTATTAAATTTCCTGATATGTTGAAGTTTCTGTTATTATGTAGCGACCCATTTTATCTCTAATAAAATATTCTGCCTTAAATATTGGATCATCCAATATATTTAAGATGTTCCTCATGAAAGTTGACTGTGATTGGATTTCTTTTTTAGCCAAGTTTGACAAACTTGGTCTTTTAGGGGAAGCATTAGATCTTGAGCATTATTTCAATACAGTGATTGATACATCCATCTTTTATTTCTCCTACCTTTTTCCTCTGAATGTAAGTTTCTTTCTCTCTCCTTTCTGACCTCTTTTTGGATTGATATTTTTCCCTCTAATTCCTCTTTCCCTCTACTAGTTTGGCAGTACATGATCTTTTCCTATTCTTTTGGTAGTTTTCCTGGAAACATTAACACACATATGTAATGAATTAGAATCCAAAGGTAATTTGTATATCTTTACCTTCTTTCCAAGTAATACAAGGCCCACAGAATGCTTTTCCAAACTCCTTTTACCTGTTCCCTAAACTTATATGCTATGTTGTTACCATTTTTATTTTATCACTATAAGACATGATTATCGATGCTTTATTTATTCAATGTTTATTAGGGTTTATTTATATATTTACATCTTTCTCCTTTGCTCTGCTGATCTTCTATTTGGTTTCATCTATATTTTAGGTGAAATATGTGTCCTTTACAATTTCCTTTAGTGAAGGTAAGCAGGTACCAAAGTCTCTCAGATTTTGCTTGTCTGAAGGACATTTTCCCTCAGCACACTGACTATGTCCTTACCTGCTGGTATTGATATATCAGGTCTTGCCTTTTATTTTATTTCAGAATTATTTATTTAATCTTATTTATCATTATTTTTTAATTTGCTACAGGGCATGTGCGCTCACCAGAGAAAGATAGAAAGGGAGAGAGAGAGAGAGAGTGGAAGAGAGAAAAAGGGAGACCTGGCAAGCCGCCAGGTCCGGGACTCAAACTGTGGTTGGTCATGTAGGAGCCTAGTGCCTTTATCACCACGTCACCTGCTGACCCCAAGCTCTTGCTTTTTAAAAGGTAAAATGCTTTTTCTCTTTGGCTACTTTTAGGATCTCTTCATGTTGAATGGAATGCTCTAAAATATTATCAGGACGTATCTAGGTTTGCATTTATTTTTTTATTTTCTCTTTTAGTTTTGAAGGTTTTCTTTACTCTGTTATTGACCTCTTTGATTACTTATAGAACACTCCCAGCTATCATCTCTTTGAATATTGCCTCTATTTGCCCTTTAATCTCATCTGCAATTTTATTAGACACTTATTAGACTTTCTTCCAGGTCCCCGTCCTATATCTCGTGGTTTGAGACACACAAATACACACACATGCAAGCACGCACATTTATATAAAATTGCCAGAGACAGAGAAAGCACCCTCCACCCCACAATGGGGCATGATCACACCACAATAATTTTTCCTCCATTTCTACACCCTGTCAAGATTATGGACATGTATACTCATCTCAAGATGTTTTTCAAGTCAGAGGGCTGGGATTCAAACCATGGTGAGCTGTGTGGGATCCAGTTTCCATTTAACAGAGCCAACTGATATCCTATGAGACCAGCTTGCTACATAATTTAATATTGCTCTTTTCTCCTTCTTTAAATTTGCTATAGGGCATGTGCACTCACTGGAGAGAGACAGAAAGACAGAGTGGGAGGGAAAGTGAGAAAGCATACCCCAGAAGATGACACTGTGATCCCTTTTCCATTTTCCTTCTGGATTTTGGGTACACATGCTCATGTGCCTAATGTATTTTTCAAGCCACAGGGTCCAGGAATCTAACTGCACAGTGGGATGTGTGGGATCCAGCTGGCCCCACTATTGTTCTTAGTACTTGTGTCTAATTTGCTATAAAATCTGTTGAGGTTTTTTTTGTTTGTTTTTTGCCCTTTTTTTTTTTTTTTTTTTGAGAGGTTTTTGCTATAGAGTGCGCGTGCTTGCCAGAAAGACAGAGACAGAGAGACAGAAAACAAGAAGTCATCCACCCCAGGAGGGATGGCCACGCCGCAATCCCTTCTCCTCCATTCTCCTCTTGGGATCTTGGGCACATACATGCACCCGGTGTGAGTTTAAGCCACCGGGTCCAGGACTTGAGCTATGGTCAACTATATGGGAGTCCAGTGACATAGCCACTATACCAGCCAATGGTTCCAAGTTTTTAATGTCAACTATTATATTTTCTATTTCTAGGAGATCTACTTTGCTTTAAAATCTACTTGTTTATATTTTTAAGTCTATTATTTCTAAAATATTCTAAAAATATTACACATACTATTACACATACTCACATAATGTTCAGTGTCTAAATAAATCTGAAGTTTCCTGTGGATCTTATTCTGTTATCTGATATTTCTATTAGCTTTGGGTCAGTAAGTCTGAATTCTCTCTGTGTGTTTAATTCTCAGCAGCTCATTTTCTTTTGTTCTTTCTTTGAGGACTTGGAATGAAAGTTTCCTCTGGAACTGAAAAAGATTTATATTTGCTCATATCAGGTTTATAAGGGCATTTAGGATCCAAGCCCATTTCCAAAAAAATTCCTGGCTGAAAAATTCTGACATCACCCCCACAGAGTGAATATGGGCACCAAACAGATAGGTAAGTGGCCCTATTGCCAGAGTTTTTAGGAGATGCTCCTGTCCCCCGGTGCTCTGTGCCATGATTTAAGATAGATAGTTTTCCTTGTAGCCATCAGAGAAGTGAGATGACCTTATTTGTTTCTAATACTTCCTATAACTTAGGATAAAGTCCTTTGGGTCCCCAACTTTTAAATTAAAAGTTGGTCTTCTATCAGACCCTGGGATGGCCGTCTATCAGACCCTCCCTATCTTGGGGAAATATTAGTGCACGACTGATTTCTCTTAGTTCATACCATTACTTATTCCCTGGTTTAAGTATTCCTTGTATTTTTTAGGTCATAGAAACATATGAAAAGATGATTTTGTATTACATACGTCTTTAGTTGTTTTCAGAGCGAGGATTAGTTTGAATTCCTAGTCTGCCATATTGCCAGAAATTGACATTTCCCATAACATTTAACTTGTTTTGTCATTTATTTCAAAATTATATGTTTAATCTTTGAAAAGGCACAAGTTTATGATTTTAATGCACTTTCTAAAGGACTCTAAATTTGCTAAGGGGGGGTTTAGAAGCAATTTTTCTAGCCCAAACCAAAGCACTCTTTAAGGAAAATGCCAATTTCAACTTTATATATTGCATTACTCAAGGTTGGATTAAAATGAGCATTAGAAAAAGCCCTAGAGTGGAAACTAGGGGTCCTGAGTTCTAGGTCTATCACTTTGCTGTGGGATGTTGGGTAAGTTTCTTGATTGATTGGCCCTTGGTTTCCTATGAACATAGAGAAGGGGTGAAGCGAAATGATCGTTTCAAGACCAAACTGATGACTGCACAGAAATATGCAACATAAATAGAACACATCAATATTGGATTTCTGATGCTTAAGATATTCCTGAAGGCTAACTTATTTTCACATTTTAATCACATGTAGCAAAATGTTTTAATAAACTTACATTTTGTGGCCAATTTCAAGAAATAAATCAATATGAAATATTTTTGTATAACAAAATGAATTCTTGATAATTTCTTAATATTTGGACACCTTGTTAGTTCTAAGAACTTCATTATTTCCTTTGTGTTTTCTGGCATTTCACATTATATAATGTAAATTATTATAATTTAGGGATTACCAAATTTTTGTATAAAAATATTAATATCCAAAAGCTGCAACTATGCCATCTACCAGGAGTTTATGTGAAGAATTATGAAAAGCTAACCATTTAAAATTGTCAGCATATTGCATTAATCATTTAAAAAATCAATCTAATACCATGTAGATTAATCTGTCCAAAGTAAGTTTTATTCACAGGTTTACACTATAAAGTTGTGAAAAGAATATCTTTTTCAAATTTGATTAAGTGCTGCAAGATGTTGAAGAAACTCAGCACTCAAATGAATTATATGTTTGATGTCATTTTTGGCAAAACCTCAGCAAATGTCACATAAAAGAAAAACATCTTACTTAAAATAAGGTCTTGACAGAAGTCTGGAAAATTTAACAACTCCATTCCCAAATGGGAACACTGGTTATAATCAAACTTTTAATGATGATAGTAGTTCCCCTCTTGAGACAATCTAAATACCAAAACAAAACAATAAAACACCACATATGTGCATGCACATATACACATACACACACCTCCCTCACCTGTTTTACTTTCCAAAGCAAGATAATTTGTAATTGCTTCAACTTAGGCTCCAAGTGTTTAATCTGATTCTAATGTTCCCTCGTGGAATTATCAGTGGCCACTTGAGAGACTATAATATCAGTTCAGAATTTTTAAAAATGATTTTTTGAAAATAAGAAGTATACATAATTCTCATTAGCAGTGGAGATGGAGTTCCTGGCTGTTAATGCTCCCACACATTGTAATCCTTAGAGCTGAAAATGGTGGACATTTTTCTTCTGTCAACTACATTTTTATGATCTTGATATCTATCATCTTCTATATCTTAGCTATCTGATAAGAGAATTAAGAAAAAAATACCCCCATGTGGCTGGCAGGTGGCATGGTGGTTGAGGCGCTGGACTCCCACATGGCCAATTGTGATTTGACCTGTGGTTCAAGTAGCTTACTTTCTCATTTTCCCTTTGTCTTTCTCTGGTCAAATTAAAAAATAATAATAACAAATAAAATTAAATAAATAAATAATTCTTTAAAAAGGAAGAAGAAGAAATACTCCTGAAACATGTGGCCCCTTTAAAAGGTATTGGTCAATCTCAGTAGGAAATTTTTAATTAATAAATCATATTTTAAAAAATTATAGAAACCAGCAGATGATGTAGTGGTTACATCACTGGACTCCCATGTAGTGGACCGTGGTTCGGGTCTGGCCCAGCAGATTACAACTCGTGCTGAGCACCTGTGCATGCATGCCCAAGATCCAGAGAGGAGAATGGAGGAGAAGGGATTGTGGCATGGCCGTAACCCCTGAAGGGTGATTTCTCACTTTCTGTCTCTCTGTCTCTCTCTGTCTATCCAGCAAGCACACAAGCCCTATAGCAAAACTCTCTCAAAAATAAATAAATAAATAATAAAATGTCATCATGGGAACTTCTGGCATAAAGCTAAAAAAGTCCAGAAGCAATAACTATGGTTATCTTTGGCATGAGTATTATGGGGTGATCCTTCTTTTTATTCTTCATACTTTTCTATAGTCTGATATTTAAGGATACATGCTTCTTTTATAATAAAAATAAATACAACTTTTTTAATAGACTGTAATGATCAAAGACTCATAGCTACCTACTGCACTTGAAAGGCAATTTTCACTGGATCAGGAAGGATACAGATATTAGTAACAGGAAGACAAATTGCAGTAATTAAACACACAGCCAAAAGTTTTTGTCAAATTCTGTACACTGCAATTACATCAACCACCAAGCAGAAGGACTAATTATTAGAGTGCTGTATTGACAGTGAAGGCCAGCAGCTGATGCAGTTGTTAAGGTGCTGGATTCCCATATGGCTGACCATGGTTTGATTCCCAGACCTGGAAGCTTGAAAATCATGCTGGGTACATGTGCATGTGAGTCCAAGATCCTGAAAAGAGAAGGGATGGTGGTGGCATGGCCATTCCCCTGGAGAGTGAATTCTTACTTTCCCTCTCACTAGCTCTCTCTGGCAAGTACATGTGCCTTACAGTAAAAACCAAAAATATAAAACCAAAAAACCCACTGTATCCTACAAAGATGTATACTGATTATATATAAAACAGAAATTATAATAAAAATATGTATACTGACTATATATAAAACAGAAATTATAATAAAAATATAAATGTAAGGGACCAACAGTTAGTATAATGGCTATGTCACTGGACTCCTATGTAGTCGACTGCGGTTCGCGTCCCGGACCTGGTGGCTTAAAACTCACGCTGGGCATGTGTGCGTGCGTGCCCAAGATCCTGAGAGGAGAATGGAGGAGAAGGGATTGCGGCATGGCCATCCCCCCTGGGGGATGGTTTCTCGCTTTCTGTCTCTCTGTCTCTCTCTGTTTGGCGAGCGCACACGCCCTATAGCAAAAACCTCTCCAAAAGAAAAAAAAATTTATATATATATATATATATATATATATATATATATATCTGTAAAAAGAAGAAATATGTAGATTGATTAGTGTTTATCTTTTATAGCTCATAAAAATTAAAAATGAAACATATCCATAATGTATGGTTAGTAACAAGATTTGTTAGTGAAAACGTTTGGGATAGATGCCCCCCCCCCCCAAAAAAAAAGGATATTCTATGAATTCATATTAAAGATGATTTTTCTCTTATCACTTTGTCAAAAGATTAAATTCTTGATATAATTCATTGAGAGGGTATGTACATTTTGACATCTGTTGTATACCTTTAAAAATATTTACTACTTAAAAAAATTGAAAGACAAACATTGTTGTTAAAAATAGAGCATGCTTTCTAGTACACAAAGGTAGTAATGTGTTCAAAAAGTGTTGTCTGAGAGACTGTCGGTTTAAGCTACAAAGTGAAGCTTTATTTTTCAGGATATCCAGGATATTTATGCAAAGGATACATGCTACTTTTATAATCGTAAGAAATACAGCTTTTTAAATAGACTGTAATGATCAAAGACTAATAGTTACCTATTGCATTTAAAAAGGCAATTTTCATTGGATCAGTAATGATACAGCTATTAGTAATAGGAGGACAAACTGTAGTTACTAAATATTTACTATCTCCATTACTAAACATTTCACATAATTGAATATTTTAGACCAGAGACTCTTATCTTTAATTGGTTAAAACGACTAATTTTTTCTTTTTTTCTTTTTTTTTTTTTTACCAATTAGGTTAAAATGAGTAAAACTGGAAAAATTTCATCTTATTAAAAATAATAAATGCCATATAATCTTCTCTTAAAGCATCAGAGTTATTAATAATGAACATTAATAACTTTTTCTTCTAAAGATACCGACATATTCTCAGAATAAAATAATGGGCTAGAAAGGTCCACAGGTCAGTCCTTGCTTTGGGTTTTCTTTTGCCTTTTTATCTCTTTTTGTTTTGAAATTACTGAGCTACACTGCACATAAAATTTGTTGTTTTGGATTATATTCTCCCTCGCTTTTACACTTTTTTTTTTTTTTCTCTTTTTGGAGAGGTTTTTGCTATAGGGCGCGTGCGCTCGCCAGACAGAGAGAGACAGAGAGACAGAAAGCAGGAAATCATCCCCCAGGGGGGATGGCCACGCTGCAATCCCTTCTCCTCCATTCTCCTCTCGGGATCTTGGGCACGCACGCACACGCGCCCGGCGTGAGTTTAAGCCGCCGGGTCCGGGACTCGAACCGCGGTCGACTACGTGGGAGTCCAGCGACATAGCCATTACGCTAACTGCTGGTCCCCCTCGCTTTTACACTTTTATGAATCTTTAGTCTGTTTTGAACTTCGAAAACCAGATAATCTATTGTTAGCAGCATGGCTAAAGTAAGAAGAAATAGAACGATGACTAACTAACGGACTATGGGGCTTTCCACAAATCAAATGCAAATATACTTTCACTTTTCTACATAAATAAAGTAAATATTAGCACAGAGATTAGAGTAAAATATGGGGAAAACTAGGTTTGATGCTTCTGGTCTCCAAGGTAAAGAAATGAACTGAAGGGTATCTCAAAAAAGTTAAGTGCTTGGGGGACCAGCAGTTAGTGTAATGGCTATGTCGCTAGACTCCCACGGTTTGAGTCGACCGCGGTTTGAGTCCTGGAGCCGGTGGCTTAAACTCACACCGGGCGCGTGTGCGTGTGTGCCCAAGATCGTGAGAGGAGAATGGAGGAGAAGGGATTGCGGCGTGGCCATCCCCCCTGGGGGGTGATTTCTCGCTTTCTGTCTCTCTGTCTCTCTCTGTCTGTCTGGCGAGCGCACGTGCCCTATAGCAAAAACCTCTCAAAAAAAAAAAAAAAAAAAAAAAAAAAAAGTTAAGTGCTTTGGGAAAAAGAAGACCAGTTTCCTCAATGAGAAGATCAACTCTATGTGATATGCAAAACACAACTAACATTCCAAGAAGGTTTATGCTTCTTATAAAAACCAAGATTAAGCAAGTATAGCATTATATATTAGATATGTGAGAAGTAGTCAAAAACTATATACTTTTACAACTTGTCAAGACTGAGGGCCTCCAGTCTAACAATCTGGTGTTAAAAAGAGGTTGAAGAAACTTGAAAAGGCCCAGTGCAATGGGAGAGGTACTAAGTACTCCAGGGATATGTTTCGTGAAGAGGTTTTAAGATTCTTTCTTGATTTACTAGCTCAGAGTGCCCTTTCTCCTCTAATTTCTGGCACTAGTTATAGAGCAGGTATTGTCTGCTTGGAACTTTGAAAAGAGGATCTGACATGCTATCTTCCTAAAGCTGATTAGAGAATATGTTCAAACCTGTATCTCTCTGTGTCTATGTTCAGTTTGGTACTGGTTTTGATATGATGAAACTTAAACTTGGACAGGACTCAAAGACATAATTTAATGAAAAGGATTATATAGTTTATTAAAGAACTTGACAGGGCCAACACAGAAAATCTACTCCATCTCTAATTAATTATCAATCTTACACAAAATGTATTACTCCCCACAACAACCCTGTGCACAGGCCTGGATGATTTCCAGTGAGGCTAAAGCGACTCCAAGGCTGTAAACAGGATCGTCCTGGAGTACATCTCCCTTGACATTGCTGGTATCTAAAGTCAAATACCACAATTCTTGTTTACTTAAGTTGGGGTATTGGGGCCCGCTGCAGATTCTGTATTCCACTAAGAACTGTAACTGGTTTTAATTTTACAAAATTGAATTTCATGCTATTACAAGCATTTTAATTATATGACTATGATAATGGTCTTATTGCTTAATGTTTGATTTCTTTCACTTACTGCAGCATTCCTTTATATTATACATTATCTGAAGTCTTTTTTTTTTAGAGAGATTTTTTGCTATAGGGTGTGTGTGCTTGCCAGAGAGACAGAAAGTAAGAAATAACCTCTCATGGGGGATGGCCACACAACAATCCCCTCGCCTCCATTCTCCTCTCAGGATTCTGGACACACATGTACAAGCACCTGGCGTGAGTTTCAAGCCGCCAAGTCTGGGACTCATACCACCATTGGCCTTGTGGGAGTCCAGCGATGTAACCATTATGCCATCTGCTGATCCCCATTAACTGAAATATTTAATAGATGACAAAGGCAATGGTAGAAATTCTAAGGTTGTATTTATATGTTTCTTCTTAAAAAATGTAATTATATCTATCACCTGAAAACATTTTAGAGATATAAAGAAAAATGGGTCCTATTTAAATTTATATACGGTGAAATAATATATAAAAGTAATTTGCCTAATGTGATGTACTAGAAAGTAGAACTATAACTATAATATAAGTCCCTAATTGTCTATATCTATTTGCCTAAAGACCTGGCCCTGGAACCTGGGTAAAGATTACTACTAAAAAAAATGATTGACTAATAGATAGAATAATAGAATAATGATCCCTTGATCAAAAGAGATTTCCTAAAATAGCAGAATCCCTGTAAAAACCATCACACCTATTAGAGCACCTGGCTAAAGGGGAGACGTCCATTTAATCAAGAAGGATAAAATTAGCATTTTAAAGCATAGGCATTGGAACACAAGGCTTTCTTGTTCTTTTGGATTTCTTCCCCAGTGCCTTTAATCTAAGAATAATATATTAAATTCTAAACAGAAGTGGCAATAGTCAGCAAGTGTTAGGACTTGCCAGATGGATTAATAAAACTAGGAAATAATATCACTAGAAGCTTTACTTAAAAATGTACACAAGTTCACACATACTTCTTTTTAGCAAAGAATATCATTACAGTAAAGCAACTTCATGAAACATGAAAAGAAAATTTATTTTCAGATGTTAATCCATGTCATATTTATATATAGCCATTTTGATTACAGTCTTTAACTGCAACTAATACAGTATTAAAATTTATATATTCATTTTGTAGGATTTGGATAGAAAACAAAATGGAACCAAGCAGGTTACAGTTTTCTTCTTGCAAATTTAAAATGATTACTTTTATATATTACTGTAAATTTATTTAACATTTTCTCATTATTTAATTTACTTCTTATAGAACCCTGAGGGATGTGTAAGACATTTTATTCCTAGATTTATGATAGTAAAAGTGGGTCACAAACGTTTAAATAACTTCACTGCTCTTTTAGCTATAATTGAGTCTTAATACTGCCCTACTTTTTGAGAATATATAATATTCCAAAATATTCTAATAACTATTAACATACAGATAAAAAGCATCTAGTATTACTATAAAATATTCAAATTAATACTTTCATTTCTTTATATTAGCAGATGTAGTACATAAAAATTCATATAGAAGATGGGCCTGTATTACATAAAAATTGGCTATATCAAAATACCCAAAGGATTTTTAAAATATTGATTATCTGTTTCTAAGTTGACTGGCAAATAAAATTGATAGATATAGCATAAAATGTTCAAAAGGCTAAATCATGTAGTCTTGCAAGAAGACTCAGATAACTTAGTGTTGGACTGAAATAAAATGGTTTATAAGAGCCAGATAGCCCAATCAAAGAATCTTTCTTGAATAGGTTCATGGGGGTTTTCAGCTCAACTGATGCATGAAGTTATAGAGTCAAGGTCAATTAACACTTGCTAGTATCTTTTTATGTTAAGGCCTTACTGTGCGAATACACATGAGAGCCTCTGGATCTGTTCCCACAGTTTGTTCAGTTTTAACCTTGGAATATCTGTCAGCTGGGAAGTTATCCTAAATTCTGGCACACATTCAAGGATGCCTAATTTACTTTGTGTCTATAATGTTATATGTGAGATGTCATGGAATCACTTAATGGGGAAAGAAGTACTATTAGAATTAAAAATGGCATAGGAATATGTGAATTTCAAATATAAATGTATTATTTACTGAAATTCACAAATCTTTCATAACAAATAACTTTCTAACATCATATAAGTGATACTTGCCAATTTTAAATGATTAAAATAAGTTTAGAGGAAATATAATTCCAAGAAAAGGCAATCCATAATGTTTCATCATCACAGATAGGTTCTTTGAAAAAAATTTTGTTAAGCATTCTAAGAAGATAGTGATACTAAAATATTGTTCCTAGTAACACTCTAAAATTATCAGAATTAAAATAAAATGGTTCACTTAGTGCTTAGCTCTTGTTTTCTTTTTTCTTTCTTTTTTAATTTGCTAGAGGGCATGTGTGCTCACTGAAGACAGAGAGAGAGAGAGAGAGAAGAAAAGTGAGCGCCTGCCATGGGAGATGGTCACGCCGTAATCTCTTCTCTTTCATTTCTCCTTTCAGGATTTTGGGCATGCATGCACATGTGCCTGACATGGTTTTCAAGCTGCTAGATTGGGACTGGGACTATGTAGCTGGCAACCTTAACCAGCAAACCCTTGTTTTCTATATACAATATTCCAGCAAGAGGAACCAGAGTTCCTTGGAGAAGTAATTGACTCCAGGTTTGGAGCAAGGAAAATAAAAGACCAGCTTGGAGTATCTTATGGTACAAGAAAGTAAGAAAGAAAGTACCTCAAAGAATATGGGGAAAGTTGAAAGACACAGGACCCAACTTGAAAGAGAGATTCATGGCCAAAGTTAGAAAAATTTGCACAAAATAAGTTTGGAATTATTATACATAAAATAATATAAATATTCACAAGCGTATAATAAATAATAGAAGCGAGAGCTCTTACAGAAGAATTCTAGGTAATGAAAGTAGTGCGAGGGCCAGCTGATGGTATGGTGGTTAAGGCAGCTGGATTTCACATGGCCAAATGTGTGGTTTGAGTCCTCAACCCAGTGGTTTGAGAAAAATGTCAGGCACATGTACGAGTATGCCCAAAATCTTGAAAGGAGGGAAAAATGGAGAAGGCATTGTGGTGTGACCATCTCCTATGGGGGGGGAGGTGCATTCTCATTTTCCATCTCACTCTGTCTCTGTCAAGCACACACACCCTCTGGCAAAATTAAAAATTAAACAAACAAACAAAAAAAGTAGTACAAATCACCATTAGAATATCACAGAAAATAACCTGCTGTTTCCAGGCAAGATCTATTATCTCCTAGTGGATGCTAAAATCTCCTGCAGAGAAACAGGACTTTGTTTAGTCTCAAAGTATCTTCCCCCAAATACTTGCAAATTTCAAAAGTGAAAAGAGTAACTTTACGGCATAGTAACTCAGTAGAAAGCACTTTAACCAAGTGATCAAGGTAATATCACCAGTAATAAGACAATAGATATCATTGTTCAAATATAATGCACTGAGAAGAAATACCACTTCTTAATCTAATCTTGAAAAATTATCAAACTCAAATTGAGATAGACTACAATAAATCTAGCCAGGACTATTAAAAGTGTCAAGGTCATCTGAGACTAGGAAAGTCTGAGAAACTGTCACTGACCCTAGGAGATAAAGGAACTATGACAATTGAATGTATGGAATCCTGGCTAGTATCACAGGAAAAGGATATTAGTAAGAAAAAATGGTGAAACTATAATAAGGTCTGTAGCTACTTAATTGTATTGTACCAACATTAATTGCTTGACCTTACCATTAACAGTATGTGGGAACTGTCACGGTCAGCAGGTGGCATGGAGGTTGAGGTGCTGGACTTCCCACATAGCTGACCACAGTTCAAGTCCCAGACCTTGTGGCTTGCTTTCTCACTTTCCCTCTCTCTTTCTCTCTCTCTCTCTCTGGTAAACTCATGTGAAAAAATAATAATGATCATGAATGAAATAAAATAAGTAATTCTTAAAGAAAAAACAGTATGTGGGAACTATCTGTATTATTTTTCATCTATGTAAATCTAAAATTGTTTCAAGATAAAGGAATAAAAAACTATGTAAATATAAAATGGCTCATTCTAAGACTAGGAAAAAAATGCAAAACTGATGGCAATCAAATGACCTAATTTTTTGGTAAATTAATTTTTTTAAAGAGAGATTTGTCCTATAGGGTGCTTGTGCTAGCCAGATTGACAAAGAGAGACAGAGACAGAAAGTGAGAAATTATTCCCCAGGGAGGATGGCCACACCTCAATCCCTTCTCCATTCTCCTCTTGGGATTTTGGACACACATGCACACGCGCCTGGCATGAGTTTGAAGCCTCCGAGTCCAGGACTTGAACCATGGTTGGCCATGTGAGAATCCAGTGATGTAACCATTGTGCAATCTGCTGATCCCTTGGGAAATTAATTTTAACTGTTACTCAGATGTAGGGAAAATCCAGGTGTTTCTATATGACACACACACACACACACACACACACACACAAAACAAACAAACAAACAAAAAAACACAATTCAGACACATAATGATTATAATTCTATTCTAATTAGGGCACACAAAAAAGATTTTTAACATTGTTAACTTTCACATAAGTAGAATGAAATAAGCTCTGTAAAAATCTTTCATGTTGAGAAATTGGCTTTTGGTTCAGTCATGGTGGCAAAGCAGAATGCAGTGCCCTGCAATGCTGGAGGCCATATGCAAGAATGGGGTTTTGACCTGCTCATACTGGGGGTGTGCAGTCATCCTGGCTGGCTTGGGGGCTGGGTTGGGAGGGATTATGCCCTAAGACCCAATTGAAGGTGTTTGTTTCTCTCTCAATATGTTTGTCACTCTCTTGATAAATAAACTATTTTTAACAAATTTGTCTTTTTCTTCTTTTTTAACTTGTCAAACAATGCATGCACTCACCAGAGACACACACACACACACACACACACACACACACAGAGGTAACGTTAGAAAGCACTCCCTGTGGGGAACAGTCATGCCACAATCCCTTCTCCTCCATTTCTCTCTCCTTTCAAGATTTTGGACACACATGCCCCATGTGTTTTTCAAGTCTCTATGTCTGGGACTCAAATGGCATAGTCGGCCATGTGCGATTCAACTCCCTTTAACTACCACACCAGTGGCTGGCCTGAAATTAGTTGTTTAAGACTCACAACTCCTGCCTGCTCCCCAAGAGTTATTTATTTAATTTTATTTATCATTATTGTTATTTTTAAATTTGCTACAGGACACGTATACTCACCAGAGAGAGAGAGAGAGAGAGAGAGAGAGAGAGAGAGAAAGTAAGAAAGTAAGCCATTAAGTCCAGAGCTTGAACTACAGTCAGCCATGTGGGAGTTCAGCAGCTTAACCACCATGTCATCTGTTGGCTCCAAGACACACCTTTCTTACCTAATTGTATTTAGTATTTCAAAGGCAGGTAAACATAAGAATGCAGCACTGATTATGTCTAATATAGGCCTTACCTGTACATCACTATTATGGTCATTATCTACTATATTTCTCTCACTGCCACTAGATCATGAACTACTGAGGCAAGAACCACGCACTATTGCCAACTTTATATTCCTAGTACAGCCTAGTTCTCCAGACAGGGGGTACTCATAATTATTAGCCCCAAAATGAAAGTAATTATTTTTATACATCTAAAATTTTTTTAACCATAAAAAATCCCCTGAAAAATTATACATAAGCCTAAAAATAAAATAATCCTATTCAACTAGATAACTTTCAAATTTCAATATAGTCAATGTAGCTAGTTTTTTTTTTTTTACGTTTTTTATTTCATTTTCTCTTAAACATTCAATCTCATTATTTAGCTTACAAAGTGAATACTTCAACAGGTGAACACTTCTCCCTAGTTCAGTTGATAAAATTATAAAATATCTTCAACAGATAATACCACATTTCTTTGTCCCATTAGTGCTTTGCCTCCCTATTTTTCTCTCTAAATGTCCTTCCTCAGACCCTACTCTTTCACACATACTATATCTGGCATTTATATCCATTTACTGTAGCTAGCTTTTATTCTGGATTATATTTTGCCTACATGATTTTGTCATAGATACATTTATGCTTTTTTTAAAAGGCAGTTTATAATTTATACAAGTATGGTAAGTAATTTTTAAATACTAGTTGCACTGAAATATATATTTCAGTGACTTTGAACTCTCTATGAAATATCTACCTTTACTACAACAGAAAGTGGGGATATGTTACATAATATAAAACATATGTCCTTTAAATAGTAACGTAGTAGTATTTGTGCTACTTAAAATAAATAATACCTCTGGCCAAACATTGTTCTATACTAGAATATGCATTCTTTAAGGATAGATGCTTCAACATAGTCTTTGATATAGCTCCAGTGAATCTAGTTTTTTACTAGAATCTAGTAAAAAATGATTTAAAGCTTTTCAAAAGCATGAGAATGAAGTAGATATATTGAAAAATCTAAATTGTTAAAATAAATTTAATAAACATCATTAGATGCAACCGAATAAAATTTCTAATCATGTTCACTGACACTACAATGTAACTGTAGATTTGAAAAAAAAAAAAAAAAAACAACAGATGTGGTGAGGGCACCAAGTTGTTATTCTTTTTTATTTTCTAAATTATTTATTTAATTTTTAAATTTATTTATTATTGTTACTCAATTTGATTAGAGAGAGAGAAGGAGCGTAAGAAAGCAAACTGCCAGGTCCAGGATTTAAACCATGGTCAGCCATGTGGGAGTCTAGCACCTCAACCACCATGCCACCTGCCAGCTCCAAGTTGTTATTTTTGAAACAGAATATTCCATGCTTTATGGCTAAAATAGTTGTAAACTCAATTAAAGATATTCCATAAAGTAGCTTTTTTGAAGCCATTCTAACATAATAAAAATTATACTGAAGCAAAGAAGATATTTAACCTACATAAGCAGCAAGGTGTTATTTTGATCAGTCTTATCAATATTTTAGATTTTCTGTTGTAACGTAAGAATAAAAATAAACAAAAATTAGGTGTCTAGTACTATTCAAACTAATACGCAAATGTTTACACACTAAACACAGACCCCAAACACTTCTTAAAAATGTTTTAAAGAGTATATGATACACTCTTATACTCTTCCTCCCCTTTAATGCCTGAAGGTGCATGTGCCCTGGTGAAGACAGAAATGGAAAGAACCAGGCCACAGTCCTTTTTCTTTCATCTTCCATCCTCAGCATACCCGTATTTGCTTGGTGGCTGGAATTCCAACTGCAGTAGGCCATGAAGGATCTGGTTTCCTTTGCAAAGTGTTTTTACTACCATGCTACACAGCTGGCCCCGTCCACATGCACTTTTAATCTAGGTGTGTGCTATGGCAACATTTATGTTTTGCCTGATTTCAAGTCTGTTTGTTCTCATTGAGCTTACTGAAGAACAGTAGTTATGATCATGTTTGCACAGACTTTGCTTCTTGGAAAAATGTCCTGGGTGGAGATTTATTTTATTGGCTTATTGTCTATAACCAACCAAATAAATAGAAACAAAAAAAACAACTCAAGGAGGAGGGAGGAAGAGAGAGAGATAAGGAGAAGGCAAGGAGAAGTGAAAGGAGGAAAGAAGAGTAGCCAAGAGGGAGGAGGTAAGGAAGAGGAAGAAAAGTGAAAATCTGTAATATCTGATAAATGTTCTTACCTTCACTTTTTTTTTCTGCTTGTTTTGCTGCATTTTCTAGTTTTTTCTGTTTTGCTGCTAAGAGTTCCCGCTTTAGTTGTCTTGCTTCTTTTCTGAGCTCTTCACTATAAAGCAAAAATTAGTTATGTAAGTATAAAATATACAGAGAAAAAAACTGCTTAGCAAAAATAGAGTTACTGGTTTTCATGAACACTATAATAAATCTAAGAAAAACAGTGAATCTAAGAAAAATTGTAAATAATGTAATTCATTCATTTTGGTTTTGTACATGTGTTTTGTGGTATGGTAACATACTTATAGGATGTTTTTAAAGTTATACAATTTTTCATAATAGTGATATGAGTTAGAGTTACTATAAAATATATTTCCTTTCAACTGTATCAAACAGGAGAAGTGATTAAGTGACACATTATCCTCCTGAGTAACAAATTTAATATTTCAGTTTCAATTTGATAATTTACGGAAGTCTTAAATCAAAATAAAATTTTTATTATAATTACCAGGGATTAAGCCTGGATATAAAAAAAGTGACTTCAAAACAATGAATTCCTGGGGAACCAGCAGTTAGCGTAATGGCTATGTCACTGAACTCCCACGTAATTGACCATGGTTCGCGTCCCAGACCCGGTGGCTTAAAACTCACGCCCGGCGCATGTGCGTGCATGCCCAAGATCCCGAGAGGAGAATGGAGGAGAAGGGATTGCAGCATGACCATCCCCCCTGGGGGGTGATTTCTTGCTTTCTATCTCTATGTCTCTCTCTGTCTGGCGAGCGCATGTGCTCTATAGCGAAAACCTCTCAAAAAAACAAAAACAAAAACAAAACAATTCCTGAACTGGTACCAGTATCTATCATTTTACTAAGCACCTACGTTATAGGTAGATGTAATAATAATAAAGTTTTTTAAATAAAAACTTCTAAAACTGGGATCAGTATATGGTATAATGATTATGTAGCTCCCACGTGGTCAACTGTGGTTTGAATCCTGGAACACGTGATTTAAAACTCATGCCGGGCATGTGTGCGTGTGTGCCAAAATCCTGAGAGGAGAACAGAGGAGAAAGGATTGCAGTGTGGCCATCCCCTCGGGGGGTGGGGGGGTGATTTCTTGCTTCTGTCTCTCTGTTTCTCTCTGTCTCTCCGGCAAGCACACACAACCTATAGCAAAAACCTCTATGAAAAAAAAAAACCAAAACTTTAAAAACTCATTAGAATTTTTAAATTCAAGTTTTAATTCATTTAACCACAATTTGGCATACAATTCCCTCTTCTGTAAGACTGACCAGGCTGGATATTCTGATGATTAATCTAATCATGTGTTAAGGGCAAACTGAGGACATAAATGTTGATTTCTCTGTAAGTTACTAGCTGAGTGATTTGTTCTTATTAGAGTTTTAGGGCTGGAGATTTGAATTCATGCTTTAGAAAAAATAGTATTAACTACTCATGTCATGAAGCTTTACGGTCACTTTATAGTCAAGCGTCTACTCTGTCTTCAACAAAAGCCAGAGTGGATCACAGATATTCAGAGGTGATTGTAAGCATAAGCAGTCACTCTACTCAGGAAATGGTCTCCTCACATATCCAAGTCATGGTTTGGTGGACTCTGAAGTCTAGGTAGTTCCACCTCGACTCAACCTTTAGTGGTTCCTTCTGAGTCCAAATCCTACACCTTTTTATCACCGTTCTATATTAGAATAACCAAACCAATAGGCCTTACATTATACACAGCTCAGTTCTTCTGAACTTTTTTCCACATCAGATATGCACAGTCACATTTTGTGTCTGCTTGGCTTGCAAGATCATGAATTTTTAAATTTCCCTGTCTAATCAAAGTTTATTACTTTTTAACTTTTTAAGTCGTTCATTCCTACTACACTGTGCTCATTCTTATAATAATAAGTCAGCTCATTAATCATAGCTCATGGTATAGTCTAACCTAATTGGCTCTTTAACCATTCTTAATGCTATGGTCAGCCATTTCACTGATGCCCTCATGGGATCTTCAATTATCTTAACTTGTTGGACCTGTAAAAATATCCCAATCACCTGAAAGAACTTGTTAACCACATATTCTGGGAGGCAAACCTCCAGAATACATGATAACTTTAGATGTGGGATTTGCCCTTGTACGAGTTTCCCAGCTAATCATAGTGTGCACGCAGATCTGGAGCCCAGTGCCTTCAAACTCCACCATGCTTTAGAAACATCTTCTACAATAGCAAGTACTCCCACTTCACTGACCTTTTCATTCAACAAACACACATGCTCAAATTTCCCTGGACTCTGCTTGAATCAACTGATTATTATCTTCACAAATGGACTCCACTACTGAAAGAACAGTTTATATATACAGTCTATTTCAACCGCTAACTTCTTAATCTTCTGTAATCTATCCCTCTCATACTGTACTGAAACTGCTTCTATATCAACCAAATTCAATGGCCTCTTCTCAGTTATCTTCTTCCTCTTTGGCCTCTCATTTAAGCCTAAACTAGGCATTGATGGTAAGAGTCACAAGGAGCTGTTACATGTGAGAGAGATTGGAAAACGGTGCACTTAAACACTGACTCATGAAAGGCAGGGGGTACAGGCTGAGGTAAGTTTAAAGCCTTGTCATTAGGAGGATAATGGTTTCACAATCAAATAGGGATCTGAGAAGGAACAGATTTAGGTATGAAGGTAATAACTTTGAGTTTGGGCATAACGAGTTTGTAGTTATATTGAGACAATTGGTCTACTGTCCATCTATATCTGAGTCCTTGAGATATGGCTAATCTGAATTGAGATGTATCATAAGTGTAAAACACACATACATGCTGATTTCAAAGACTTAGCACAAAAAAAAGAATGTAAGATATAACATTCTAAAACACTATTAGAGGCAACAGAATATTATTATTTCAAGAATTAACTGTGGATTTAGGAAATTCTGATTTAGAAGCTAACTCCATCACTTATTGGCTGGGTAATTTCAGGATAGTTACATAACCTGCCTGAAGGTCAGTTTCCTCCACAATAAAATAGGGGTAAGGCATGTGAAATATTGAACACAATACCTGTTTAATAAATGGTAGTTATTATTATTTTGGTAGATGTTTAGAATAGCACTAACTGCTGTTAAGAGTTGTCTGTCATGTGAGAATATTTCTTTTTTATGTTATTTATTTTAAGTGAGTACTACTTCTACTATACATGAAAAAAGTCTGTTCATAATTTTAAAAGGGCAATGAATGCATAATGCTTGCTTCTAAAAATCTATCTTTAAATAGTCAAAGATTTAGATATACTACTGAAGTAGCTACACAATATACAAACTTAACCATGATGAATAAAAACTCATAAAGGATTGGTTAGGCAAAGAAGGGTAGATATATTCAGATTATTAAGACTTGCTATGCTATGCCGAATTGTTCAAGTGAGTGAAGATTTAAAACTGACATAATCTTTCAGACTATTCAAAAACGTTTGCTAATATTAGTAGAATCCATAATGCTTGTAATGAAGTGCACATTTTTAAACTAACCTTTAGATTGCAGTCAAATGTTAGGGTTTCTGGTCTTATAGTCCTTGGAATATAATCATATCCACAAGCACAGAATATGTTTAAATCTTGGGGTCGGCAGTGGTGTGGTGGTTAAGGGGGCTGGACTTCCACATGGCTGACTGTGGTTTGATTCCTGAACCTGGTGGCTTGCTTTCTCACTTTCCCTCTTTCTCTCTCACTCTCTCTCCCCTCACTCTGTCCCTCTCTGGTTAAATTAAATAAACAAATACAGTTAAGTGAAATAATTTTTTTTAAAAAAATGTTTAAAGTGAGAAAGAAAATAGTAAACTTGTAGTATGTGTCACTGTATTCCTTCAAAATAGGAATTTTCCTTGAATTTTCTTGGGCCCCTCAGAGCCTAGTTCCTGCTTGACTGGTGAAAAAAAACCCTGGCTTTTATAAACTGCTATTAACTTTAAAATAACTTTTCCCCTAACAGGTATGTTTCTAATTTGAATTAATTTAAACTTTCTCTTCTTGGCATTTATTTATTTACTTATTAATTTTTTTTATTTTCAGGTTTTTGCCATAGGGCACGTATGCTTATTGAAGAAAGATAGACAGTGAGAGGGAAAGTGAGAAATCACCCCCTTGGTGGGGGAAGGCCAGGCCACAATCCTTTATCTTCCATTATCCTCCTTGGGTTTTGGTCATGCACACACATGTGCCTACTGTGATTTTCAAGCCTTCAGGTCCGGGACTCAAACCACAGTTAGTCTGGTGGTTTAACTACCACGTCACCTGCTGGCTCTGAATTAATTTGAATTTTAATATTGTCTATATATCACCATTGTCATTCTGCACTGCATATATATATATATATATATATATATATATATATATATATATACATACATATATATTTAAATCTGGTATGTCTGTACTATGTCCTGCCCTAATGGAAAAAAAAAATCTTTAAAAACAATCAGCTTAATGAAAATATAAGCAGCCTAAAAATTACAGTAGCCCTAATATATTTAGTAAAGCAAAGAAATTACTAATTCATTCAACAATGTCTGTAGCACATAATATTTGTACAGTACCATTTTAGGTCTGGCACAGAATTTTAGAAAAACAAGGAAAGGGGACCTAATGTTGCTAGGTTCTTTGAATCAGTTACCTCCTTCCCCAGTTAATCTTCTCAATAACTTGTGATAAAGACCTTTTACAGGTAAGAAGGCTAAGATTTAGGGAGATTAAGTAAATATCTTGCCTGCGGTAACACAGTAAGAGACAGAGCTAGAATTAAAAAAGTGACTATCCGAATTCTAAGTCTATGCTCTTTACAAGATGCCACACTGAAACCTTGAGAAAGTTTTCAAGGACCTTAAATTCCAAGGAGGGAAGTAAACTATGTACATCAATGATAAAAACACAACACAACACAACACAACACAACAAAACAAAACAAAAACAGTGCATAATAGGAGCCAGAAGGTGGTATAGTGGTAAAGTACAATGTTCTGTGAGGCACCCTCACATGGGAGGTTCCTGCTTCAAGTCCAAAGACTTCCCTGAGCACAATGGGGATACACTTGCCCATGTTCCTGGGCTGGGTGAGAGCTGGAAATTGATCACTGCACCCCCTTGATCATGCCCCCCACTTTCTTTCTCTTTCTCTCTCCCTGTTTCTCTCATGGAAGAGACTAAAAAAAAAAAAAAGGCATAATAAAAAGCAATAGCTGTCATGACAAACAAATGACATGTATTTTGGGGCCAGCAGATGATGTGGTCGTTAAGGTACTGGACTCCCACATGGCTGACCACGGTTCAAATCCCAGACCTGGCGGCTTTCTCACTTTCTCTTCCTGTCACTCTCTCTCTCTCTCTCTCTGCCTCTTTGGTCAAATTAAAAAATAAATAATAATAATAAACAAATGACAAGTATTTTGAAATTAAGTGAAGGAACAATTATGCAGGTGAAGTTTACTGTAGGCTCTGTAAGAAATGGCTCCACTGAGAAGGCATTGGAACTGGGCACTGAAAGATGAGTAGGGTTTAGCCAGGTAGAGGCAGGACAAAGAGGCATCTAAGCAGTCTGCCTAATCCAACACAGAGAGGTAGGAAAACACAGGGTGTGTGCTAAAACAGGAAGGAATTTGGCTATAGCATAAAATAATTCAAAGGGGGGAAGAATAAATAGTAACAAAATATAGAGCTGGGAGGAGAATCCGGAGTAGTCTGAAAAGTCAAAGTGAGAGTATTTTGTTTCGATTTTTCTGGACCTTTACCTTCCATATTTTTTCACAACCAATTTATCAATTGTTCTTATTGTTTACCTATTACTCATCCATTTTAATAGCTTGCTAGTAATCCAGATATTCTTTAAATTGCTCTTTCAGAAGTAAAGTATGACATCAATTACAAATTCCATTGGCTTTCTTTTATTGTAGATTGGAACTTAAATCTTCAGAAAACCTGACTTTTTGATCACCTTACCTCTCTCTGCCCCTCTCTTATTTCAGATATATTGTCATGCCATATTTCCTTCTTCCCCTTTAATATTCTTTCTGGTTCTTTCATCCTCTTCTATAACTTAGGTGCTTCTTAGTTGTCTAGACTCAATTTTCTCTTTTCCTCCCCCTTCTCTAGAAATTTCTATACAATCAAGATTATTAGCCTGATGCTCTTTACATATTTCCACTCTCAAGCTTAAATTCACATTTCCAACTGTTGGATGAGTATTTACACTAGACATCTCACAAATGCATCATATTTACCACTTTCAAAGTCAAATTTTGGACTGGTTCTGGGGCCTAATATAATAGTAAAAGAGGCCAGATCTCATAGACTGACTGAAGGGTCAAGTCCTGGGCCTGATGGCATGAAAAACATGCTGCACATAAGTATGTGCATGCCCAAAATAAAGAAATGAAAGAGAAGGGATTGTGGTATAACCATGCCCCACTGGGGGGTACGTTTCTCCTCTACCTTCTCTCTGTCTCTCTGGTGAGCACATGTGTCAAATTTTGATCATCTTAGCTTTTCAAAAAAAAATCTTATTCTTCTTTCCTATTTATGATAAAGCCTCTGCCGGCCTCCTCTCCTTTCAAGATCACTACTTTTCTTGTTCCACCTTTACTTTTTCCTTTACAAAGTCTCTTCCTTTCTGTGGTTAGTGACAGCAGTCTAGTTTGGGCCACCATAATTTCATTATTGGAAGTCTCCTAATGACCCACTGAATGAAAGTTGATTTTGATTTGCTACCTTAGCTTTAAGCTAAACATTCCCAATACATCTGAATACATTATGAATGAGTAAATGCACAGTAAAGTTTTGAAAACTAAATTATGTTAGTATGTTTACATTTTATTCAGATTGTAGTATTTTATTAAAATAATTTTTAAATATTCTGCCATTTTATTTAATTGTGTAGCTTTTGACCTTGAGATGAAGATTTAAAAAGGTTTGAGGTACTAGACTCCCACACGGCCAACCATGGTTCAAATCCAGGACCTAGCAGCTTGCTCTCACTTTCCCTCTCTCTCTCTGTTTCTTTCTGGTCAAATTGAAAAAAATAATAACGATGAGGCCAGCAGATGGCATAGTGGTTATATTGCTGGACTTTCACATAGCGAACCATGGTTTGAGTCCCAGACTAGTGGCGTGAAATTCATGTGGGGCATGTGCGTGGGTACCCATGATCCCAGGAGGAGAATGGAGAAGAAGGGACTGTGGGCATGGCCATCTTCCCCTGGAGGGTGATTACTTTCCCTCTCACTGTCTCTGTCTGGCAAGCACATGTGCCTTAAGGCAAAAAAACTCTGAAAAAATTAAGTAGTAATAATGATGAATAAAATTTTTCTAAAAAAATAAAAGAGGCACTGTCAACTATTTCACATAACTTTCAGTCAGTTTTTTTCTCTCAGACACTTTTCTTATTTTTATTTTCTCCAGTTTCCAGAAATGTGCCTTAGGAAAATTTTGAATTATATTCATTCTTTCTTCTTATAGTGTGAGAAATAGTCTCTTACTGTAAGAGTACTAAACTCAAGCACTGACCTCCAACATTCACCTTCAAGAAAAAATGGTAAAGATTATCAAGACCTTAGTGTTTGATATGTCTTTGAAAAGTATTTTAATCTACAAAAGTAGAATGTAACATGTATAAGTTTCTTGCATAAGACAGTAGATGAGATCTCATTAAACAAGCTGCTGGTTATACACATGTCCATTATAGACCATTGCTTCTTGGTCTATGGATGTAGCACTTGCAGTTGGCTTAAGCCTGTTATTTCCCAATATCTGATAAAAACTCATAACACACGGAAGTGATTGAAAACCAAATACTATAACCTTCATGGTTTTTAGTCTGCTGCTTTAATCGCAAAGATACCAAATCTCTTTGTCATGAAACTACAACTTGGTTGCTGATGAAATCATAAAATAATTATAATAAAAGCCCATGATATGTATTAAAACTAAAAGGTTATGGCACAAATTTCAGAAATATGGTGTCATCAGCTAGAGTAGACATTCAGGTTAACTGTATTTCAGAGAATATTAAACTGTAGTTACACATAAATTGTGAAAAAATTTGTGTGTGTGTATATATTATATATACATATGTGTGTGTATATATATATGTATATATTCTCCAACAATTGGCTAACAAAATAAAATTAGAGAAACCTCCTTGTGTGTTCAAAGTTCTGTTCTAACTATTACTAGTAGTATGGCATTGGACAACCCCAATCTATGATTCCTCACTTGGAAATGAAAATGGTAGTAAGGTGTTGTAAGAAAAAACGAAATCCATGGAAGTTACTTAATCCCAGAAAACTCTTTGCATTATTATTGTTGTTGTTCTTAACTCTACTACCAGCACTACTTCTATTCTTACTACGTACAAAATTGATTACTGACAAAATGAGATCCTAATCTAACTGAAGAGATTAAATAGGCAAATCCTTCCATTGTCTTTCCCCATAGAATTATAGACTTCAAAGCTTACTGATAATTGGGCCCGGCAGGTGGCATGGTGGTTAAGGCACTGGACTCCCACATGGCTGACTGTGGTTCAAGTCCCAGACAAAGCAGCTTGAAAATCATACCACATGTGTGTATGTGTGTCCCAAATCTCAAGAGCAGACTGGAGTCACTTTCCTTCTCATTGTCTCTCTCTCTCTCTCTCTCTGGTGAGTGCACAAGCTCTATGACAAAAACCTTTTTTTAAAAAAAGCTTACTGATAAGTTTTAGTGATTGATGCACTGTTTAGATTAAAAACTGTATGCTATGAAAATTGAGAAATATGGACCAGCTTAATAGCCTAGTGATTAAGGGAGCCAGATCCCACATGGCCAATCACATGGTTTGAATCCTGACCCTGGCAGCTTGAAAACACTCCAAGCATGTGTGTGTGTGTGTGTGTGTCTGTGTTTGTGTGTGTGTACCCTAAACACAGAAAGGATGTAGAAATGGAGGAAAAAGGACTGCAGCATAACTATGCCCCTTTAGGGGGTGCTGATTCCTCTTCCTCTCCCCGTCTCTGTCTTTCTCTGGTGAGTGCATGTGCCCTCTGGCAAATAAATTAAAAGAGAGAAAGAGACGAAAGAAAGTGAGAACTACAACAGCTTTTTTTTTTTTAATGAAAGAATCACAACATTCCTATCTCCTAATTCTTGTCACTAAATACTTGGAATGAAAATTTCTCATTTCTTTATTATAATCTAGTTGAAATGGTAAAGAAAAACAAGTCAATAACAAAATACAGATATACTTACAAATTCTAGGATGGAGGTTAACAGAGAACTTACATTATTCTAGTCTAAGTGATCCTGAAAGCCATCTATCAGAAGGTAAACTTTAATCTGAGAGATAATGCCTATTTCCCCTTTGTAACCTGCTACACCAATACTAAGGAATAAATAGAAAGATATACCCCCATTCTTAGTATATTACGATTTAGAAAGAAGACAAGGAGGAACATAAATTCACTTGCATTATAGCCTTTAGATTTATAGTCACTCCTTTCATGGGAAAGATCACATGCATTTTAAAATAAAAATATTAGATATCTAATATAAATTGCCATTAATCTTCATAAAATCTCATTCAAATCTTCAAAAATTTTATTGTTTTCGCAAACAGATTAAATAAGAGTGAATGTTGTTCAAAGTCATAAAAGTCATGATAACAGTAGGTGATACTGGTATTCTGTCTAACCACCAAGAAAAAAACTTCAGAATCAAAAGCGCTATTTCATAACAAGAACTTGGCCTAGCCAATATTTCACAGAAGTAGAGTAAATTTGCCATGACAGAAATTCGGTCTTAAGCCATATGTCTATTCCACAATCCAACTTTACAAAAGATATTAATTCAATATGAAAAACAAATGAGATTTCCACTTGTAGTAAGGCAGCATACTAGATAACCTGAAAACACTCTTGTGATCAAGTACCTAAAAATACTGAGTACATTAAAAACAAAACAAAACAACAACCTTTAAAAATAGTGCTAGGGTAGTCAGGGTTTGAAAAACAAGTAGAGGACTGAAAACTAGAGCAAGAAACATTGGAACTATCATTGGAACACTCAAGAGTTAGTGGTCTCACTATCCTATAATGTGGGTTTTAACAATCTTGAGGATAGAACTAGTACTCCCATACATAAAGCTAAGATCCTCCACTCATTGACAAGGTGGGAATAAACACATCTACAAACACAGGAAGACCACAAGAAGCTTCTCTCAGGTCCAGCCATGCAAGCAAGGTCTTAAGTTAAACAATACTCTCAGGGTTTAGAAGGAGTATTCTTAATTAAAATCAACAGGCATACTATAAGGCATCTATTTAGGACTAAAGATATATCTCTGCTGAAGGAAGGCATCTCAATCCATACTTCACAGAATTCTGAAAAGATGAATTCCAAAAAAAAATTAACTACTAATAAAAACATTTCAATACATGCAGGGAAATAAAGCATTAAGAATGAGAATCAGGGACCAGCAGTTAGCATAATGGCTATGCCGCTGGACTCCCACATGGTCGACTGTGGTTCAAGTCCCAGACCTGGCGGTTTAAACTCATGCCGGGTGCGTGTGTGTACGTGCCCAAGATCCCAAGAGGAGAATGGAGGAGAAGGGATTGCAGTGTGGCCATCCTCCCTGGGGGGTGATTTCTCGCTTTCTGTCTCTATGTCTCTCTCTCTTTCTGGCAAGCGCACGCGCCCTATAGCAAAAACCTCTCCAAAAATAAAAATGAGAATCAGAGGAACAACAAGTAACAGAACCTGACACTCAAACTTTTTGATACTACAAAAATAAAACATGTGTGTTTATAAAATAAGAGACAACAAAAATATTGAATAGATGACCAATAAGAACTGAAAAAAGAACCAAAATAACTTCTAAAAAGAATGATAAAACAATCAAAGTTAAACTCAATAAGTTAAATAAATAGCGACAAAATATAGCTGAAGAGAGAATGGTGAACTAGAAGGTATGTTTGAAACCATACATAACACAGGACATAAAACAGAAAAAAAACAACAAGAATGAGAGGTTAACAGACATGAAACAGAGGGTGCGAAAGTGCACTACATGTGTAAGTAGACTGCAGAAAGAGAAAAAAGAGAGACTAAGATTGAGACAGCATCTGAAACAATATCTGAACATTTTCCAGAACTGAAGTAAAACACGAGTCCTCCGATTCAGGAAGCTCAGTGAGGGCTGGCTGCTGGCAGGTTTGTAACAATGTTCTGAGAAGCTGGAATCACATGAAGGTCCCTGGTTTGCATCCTGTGGCTCCTGAACACAATGGACATGCGTGTGTGTACCTATGATCCAGGCTGGCTGAGCCTGGGGTGCACTGTGATGTGAAGACCCTGTCGGGGGGTGCCTTTCTCTGTCTTTCTTGTCTCTCTTTCTCATGGAAGAAATGAATGATTAAAAAAAAACAAATCAATGAAGTCCAAGCAAGGTATATAAAAAGAAAAGCTACGTGCAGATATATTGTAATAAAAATGCAGAGCACCTAAGACAAGGTGATCTAAAAAGAACTGTCATAAATTAATTAGAATAAATTATTTAAAATTAAGTTCACTTTTTTATTCTGACAGAAAGTAGACTGACATTGTGGGAAAAGAGTGGCTATGGACTTATATAACATAAAAGATGTCTTTCATTATATTCTTGAATGCAAAGAACATATAATGGCCAAATGATTGAAAAAATTATTATGGATGAGTCATAACTAGCTCTATCCCAAGAATGCTAAAAACAAGTCAAATTTAGGACTAGCAGATGGTGTAATGGTTATGTTGCTGGACTCCCACGTAGTTGACCACAGTTCAAGTCCCGGACCCAGCAGCTTAAACTCACACCTGGCGAGTCTGCATGCGTGCCCAAAATCCCAAGAGGAGAATGGAGGAGAAGGGATTGTGGTATGGCCATTCCCCCTAGGGACTGATTTCTCGCTTTCTAGCTCTGTCTCTCTGTTGAGCACACAAGCCTTATAGCAAAAAAAAATCTCTAAAAACAAAACAAAACAAAGTTAAGCTTAAGATACATTTCTACTCAAATATTGTGGACCAGATCCTTAACCATATTCTAGCATTTTATTAACATTTTATAATAATATTTACAGCTATTCACAAATGCATGTTAAATTGGATATAGGGATATTCTTAACAAATTCATGGGTATAAAATCAGAGAGAGAGCAAATATTTTTAAAGGCATCCTAAAAGTACTTGAAAGGATAATGAGATGTAATAGTAAACATGGGCTGTTTCATTGAGTCTAAGTGTATGGTATGGGGTTGGGTACATGGATGGAGGGAAGAGGTTTGCAATAATAGTGAGAATGAAAAATACTGAGAGGCTTGCAGTTTACAGCACAATCTGAGTTAATACTGTGATGTGGCTGCCAAAGAAGGATATATACAATTATAGACTTCATTAAGAGAAGTACAGTATCCAATACATGGAAGGTAAGTGTTCTTTTTCACCCTGTGCTAGTCAAATGCATCTGATGATCTGAATTAATTTCATTCATGAGAGGGTTAAATGAACTAGGAATATTTACATGGAAAGGAGAAATCTCAGGAGAATCATCACAGAAGACACCGCTGAAACTTTCACAATGAAATGGAGTTAGATTCACTTCACATGGACTTGAGGCAGAAACAGGACTAAGGGGTAAAATTGATGCAGGGACACAGAGTTCAGCACAATATTAAGTACTACCTGATATAGTAATGAATCCCCATAGTTACAAATGTTTAGGCACCACTTAATGGAGATATTTTAGAGTACTAAAGGAGGAGTGGATACCTTTAAGGGCTCTTTCAAATTGAGACACTATGATTCTAAAAACAACGAAATGTTTTATGATTATGGTTATAATTACAAAAAATACTAGATATTCATAGGAAACTATGTATCTTGTATACACACACATATATACATAATGGAAAACAAACGCACAATTACCAAAGGTTCTTGTAAGTCTGATGCATCTGTCATATCTTTTTCATAAAATAGGAACTTTAACAGGTTTGATCTTTTTCTTTTTCCTTCATATTACTATGAAAAATAAAGGATTCAAATAATTAATCTACCTAGCAAGAAGCTTTCAGTACATAAAAATTGACTATTAATTAAACTGACTTCTATCTAGAAAGAGGATTTATAAGCAAAATTTTAATGCATAATGAATACTAATGAGTACCTACATAATTTCTGTTCAATTTTTTTTTAAAATGCCTGAAACAGTTTTGAAAACACTCTTCTGAAAAATAATTTCTTTAGAACAAATTCCACATAATGGCTATGGGCATGAATATCTTCATAAACTTATTCCATTTGTCATACTGCCTTCTGAATGGCTAATACCAGATTATAATCCTTGCCAACGATAATTTTAGTTTACGAAGTTTACTGCAATTTCACTAGCCCTAGACTTGCTCATCTTTTTTCTAGTTTTTAAAGTTATTAACAATTTTTAGTTAATAAAATTTCAGTGTCTCAAGGGTACTTCTGTGTCCTTTTGAATCCTTATAACAGTAATTCAAAGATACTCAGGTTTGCATATCTTCGACAAATGTTCCCCATGGTCTTCCCTCCCAAACACTTTTTCTTTCTTAATTATCTGCATTCATATGTTTCATATACTTTTCTTATGAAATTAAGTGTCTTTATATAGTATCAATATTAATTTTGTCATATTTTCATGCAAACATATTTTACAGTCTGTATTACCCTGCTTATTGAGATTCAGATGTGCTTTATATCTTTTAAATATACGGACTTTAAATTTTTATATGTTGAAAACCTACTGTATGATCTTTTTTTCTCTTAAAGCAAATATTTAATTCTACATTTTCTACTTGAATTGCTAGAGTTTATCCTTTATATTAACTGCCAGAGGGCATGTATACTTGTCATAGAGAGAAAGTCACCCTGATGGGGATTAGTCATGCCAAAATCTGTTCTCCACTTCCTCCGTTTTTGATTTGGGGTACATGCACAAATCCGCCTGGCATGATTTTGAACCTGCTGGGGCTGGGATTTGAACTGGCTGTCCATGTGGGATACAGCTCCTTAACTACTAGGCTACATGTTGGCTTCCTGGAATTTCACATATTTTTCTTTTTTGTAGGGAGAGATTTTTGCTATAAGGTGTGTGTGCTCACCGGAGAGATGGAACAAGACAGAGAGAAAGAGAGAAAGAAAGTGAGAAATCACCCCTCCCCTCTGGGGGGAAGATGGCCATGCCATAATCCCTTCTCCTCATTCTCCTCTGAGGATCTTGGGCATGCACGCATACAAGCCTGGTATGAGTTTTAAGTCACTGGGTCCGGGACTCAAACCACAGTTGACTACATGGGAGTACAATGACATAACCATTATGCCATCTCCTGGTCACTACATTTTTTTTTTTTTTTTTTTTTTTTTTTTTTTTTTAGATACTATTTCTTTTCTTTTTTTCTTTTTTTTAGGGAAGATTTTTGCTATAGGGCATGGGCACTTGCTGAAGAGACAGAGAAAGAGACAGCAAAAAATCACCCCTCAGAGGGGATGGTCATTTTCAATACCTTCTCTTCCATTCTCCTCTCAGGTTTTTGGTTATGCATGCACATGAGCCTGGCATGGGTTTTAAGCTGCCAGAACCAGGACTTGAACCATGGTCGACTATGTGGGAGTCCAGCGCCATAACCATTGTGCCATCTGCTCATCCCAGAATTTCATATTTTAAATTTAAATTTATTTCTTTAATCTACCTACTTGGAAGAGCAAAAGAGATTTCTTTGATTTTTAAATCCCTAACCCAGGTATAATGTGGTATGTCTTATTTCAGAGTCTTACATTATCATATATTAAGGTTTTTTTTTTTTTTTTTTTTTTAATGTGGTAAGTCTATATTCTGAATATCTCATTGTCTTCTTAGATTTAATCAATCTAACTTTCTACCATTGAATCAGTATCAATCTTTTTTAAGTATTGCTAATTTTGATACTTGACCTGGGAAGCCTAGATTACTTTTTTTTTTTGGAGAGAGACATTTTTGCTATAAAGTGTGTGCAGTTGCTGGAGAGACAGAAAGGCAGAAGGGGAGAAATCACCCCCCAGGAAGGATGGCCCGCCACAGTTCCTTCTCCTCCATTCTCCTTTCAGGATTTTGGGCATGCATGCAAACGTGCCTGGTGTGAGTGTCAAGCTGCTGGGTCTGGGACTCTAAATGAGGTCAGCCACATGGGAGTTCAGTGCCTTAATCACTATGCCACCTGCTGGCCCCTAGATTAATACTTTTTATACTAATAATTTTTATATCCTTTTGGGTTTGGTTTCTGCAATGTCTTAAATAATTCTGTAGATTTAAAAACATCTCATTGGGATTTTTGTTGAATTACATTTACTTATTTATTTAAAAGTTTCTCTTTTTTCCCCTTTTACATTTCATTACTATGTCTCTTGACAGCATACAAAATGAAGGGGCCAATAGCTGATGTGGTGGTTAGGGCACTGGACTCCCACACGGCCAACCAAGTTCAAGTCCTGGACTTGGCAGCTTGCTTTGTCACTTTCCCTCTCTTTCTCTGTTTCTCTCTATTGAGCACACATGCCCTATGGCAAATTAAAATAGTAATAATAATGCTAAATAAAATTAAATATATAATTCTTTAAAAAAGAACTTTCCCAGCATGAATATACTACATATTAGTTCAGTTAAGTTATCACCATGTACATTATCATCAACAGATGATTCTCCATTTTTGTGTCCATTAAATGTTTTGCTTTCCTCTCCCTTCCTCTTTGATTCCCTCACTCCCGCACCCCATTGCCCACCCTCCTGCCACACTGAGTCTAGTATCCACAGTTGGTCTTCATGCTTTTATACCTTCTAATCTTTCAGGTTCTGCCATAGAGTGCAGACATTCAGTATATATTAAGTGGGGACATACAAAGCCTCTTTTTCATAGTCTAGCTTGCTTCTCTTTGCATTAAATCTTCCATATTCATCACTTTCTATCAAATGTCAAGATCTCATTTTTTTTTTTAAACGGGTGAGTAGTATTCCATAGAGTATATGTGCCACACTTTTTCAATTCATTCATCTGTTTTTGGACAATTGCTTTTTTTTAAATTTAAATTTATTTATTTACATTCATTCACTGTACATCATTACAGCATACAAAATAAGATTTTCCATCCAGAGTACACTGTATATTGTCTCAATCAAGCACATCAACAAACATGTTATTGTCAACAAATAATTTTCCATTTCTTGCTTCCTGTATGTTTTGCTTTTTCTCCCCCATCCTTGATTCCCTATCTCTTACTCTCTGCCATCTTCCACTCTCCTCCCACACTGTCTCTGGTATCTATGTTTGCTCTCTATACTGTTTCCCCCCCACATTTTATTGAATTACTAGAGACCTTAACTAATCTAAATATTTTCATAGCAAACACAGCTGATATATACATTTCCATGAACACAAGTCTAACTTTAGGCATCCTATAAAATAGCACCTAGCTGGGGCTATATATCTTACTGAAGTCATTGAATAGATATTTTTTTTCTGAAACTTTTTTTTTTTGTAACTTAATTTACATTCTTTCCCTAAGCATCATCACAGCATACAAAATGTGATTTCCCTCCAGAATATACTGCATAGTGACTTAATCATGTATATTATTATAAAAAAATTTCCATTTCTAGTTCCTAGAATTTTTTTTTCACCCCTCTTTCTGACCCTCTGTCCTTTCCCACCCTCTTCTCACACTATCTCTGGTGTCTACAATTGTCTTCCATTCCTTTCCCACCCACATTGTATTGATCACACAAGTTCTTACATAATTTAACTACTTTCAATGGTAAGTTCACTCGGTACTATTGAGAAAACCAGTTTTAACTTAAATCAAAGAAATGCCAAGGAACCTTGCTTAAAGCCAGGAAACAGGTTAGGATTCTGTTCAAATGGTTGGTGCATGAACCTATCAGTCTCATTGCTTTATCTTCTGTTCTGGTTCAATTTTCCCGATTAAATTCTGGGATATAATATTCAACTCCAGACTTGTCCCTACGATTAAGTTGGCCACTTCCTTAGTTTTTGAACTCTTATTTCCGTGTGTCTGTATTTAATTTTCCTGATATAGCACCCTTGAGAACTTCTTGGAGATCTGGTCTGGTGCTGGTAAATTCGTTCAGGTTTTGTTTATCTGAGAATGTTCTTGTCTTTTCTTCCCACATGAAAGATAATCTTGCCAGGTACAGTATTCTTGGCTGAAATTGCTTTTCCCTTAACATTTGGAATATATTTTCCCATTCTCTCCTCGCTTGCATTGTTTCCGATGAGAGATCTGCTGTTAGCTTGATGGGATGTCCTTTGTAGGTAACTTGATGTTTTTTTCTTGCCAATCTTAGTATCTTGTCTTTGTCTGTGGTTTTGGTCAACCTGGCTATAATGTGTCTTGGAGAAGATCTTCTTGGGTTGATTCTATTTGGGGTCCTTTGTATTTCTTGGGACTGGATCTTTGAATGCCTCTCTAGGTTTGGAAAGTTTTCTTGCAGGATTTCATGGAATAGATTATCAATGCCCTTATGGGTCTCTTCACCTTCTGGAATGCCAATTATCTGGATGTTTGGACGTTTGATGGTATCTAGTACTTCTTGCATATTATTCTCAAATTTTTGGGTCATTTTCTCAGTCTTCGTGGTGGATTTTTCTAGGCCAGCAATTTTCTCTTCTACATCTGAGATTCTATTTTCTGTATGATCTAGTCTGCTTTCAATACATTCAAGGGAGATTTTGACTTCCTGTATTATAGACTTCATTTCTAACAGTTCCGTTTGATTCTTTTGTAAAGTGTGTAATTCCTCTTTAAGATCTTGAAAGAATTTCCTCACCTCCTGGAACTCATCAACTTCTTTCTTTCTCTTTAGCAGTTCATTGTCTCTCTTCTCGTCCATCTCTGTTAGTTTCGCCATTATGAATGCTCTAAATTCTTTATCAGACATTTCCATGATTTTCATTGAACTGCTTGTGGATGAAGAAGAGTTATTCTTTTCCCTTGGAGGAGAGGTATTTTCTTGCTTTCCCATATTTCTTGTGGTCCTGCGGTGATTTTTTGCTATCTGATTGATGGTGTGTTTCTTTCTAATTCTTGAAGTTCAATCTAGTTCGCAGGAGACATGAGGAATCTTCTTCTGAAGGCCTCGCCTCTCCTGTCACGGTAGCTTGTTTGCTGGAGGCTGAATTATCAGTAGAAAATCTTCATTTCTCTTGTGCCCTGAAATACCTAGTTCGCAGGAGCCATGAGGTATCTTCTTCTGAAGGCCTCACTTCTCCTGCCACGCTAGCTTGTTTGCTGGAGGCTGAATTATCAATAGAAAATCTTCATTTCTCTTGTCCCCTGAAATACCTAGTTCGCAGGAGCCATGAGGAATCTGGACATTTGCTTTGATTCCATGATACATTTAAAATCTAATCAACACTGAGACAATTAGGCCTTTTACCATCCAGTACTATGATACTCTTTTCCCATTGAATCATCTAAAAAAAAGGTTTTGTAATTTTTTTCTTTCCACAAAGACAAAACAATCAGTAGTTTTCTTCAGAAGTTTTATGATTTTTGTTGCTATTATACTAGCATTCTGTTTTAGTTTTTAGGTGTTTTCTCCTGATGTACAAGGGTGTTACAAATGTTCTATCCTATCACCTTACTTGTTTTTGTTTGCTTTTTAAATTTTCTTTAAGAGGTTTAGGCCTTAAAGCATGTTTGCCCACTGGAGAGAGAGACGAAGACAATGAGAGGGAAAGTAAGAAATTATCCTTCAGTGGCGATAGCCATGCCGCTGCCCTTCTCCTCCTAGGATCTTGCGCACACGCACACATGCACTCAGAGTGAGTTTTTAAATCATAGCGTCCAAGACTCGAACTGCAGTCGGCCATGTGGGAGTCCAGTGATGTAACTGCTAAGCCATCTGCTGGCCCCATCATCTTACTCTTTAATAGTCAATTGTGGGGCTAGTAGGTGGCATGGTGGTTAAAGCACTGGACTCCCACATGGATGACCATGGTTTGAGTCCTGGACCTGGTGACTTACTGTCTTGCTTTCCCTATCTCTCTCTGACTCCAGTTAAACTAAATAATAATAATAATAATAATAAAAACTAAGTAAATAAATACTTTTTAAAAAAATAATTACATATAATACTATATAGCTCCAGCATGTATATTACAAAAGAGTCATTTAGTATTTCTATGTCAAATTCAAATAAAATGAAATAAAATATGTATTTTAAAATTCCTTTTAATAGAATTATCTGTTTACCAATGTTTTTTCCTCTGTGTATATACATGAAGAGATGTATGGAATAATGTTTACTTACTGTTAATGATAGTTACTTTGGATATTTGTAGATGTTTTGAGTTTCCTATTTTTCTCTCTTTGTACTAAACTGTCTTGATTTTTATAATGATTGGGAATCATTTTTACAAAAATTCAAGTCATTTGGAAAATATTTAGTGAGCTACATTTATTACAATATCTGACATTGTAACTCAGCATGTAGTTGGTGCTAAATAAACATGGGCATAAACTAAGGGAGAAACGGAATCAGAATACTAATCCTAGAAGCCATTAGAGTGATGTGTGGGGGCTCTGAAAGAGGAGAAACTTTGTGAGAAGAAAGGGATCTCAAATGTATCACATACAGTAAAAATTACTAAGAGAACAGCCTCAGATAAAATAATGTATAAGTAAAAAGAATGAGGTCACTTTTATGAAGGGCATACTTACTTGGTAACAGATAAGCATTATATAATTTATTTAACATTTTCTATTTGCCAGCGTGTTCTTGCTTTGCTAAATTCACTTTACTGAATCACATCACTCTCAACATTTAATTTAAAAGAGTGAGTATGTGGACAAATTATTTTAAATACTGTACATGGAATGGATTAGTAAAGGAAAAAAAAGTGAGTTCTTTGGCTAGATTTTATTAGTATACATCAGAATTACACAAAATAGCTTCTGAAGAATCATAAGATTTTATAGAGTGTTTCCCAAATAGAGTAGCATGCAGGTGATTCATGGAAATTTATCACATTTTAAGTTTAGGGACTACTGGTCCTGACCTCATCCAGGGCACATATCAACATTGAGCTCTTTCCTTCACCTGCAAGGTCATTCTACTTTGTCATTCTGTTTTTAAAATCCTAATTCCAAACTCCTCACTGAATTCGTGGGACTTCTCAAATTCCCCAGAAGTACTTTGCTCCATTTTTCAAGACAGGATATTCATTAGGGAAAGGGTGCTTTTGATCACATGACTGTGAAAACTACCCTTCTTTATCACCTTGTCTAAATGACAAGCCTGGACTCCCTTAGTACATCTAACTGCCAAATTAAGTTCACCACATCCTTCTGACCTTGGGGTGCTGTGATTTTCACACTTTCAAATCCCTCTCCAAACTAGAACTAGAGTAATTTTCAAAGCTGAAATTTAATCTCATCACTTCCTTGCTAGAGAACCCATGAATTCTCAAAGTACAAATTCATTAACACTACTACCAGGTTCTTCATAGTCTCAGTTCAGCTTTCTTCTCCATCACAATCTCTTGACGCACTCCTTTCATACATTACACAAATTCTAAAATCCAATTAATTCTCAGAACATATGATATTTGACACCTATTTCTCATGGCCTAAAATACTTCTTCTTTCCATTTTCCTTTTCCTCGTAATTCATAACCATCCTTCAGATCTCAGCCTCCATGCGACCTTCTCCACAAAGACTTTTCTGAACTCTCTGTACTAGTGCACAAACTCCCTATGTTTATCTTTACTGTCATACTTTCCATATGGTATTTTAATAGCCTGTTTACCTCTTTGTAATCTCCAGTAGTCCAATAAAACTGTGTCGTTTCACTACAACTCTAGTAACTAGCACATAAGCAGTATTCAGTCCTTAATAAACATGTCAAACTGGACTAAATTGCTGGAAGAGCTAATTATTCTTTTGGACTGCCTGCAAATTTTGTTATCATAGCATGTTTTTACAAAAGTACATTTGGAGGGGCCAACAGGTAGTGTGGTGGTTGAGTGCTAGAATTTCTACATGGCTAACCATGGCTCAAGTCCTGGACCTGGCAGCTTGCTTTCTCATCTCTCTCTCTCTCTGGAAAACTCATGCAAAATAATAATAATAAATAAAACAAATAATTTTTTTTTAAGAAAATACATTTAGAACAACTCTGTAGGGTAGCAGTTCAGCACTGTGGAAAGGAAGCAGATCCCACATGGTTGACCATGTTTCAAAACTCAGCCCCAGATTACTTAAAAAGCACACCAGGCACATACATATGCATGCCCAGGATCATGATGGGACAAAGGAATGGAGAAAAGGGGATAGCAACATGATTCGCCCCCACTGGGGGAGAGGAAGGTCCCCTCTTTTCTTTTCTCTGATGTGTGCACACACCCTCTCGTCTCTCTTTTAGAAAAAGTACATTTAACACTAAAAAACAATTTAGTTCTGTTAACCGTGGCCAACATATCAATGCGAATGATGCATCCTTCCATCCAGCAGTTACAGGTATTCATCCTAAGGATCCAAAAGTATTCAAGTATCCAGACAAGCACAAAGAGGGATGTACTGGGTGTTCATTGCAACATCGTCTATGATGGGAAATTTTCCTTTCAAATAATTAGGTTATATCACAATACCAAAGTAATGTTCCACTTACATACAATAGTATGTATGTAAAAATACATACAAGCCAGAAACAAAAATATTTAAAAGGTAGTGTACCAAAATGAAAACAATGCCTAGTTCTGTAGAAAGCAGTATCATATGACTTAATAAGTCTATAAACTACTGATTCTAATAATAAAGATAAACTTATTTCTGTTTAGAAGAAGAATGTTTCTTTTTTGGAAGGAATATTTAAAATAATTTTTTCTTTACAAACTTGGTTGGAGGAGTCCGACCGGCGAGGCCCTAGGATTTGTCTGAGCCCCCCGACCTTTGAGCTTCGCTTCCGGTCAGATCAATATGCTGGCAAGGCCACTGTTGTGCACCCCCTGACCTTGGAACAAAGCTTGGGTCAATTAGCATGTCAGCAAGGCTGCTTGCTATTTGCTCCAGAAAACTGGTAGCCTTGCTGGGAAGCGACCCCCCTTTGACTCCCCAATTTACTACTATAAAAGAATTGCATAGCTCTCTTATATATCCTGAGTATATGATAAAATTTTCCAGGAACTCCCCTGACCCGCTCCCCTTTGCTATAATCACCTACTATTAATTACAATGCTTTATCTCCATGGTCACAGTAGAGGGTGGGCTGAAGTTCTATCTAGGCAAAAATAATCTTGACCTTTGGAAGACCCTTCAAAATACATTTAAGGTAAACTTAATCCTTTCTTTACTTAAAATAGGATTAGGCCAAAACTGGCCCAGGACACCTCTGCCCTCACCAAGCGAAATAGATAAATATTTTAGGACTCCTCAAATCAAGTTTTAGATCCCTATAAAACTATGTAAGTATCATTCTTTATTAAGATCCAAAGGAACTAATATCTATTCTTGAGATTTTCTTTTCTCAGAGCCATTCCTGGTAATCACAAAATGGCTGCTGCGCAGCATCAGCTGATAATCATCTCTGCTTACCGGAACCGCCTTCCCAAAACTGCATTCTATGGAGACCCACCTACAATTCCATGGAGACCCACCTACAAATGAGGAACTGCACGAGACCCACCCTTAATCCAACCCTGAACTGCAAGAGACCCACCCTTAATCCAACCCTGAATAGAATCTATGTTCCCTATTGTTAAAAACTTTATGAGCTGATAATTGAAACATGTAGCCCCTCTCCCTTTACTTGCATGTAACACATTTTCAATAAAAAGGCACGATGATTCCTAGCAGTTGTCACTCCCCAGAGAGCGATCTCTGGGGGGTGTCCGGCAGAGGACATGCGTGAAAAGGCACCAAGGCCTCTGTCTTCTGTTCCCCTGCGCCGCCTCCATCGAGATAACCCACCCCTGCCGAGGCTGGTCCCCGGCACTTGGTAGGTACTATGATTCATCATCCCTTCTGTGCCCTTCATTAAAAACAATAATAAAAAGTTAAATTGGGCTGGTCCTGTAGCTTAGTAGTGAGGTGACCTAGAACCCACATGGCCTACTGTGGTTTGAAACCCCATCCCAGCAGCTTGGAAAACACACTGGGCAAGTATACCCCAAATCCTGACAGGATGGAGGAAACAGAAGAGAATGGATTGTGGCATGACCACATCCCCTTCAGGGGTGTTTTCTCTCTGTCTCTGCTTCTTTTTGATGAGTACACAGCCCTCTGGCAATTTTCTTTAGCTATAGGGCATGTTTGCTTGCTGGAGACAGAGAGAAAGAGAGAAAGAGATAGAGCCAGAGAAAGAAAGAAACAGAAAATGAAAGAGAAAAAGTGTGAAAGCACTCCCCTAAGGGGAAGGTCATGCTACAATCCCTCATCCTCCTTTTTCCTCTTGAGATTTGGAACACACATGACATGTACCCTGTGTGTTTTTCAAGCTATTGGGTCTGGAACTCAAACAGCACCATTGGCCATGCGTAATCCAGCCAACCTCCATGCCATCAGCTGATTCCAAAAGTTTAAAAGTGAAAGAATCAAATAAAAATACTCTGGTGTTCAGGACACTTAATGTATCATTTTTTTTGAAACCAATTTATGAATGTAATTATGAAAACTTTTATTTCCATCATTTACTCACTTCATAATCTCAAATATCTTGGAGTGACTATATTAGGTCTAGAAGAGATTAATAGGTGTAGAATATTTGAATGCATACACAACATTCAGATTTTTCTATTTGTAGAACAAATGAATGCTATTTGTACTATATAATAAGTCTATTACCACAATGCAATGACAATACTAAGACTTTAAACAAAGATTTCTCAAAATTTCCACTGCAATTTTATTATGTTTGACTATGAATAAATATATAAACTATACAAATTTGATAAAACTTTAAGCCTAAATCACTTAAAAACATTTTGTTCAAATTTGGTCTCACCTCTCAATATTAAATAGTTTGGTAAATACATAAATACATAAGCTTATTTTCCAGGGAAGAGACAGCTCTTGAATATGGCCACTATGCCACTAGAGGATGTTTCAGAGATTAGTACAAACCGTTACATCTTTTCAAAGCTTCTTTCCTGTCCTAGGGCCCATGGGGACAAGAGATGGGGGAGAAAATAAGGAGATAGGGAAGAAAAGGAAAGAAAAATATCCACAATTTTGTCTAACAGTAACAATAAAGTTCCAAATTTACTAAAACAACAAGAAGAAACAAAAAAAGATCAAGCTCTATTTTCCTTCTGAGGTAGCTACGCATCATCCATAGTGCATATAAAGCTTTGTGGATACAACAGGCACTAAGCCATAGTAAGGGCCATCATTTTGTGCTGCCTGACTTTTAGGAAAACTCTCACCTATGTTGTGGTAAAGATCAGCTGTAAATGAATCTACAGATTCTCTGCTTCTAAAACCCTGGCTGGCATTTAGCTGAAAATAATCGGCATCCTCAGAGGCTCTTTCCCGTGGATGCAAGTGCTGACTCATTCCCAGGTTATTGCGGCAGAAAAGGCCAGTTTTTCCTTTCCATAAGGCTACATGGACTTAACCTCTCTGTGGGTTTCCTATTCTGTTACCACCTGGCAGACAAACAGGACCAAAAAACTTGCTTGAACTGTGCTAGACCAACCCTCCAAGAAAATAAGAACAAGATGTGAGCCAGGAAAAGCACTTTGGAAACTACTTGCACCTAATAAAAACATTTTTAATTTAGCTAATGTGAAATCCAAAGTAGTTCGGTCCAAATGAAAAAGATGCTTTATTTGTATTTATGTGAGTTCTTAAATTAGTCTTGATTCATGCTTTATGAATAAAAACTACCATTTTATAGAATAAAACACATGGCCTTCATGTACCCCTACTGTTCTTCATTAAACTAATGTGAGATATGTGGCAAGATTCAATATTTGCCCTTAATTTTGTGAATAAATCAAAATTATCTCTTATAGAGTAAATTCATTAAAAATTATAATCAACAAAGCAATGTAACTAGAATTTCACATGGCTACCTTTAACTTTTTTCTGTTTCAGGATTGTCCCAAGTACTACACTAAAGCATTCACTTACACTATCTTATTGAATTGATACAACGAATTCTAAAGGGATGCTATTTTTACAGGTAGGGAATTGAACAGAGAGAATGCTGTGGGGAACTGAATAGAGGGAATGGCATATACAAAGATAATGAGGCAAGAATAGCAAGGCAAAACGAGGTTAACACTTCCGCTTACCTAGAAGACAGTGTACAATAACTAGAACTACATAGAGTAAATCTAGGCAAGCAAAAATGGCATATCTCACACATATTACACCCTCAGCACCAAAACAGAAGTTTTATTAGACAGTTGAGCATGAAGATTATGTAAGAAAACAATGGGGGCAGGAGGAAAGTTCTTTTAGTGGATAATAATTTAAATGGTAATTCTAAAACTTTTGAATATATCAAAATCACCAGAAGTCATGTTAAGATACAGATTGCTGATCTCTACTGCCATAATTTGTAATTTTCTGTTTAGAGTGGGGACAGAGGTTTCCATTTATAACAAATACCTTGGGGCAGTCAATTCTGCTTGGAGTGAGAACTAGTGCTTGAGAACCACTGGTTCAATGAAATGTTACATATGTAAATCTGAAATTGTATTAATGTTTTCTTAGCCTTGAATATAAACCTAGGTTAGAAACTGAAGAAAATAAGCTGCTTTATATCTAGTCAAATTTCAATACTTACAGTTACACATATTAAAAACTTAATAGACAACTGGTAAATGATGAATAAGTAAAGTTTTGCTCTCAGGTAAAGTCACTAATAAACAAGCTCAGGTATTTTTCAGGGGCAATAGGATCACAGGCACCCCTTTACAAGCTTAATGTGCTTTCATTGTTGCAGTTAACACAGCTTTCAGAATGACTTGTCTTATATGCAGTTTACAGGGGGGTTTCAGTGAAGAGAGTAGTCTTCTAAAATCGTGGTACTTTCTTGATGTGTTTTTAACATGCATCACTTGATTGGTTGGTGGCACTGCACTCTGGTTTCATAACGTGTATTCAGAACCTGCACCATACTACTACTAGTTCAAAAGGATACAAATCGGGTATGTGACATGGAGTGAATATCTGAAGCTGATGTAAAAATCAAGACCCAAACAAAACAAAAACAGAACAAAGAACATTAACAAATGGATTCTGGAGCTAGCTCTTAAAGTACTTTTTTTCCTCTTCTTCCTTTGAGGCACTTCCCTGGCTCAAGTTGTGTTGAGAGAGGAGTCCTGATGTTCAGCATTAAAAGTAACCTTCAACTCTCATGATGCTGTAAGTATCTTGAGGTAGGATCTGCTATGTCACAAGTGGGGTATGGCTCAGACTTCACACATTAGATCAGGTCTACTTAGAAAGAGCTGGAATAGAATGGCAAAGATTCCTTTCTCATGTTCCACTGATTTGCAGGGTAATCCTTATAATTCACACTGGAGATCTATCCTAATACCTAACAAGGCTTTCTTTGCCAGAAACTCTGACTCAGTCTATAACCTTAATCTCACTATAGTCTTACCACATGGTTCAAATTCTAACTGGTTCTAGTTTACCAACTGTTAGGACTAATTTAATGATAAAGTATTAACTGCTTTATTAATTGTCATCTCTTTTCAACATGACAACTGTGCAAATAAAAAAGAAATCTTATTCTTGTTAAAATCTTTTTTTTTTTTTTTTTTTGAGTTTTTGTTATAGGGTGTATATGCTTACCGGAAAGATACAGAAAAAGTGAGAAATCATCCCCCAGGGGGATGGCCATGCTGCAACACACCGCAATCCCTCCTCCTCTAGTCTCTCAGGATTTGGGGTGTGCATGCACATGCACCTGGCCTGACTTTCAAGCCACTGGGTCCAGGACTCAAATTATGCAGTGGAATCCAGAGCCTTAACCTCCATACAACTTGAGGGCCCACAAATTCATATTCTAATATCTCTTATAAAACTTTACAACATACCTGTTTACAAAAACAACAGTAATAATAATAACACCAAAAGCAAGTATCACTTATGTATTCTCATTTGAAAGTTTTGCATGGAAAGACCATGAGATTTACCATAAGAAGGTACATTTGTGATTATTTTAAATAAACTTTCTAGTGTGCTTTGGTTATAATGACTTATTCTGAGTTCTAAACATTTTAAATCCAGATCCATTTTCTTATAGGCACAATGTAACAGATGTGGCTGGGAGACTTTAAAATGAGTGGAGCATTTCAAAGATGATTCAAGATTTACTGTTTCAAGATTTATATTTCAAAAAGATAATGTTTATATATGAGTTCATGACTAGACATATTAATCACATCCTGAAAAAAATATATCCCTCATGACTGTTCTTTGCTCAGCTGTAGGAAGTTAGAACCTAGAGTAATTAGCAATAAGGTGTCATTTTATGAATGAAAATTTTAATATTACAGAGTAAAAATACTAAAGGATTTAGTCTCAAACTTAAAATTAAACCACCTCCTCTCTACAAGAAAATAAGGCAGAGAGATTTACTCTTGAATTAAGCTGATTGACAAAATTAGCCAATAATCCAGTCATTTAACTTCTATTTGATGTCACCATTTCTCATTAAATACACTTTCAAAGTCCTTCTTTATGCCATACCGGTCTAGGTAAAGTTACACCAAATCCTCTATCATAAATATTCTTTCTTATCATCCCTGATCCATTTAAACCACAGAACACATGGGTGAATACTAACTGTTGTTCATAGAACTTCCAATAATTTCTTCTAAAATTAAATATGCAGTTTTCAAAAAGACGAGACTGAGTCATGGTCTCTTTGAGATTATTCTTGAATGTCTCGTAACAGAACTGCATCCTGTCTCACTGAAAATGTAATACTGTTCTATGTCTGGTGTTGCCCCAATAGCTTTTTCAAAAATGCATTTACCAGGTTCCATTATATGCTGTGCCACATGCATAATTGATGCTTGATACATTTGTGGGATAAATATTTCAAAACAATTTTAAACATTTTCCTTTTGACCAACATCTCAGTTAAATAAGAAAAATGTTTTTGAGCTCTACTGCACACATGGCGATTAAAGTTAATAATAATGTATTTTATATTTCAAAAATGTTATGAGAGTAAAATTCAAATGTTCTTATAGCAAAATAGTATGTGAAATGAGGGTATGTTAATTAACTTGATTTAATCATTCTACAATATATATGTATATATGTATGCATATATATCAAAATATCACATTGTATGTCATATTACATGTAATAATTATCAATTAAAAATGAAAGATGGTACAATGGTAAAAATGCAATGTTCTATGAGGCAGTCTCACATGGCAAGGTTCGCAGTTGAAGCCGGAGATCTCCCTGAGCAGGTCAGGAAGACACATGTGCATGGTCCGGGGCTGACTACAGCTAAGGGAGCATCATGGCATCCAGACCCTGCTGCGGGGGCTCTATTTCTGTCTGTCTCTCTATATACATCTCACTTGCTCATGGAAGAAATAAGCAAACTTTAAAAAAAGTAAAATACAATAAAAAATAATAAAATTCAAAATTAAACATTTTTCGATCAATGATAAAAATGGATTGTGAACCAAAGGTTAGAGTTAATTCACACTACTACTTAAGATCTGTTACAAACAATACAAACTAGTAAAAATACTACTTATCCTAATTCAGAAATTTATAACAAAAAATTCTAATCATTTCATAAAATATATTAACATATGGGAAGGTGACTTCTGGGAAATTAACTTTCCAGGTCTAAAAAGAAGATAGAAAATGTAAACTCAGAGGCTTGAATACTAACTGTAGTAGAGACATCTGTTCTTTTGGCCACATAGCACTCAAAAAGCTTTCTATTTTAAAAGAATTTCAAGGTAAGCTTAATAGTAGAACTTCACATCCTACTATAGAAGCCAATGATCTGGAAAGATCTCACCCACCTAGCAGCTGGAACATACAGATATGACGTCAGCAGAAACAAAAGCTGCTTTTACCCAGGATCCTAAGTCTTTCTCTTTTTAAGAGAGATTTTTGCTATAGGGTGCAAGTGCTTGTCAGAGAGACAGAGAGACAGAAAGCAAGAAATCACCCCTAGGGGAGTGGCCAGGCTATAATCCCTTCTTTTATTCTCCTCTTGGGATTTTGGGCATGCACACACAAGCACTCTGCATGAGTTTTAAGTTGCCAGGTCTGGGACTTAAACCACAGTTGACTATGTGGGAGTTCAGCAACGTAACCATTATGCCATCTGCTGATCCCAACCCTTAATCTTAGATATTAGGCAGGGAAAGTAAAAGAACAGGCCAAAGCTGGGATGATATGAGTATCAAAAAGTATAATTCCTGTCATTCATTTCATCCTATTGAATACATAAAAATCTCAATAAATACTCATAAAAGAAAAAGCCAGATAAACAAACAAAAAACTCATTTGCCATTTTAGAGCTGACTATTGTACTTGTTTTTGTAAAAATTGGAAATCAAAGAAAATAATTAAGGATTTATTCTGCCTTTTCAATAACTTTATCTCAAAGTAACCAAAAGCCTTCTTTGATGAACAAAAGCTTTTCTTTATAGAAGAATGCAAAAAGTCACCTTATAATATACCTACCAGGAAAAGTCTAATTCTACAGTAGAGAAGACCAGCCAGTAAAAGCTGAATGTACATCATCTGTTTCGAGTGTGTGAGGGATAAGCAGATATCACACACATCCTGGACACTGTGTAGGAACCCATTCCAAGAGTTTAAAATCAGAACTAAACTTTTTTTTTTTTCCTAATTCTAAGAGGGTATATGCAAGACAGAGGCAGAGAAGAAAAGGAAGAAAGCAACCCTTAGCCCATGGTCACACCACAATCCCTTCTTGTTCATTTCTTAATCCTGTTGGAATTGGGAATGCATGTATCTATGTCCAGTGTGTTTTCCAAGCTGCCTGGGCCAAGATTCAAACCACTGTCAGCCATGTGGGATCTGGCTTCCTTAAATACTAGGTTGTGGGGCTGACCTTGATTAAAAGTTTTAAATCTTTCTGATAGCAAAAAAAGCAGAGGACAGAGCAATAAAAAATCGTGGAGAAAAAAAAAAATCAAGCACACTTCCAGACCCCCAGGCTCCAGACTCCACCTTCTAGACCTTCCTGGACTGCCAGCAGGCAATAGCGTGTCCTGCAAGCCTCTGGCCAGCAAGGGATACTGAGGGAGGGTCACCTCTGACCCCCACCTCACTTCCAGACCCCCAGGCCCCAGACTCCACCTTCTAGGTAGGTAGCCAGGATCTCCTTAAGGCGGGGTTTTTTTTCTCTTTTCTTTTCCCTTGACCCCCCTGCATTCTCTTTTTAACACCTAGCCCTCCTTCTCCCCCCAGACCTTCCTGGACTGCCAGCAGGCAATAGCGTGTCCTGCAAGCCTCTGGCGAAATCGCGCGCCGCGCTAACTCGCGGCGCGCGACTTTTTCTTAATTTTTCTGTGTTGTCTTTCCTTTCATTGCATATTGTCCTCTCCTCCTTATTTTTTACCGTGCCAGACAGACTAGACAGGTCTAGAATCATATATCTGAAATTTCCTAGGAAGGTAAGTGTCTTTGGGATCCTTCCTAGTACTGATCCCCTTTGAAAAAGGAGATTCTGCTTGTTAGACACTTCTGTAGAGTTCCCCGCCTGAAAACACAGTGGTAAAAACAACAGAAGAGAGACTTCAACAAACAGCTATTCACATCAAAAAGGAAAGACTCTTACTTCTCGTGGGACAGAAGTTCTCCCAAGAAGTCTTTAAAAGGGAAGTAATCCTCCAATGGCTAAAGGTAGAAAAAGAGCCTCAGGTCTGAATAAACAAGAAAATATGTCTCCAACAAAGGAAAATGCCCCTCCATGTCTCGTAAATATGGAGGACGTTACCAAAATGACAGACACAGAATTCCGAACATTCATGGTGACCAAATTCTGTGAATTGGAAAAAAAAAAGAGACAACGAACTACAGGAAATTAGGAAGTCCTTCCAGGATATGAAAGAAGAAATGGATACTCTGAGAAAGAATCAGGTGGAACTATTAGAGATAAAGTCTATAATACAAGAAATCAAAAACTCTCTGGAAAGTATTAAGAGCCGATTAGACCATGCTGAAGATCGAATCTCTGATGTAGAAGATAAAACCTCTGATCTAGAAAAAAACTACAAAAAGATCGAGAAAATAACTAAAAAACATGAGGATAATATACGAGAAATACTAGACTCTATTAGACGCCCAAACATCAGAATAATCGGCATCCCAGAAGGTGAAGAAACTAATAGCGGAATGGAAAATCTATTCCATGACATCTTGGAAGAAAATTTCCCAAGCCTAGAGAGGCACCGAACCATCCGGACCCAAGAAATACAAAGGACCCCAAATAGAATCAACCCCAGAAGATCTTCCCCAAGGCACATCTTAGCCAGGCTGTCTAACGTCACAGAAAAAGACATGATACTAAAACTGGCAAGAGAGAAACGAGAAATAACTTACAAAGGCCATCCCATAAGACTAACACCAGACCTCTCATCAGAAACAATGCAAGCAAGAAAAGAATGGGAAGACATACTGAAAGTGTTAAGAGAGAAACAATTTCAGCCAAGACTATTATACCCTGCAAGATTATCCTTCATTTGGGAAAAAAAGATTAAAATCTTCTCAGACAAACAAAACCTGAAAGAATTTGCCAACACCAGACCAGCTCTTCAAGAAATCCTGAAGAAAGTACTGTTCCAGGAAAACTAAAGACGCAACAGCCAGAAACAAAGAACTAACAGGCAACTAAGACAATGGCTAACTTAAATGTCGGTACAGACCCTATAACATCGATAATAACATTGAATGTTAATGGGTTAAATTCTCCAATCAAGAGACACAGACTGGCTGAATGGATAAAAAAACAGAAACCCTCTATCTGTTGCCTACAAGAAACCCACCTCATGGAAAAAGACATACATAGACTGAAAGTGAAGGGGTGGAAAAAGGTTTTCCATGCAGTTGGGAACCAAAAAAGAGCTGGAGTTGCGATACTAATTTCTGACAAAATAGGCTTTAAAACAAAAAGTGTCCAAAGAGACAAAGAAGGGCACTATATCATAGTAAAAGGCTCTATAGATCGAGAAGATATAACGCTTATTAATATCTATGCTCCTAACACAGGAGCACCCAAATATGTGAAGGAAAGATTGTTAGATCTGAAAGGGGAGATAGACTGCAACACACTAATTGTTGGAGATCTCAACACCGCATTATCCCCTCTGGACAGATCATCTAGGCAAAAAATAGGTAGAGAGATCAAGGACCTAAATGATACCATAAATCAATTGGACTTAACAGACATCTATAGAACTTTCCACCCAAAAACCACAAGATATAGTTTTTTCTCACCCCGACATGGAACTTTCTCGAAGATTGACCACATCATAGGACACAAAGCAAGCCTCTGCAGATTCAGAGGCATAGAAACTATTTCCAGCATCTTCTCTGACCATGATGGAATTAAACTCGAGTTTAATTTCAAGAGAAATCCTCAAAAATACCTAAAAACATGGAAACTAAATAACCTACTCCTGAATGACTCCACTATTACCGAAGAAATAAAGTCCGAAATCAAAAGATTCATGGAAGCCAATGACAATGAAGATACAAGTTTCCATAATCTTTGGGACACTGCCAAAGCAGTCATAAGAGGGAAGTTCATAGCAATTAGTGCACATAAGAGGAAGACAGAGAAAAGGCTAATGGATCACCTAACATCAAGCCTTAGAGAATTGGAAAAGCAACAGCAAAAAAATCCAAAAAATTACAGGAGAAAGGAAATAATAAAGATCCGAGCAGAAATAAATGAAATAGAAAATAAACGTACTATACAGAAAGTAAGTGAAAGCAAAAGCTGGTTCTTTGAAAGGATAAACAAAATTGATACTCCACTAGCGAGACTTATTAAGAAGAAGAGAGAAAGGAACCAGGTGAATCAAATCTGCAATGAGGCTGGTAACATAACAACAGACATAGTAGAAATTCAAAACATCATTAGAGGATACTTTGAACATCTATACGCTAAGAAACAAGATAATCTGGATGAGATGGACAAATTCCTGGACAAATATAATCTACCAAGAATGAGCCAGGAAGAAATAGAAAGTCTGAATAGGCCCATAACAAGCCAGGAGATTGAATCAGTAATAAGTAACCTCCCAACAAAGAAAAGCCCTGGACCCGATGGATTCACCTCTGAATTCTACAAAACTTTCAAAGAAGAGTTAACTCCCATTCTGCTCAAATTATTTCTAAAGATCCAAAAGGGTGAATCTCTCCCTAATTCATTCTATGAAGCCTCTGTCACCCTCATCCTCAAAACAGATAAGGACAGGACAAGGAAGGAAAACTATAGACCAATATCTCTGATGAACATAGACTCAAAGATTCTCAACAAGATACTAGCAAATCGTATTCAACAGCTTATACAGAAGATCATACACCATGATCAGGTAGGCTTTATTCCAGGAATGCAAGGTTGGTTCAACATACGCAAAACCATAAATGTAATACACCATATTAATAGGAAGAAAGACAAAAACCATATGGTCATATCGATTGACGCAGAAAAAGCATTTGATAAGATACAACATCCCTTCATGATCAAGACTCTTAGCAAAATCGGCATAGAAGGGCCATTTCTCAATACAATAAAAGCCATCTATGAAAAACCCATAGCGAACATCATCCTGAATGGAGAAAAGCTGAAAGCTTTCCCACTAAACACAGGAACAAGACAAGGATGCCCACTTTCTCCTCTCCTTTTCAATATAGTACTGGAAGTCCTCGCCAACGCAATCAGAAAAGAGGAAAAAATAAAGGGCATTCGAATAGGAAAAGAAGAGGTGAAACTCTCTCTATTTGCAGATGACATGATTGTATACATAGAAGACCCAATGGTCTCCATGGAAAAACTACTGGAAGTAATACATGAATTCAGTAAAGTTGCAGGATATAAAATCAATATACAGAAATCGATAGCATTTCTATATACGAATAACAGGCAGACTGAGATAGAACTGAAAAAACTTATTCCGTTTACCATAGCCACTAAAAGTATAAGATATTTAGGAATAAATCTAACCAAAGAAGTTAAAGACCTCCACAAGGAAAACTACGAGAAGGTGAAAAAAGAAATTGAAAATGACACAAAAAAATGGAAGGACATCCCATGTTCATGGATTGGAAGAGTTAATATAATCAAAATGGCAATTCTACCCAAATTAATCTACCTATTTAATGCAATGCCAATCAAAGTACCAGACACATTCTTCACAGATCTAGAAAAGACAATCTTAAAATTTGTCTGGAATCATAAAAGACCCCGTATTGCTAAAGCACTTCTACACAAGAAGAATGGAGTGGGTGGCATCTCAATCCCTGATCCAAAAATATATTACAAAGCTGTGGTAATAAAGACAGCATGGTATTGGCACAGAAACAGACATGTGGACCAATGGAACAGAATAGAGTCCCCAGAAATAAGTGCCCAAACATACAGTCAACTGATCTTTGACAAGGGGTACCAGTCAATCCAGTGGGAAAATGTAAGCCTCTTCAGCAAGTGGTGCTGGAGAAACTGGACTTCCACTTGCAGAAAGATGAATCTGAACCCCTACCTCTCTCCTTTGACAAGAATCAAGTCAAGGTGGATCAAGGATCTAAATCTAAGACCTCAAACTATAAAGCTGCTCCTGGAGAATGCTGGGGAAACTCTGGGAGACATTGGTGTAGGGAAAGACTTCCTAAAGAAGACCCTCAAAGCAGAGTCCATCGTCCACAAAATAGACAAGTGGGATTACATCAGACTAAGAAGTTTCTGCATGGCCAAAGACACAGTAGTTAGTGTGAATCGACAGCCCTCAGAATGGGAAAATATTTTTGTAAATGTTGCATCAGATAAGGGACTGATAACCAGAATACACAAGGAACTAAAAAAGGTGTTTGGAAAAAAGACGAGCAACCCTATTAAAAGATGGGAGAAGGAGATGAAGAAAACACTCTCTAAAGATGACATACGAATGGCCAAAAGGCATATGAAAAAATGTTCAACCTCCCTCATCGTAAGGGAAATGCAGATAAAAACAACAATGAGGTACCACCTAACCCCAGTCAGATTGTCTAATATTAAAAAAACAAAAAATGATAAGTGTTGGCGGGGGTGTGGTGAAAGGGGATCTCTTTTACATTGCTGGTGGGAATGTAGATTGGTCCAACCACTGTGGAGAATAATTTGGAGATTCCTCAAAAATCTACAGATAGATCTGCCATATGATCCAGAGATCCCACTCCTCGGTATCTACCCAAAGGACAGAAGAATCCTTCATTGGAAAAGTGCTTGCACATCGATGTTTATTGCGGCACTATTCACAATTGCTAAGTCATGGAACCAACCCAGATGCCCCCGTATGGAGGAATGGATTGAAAAACTGTGGCACATATACTCTATGGAATACTACTCAGCCATAAAAACCAACAGAGCCCTGGCTTTTGACAGAAAGTGGAAGAATATGGAAGATGTACTGCTGAGTGAGGCAAGCCAGGCTATGAAGGAGAGACATTGTATGTCCCCACTTAACATATACCGTTTGTCTGCATTCTATGTCTGAAACTGATTGACTAACAGTTGAACAAACACAAGAGATAGGTTTGAATGTCAGATGAGGTGTATGTGGAGGAGTGGGGCCCAACGAAAGACATTTGGAGAAGGGATACAGAGGTAGAGCATTGACGGGATGGGGAGGTGTGGTGTTATCTGTTGAAGATATTTTGATCAACGGGTCTGGGGAGAAATGTTCACATATCGAAATGGTCTCATTGTAAGCCAAACAATATGATTGAAAGTATATACAAAAATAAATAAAGTAATTAATAAAAAAAAAATCAAGCAAATGCATAAAGTAGCTTCTTTTTTTAAAAAAAAATTAATTTATTTAATTCCATTTGTTATTATTATTTCTTTAATTTGACCAGAGAGAAAGAGAAAGAGAGAGCGAGAAAGTAAGCTTCCAGAACTGGGATGGAACTGCAGTTGACCATGTTGGAATACAACACCTTTAACCACCAGGCTACCTGCTGGTCCCCAAAGCAGCTTATTTTATAAGACCACAGGCCTAGCCTTTTAAGCAAGTCACTGATATGAGAAAAGCAGGAGGGTGAGAATGATTGTGTACTCCCAAAACTCACATGTTATATGTTGAAACCAAATCCCTAATATGGCATTTGGAGGTGGGAACTTCAGGAGATGGTTAGGCATGAGGGTGAAGCCTTAATGAATGGGATTAGAGCCCTTATAAAAAAGACCCACAGAGCTTCCTTACCCCTTCTGCCTCACAAAGATACAATGAGACAATGACCATGACGAATTAGAAAGTGAACCCTCACCAGACACCTAACATGCCGGTGCCTTGATTTTGGATTTCTCAGTCTCTGGACTGTGAGAATTAAATTTCTATCATTTATATAAACCTAGTCTATGGTATTTTGTTATAGTAAAATGAATAGACTAGGACAAGACTAAAGAGACTAACAATGAAATATGCCATGTGAACTTTAATGTATCCTGACATATACAGACCAGCTATACAAGATATTTTGAGACTATTTGAGAAAATTTGAATGTGGGCTAGGTATCAGATGATTATTAAGGAATTATTACTGGTTTATTATACATAAGAATGTCATTATAGTGTTAAATTCCTTTTTTTAAAAAGAAGGATTCACATTGAAGTTCCTACAGGTAAAATATGACTTCTGTAATTTACCTACTTCTTTTTTTAGAGTTATTTTTTATTTAACTTATTTATTTTGATTTGGCCAGAGAGGGACGGAGTGAGAGAGAAAAAGGGAGAGAGAGAGAAAGAGAGAGAGGGAAAAAGTGAGAAAGCAAGCTGCCAGGTCCGGGACTTGAACCATGGCCGTTCTTGTGGGAGTCCAGCACCCTTAACCACCACGCCACCTACCGGCCCCTGTAATTTATCTATTTCTATGGTGAAGTATTTTAAAACAAATAATAATTGATGACCACTAATAATTGATAAATCTAGGTAATAGGTATATAAATACGTCTCTCCCCTTTTTTTACTACTGCTGTTACGATTTGAATGTGTACCCCCACCAAAGTCATGTGCTGAGATTTGGTGAGCCATTGTAATGGTGTTGAGAGAGTAGAGACTTAAACAGGATTATGGAGTTGAAAGATGGGTTCTTTGAAAGGGAGGTAGTTGGGACTGGATGAGGTCATCAGGGTAGGGCCTCCATAACGGACTCCTGCGAGCTTAAGAGGAAGAATAGACACATGGGCATGTATTGGGTCATCACAAAAGCCATGACTTATTTTTCTCCATTTTTCTTTTTTTTAGAGAGATATTTTTCTATAGGGTGTGTGTGCTCACTGGAGACACAGAAAGCAAGAAATCACTCCCCAGGGAAGAGGGCCAGGCTGCAATCCCTTCTCCTCCATTCTCCTCTCAGGATTTTGGGCACACATGCACATGTGCCCAGCATTGAGTTTTTTAAGCCACCAGATTTGGGACTTGAACCATAGTTTACTATGTGGGAGTCCAGCAACATAACCTTTATGCCATCTAATGGTCCCTCCATGTTTTTTTAATGCAAAAATGTGTCATGACTTTTCTGAAGACTCAAGACAGGCTCTGCTCTTGCTCTGCCTTGCCATGAGATGCCTCGTGCCATCTCAGGACTCTGCAGAGGTCCCACCAACAAGATCCTCAACAGATTTGGTCCTTTGACCTTGATTCTCTAAAAACATGAACTCAATAAATCTCTATTATTTTATAAATTACCTAGACTCAGGTATTCTATTATTAAGCAATAGACAGTGGATTAAAACAACTATTTTCTTTTACTGTCCAATGTGCCTATGTTTTGTAAAATTTAATTACTCATTTATTTCATGGGAGGGGGACCAGCAGGTGGTATGGTGCTTAAGGGCTGGAAACTCATACATGGCCGACCACGGTTCGAATCCCGGACCTGGTGACTTGCTTTCCCACTTTCCCTCTCTCTCTATGTATGTGTCTCTCTCTGGTCAAATTAAAATAAATGAATGAATAAATAAAATTGAATAAATAATTCTTTTTAAAAAGAATTACTTATTTAAAAAAGAGAGAGACAGCACCCCCAATAGGGTACTGATGCCAAGATCCACCCCAATTTTCAGCGACCCTTGGATAATAGGCACATGTATGCCCAGTGCACTCAGGGAGGTCTCCGGACGTAACTGGCTACTGTTGCATTTCATACCTAGTGCTGCATTTTATCACTGTACCACCATCTGGCCCCCTAAAAATATTTTTATAATAAAAGTTTTTTAAAAATCTATTTGAATTGGCACGATGACGTGGAGTCCAGTAATACAGTGGTGACTGTTCAGTAGGACAATGTCAACAACCACAGGTAGATACACAGCAGTGATGTTGCCTAAAGGAACAGTCTACTTGAGGAGCCTAGGCTGTTCCTAGTATCCTGCCTCTGCCTGGCTCTCCAGTTTTCCCATTAATTCTGAGTACACTAATATCCTTGTGCTACATTCAATTTGTGGCTTAAATTAACCAAAAGGTTTCATTACATGCCACCAGGAACTAGAAATATACACCAAACCTGGTTGATATCTAATACTCTGGCCCTGAAGATAAAATGGGTTTTCAAATCCTCAAACCAAGATGCACAGGCAAATATAGTTATCAGTGTAATAACATTGGAAGAATGACACTGTATTAAAATCATTATCAGGTTAAGTCTTTTTTTTGGAGAGGTTTTTGCTATAGGGCACATGTGCTTGCCAGACAGAGAGACAGAAAGTGAGAAATCACCTCCCAGGGGTGATGGCCACGCCGCAATCCCTTCTCCTCCATTCTCCTCTCGGGATCTTGGGCACACACGCACACTCGCCTGGTGTGAGTTTAACCACTGGGTCTGGGACTTGAATCGCGGTCAACTACATGGGAGTCCAGCGACATAGCCATTACGCTAACTGCTGGTCCCAGGTTAAGTCTTCAAATAGTACAGCATTAAACATTCCTTGGAAAAGTAAAGAGAATGATACTTCAAAGTATAATATAAGGCAACTGGGATCTGGTATTACTTTGCTGCTAAATTATGCAACTAGAAGGAACTCAATTCAAGGACATCTATTTAAATTATGTACCTATTTGGGTCTCCCTATTCTTCTAACATTTTCGACATTAATATGGAAAAACAAGATAATTAATATAAAAATAGAAAAGGCAAATTTACTAAACAAGTTTTTACTTTCTTTCTCTCTCTCTCTCTCTCTCTCTCTCTCTCTTTCTTTCTTCTTTCTTTCTTTCTTTCTTTCTTTCTTTCTTTCTTTCTTTCTTTCTTTGTTTCTTTCTTTGTTTCTTTCTTTTTTTTTTCTGCAGGGTGCATGTGCTCACCAGAGACACAGTAAGAAGAAAACTTGGGGGGCCAGCAGATGGCATAGCAGTTACATCACTGGACTCCAAATGGCCTACCACAGTTTGAGTCCCTGACCTAGTAGCTTGAAAATCAATGCCAGGTACAAGTGTGTACATGCCCAAGATCCTGGGAAGAAAATGGAGGACAAGGGATTGTGGCATGACCATGCCCTGGGGAGGTGATTTCTCACTTTCTTTCTCACTGTGTCTGTCTCTCTCTCCTCAGAGATGACACATGCCCTTAGGCAAAAACCTCTCAACAACGAAATAAACTCAGAAGTCACCCTCTCCTCAGAGGGGAGGGTCACAATTCAACCCCTTCTCCTCCTAGGATTTTGAGCATGTACACAGACACTCTTGCCATGGTTTTTAAGCCTTCAGGTCCAAGACTTGAGCTGTAGTTGGCCATGTGGGAGCCCAGTGCCTTAACCACCACACCACCTGCTGGCCCACAAGATTATTTAAATCAATCATTATATATGTAATGCAAGATATGAACTCAGAAGTAGGCTAATCACATTTAGTAAACTCCTGTATTAGAATAACCCTGTGACTCATTACTTCTGGTATTCTTGCCCTTAAGTAGTCCCCTCTCACACTGGTTCTAGGCTTGGCCGTGACACACCTGCTAGGGAAATATAACTATAATAGAGAAGACTGGTTGTAAATACCTGATTTTGCTGATAATATACTAAAAAAAATTATTCAAAAAGAGATTTGATAATTGCTAGACTAATAAGGTTTGTACTTTTATCATACGCCCTTGTGAGACTAAGACCACCAAGTTGTGAGATAATCCAGGAGCATATGAGAACTGAGAAAATGGCCCACAGGCAAAATCAAGGCGTGAGACATATGTCCCCACTAAACACCTCACAGGCTGCCTCAAGAGGCCCCTTCTAGTCTACTTGAGCAACCCCAACTAAGGTCCCAGGTATCACAGAGCAGAATGAACCACTTGCTTTGTATCTTTGTATTCTGTCCAGATTTCTGACTGATAGAACGATGAGGTTCTTGTCTTATTTATTAATTTTTTTAAGAGAGATTTTTGCTACAGAGTACATACACCTGCCAGAGAGACAGAGAGTGAGAAATCACCTCCCCCAGGGGGGATGGCCATGCTACAATCACTTTTCCATTCTCCTATTGGGATCTTGGGCATGAATGCACACACACCTGGCATGAGTTTAAGCCTCTGGGTCCAGGACTCGAACTGTGGTCCACTACATGGGAGTCTAGTGACATAACCATTATGCCATCTGTAGGTCCTGAGCTTCTTGTCTTAATTACTGAGTTTGGGGTGGTTTTTACACAGCAATAAATAATAAATAGGATGAGTACGAAGTACAGTCATTTATATATTGATACGTAGAAAAAGTACGCAGAACTTATCAACTAATTATATCATTTAAAAAATTCACCATTATTTTTCATTTCAAATCATGCTCACAAAAGGGTGGATCAAAGTATCAATATTTGCCATTATGAACAAACACAAGTGTTTCTATTACATCAGTTGAAAACATATTGTTATGTATATAAAATACCCACTAAAACTTTTGATAGAAAATTTCAAGTCAGAAAGGTTGAAACCAAAGCTGATCTTAATAAAGTCCTTATGTTAAAGAGGTACCCATCACAAAACATAGTCAAAACAAGCAAAGCTAAAGTTGAAAATCTAGCTGGAAAACATACGCTGTGGGCTGGCACTTTGGCCTTATCTGATGACATCTATCACACATTGGTGATACACTGTGAAATCAAATCCAGGGAAGTTCATGAGGTGAAACAGGCACTGAACACCAACAGTCCAGGAAGGCAAAAGCTTTATTTAGACAGATGTAGGTTTTTGGTGCTTTATTTACTATAAATGTTAGTAACTTTTGCATTTATTTACTAAGGGTTCAAATATGTTTTAAAATCTAGTATCATGATATTAAATATTTGAATTCTTCCACTAATAATGTTTTAATTCATTTAAATATCAACTAGTAAAATTATTAAATTGTAGTGACTTTTTAGGGCTAAGAATACAGAGAGCCAGACAGTAGCACAATAGTTATGCAAGTGGACCCACATAGGAAGGTCTGGGGTCCATGTGTCAGGACATGCAGGCGTGCCCATGATCTGGGCTGGCTGGGGCTGTATCATGACATAAAGACTCTGTTGGGAATGTCTGTCTCCCTTTGTCTCTCATGGAACAGAAACTAATGTATTGGTAGGTTAAGTACAGTGTAAGAGTTAAATGCTTGGTTATATGAAGTGAGACTATAGGGCTGGAATTTTGGCTGTGGCACTTTTTAGTTTGTAACTGTGACTCCTCAACTCAGAAATATGTCTAAAAATAGTAGACCCATCATCACGGGTCTACTACTTACAAGGTAGGACCTTGTAGGGTGGTTGACAAGGTATAACGAGCCAACATAGAAGAGTGTATGAAGAGTAGGTATGTTGAATAAATACTGTTACATTTTTAACTTTACCAAGAATAAAATGTTGATACTACAGTTTCAAAAGAACGATCACATTTTAAACTTTCATACTCTCTGGAAAAGGCCGAAGAATGAGAAAATGAACATATAGGGCTTAATACAGTCTTCGAAACATAATGAGCACTAGTAGTAACAGAATTCTAATAGGAAAGAAGAGTAAAAGATAAGAAATCCTCTAACTTCTGCTTCTAGAATGTGGCCTTATTATTGTTTGCACACACAGTGCTTTTCCTTAGACAAACCTGTATATAGATGCTGTTTTTAATAATATCCTCAAAACACTCTAGTTACTTTAACATTTCTGATAGGTCTATTCTCTGCCACCTTAGTTACATTTGCCATTCTACTCTATTCTGAACTCTGAACTCTAATCAGATTGTGCTTTTAAAATTATTTTAAATCTTTCTTTCTTTGAGGAAAAATTTAGTGATAGTGCAACAAACTTAAGTGTACACAGTTCAGTGAGTTCTGACAGATGTATACTCCTGAGTAACTCATACCCCTAGAATGTTTTCATCATCTCAGAAAGTTCTCTTGTACCCCTTTCCGCATAATCTCTGCCACTTCTTCCTGCCACAACCACTGTTCTGCTTTCCATCATCACAGATTAGTTTTGCTTGTTCTAACAATCCACATAAATGGAATCATACAGTATGTTCTCTTTAATGTTAGCTTTCTTCACTCAACATGAAGTGCATTGGAGATTCAAAGAAATCACTCTAGTGTGTATCAGTACCCTGCTTCTTTTTATTGCTAAATATCATCAATACAGAATTTCTTTACCCTGTTGACATAAATTTAGATTACTTTCAGTGTTTGACTATTAGGAGCTGTCATGGCATGCATGTACCTGTCTTCTTGTGGAAAAATAAAGTTTTTATTTCTCTTGGATAAATACCTGTGCCTGATGGGTCAGAAGGTACATGTATGTTTAACTTTATAAAAACTGTCAAATTGCTTGTAACACTTTACACTTCTATCAGTGATTTGTGTTTGACAGTTCAGGTTCCCTACATCCTTGTTAACTTTTGGTTTTCTCAGTTTTTTGTTTGTTGGTGTTTATTTGAACAATCTAATGGGTGAGATATTTAACCTTTTTCATGTGCTTCTTGGCCACCTACTTGTCTTTCTATAAATGTCTGCTCAAGACTTTTGCCCATTTCGGGACCAGCAGTTAGTGTAATGGCTATGTTGCTGGACTCCCATGTAAGTGACTGCGGTTCGAGTCCTAGACCCGATGGCTTAAACTCACGCCAGGCACATGTGCGTGCGTGCCCAAGATCCCGAGAGGAGAATGGAGGAGAAGGGATTGCGGTGTGGCCATCCCCCCTGGGGGGTGATTTCTTGCTTTCTGTCTGTCTGTCTCTCTCTGTCTGTCTGGTGAGCACACACGCCCTATAGCAAAAACCTCTAAAAAAAAAAAAAAGACTTTTGCCCATTTTAAATATTGTATTCTTATTTTTGAATGGTAAGAATCTACCTTTTATCAAATGTACATGCTACAGATATTTTCCTCTAATCTGTGGCTACCTACTTATTGTTTTTCAACAACATCTTTCTTTTAATAAGCAGAAATGAAAAATTTTAAAGGTTTTGCTATCCCTTTTAAAGTGCAATTGATATAACACAGTAAAGTAGAATCACAATTCTAATTCTCATTTATTAAATCCAGACGAAAACACAATGAGGTGTAAGATGAGTTTTCAGTAGGAGCCCTAGATTACTACCTTTTTCTTTTTCTTTCTTTCTTTTTTTTTCTTTTTTAGATTTTTGCGACCAGGCATGTGTGCTTACCAGAGAGACTGAAAGAGAGAAAGCAAGAAATCACTCCCCAGGAGGGATGGCCAACCAATAATGCCTTTTCCATTCTCCACTTGGGATTTTGAGCATGCACATAAGCACACGCACCCAGCATGAGTTCCAAGCCTCCGGGATTGAGACTTGAACCACAGTCAGCCATGTGGGAGTCCAGAGCCTTAATCCTATGCCACCTGCTGGCCACTCTATCACTAACTTTTGATTTAGAGTTCCTTCCACTACTCTGGTACATTGGACTTGATTATAATGGCTTTCTGTTTTTAGGTTTTGCTTTGTTTTGCTTTCTCCCAACATTAAGTATTTTATCTAACCTGCCTTATTTGTGTTAATATATTGAGTAGTGTCTTGATTCCTTTTTTTCAAGTAGACAAACTGGATAGTAATGCGGGCACTCAATATACCTCCAGGTTGCCAAAAGCTACTAACAGGTTCTTTGGGGGTGTGATTCTTAAATTACCTAACAGTAGGTCTCAGCCAGGGGTCTTACTTTTATATTTTATAGGCTTTGTACTGTTGGGTTTGTTAAACCTGGTAGACATCACGTGGTTATCCTGACAGTATATTCTATCCACACAGAAGCATCTGTGTCTTTTTCCGGACAATGGTAGAACACCAGTCGGTGAGTCAATGTGGTGAAAAAGGAAGTACGATCTTTATTAGGCAGTGATGAATGAACTGAATACTGAAATTTAAGTTGGTAATAAATGGTGCTGCCTAGACTTTAATCTTTAAAAACAATATATTGCCCAGCTGTTAACTTACTCAAACCTTAAATCAAGTTTGAGCATACAACATCTCCAATCTGGTACCTTTTCAGAGAGAATGGGCTGGAAAAGGCATTGTCAACTGACCCCTTTCTCTTTGCTACTAAAATATTACTGTTCTTTATAGGCTTCTGTACATTTATAGATTTTTATCAACACTCATATTTTCAACCTGGGCTAATTACATTAGTTAAAAACATCTGGTCCATCAGAAAGTGTTATTGTATGAAGATCACTTACAGAAATAATAAAAGCTAATGCAGATTTTATTTTCAGAGTATAAAAATTGGAATTTATTATACAAAAAGGCTGTGGAAAGACAACTATGGACAAGTTAATAAATTTCTATTATTTCTAAATATTCCTCTAAATGCTTACCTTTAACTCAATCTCTATCCCTTAAAACTATCACCTACTTAATATGATCTTTTCTTCTAATGAACATGGTATCCATGAATTATCCAAACCTCTCAGTTCTTTCTGGAATTACTTTTTGCAACAATAGCAATAAGTAAAACTCACACATTCCTTATCCCAAAATGCTGCCACTAAAAAAAACAAACAAACCAACTAACCAAACAAACAAATAAAACAATTTTAAAAAAACTGAAAATTTACAGAATGGCTGAAAAATTAAAAATTTAGATTAACATCTAGGAACCTCTTATATGTACTATTAATATGTTTCTTGAAGGTAAGTAAGGAAATGGTAAAACAGCCCTCAAAATAAACAGAGCAATTTGTTTTAAGACATTTTAAAAAGGCTAACTCCATTAGTTTTACAATAAATTATTTATAATATTTCTTCTAATTAGGGAAGCTATTTGTATTTGGTTTAAAAAAGATATTGCTCACAAAAGCTTTTCTTAAAAACTAAGTATATTATGATTTTTAAAAGCTAAAACAATTTGAGCAAATAAATTATGTCCATAGTACTGATATCAGGTGGTGACTGCTAGTGATGAAACTGTCCCATGAAGGACCACTATTTGCTTTTTAAAGAGAATATGAGATGTTTAAAAAATATCATTACTATTGGAGTTTGAAGTCATCTAGAAAAGCACAAAAACTGCATCCAAAAAGAATGATCTATGAATTTTGGACTACAGAGGATGGTGATGTTAACAGTATTTTCCCCTAGCTAAGCTTCCACCTGATAGCTGAATTTATGTTTGACTTGCTTATAGTATGGATTTCTTACAAATAGCTATCCCTTAGAGGCCTAAACAAGACTGCATTAAATCAGAAAAGAATTTTTCTCTCTAAAAGCAAGTGTGAGGGAAAATGTCCAAATAAAAAAAGTTATTCCCACATAGTCAATCTGATAGCTATTCATACTTCCACACTCACATCTGTCTTACGCCTTTATGTAAAAAGGAGTATCTAAAGAATATTTCTGAAGATTCTTGTGTTCAGAAAAAATATTATTTGCTAAATGGTCATAATCAGATATTATTTAAGTAGGTGCAGTATTACCAGATTATTCTCAACTGCTCACTGTGTAGGCTTGCTTTGGTCATTATTCAATAAACATTTATCTCGGTAAGTATAAAAGATGATGTCCTACTTGTTTGAGTCTCACAGCACTTGGTTTTGATTCATAAATAAAGTATAACAATACCTTACACATTTCTTATATTACTCTCAAAGTAGTAATAAATTAATTGAAATCTCCTGATTTTATATATAGAACTGAGTCCTGTTCTACATCAAGTCTATCTGTACAAGGAGAAGCAGCTCCAGAGCACCTGTTTATTATACTGAGATATTCAGAGAAAGATATATATTTTCTAGCTGTAAATACAATAGTCTCTGAGAATGCTGACTTCACTTATTGCTAATAAAATACTACTTTTAACATTCTTTTGCAATAATTACTTGTGGATAAAAACATTTTGCTCTTTTCTTATTTATTCCCAAGTCATTTTCCCCCCAAAATAAGACAACAATAATAAATCTTTTTTCTCGGAAGGTCAAGAACTAATTGTTAGACCATTAATATTGAGGTTACCAAGCATTTATTCAAAATAGCAAGAACTTAAACATGACCACACTAACTATAAACTTGGCTCACAGTACCAGTGATCTCATATCAGCCTGTAGACACTGGATGGGAGGAAAGGAGAAGAGAAAAACTAAACAACACAAATCTGAATGTACTCAATCAGATTCTCTTTTCTTTTTTTTTCTTTTTAAAAAAAATTTTAAGGTTTTTGCCATAGGACTTGTACACTCGCCAAAAAAGAGACAGTGAGAGAGAAGGAAAGTGAGAAATTGCCCTCCCCACCCACCCCGGAGGATGACCATACTGCAATTCCTTCCTCTCCACTCTCCTCCTGGGATTTTAGGCATGAATGCACACAGCCCCAGAACGATTTTCGAACCACCAGGTCCTGGACTCAAACCATAATAGGTCATATGGGAGTCCAGCACCTTAAGCACCATGCCTGCTGATGGTTTTCGATTCTCTTTTCTTGATGCGAATCTTTTTCAAAAAACAAATGAAGAAAAATCTTTAAGTCTTAATTCCTAGATGTACTGAATAGTTTCCTTACAAAGGAATTAGTGTATCTGTCTTTCACGGGTGTTATAAAAAAAACTGCTGGAGGCCCAGATACAGGAGGGTACAGGTAGGCTCAGGAGGCTGAGGACCAATGGGAAGCCCGGGTTTCACTCCTGACCCACTCTAAAAGGCAGGCATGTGGCATGTAACTGTCGATTCAGCTATTCAGGAGACTGAGGCAGGAGATTTGTGATAGAGCAACCTGCTTATTTCTTTTATTATTATTTTTAAATTATTAAAGTTGCCGATATCAGGGGCTAGATACAGCAGTAAAACATGACATTCTGCAAGGCTAATTCACATGGGAGGGTTCCAGGTTCATGTCCAGGGACGGGACACACACATGCCCATGACCCAAGGCTAGTTGAAGCTGGGGGCGGATCATGGCATCAAGATACTGTTGGAGGTTCTGGCTCTCTCTCTGTCCCTCTTGCTCATGAAATAAAGAAATAAGCTTTAAAAACAATTTAGCTGGGAGATCTAAGTTGGCAGCCAGCAGGACACTGATGAAGGAGCTTGAAGAAATCTGCTAATGTGCAATGAGAAACTTATGTAACATCCAGGTTGATGAAGCTAATTTACTGACTTAGCAAAGGCTTATTGTTCTGACAACCCTTCACATGACAAGAGGGGCCTTCAGAATCAAAAACAACTGTCCAGTGGAGTACCCACTGAAGCCACCGAAGATCACATTTAAAACAAAGACCTATCACCTGAACATTGATGAAAAGGGGCTGGTCTGTCTGCCAGTAATTAGTGCTGAAAACTGGAAGCCATAACCATAAACTGACCAAGTAATCCAGTCCCTCATAGCCCTGGTGGACAACCTCTAAACCAAGCTGAAGAATACTCTAAGAACCATAAAAAGTTCTGTGAGGATGCTGAAGAGTTTACAAAGAAATGTTGCAAAGAGTTTACAAAGAAATATGGGGAAAAGCAACCTGTGGACTAAAATCTGCCATGATTGATTCCAGCAAGTGTGAGCAGAGACCCCAAGCAGTGCATTCAGACACCCTGCAAAGCGAGACTCTGGAAAATTGACACGTGCCACTGCCTGGTGTTCGCTTGTGGCAGTACTAACTTTCTACAGTTTTCTTAATCAAAAGTAGTCTAGGTAACCTGTAAAGAAAGGATTAAAACATTTAAGATGTTCAAGAAACAAACAAAAAAATCAGAAGACTACTAAGTGATGGATAGTTTATCATCTAAAGTTAGTACAGTGATGATTATTTATAATAAATTAACATTGGAGCTAAAATTTAAATATTAGTAGAGTAATAGCCACAAGAAAAGCAATTTTTAAGTGTTTTCTCTATTTTATCCTGAAGTATGGAACATTGACTCTATTAATAATCTTTATGCAAGATCAACTTTATAGAGCAAATACATTATGAAAATACAAAGTTGTAGTACATCTTTTCCACAAACCTTTATAAGCTTGCTGCTATGTGTAGGGCACTGCACAGACCCTGATGTAAAAATTATGTCAGTGATCATCAAACACATTAGGATGGCTACCACCAAAACCAAAACCAAAAACAAACTAGAAATAAATGTCAGCAAAGATGTAGAGAAGTTGGAACCCTTTTGCACTGTTGGTGGGAATGTAAAATGGTACAGTCATTATGGAAAACAATATGGCAGTTCCTCAAATAATTGAAATAAAACTGTCAGTTCACCCAGAAATCCCACTTCTGGGTATATATCCAAAATAATTGATAGCAGGTGTCAAAGACACACCTGTACACCTGTGTTCACAGAAGCATTATCCACAATAACCAAGAGGCAGAAACATTCTAAATGTCTACTGGCAGATGAATAAAGAAAATGTGTATATACACAGACTAGAATATTATCCAGCCTTGAAAAGAAAGGCTGACACATGCTATATATAACATGGCTGAACCTTGAGGACACTGCTAAATGAAATAGGACAGTCATTATGAATCCACATATATGGGGGATCTAGAATAATTCATAGAAACAGAAAGTAGATGGTGGTTGCCAGGACTGGTGGGATGAGGAAATGAAGAGCTGTTATGGGTACAGAGTTTCAGTTTTGACAGTTGAAAAAGTTCATAAGTTTGGATGTACAACAATATAAATATATAAGGGGGGGGGTCTTCAAAAAGTCTATGAAAAAATAGAATTAAAGTACAAGTTTGTTTTGGATGCAAAAACTTGAAGTCTGGGTCAGCCAATGGCATGGTGGCTAAGATGGCCGGATCCCACTTGGCTGACTGTGCACTTTGAGTCCTGGTCCCAGCAGGTTGAAAAACACTCTGGGTATGTGAGTGAGTGTCCAAAATCCCAAAAAGAGAAATGGAGGAGAAGGAATTACAGCCTGATCATTACCCGCAGAGGAGCCTTTCTAGCCCTCCCCCCAACCACCTCCCAGGTGAGTGCATGTGCCCTCTAGCAAATTAAGAAAAAAGTTTTTTTGAAGTCTATGCATTAGGTTTTTCATAATACACATGACCTTTTCGAAGATCTCTCATACTTAACACTACTGAATTACTGGGTTGGAAAAGTCATGATGTATTTTTCTATGCAAAAATGGTCTTCTTCCATGTGGATACCATTCAAAGTATAGAGGTAATTATCATAGTCTAGTTTCTTCCTTTTTCTTTCTTTGTTTTTTTTTTAGAGCGGTTTTGGCTATAGGGCACGTGGGCTCACCAGAAAGAGAGAAACAGAAAGCAAGAAATCACTCCGTGGGGGGATGGCCACGCCCTAATCCCTTCTCCTCCATTCTCCTCTTGAGATCTTGGGCACACAAACACACGCGCCCAGTGTGAGTTTAAGCCACCGGGTTCAGGACTCAAACCGTGGTTGATGTGGGAGTCCAGCGACATAGCCATTACGCCAACTGCTGGTCCCCATAGTCTAGTTTCTTTACAGGCAAGTCCAACCCAATGACCTAAAGGGATAGACACTAGGACCTATATGATTGCAACTCATTTTCTCTTAAAATGGAGTTAAAATTATCATTATTAGAAGTTTTCAAAGGAATGTTAATTTATTTAAAATCATTTATACTTTTTTTTTTTGGAGAGGTTTTCACTATAGGGCGCATGTGCTCACCAGACAGACAGAGAGAGACATAGAGACAGAAAGCGAGAAATCACCCCCCAGGGGGGATGGTCACGCTGCAATCCCTTCTCCTCCATTCTCATCTCGGGATCTTGGGCATGCACACACACGTGCCCGGCGTGAGTTTTAAGTCACTGGGTCTGGGACGCGAACCGCGGTCGACTACATGGGAGTCCAGCGACATAGCCATTACACTAACTGCTGGTTCCCATAAAATCATTTATACTTTTAAATATTCTTTCTATTTAAAAATACAAATATGGATCACGCGACCATGTTCAGGAGACAGGCGCTCACGGCCCAAAGTTGATCGTAATGGCAAGTGAAGAAATTAATGAAGACTATCCAGTAGAAATTCATGAGTATTTATCAGCATTTGAGAATTCCATTGGTACTGTGGATGAGATGCTGAAGACCATGATGTCTGTTTCTAAAAATGAGTTGTTGCAGCAGTTGGACCCACTTGAACAAGCAAAAGTGGACTTAATTTCTGCATACACATTAAAATCAATGTTTTGGGTTTATTTGGCAACTCAAGGAGTTAATCCTAAGGAATATCCATTAAAGCAGGAATTGGAAAGAATCAGAGTATACATGAACAGAGTCAATTAGGTAACAGACAAGAAAAAGGCTGGCAAGCTGGATAGAGGTGCGGCTTCAAGATTTGTAAAAAATGCCCTCTAGGAACTAAAACCTAAAAATGCATCGAAAGTTGGCAGTAAAGAAAAAAGTAAAAATTAACTTTTTTGCTTTTGAAGTATGCTTATTAAAAACATACATCGTTTTTATTATTTTCACAAAATAGATGATTATGTGGAAATGCAAGGTTTAAATGTATTCCTTACCGAATTCATATATAAATTCAGTTTAAATTTGTAGTGCTAACTACTGTTTCCCCACAGAAAGATTAAATTATCTTTATTGATATTCCTATAGAACACTATGAGGTTTTTAACATTATGATATATTTTATCATCTCTTTTGACAAGACTCATAGTTCCTTATATAGGTCAATCTTGCAAACACTATTTGATAAGCAACTGTGAAATTTAAGTTAAATGTTCTTTGTAAACATTTGTACTATTTTATGAATGATGACCTTAAAAAGTATATCATTAGTAGGCTGAAGTTAAAAGTACATCTGTTTTTACTGTATTAAGGAAGAATGAAATGACTTAAATGTCTACTTTTTTCTATGTATTAATAGTTACTTTATCAGGTTTTCATGATTTTAAGAATTTCTTTTTTGATATTAAAGTGTGAAATTAAAATAAAAAATACAAATATGAAAAGTTCTTTATTTAATATCAAAAGGCTTTACTCCTTGAATCACCTATGGTGATTCAGGATATAAAATACTGTTTGGCACTTCTGTCCTTCCTGCAAGTAGCTCTCAGACATCTAATAAGTGTTGTTTGCATAAATGCTTTGGGATGAGGATTATGAAAGAAGTATAAATAATAATTTAGTGCTTCTTTATTTCATTTTCATTTGTGTTGGAAATTCTATTTGTTCAGCACTTACACAATCTACAGTAATTAATATGTTTTTTAGTAACTGATTTTTTGGTTTATTTGTGTATATAAGAACACGAATTAATATTTGGCTTTCATCAACAGTAGATACAAAATTATTGAGTCACTCTAACCAATTACTTATGTTTTCATCTCTAAGAAAATCTCTCGTGTTTTAGTAGTAGTGGAAGTTTGTTTCAGTAAATATGAAAAGTAATTTAGATGACAATATTATGCATTCTAAATTATTTTGATAGGCTGTAAAGCACTAAAATAGTAGTTTATAAAATTTTTTGAAGCCTAGTTTCAAGTACTTAATTAAAGCTTTTAGTAGGTTGGAATTCACCTAAAAATTTTATTATAGTAAGATAAATTAAATGTGATTAAATTTTCAACAACATGTTTTAAAAAATGAATATCTAATATACATAATTCCTTGTACTTAGTACGTGTTCAATAAATCATGAACTGAAATGAATAAAGATTTTTTACTTTGTATTTTTTGCTTAACTAGCATTTGAATTAAATCATAGAACAAAATTTGAAATTTATCAAAAAATTTCCAGTACATTTTCCTTTAAATCCTATATATCTATGAGTACATTCCCATTTTGATTTCCCAGCATTACAAAATATTGTTAGTGTTTAGAAAGAGAGAAGTAAATAAATTTTTTGAAGGACCTGTAATCTTCCCCAAATCAAAATCTACCAGTTCCTTTCATTTGTCTCCCTAAAACATAAAGCCCTTTCCTTCTGTTAGGATTGTTTCTACTAGATGTTCATAAATCAAAAGATTGATATAGTTTTAAGATTTATCTGCATGGAGAGTAAAAAGACTAATTCGTAGCTACTTGTTAGTCTCTCCAGGAAACCCTGTCATTAAAGCCTTATCATTTTAAAAATGCATAATATTATTTAGTTAGAATTGAAATATTAAAATCAACATTTCCCATCTATGTAGAAATTCCTTGATTTTATTCCCTCTTAGAGAAAGCTGTTTAACTTTTTCTATTATGGTTAATCTGGAAGTCAATGAAAGTTTCTTTGGGTTTCCTGATAGTATATAATAGTGGTCTTTTCAGAATAACAAAATAAATAAAAACAACAGAGGTATCAAAATCTTAGAAAAATTAAGTTTTTGCTGAACAAGTAAAACTTATGTCTGACAATAATATTTACCACTATCATTATTACTGACGTATACAACTGGCAACTAGAGGACTGGGGTAATTGAAGAAATAAGATTCCATAAAACATAGATTTATCAAGAAAGCCCCACATAAAACATAGAAAGATTAAGCCTCATAATACTAATATTAATGGAGTTTTGTTGTTTTTATATAAATGATTGTTATAAAGTGAACCATTATACAAAAAACTTGAAGACTGAGATGTCTTTATTGACAAAGGTATCTTGAGAAGAAACACTGTAGATCTAATTCTATTGATTGTTAGGAGCAGTTAAAAAAATATAATCAAGGGAGGTTAATACAAATAGAACAGCATTTTAGGGAAATCCCTCCATCAACACAGTGAAGGCCAGATTGAAGAGTGAAAGCAGAAAAATGAGTTATATTACAATTATTATAAACCAGAGGTCGGTCAGTGAACTTTCTGTACAAGACCAGACTGTACATATTTTAGGCTTTGAAGGCCACATAGTCTCAACAGCAACTACTCAAGTATGTCTCTCTAGTGTAAAAGCTGCAAGAGACAAAATGCAATCCCATGAGTATGACTATGTTCTCTTAAAACCACATTTTGAATACAGATAGCAGGTTGGACTTGGTCTACGGTCTTAGCCAATCACTGTTTGGGTCAAAAATAAATATTTAACTTGGTATGTACAGTAGAATGAAGATACAGAGAAATGGATCCTACATAGGTAAAGTGGAAGACCTGATATGTTTTGGTGACTGATTAGATAAAGAGGTAGACATTATACAAATAAGAGTTTAGAATGACTTCTAAATTCTAGCTTGGGTAAGAATATATTCACTGGGAATTTACAATAGAAAGGGGTATAAATTTGGTACAAATTACTGTATTTTTTTTTTTTTTTCTTTTTGCTAGAGGGCACATGTGCTCACTGGAGATAGAGAGAAAAAGAGAAAAACCACCCTCAGGGGGCAGAACCACACTGTAGTGGCCTTCTCCATTCTCCTCTTGGGATTTTGGGCATGCATATACATACAACAGCTTATTTTTCAAGCTGCCAGTCTGGGACTTGAACCATGCCATTGGCCATGTGGGATTTAGTCACCTTAGCTACCACGCTACCAGTTGGTCCGAATTTCTGTTTTGACATGTGGATTTAGAAGTTCCTGTAGGACATCTGAGACAATGATCACATGCTTTTCCCATCTCTGCAACTTATCAACCACCAGATCCTGTCAACTCTCCCTCATGAAACTCTGAAACTGCTTGACTGTGCCACCATTCTTATGTGTCTGGATTAGCCCCTTATGAACTAGCCTCTGAATTGGTTTCCAGGCCTCAAGCCTTGATGTCTTCTAATTCACTGTCCAGATCAATGCTAAAAGAGCTGTTTACTCTAAAACGTGAATCCGATCATGCCACCCTTCTTAACTAAAATGCGTCAACAATTCCCCAACAATGTATAAGCCCTTTTAAGATTGGACTTCTGACTACTTGCCATAAACTAATGGTAACAAGCACTTCTAGCAGCTCTCTTTTGCCCTTACATGGTACATACTGCTAGTACATATTGCTACTTTCTTTTTGTTTATTTATTTTTTTCGGTTTTTGCCCATAGGGCATGTGCGCTTACCAGAGAAAGAAAGAGAGAGGAAAAGTGAGAAATCACCCCCAGGGGCATGGACATACCACAATCCCTTCTCCATTCTCTTCTCAGGATTTTGGGCATGCATGTACACGTGCCCCCACATGATTCTCAAGCTGCGGGGTCCAGGGCTCCAACTGCAGTTCCTCATGTGGAAGTCCAGTGCCTTAACCAACACACCACCTGCTGGACCCATCCTGCTACTTTCAGCTGAAAAAAATCCACTTCATACAGACTTGTAGAAATTTGCCAAAATATTAACAGTTCTATATAGATGGAAAAAACTTTAAAAAAATCTGTCTCTGCTTTCTAATATGTTGTTAATTGAATACATATTACTTTTTTTTATTAAGGAAAAGAGGGAGAAAGTTAAAAACACATAAGACTAATAACAGTCGACTGCTTTTTCAGCCAGCTTCTGCTCTGTCTTTGGGAAGGACTCATCTTCCCATTTATTATGCCTTCAGAACACTGGGTGCAGCAGTCTTCCCCCCTTATCTGCTCCAGCTGCTGGTTTTCCTGAGCATCTTGGCTACTGCAGAGCTTGGTTCTCTGCTTGGCACACTTAGCCACTTGTTCCTACTCCTCTGCCTTCTCAGTTCCTGATTCTCAGCCACAGACTCAGAGATTTGGCTCCAGAAAAGGAAAGCCTGAAGGGCCATGGCAGGGAGCCCACCTGCAGTAATTACCTCCCAAAGATAGTACCTACAGACTAGACCTAAGGGAGTTTATAATTACAGTCTTCTGGCCACAGATGACTCCTCTCAGGCAGTTAGCATGCCCCTTATAAAAAGTGTCAAGAGTCCACCTTGACTCCTTCTCTTCACTCAATTAATTGCCGCATCTAATTGCCATTTCTTCTTGCACCACCAACTCTTGTCCATCTTTTTCTGTATTCTAATTACTCTGTTCCTTTTATAATTGCCACACATTCCTAATTGATCTTTTTGCTTGTAGTCCCCCCTCCCCGCTCCCCTAATTTATCTTACTAAGGTAGTGCTCAGAAGCCTTAAATAGACCCTGAGAGACAGATGAAACAGGCTGCCACAGGATCTCCACGCTCTGTTCAACACTTCTTTTCTCCATATTTACCTATACAGATAGCTAGGCCTTTCCAGGGCCCTCTCCTCTCCAGGTACTGTCAGGTACTATCTCAAGTCCCCTACGAAAGGAATGACCTCTTTCTACTGGTCTTTATCCCTCTATGTATTTATAGATTAATTTAAATGCTACCTATTGTGTTAACTTTTTCTTGTGCATAAAAGTCAACCATTATTGCCTTAATTCTTTTTTTTAGAGAGATTTTTGCTATAGGGCATGTGTACTCCCTGGAGAGAGAGACAGAGAGACAGAAAGTGAGAAATCACTTCCCCCGGGGCAGGGGGGAATGGCCACGTCACAATCCCTTCTCCTCCATTCTCTTCTTGTGACTTTTGGAATGCACGCACATGTGCATGGTCTGAGTGTCAAGCCTCCTGGGTCTGAACTCGATCCATGGCCAGTCATGTGGGAGTCCAGCGATGTAACCACTTTACCAACTGCTGGTCACGCTTGAATTCTTTTAACGCCATGTATATTATACATAACTACTCACCAACTTTTTTGTCTAGCTCAGTTACATACTTCCTTATGGTATAGCTTTTTTTATCCTTATCTTCGTCTTGACAATAGTAGATGAATACTGAATGAGTATGTCTCATCCAATTTTTAAAACGTTATTTATTATGGGACCAGCAGGTGGCATGGTGGTTAAGGGCACTGGACTTTCACATGGCCGACCAAGGTTTGAGTCCCGGAGCTGGCAGCTTGCTTTCTCACTTTTTCTCTCTCACTCTGTCCCTCTCTGGTCAAATTAAAATAAATAAATAAAGTTAAATAAGATAATTCTTTTAAAAACGATTTATTATTATTATCATTTTAATGTGCTATAGGGCACATACACTTACGAGAGAGAGAGAGAGAGAGTGAGAAAGCAAGCCGCCATGTGGACGTCCAGTGTCTTTTCCATCATGCCACCTGCCTACCTCATCAAGTATTTTAAAGGTCAAGTATTTGTCCTTACATCTCTAAACTCTGGGTACCTAATATATTTAATGACCTAGCGAACATACTCAATAGATAAAAGTACTTATTCACTCATTAAATAAGTATTTTCTGAGCACTTAGTATATGCCAGGCACAGAGGTTAGGAATCCACAAAGAAGATTAAATTAAAAATTTGAAAGTGGCCCAACCTTCCTTGTTTTGATATTCTTTTCTATCAAAAAAGAAATAGATCAGATACCTTCTCAGTTCCTCTTGGGTCAAGTTTTCATAGTATGACTCATTGTTTTTTGTAAATTCCCTCAGCAGATATGGCCACATTTAAATCTGAGTATAGAAATCATCTATGACAAAGATAGTAAGAGATTTTTACAAATTCGTTCACTTTAGATGACCACACTTCTGTTAGAGCTTACTGAGTTACTCTAAGATTTAAAGGTAAAAATTTTAGCTTCAAAACCTATGATGAAATGGGCTTTCCAGGACACTTGTTAAATCAGAGGCAGAGGACACCTGGGTACTGACTCTGCTTCCTCCCTCTGGATGAGAAAATGTCTTTGCTGACACTGAGTTTGGTTCAAGAACCAGGGAAGTCTGGTAATTATAAACATTCCCTTTAAAGGAAGCCCACAGATTGTTAGTTCAAGTTCTTCTGGAATAGTGATGAAAATGGAATCAGTCACAGATTGTTAGTTCTTTTACAATAGTGACTATAAAAGGGCAGTGACGAAATAATAAATTGTCCTGATTCAGGAACCTGATTTTGCATATACATTGTCATTAAAATCTGCTTTTCTCTATTAAGGGCCAGAGTGGTAAAGAAAAACTATGCTGAGATACACAACATGTGCTTCTACACTGACTTTACCTATACTAAAACACTGGGTCTTTGTTTAATTAAATTGAGAACACAAAGCTCAAAGCACACATGTATGCAACCACGTATACACATATGTCCTTTTCCTGTTAACCATACCCATGCAAACTGCTGTGCTAGTCTTGAAGAACTGAAGAAAAACTAAGATAGTAAAGGCAATCTAGTTGCTTTGATTGGATAAGTAATGCTAACTACTAAGGAAACAAATCAATCATATGATCAATAGTAATTGTGGAGAAAGCTCATTGGACTAGTAGAAAAGAGCCATTCTTAATAAAGGGCTGACCTCCTGCTCGGGATAAATGTAGATATTCAAAAACCTCTAAGAAACATGCAGAGTTAGAAAGGTGCTTTCTTTTTTTTTTTTTTTCTTTTCTTGAGAGGTTTTTGCTATAAGGCACGTGCGCTCGCCAGACAGAGACAGAGAGATAGAAAGCGAGAAATCACCTCCCGGGGGGAATGGCCACAGCCACAATCTCTTCTCCTCCTTTCTCCTCCCGGGATCTTGGACATGCATGCACATGTGCCTGGCGTTAGTTTTAAGCCACCGGATCTGGTACTCGAACTGAGGTCGACTACATGGGAGTCCAGCAACATAGCCATTACGCTAACTGCTGGTCCCTAGAAAGGTGCTTTCTGAGAACTACTTAAACTTCTTAGAAATGATACCCAAAAGACTAGATAGGTTAAAATGCTTTCCAAAGGAAATACTATTAAAAGTTTTCAATTAGAATATTTTCCAAGGAGAGGGGTTTTCTACAATAGAACCAGCAACAACTACTTCCGATATTACATTCTGAAACAAGTTCAGCAATATCACATGCTACATTAAGCCATAAAACTCTAAATATGAAAGATCCTTGTGAAGTGAGGTGTTTTTTGTTTGTCTGTTTTTATGTCAAAAGTGGAAAATACAGTGGCAAAATGGATTTCTTTAAGCCATGACTTCTTTCTTTTCTTTTTTAAAAAATTTTCCCAAAGACTGTATATGCTTGCCAGATACATAGAAAGTGAGACTGAAATTTAGAAATCACCCTACTGGGGAATGGTCACACAGCAATCCCTTCTCCATATCACTTCCTTTCAGGAATCTGGGCATGCATGCACATGTATCTAGCATGTTTTCCAGCCCACCGGGTCTGGGACTAGAACCATAAAAATGGCCATGTGGGATCCAGGCACTTTAAGCACCATGCCATTGACTAGCCCAGGACTTCTCTCTTATTGGCCTTGCTAAGAACCAGCCATCTTGCTTTTTAATGGAGATAAGATTAATTCTAGATATTAAACATAGTAACTTCACTGAATTCTTTTCTGGTTTCTCCATTAAAATCTTTTGAGTTTTGAAAATATATTAGATACTTTATCAGTCAAAGTAAGCAATTGGGTCACATTAAAAATTATCAGTGCATGAAATTCTATTCTATTTTTAAAAATAGGTTACTGAAGACATTAACATCTTTAAATCCTAGTCCCAACTACCAAAAATTATTTACATATGATAAAGGTTATAATAGTGCTATTTCACACCAAAGGTGGTAGAATTCCTTCCTGAAAGAAAAGAACCCCCAAACTGCCAACTTTTATGCAAAATATAAATTTACAAAACCTAAAAGCTGAAGGCCAGCAGCTGGAAAAGTGGTTAAGATGCTAGATCTCCACATAGCCAATTAGGGTTTGAATCCTGGACCCTAATTGGCTACGTGGTTTTAAACTTGAGCCAGGTGCATGTGCATGGGTGCCCAAAATACCAAGAGGAGAACAGATTGTGGCAGGCCATCTCCGGGGGGGAGGGCCAAGGGGGGGAGATTTCTCGCTTTCTGTCTCTCTGTCTTTCTATGTCTCTTTGGCAAGCGCATGTGCCCTAGAGCAAAAGTCTCTAAAAAAAAAAAAAAAAAAAAAAAAAAAAAAAAAAGCTGAGTTTACTCTAGAAAGGCAGAGGGAGTGCTCGTTTTCTGAGGATTTCTCATTTGTACCTGGAAAAGGCTTGAGCTTGAGTGTCTTGTGAACCGCAATTACCCACACCCACAAATGGCTTACTGCAGACATGAGTATTTGTTTGTAACATTCGGTGGGTACAAAATGGCAAACACAGAAGGCATCCTTTTGAAACTTTTCCCCTTGTATGGAAAATCTTAGTTTCTCATTTATGTAAACCAGTCCTGTAACTCAGATAAATACAACTCTTTTGGAACAGATACATTGCAGCCGCCTTGCTTTCCTCAGCTAAACTTAGAGCCCTCAATGATGGGCACATTTTCTCGACTCCACCTTCTGCAAACAAATTTAAAAGTACTGAAATGTAACCAAGGCTTTACATCACAGAGTAATAGATTTAGGAACCAAGACTGGAGAAATGTTACAAACAGTACTGCTACTCTGTTGGGTGATTTAAACAGTGAGATTTATTGTCTCTTTCTAGTCTAAATTTTAAGCCATGGATTTTGTCAAAAGTTCATACTAACTCACATCAAATTAGGCTTGATGTGAATGGGCCAACTCCTAACCACATACTAAAAGCAGGAAAATAATTTCTCTTTTTAAAGAAAAAGTCACATGCCTGGGATCTCTGCGAACAGTAGTATTATTAAAGTGAAAACTCAACGTAGTTCCAACAATGGCAAAAACATCTTCATAGAGGAAACTCTTGATTAGTAATTGAATGAAAGTAAAAACATAACAGCAAAGTGAAATCTAAAAACAGAACATATCGCATAATGCTCTGCAAAATAACAGGCAAACAATCGGTGCTATTTGTGCCTGACTGCCTTTACAGTCACTTTAATTTTCTTTCTTGTCTATTGTCTTTTAGTGCCGCTAATAAACATTAGGATACTTGAAAAATATAGCACTTCTAAGCATGCTGAGAACATAGAAGGGCCTCAGCAATATTCAAATGTCACTGACATGTAAGTCATTTCCCGAAGATTCACTAAATGATACAATTACTACTTACAAATGTGATAAGAATGATAATTCTCATCTGTATGGCTTAAGTACACTAATTAAATACTTATTTAAATATGATGTTCAAATATTTGTTAAATTGGAAACAAGACAATTTATAAATTAGTTCACTGCTTTATTAAATATTTTGTTGTTGCATTAAGCAATTTCATATCTATTTTATCACCAAAATTACAAGTTCTGTATTTCAACGGTCCCAAACGTTAAGATGGGCTCTCAAAGAAGCAAGGGATATAGAAGAAACATGTATCATGGTAAGACTCAAATACTTTCTTTTGGCTGGAACCACCATCTTCCAGTAATTAACCAAAATGACGAACACAAAGGGAAAAAGGAGAGGCACCCCATATATACTCTCTAGGCCTTTTAGAAAACATGGAGTGGTTCCTTTGGCAACATATATGCGAATCTACAAGAAAGGTGATATTGTAGACATTAAGGGATGGGTACTGTTCAAAAAGGAATGCCCCACAAATGTTACCATGGCAAAACTGGAAGAGTCTACAATGTTACCCAGCATGCTGTTGGCATTGTTGTGAACAAGGGCAAGATTCTTGCCAAGAGAATCTATGTGCATATTGAGCATATTAAACATTCTAAGAGCAGAGACAGCTTCCTAAAACGTGTGAAGGAAAATGACCAGAAAAAGAAGCCAAAGAGAAGGTACCTGGGTTCAACTAAAGCGCCAGCCTGCTCCACCCAGAGAAGCACACTTTGTAAGAACCAATGGAAAGGAGCCTGAGCTACTGGAACCTATTCCCTATGAATTCATGGCATGATGGGTATTAAAAATAAACTGATCTGTGGTCTATTTAAAAAAAAAAAAAGACTCAGGAACCAGCAGTTAGCGTAATGGCTATGTCACTGGACTCCCACATAGTCAACCGCGGTTGACGTCCCCGACCCGGTGGCTTAAAAAACTCACGCTGGGTGCGTGTGCGTGCGTGCCCAAGATCCCAAGAGGAGAATGGAGGAGAAGGGATTGTGGCGTGACCATCCCCCTGGGGGGTGATTTCTCGCTTTCTGTCTCTATGTCTCTCTCTGTCTGTCTGGCAAGCGCATGCTCCCTATAGCGAAAAAACCTCTCCAAAAAAAAAAAAAAAAAAAAAAAGACTCAAATACTTTGTTCTTAGGCAACAATATAGTGATCTTCCCCACTAAGAGAGAGAGAGAGAGAGAGAGAGAGAGAGAGAGAGAAGCATATTCTATAAAACAGAGGTCACCAGAGAAGTCTGATCAAATTTGCTAGGACCTATAATCCCAGCAAAGTTCAGAGGAAAAAATATAAATTATTAAAAGAGAACAAATGTTCCATACAATGATTGAATATCAAAATGAAATTCAAGTTAGACCAAAAACTTGACCATCGGTTCATTGCAAACGATTCCATCTAATAGTAATGAACCCGTATTATCTATATTTAGCAAGATAACATCATAGAGAAATATATGGCTATTTCCACTGCTAATTTTCATAATGGAAAGTGGAAAAGTTAGCTCTTTCCACATTTCAAGCCAAGGTATATAATTATCTTTGCCAAATGTTCAGCAATGTACACTCTGAATGCATAAGACATCCATAGCCAGGATTATGTCTGTTTTATGGACATGCATGTAAAGAGAAGAAAGAATTCTGATTTAACTTAAAATCCTCCAAAATGTCATTTAGACTTTTACTCTAGAAATATTCATTTATTTAGTAACATTTTGAAGACTAACATTTCCAGATATACTATCAGAAAATCTTACTGGTTAAAGATACTATGTTAATGTAAGGTGAAGAGTTTTTGTGGTACTCTTCTATTGTTAGTGAAGCTTTCTTCTGTGTACTATTATGTGCCTGAAATGGTAGCTTTACATTTATTAAAATAAATAAAATTATAAATCTAAAGTCATAAAAGGTATTTTTATAATGTCCTCCATCTCTGTTTAGTTAATTCAGATTTTAAAAGACGTGTCTCTGTATTTTAAAAGGGGGACCTATGCAGGTTCCAGAAGCCTTCAGTTGTTTTGGCGGTGGGAGCCAGGGGAACTCCCAGAATTGCAAATTTCTTTCCTGTTCTACAACTGAATCCAAGGACAATCTTTAGAAACAATTCTTGCTTCACCAAATATGAAGCCTGCTTTTGGAGATGGCTCAGGGGAAAGGATTAAGAGCTTAGGTGTACACAGGCCTGAAGAAACAGCATAGTATAAGCATATGAATGGGAAACTTTGGATCCTTGGTAGGGAATGAATACATATGTGTCCTTGTTGTTTATAAACACTTTCATTTCAATCAAAATGAACAGCAGAAAAGACAAGAAAGGACAGACATCAGTAAAAAATAAAGTTAAGATAAATGCTTAGAAATCTCTCTGCTTTCCTTTTGAATGTGTCACACTGCACTGAGCATTACCTTTTGGCCAGATGAGAAGAGTGATTATCATCTAGTTTAACTTAGAGTGAAAGGTGTTTTACAGAAATCCAAAAACAAATTATAAACATGAAGTTAAAACAAAATATAAAATTATTCCAGCTCTCTTGTAGGGACCTAGAAAATTACATCAAAATTCCTTTGGTTAAATATAAAATAAGGAAAGAATGAAAGAATGAAAATTTCTTTTTATGTGTATGCTATATAGATGGATATTGAGATAGTATGAGACTTAATACCTGAGCTTTATACAAGAGTTCATTTAAAGTTCAAATCAGAAAAGAACTGGGTTATGTTGCTGGTCACAAAGATGACAAAAAATGTTGTACTTATTACCGTATTATGCAAACAGATGTAACGCAATACATGTTGAAATTTTTCAGAAAACCAATCTGGTTTTAGTTTCTTTAGAATGCACAATTTGAATATTTATGATACAACATAATTTCTTCTTCTTTTTTTATTTTTGAATTATTTATTTGACGTTATTTATTATTATTTTTCAGTTTGACCAGGGAGAGAGAGTGACTGAGAAAGCAAGCTACCAGGTCTGGGCCTTGAACTACAGTTGATGATGTGTGAGTCCAGCACCCCAACCACCACATCACCTGCTGGTCCCACAACATAAATTTCTTACAAAACTAAACAAAACAAAACAAAACCAAAAAAAGGACAAATTTTGCTCTATAAAAGAATTCCTCATGTTTAATGATACCATACCTTTTCAGATAACAGTTATTTCATATTTTTTTAAATGTTTATTTCTTTTGTTCATAAGCATAAGACACAGAATGACAGAGAAAGAGACAGAGAGAGAGGTGGAGATAAGCTCCCTCAACAGTGTCTCATACCACAATTCTCCCCCAGCTTTCCTAGCCAGCCAGGATCGTAGGCATGTGTGCCTGGCATGTGCAGGTCAGCCGGGGAACTGAATTCACAATCTCTGGGATCCAGTTTGCTTTGAGCAGGGTGTTACTACTGTACCACTCAGCTAGCTCTTCATTCTTTTTTTTTTTTTTCAATTTTTAAATTACTTTATTCATGATAGTATAAGTACGTGCGCATGCAAAAAAGAGAGAAGCACCCTGGACAGGGTCTTGTTACACCATGATCTCCTTACCCGCTTCTCCATTACTCTCTACCTTGTTGGGGTGTTGGGCATGCACACACATATCTAGCATTTCTGGCCAGTTCTGGGATTAGAGCACCTCATTGGCCTTGTGGCTTCCAGCACTGCACTTAAGTTTGCTTCCCACTTTGCTTCCAGGCTGGGCATGTTATTTAGTATTCTAACAGAATAATTTCATCTAGTATAATTAATCAATCTAAAAAAGCTCTTTGTAAGCCCCAAAGTATGTTTATGTTACTTTTACTTTTAATCAGAAGTTGTGGCAAGTATGTTCAAGAAAGACAGGAGTGATCAGTAGCCTGTATATTCTGAATAAATGATGGATTTAACTTTAGGAAAGACTACTTTTGTTTTAAGTTTATTTATTTCTTTTACAAGATAGAAGGAGAGAGAATGAGAGAGATAGCCCCTTCAACAGCGTCTTCATGTCAAGATCCACCCCCCATATGAGCTGGCCAGGATCATGGGGATCATGGGTGTGTACACATGCATCTAACATGCACAGGGAGCCCCAGGACAGGAACCCAGGATGTTCCCATAGGGCATCATGGATCATTGTGTAACCATAGCTGTCCATGGAAGACTAATTCTGACCATATTCAGAGATTTATCATTCTTCTCCCACACTGTGGGGCAAAGAGGACAACGAGTCTCTTGGAACAAAGTTTTAGTCAAAAACCATGGGAAAAAAGAGAAACAAAACTATTGGGGTACTCAACAGAGCTATCAGCTCTCAAATAAATCCAGATTGCAAGGAATACATGAACTGAAAAAAAAAAAATGCTGTAGAGAGCAATAAAATAGCTGTTTAACCTTTTAAAAAAGTTTATTTTCATAAGAGAGTTAGAGAGAATATGTATGTCAGTCTACAGAGAGAGACAGACTCCTGACAAGGTCTTGCCACACCACAATCCTCCTCCAGCCTTTCAGACAGCCAGAATCCTGGGCACGTCTGCAGGCACACCTGGCATTTCAGGTAGCCAGAGTCCAAACCCAGGGCTTTTCCACGTCTAGCATTGCACAGGAGTGCCTTACAGGCTGTGCCACTGCAGTTGTACCAAGGCTGTCCAACTTTTAAGACGAGCCAAGCTGTACCGCCACTTAACATTGCAGTTCAAAACAATTTAACAACCCTTTCATATCACACTGCAACTCTCTCTCAAGAACAGTTAAACTACAGAAAGAATAATTTCAAAAACACACCTTGGTCAATTAGGGAATCTAGTTACAGAATATAGATGGTAGCATTTATTCCCCCATCAATGCTATTAAAACAATTCAAAGTATACTCTGCAACCTGAAGTAGTATGAAGCAGATATAAAAAGAACTGTTTCTGAGAATTCAGAACAAAAGTATGTGTCATCTATTTGGTGTGGTCAAAAATCCCTCTCTTGTTTATGCCTAAAGTCAGACTTGGGTTCATGTATAGGTATATATCAGCTGTGCTAGCTATTGGATACATTTAGACTAAAAGTTCATTAGCAAATCAATTAAATGGGGGGGGAGGCATAGAAAGCAACCATGGATACCAGAGACAATGTGGGAGGAGGGTGGGACATGGCAGAGGGTGAGGGATAGGGAATCAAGGATGGCGAAACAAAAAACAAAGTATACAAGACATAAGAATTGGAAAATTATTTGCTGAAAACATGTATGTTGATGTGCTTGATTGAGCCAATACACAGTGTATTTTGGATGGAAAATTCATTTGTATGCTGTAATAATGTATAGTGAATTAATGTAAAAAATAAATAAATTTAAAGAGAAAAAAATAAAAATAAATAAATAGTGTTAACATTTGCTCAGTAAAAAAAAAAAAAAATTCCTCTCTTTGTGCATGCGGGTCTATAATACAAAATCATAATTTGTAAAGACATAGGCTTACTATACATCAAGTACCGTTCTAAGAGCACTCACTCTGTATTAACTCATTAAATCCTCACACCAATGCTCTGATATAGTTCTATTAGAAATGAGAAATTGAGATAACTACTTGCTCTAGATCACTAGATTTCATAGCTTGGAGAGCTTCATTTGTTTGGTCATAGACAGTGTTCTTTACTCCTAAATCACTACATGAACAGTTTAAAAGTTTGGTTTGTGGGCCCTGGTAAACCTTGAAACTATTTCAAGGGAGTTCACAAGGTCAGAACTATTTTAATAATTATATTATGATGCCATAGCCTTTTCACTGTTTTGATATTTGCACTGATAGTACAATAGCAAAAGTGGGTAAAACTACTGGCATTGTAGCAAGTATCAAAGCAATGGCAGCAAATTGTACTAGAAAGCATAGTGTTTGTCTCTGCCAGGCAGTCACAGTAGTGGGGAAAAAAATGCCAGTTTCATTTAAGAATTTTCTTGATACAGTCAGTCCTTGACATGGTGGTTAAGGCAACTGGGTCCCACATGGCCTACCGCACTGTTCAAGTACAGGACCTGGTAGCTTGAGAAACATGCCAGGAGCATGTGTATGCATGCCCCCAAACCAGAAAATAGGGAGAAATGGAGAAGGGATTATGGCATGACTATTCCCCATGGTGGTGCTTTCTCAAGTTCTCTCTGTCTGGCAAGCACACATGCCCTCTGGCAAAAAATTAAAATTCTTGATGAAGCAGTAAAAACTTAATTTAATAAAATTTTAATCCTTAAGCACATTTTTCTGTGTGATGAAATAGAAGTATGTGGGGGCCAGCAGGTGGCATGATGGTCAAGGATGCTGGATTCCCACATGGCAGATCTTGGTTTGAGTCCCAGACCTGGTGGCTTGCATTCTCGCTTTCCTTTCTTTCTCACTGGTCAAATTAAAATATTAATAATTATTATAATAGCAAATGGAATGAAATACATAAATAATTTCTTTTAATAAAGAAATAGAAGTATACATAAAGCACTTTTACTGCATACATTAGCATTGATAGTTGATTTGGGGAAAAATACTATGCAATTAATTGAACTGTGAGCTAGAAATAGAGGCTTTTCTCATGGTACACCTGAAATTTGAAAGAATAACTAACAAACTTTGAAATTTGGAAAAAAAAAAAACCTCACAAACTTTGGTTATTTTGATCAAAAAATAAAGTGAGCCTCTCATGTCAAAGGAAAAGATTAAAAACATTTGTTGACAATGATAAAATCTGAGCTTTCGAGCAAAAATAACAATTTTAGAAAACTCAGAATCACTACCATGAAACTGCCCAAACACAGGAAGATGTTTTTGGAAATCAATGATAGTAAAGAATGTGATTTTTTTTTGGATATTGTATAACAAAAACATTTGGAAGACCTGTGTAACTTGATGGATCAAGATTTTTCCAAATTACTCAATGCATAATGTTACAAATCACACATGAACAAAAGACTTAAAGTATAAAATTAACCTGGGAACCAGCAGTTAGCGTAATGGCTATGTCGCTGGACTCCCACGTAGTCGACCGTGGTTCGCGTCCCAGACCCAGTGGCTTAAAACTCACGCCGGGTGCGTGTGTGTGCGTGCCCAAGATCCCGAGAGGAGAATGGAGGAGAAAGGGATTGCGGCATGACCATCCCCCCTGGGGGGTGATTTCTTGCTTTCTGTCTCTAATGTCTCTCTCTGTCTGGCGAGCGCACGCGCCCTATAGCGAAAATCTCTCTGGAAAAAAGAAAAAGTATAAAATTAACCAATGATTTTAATGCAAAACATGATGAATAGTTTATTAATTTGGTTTTAGATTTCATATTGCACTTAACTTTCAAAAATTACTACTTGTTGAATTTTGGTATGGTATCAAAGAAGAATACACAATGAACTGAAAAGTTACTATTTCTTCTACCTCAAACTACCTATTCATGTGAGGCCAAATTTTCCTTCCATAATATAGTAAAAACAACATAGTAAATGCAACGAATTGAATGAAGAAGCGGATATTGGAATCTATCTGACTTCTAAGCCAGTAATTAAAGAGGTCCGCAAAAATGTAAAATAATACTACTCTTCTCACTCAATGTTTTTGTCTTGGGGAAAATGGCTTTTTTTTTTTTCCTTCTGAAGTATGTGTTATTAGGTCATCTGGAAAGTCATGATGTACTTTTCTATGTTTTTCTACATGAAAATGTGTCATGACTTTCCCAATGATTCAATATTTATGTTTAGATTTAATAGAGTTTACCAAGGTTATTTTTCAAAGTAAAGTATTAACAAATGTTTAAATTTTTTTCAGTTTTAATTTCTAGTAAACTAAATACTGACAGGTATCGCTCATATAAGCAAAAGCTCTTTTGAGTCCCCAATAATTTTTAAGAGCATAAAGAGTTCTGACAGGGACCAACAGTTGGTGTAAAGGCTATATTGCTGGACTCCCATGTAGTCGACCACAGTTCGAGTCCCGGACCCAGTGGCTTAAACTCACGCCAGGCGTGTGTGCATGTGTGCCCAAAATCCCGAGAGGAGAATGGAGGAGAAGGGATTGTGGTGTGGCCATCACCCCTGGGGAGTGATTTCTCACTTTCTGTCTCTCTGTCTCTGTCTTTTGGGTGAGCACACACACCCTATAGCAAAAAATCCCCCCTCCCAAAAAGAGTTTTTACCAAAAAGTTTGAGAAATGCTGAACCAAAATTAAGAGAGTCTTTCTTCTACACATGTGCATGTGTGTCTATACATTCGTACATGAAGCATGGAGGTGGGTACGTAAGCCCTTGGCTGTTTTTATATTAACTGCTCATCTTCTCAAGTTTTATTTGGCTTTTAAAGCATAATTCCCTATTTACCCATTGGGCAGAGAATGTACTGACCAACAAACACAAAAATTATCTTAGTAAATATAATTCTACAATTCAAGATAATGTCATTTAACATTTTTTAAAAAGTGGTACCTTGACTAAACAGCATACAATAATAGCAAGTTAGAAAGATATAAGGGTCATAACCAGGACATCTATTTGAACACTCCTGGATGTTTGAGGAACACAAAATCAAATGTGTGATTCATAAATAAATCATATTATAATGTAAGGTAAATACCTACATACGCATGACATACTACCTGTTCTAATCCTGGAAGATCCAGCTGAGATATAAACATATCCAAATCACACATTAGATGTTCGATAAATGTTAACCGAAAAAAAAAGTAAGTGTACACTTATTTAAGTGATTTTCCTTCCTCAGACTTGCCTTTGAAATTATCATATTTCTTCAGCACACAAGGATGTGTGGCTACAGTGGCCAGACTATGGCTTAGTGATTAAGAGAGCCAGAGATTACATTGCTGACTGTGTAGTTTCAGGCCAGTCGCAGTGGCTTGAAAACATGCTGGGCACGCATGCATTCATGCCTGAAATCCTGACAGGAGAGAGAAATGAAGAAGAGACTGTGGTATGACCATGCCCTATTATGTGGTGCTTTCTCCCTCTCCCTCTGTTTCTCTGTTCTCTCTAGCAAGAGCACATACCCTCTGGCAATTAAAAACAAAAGAAAGCAAGAGAAAAAAAATATATTACTTTATGTGTAGTTCTAATGACAACTCATAGATTTTTATATACACACATATTTGCATATGTATACAAATACAGATTACACATTTATTTCTCAATATCTATTTTTTTGCTATGGTCATTCCAATAATTCTCGAATTAAAGAAAACCAACAATCAATTACAGTCAATTTCTAGAGGGAAATTTTTCTTAAATTTTAAAAAGCAAATAAAGTTGCAAACATGACCCATTCATAAGTTTAGTCAGTAAATGCCCTGGTATTGAACCAATAATTCTAAAACTGGAAATTGACTGTATTTTCTGTACTTAAAAATAACCTCAGAAGAAAAAGAGTAAAACACATGAATGATAAAGGTACAGATGAGACCTGTTTTTAGAAAATCTAAATCAAGACAAATTATTCTATAAGAAATAACATTAGCATCCTAAGTATTCTGCTGTAATAGAGTTTGTCTTGAATTAATAGAAAAATACAAACAAATTACCTTTGCACTGTGTACAATCACAGTGAATGCATGATCATAGATTGAGCATTCACTCCCTCCCTCAAACAAATTGTTGGATATTTACCACATGCCACAGGTGATCATTGCTATGGTCAGTTTCTTTAGGCTGCTTTCTGGCCTTTTGTTTTGCAAATTTCCTTTTCATTAACTGTCCAGTGGGTGAGTGAAAATAATGTGAACTTAATAGGTGCATCCGAATTTAATGTGTTGTGTAGACTGGTGAATGGTTTGGGTGCTTTCAGGGAACAGTACAGGAAAAAGATTGCCAGATTCACATTCAGACCCAGAACACTAGGTTTTCAGTAACATGATCTTGAATAAGCTATTTATCTTTTCAAAGCTTTACCTGTAAAATGAGGAAACTGGGTGCTATGATCTGAGTTTATGTCCACAAAAAATGAAGCCCCCATGAATGGGAATAGTACTGTTGTAAAAGAGGTCCAAGAGAGGTCTCCTGCACCTGTTACCCTATGAGAATGAGGACTCGGGCCCTCACCACACACTGGATCTGCTAGCACCTTGATCTTGGATTTCCCAGCTTCCAGATACTAGTCAGTCTATGTCATTTCGTTACAGCAGCCTGAACGGGCTAAGACCTCGGGAGACAGTAGGTCTAGGTCCTCCAACATTGAACTCCCATAATTCTACTTAAGCATTATAAACACTTGGCATGGGAGAAATAAGTAAAGCACGAGATTAAATGCTACTTAATGAATAAAGTAATACTAGTGTAAATGATTTATCCTAGCTATTTAAAAATGTATGATACATTAACCATTTTTTCTTAAATTAAAAATATCATATAGTGAATAGTATTCAGAAAGAATCATTTGAAAAACTCTGAAAAATATATTAAAGAATATCTCAATAGGTATGCAGTATCTGGAAAACAGAAAAAGAAAATCTTATAATTGCATAGGAAACATAAAAAAATACATCATGACTTTTCTGACAATCCAGTAATTTGAACAGCTATGATTTATTGAATGCCTTCTGTCTCATCTCATCATTACAGCAATCTAGTAAGATATTTTTATTTTTGTTTTTAAATGGAAAAACTGAAGAGCAGAGAGATTAAATAATTCATCCAAATACATTAAATTAAAAATTGTCATAGCTGGTATTCCAACCTGGATGTGTTTAACTCTGAAGCAATACTCTTTCCACTACAAACATATAAAGCATTCCTGATTCCTACAAATGAGACCTTGTATTTTTTTTTTTTTGTGAGAGGGTTTTGCTATAGGGCGTATGCGCTCGCCAGACAGACAGAGAGAGACAGAGTGACAGAAAGCGAGAAATCACCCCCCGGGGAGATGGCCACGCCACAATCCCTTCTCCATTCTCCTCTCGGGATCTTGGGCACGCACGCACACGCGCCCGGCGTGAGTTTAAGCCACAGGGTCTGGGATGCGAACTGCGGTCGACTACGTGGGAGTCCAGCAACATAGGCATTATGCTAACTGCTGGTCCTGAGATCTTGTATTTTTAATAGTCAATTCTCAACTACAAATGGTAATGGGAAAAAGAACATGGAAAAATAAACAGACAGAAACTGAGAAATCACTTCTCGAGAGATGGCCACACTGCAATCCCTCTCCTCCATTCTCCTCTCCGGATTTTGGGCAAACGTGCACCTGATGCATACGCATCCGGCCTGAGTTTCAAGCCTGTGGGTCTGGGACTTGAACAGTGGTCAGCTATGTGGGAGTTCAGTGACATAACTATTATGCCATTAGCTGGTCCCACTGCTGCTTTCGGAAAACTTGCTCCAGAGAATAAATAAATAAATATATATATATATATATATATATATATATATATATATATATATATATTCCTTTTTAAATTTAAATTTATTTATTTACATTTATTCACTGTACATCATTACAGCATACAAAATGAGATTTTCCATCCAGAATACACTGTATATTGGCTCAATCAAGCACATCAACATATGTGTTATCATCAACAAATAATTTTCCATTTCTTGTTTCCTGCATATTTTGCTTTTTTTCCCCATCCTTTGATTTGATTTGTCATTTCCTTTTACTTTTTCTGCTCTTAGGGTGAGACAAAAAATTGCCACATACATATGGACACAAATGCTCTGAAGAAAATTAAGTAGGACAAGTCCAAGAAAAATTACCAACTAAAATTGTGTTCTTGGATAATCAAAAGGAAACTAAGATTACTAAGCATTATACAGGATAAAACTGAAAGCAGAAGACATGAAACTAAAAGTTGTATTATTATATGACCAATAACAAGAAACACAGTTAAAAGTTACTATTAAGTTCTTAATTGAAGTAATTAATTATAAAGTCAGAACTTACTATTTGGCCCTTTAGTTTTTCAGGAATGTGATGCTTTCAAGAAAACTGATTAATCAAGGAAACGTGTAGGTTGCCAACAACAGTTTAAACATTAAGATGCAAATCTAAGGTTCCATCAAAAATATCAGTGGCATTTATAGAATATTCCAAACAACCTCAGCAGAACACACATTCTCTTTGGGTGTACATGGAACGTGTATCAAGACACACAATATCCAAGCCATAAAACAAATCTCAAATAAATGTAAAATAACCAAAAATGTACAGAAAATGTCCTGTGACCACAATGAAATTTATATAGAATCAGTAACAGAAAAATACATGGAAAATTCCCAAATAGTTAAAAATTAAAAAGCATATTTTTAAATAACGGATAGGTCAAAGAAGAAGTAACAAGAGAAGTTAGGAAATATTTTGAACTGAATAAAAATGAAAGTACAACTGTATCAGTCCAGTTTCAACCAGAGAAACAGATCAGTAAGAGAGAGAGAGATACAGATTCATCATAAATGGTTTAATGCAATTGTGAGGACTGAGTAGGAAGGTCTGAGATCTGTAGAGTAAGCAAGTCATCAGGAAGGCTGAGCTGGAACTTTTAGACATGAGCTGAAGCTGCTATCCACAGATGGAATATATTCTTCTTCAGAGATGCCTCAACTATGCTTTTTGGGCTTTTAACTGCTCGAATCAAGCCCCCAGATTATCTTGAATAATCTGTTTTACCTAAAGTCATTGATTATACACTTTAATCATATCTACAAAATACCATCACACTAAAACCTAGATTAGTGCTTCATGGAATAACTGGGTCCACAGCCCCTCTAAGCTAACAGATAAAATTGACCGTCACAACCATATCAAAATTGGGGAGCTACAAAGAAAGCAGTGCATAGAATGAAAGAGTTTTAAATGCCTGCATGAAAAAAGAAAAGGTTCAAAATCAATGACCTTAAGCTCCCATCAGAAGAAGCTACAAAACAGAAATGAGAGACAAGAAGAAAAAGAAGTGAAGAAGGAGCAAATTAAGAAGGGAGTTGGAGAACTACTTATATTCAAGACATATTACTACAGATCAGGTAAATAAATGTCTCAAGAAATTTTAATAACACACGAGACTTGTCAATTTGGAAAATCCCTAGCTCCAGTCTCTCCCTGTTGATATAACCTTCATAGATTTCTGAAAGCTGGATGTACTGATAAAGGTAGCAGGTAGTTAATTCCTTCACTTTCAAGAAAAGAACACCAGGGATGAATAGCTGGGAAAGGAATATACAAGAACTAGAACTCTGGTTTCCAAACTCCCTCTCAGAGCTCTTCCATTGCTACATACTGTCTTCATGTTGGCTCACCTGTTACTACAGATCAGCCACACTTAGCCACTGTGCAGTGGCCATTGGAAAACTGTCGTCCCTTTCTGCTCATTTTCTTCAACTTCTTAAATTGATCTAGGACTTCAAGGCATGTTTCTGTGAATTGGAAAAGAGTAAGCTCTCTGAACAGACTTACTAGGAAAAAAATTCCACATTTTCTAGGATGAAGGATTAGAAAAAGGCAAAGACATCCATTCTTTGGAGTTAATATAACTCCTCACCAGAACAGAAGGCTTTGTTCAGTGAAGCCCCAGCTAGATTTGAGCCCATATTCACATCCCATGAAATGTTTCTGTGTTATATTTTTATAAAACACATAGATGGAAAAAATAAAGCAACATGTTTTCCTAAGCAATAAATGTCATTGAATTTTTGGCAAGGACATTTATCTTTCTAAAATAAAACAGTTGTACACACTAGCTAAAGTTAGAATTTTATCTTTTAAATTTGTTTCCTTAACTCCATAATCACATTTGTAGACACATGCTATTTTTATTTTATGAAGCTGTCATAAAATTTTTATTATAAACATAATGTTCTTAAAAAATAATATTTTTTAAATATAGGTTCAAAATTAAACAAATGAAAGAGTTATTAATGATTTAAGTAAAGTGCAATAAATGAGCAAACTTTTTGGTTCAGAAGAGACTACTCTTCTTACTAGCAAAATACTCCTCCAGTGCATTTACTCCAGCTTAAGGTCTGGCTGTTGTCAGTATAAAACCTGCTTAAAACACACCTTCAGGAAAACGCTTTAACTTCATCCGACTTAACGTTTTACTTGAGATTTCTGGTGTATTTACTCAATCTGTCTATGCTATTTGGTACTTTTTAATGTATTACTTTCTTAAGTAATTTCAAGTGCTCGTGTCTTACAAAACATGATTTAGACAATAATTGCATCTGATGTAGAGTACCTTCTCTGGAGCCAAGTGAGGAACATAGCTAGAGAACACGGGTGCTTGTGAAGAATAGCAGCTACTAACTTTCTAGACAGGCTTGGCTTGCCTCCCCAAGTTATCCCCATGGAATAGGGTCACCTCTTCTATTTCATCTACTGTCATCTCTTTTATGTGTATACAGTCCCTCAAATGCTGCTCTAGTTGTCATATATGGTTGATCACTGCTGCTGATTATGCAAAAAATTAGTTTTTCATTTTATTTTGAAATATTTCATGATTAGAAAATGGTATGATAGAGTACGCTAAATAAGAGGATTAGACAGCAGGGCACTAAAGGCACATTACGCTTTACTATCACAGGACGTGAATGACGTCATGTTTTAGAAGTCTCATACACATTATTTTATTTGGCTTTTCCAAAACCCCGTTGGGATATGAAGGACAGGTATTAATCACACTTTACAGATGAGGCAATAGGTTTAGAAAGGCTGATTTGCTCATATTTGTTTTCTAGTAAATGCTGGGATCAGTCTTTATTGATCACAGTTGCCATAAATTTGAGCAATATACAAATTTTAGCATAGTACTTGAAATAAAATTTGTTTTCATCTGGCCGCTATGTAGATTCCTTTTTCTCCCTAAACTACTATGGTGATTTTTAAATTATAAAAAGTAAAATAGCAAGACCAGGAGGTGGTGTAGTGGTTAAGATGCAGGACTTCCATATGGCTAACCACAGTTTGGGTACTGGGCCTGGCAGCTTGAAAAATTACACCGAGGGCATGTGCATGTGTGCCCAATATCCAAGGAGGAGAATGGAACAGAAGGGATTGTCATGTGGCCATCTCCTCTGGGGGCGGGTGGTGGTGGTGGCATGATTTCCTACTTTCCTTCTTACCATCTCTCTCTGGCTAGCACATATGCCCTATGGCCAAAATCTTAAAAAAGTATGAATATCTATTATAGTAATCTCACAAAACTCTCCCATTCTTATTTACTTCTCTTCAAAAATTTAGAAGTCTAATATTCATCCAGCCTTGAGTCTTTAAAAATTGATATATTCTAGTTGAAAAAAGTTGATCTATATTTGTCTGCACACTTGAATTAAGACATAAATAAAGCAAAATAGTATTTATAATCTGTTATCCTGGTTGTTACCTCATGATCTGGTCCCAACTTATCTTTCCATCTTTATTTCCAGTTATATCCTCTACTCTAGTGACAACAGATTGTTCCTCAAATATACCGTGTACTTTTCTGTTTCCTCTGTTGGAAATTCCCTTCTCCACCCATTTCCTTTTATTCAAACTCTACCCCTCTTAAAGCCTAGTATTAATGCTATCTACTTGCATACATGCAGACTTCCTGATCTATAACGTCAAGATTTATCTATCCCTCCTCCATGAAGCTACTGTATTCTCTGAACTTTTGTTTCCTTTAGAGTTCATTGTGTACAGATGGCTATCTATTTCACTCAGGAACATTTTTGGTGACAAGAGTGTTACTTTTATCTTTATATCTAGCACACAGATGTTTGAAAACTGTTTACTGAATATAAATTACCAATTAACTAGCACACAGAACACTACCTAAACCCTGTTTTCATCATTACTGTCTCTTCAACTTCTAATCATGGCTCCTTCATTTTCCATATTATTACAATGGTGAACTTAAAAAAAAAAAAAAAAAAAAGCCAATCACATCATTTTCCAATTTTAAATGTATATTATTCTCCATCATCTAAAGGGCAGTCTTGTTTCCAAACATGTCTTTCCAGGCCCATCATGATCTGGCCCTAGTCTATTTCTCTAACATTTTCTATCAAAATCCTATAGACACATATGCATGTGAGCACAAGTTTCTGAAGTTATCAGAGATCCCTTGCACCTACTATCTGCATCCTTGTTATACCATTCTTATATCTCATTCGATAAGCCTCATCTCAGGGGACCTGTACCATGGCAGTTAAGTCAAAGATATCTGTGTAAGCTGTAGATGGACTATTATGGGGAGTGTTATCCTGAGTAAGTTAAAGATTGAAAATACAATGAGGAAAGGTTGGGTAGCTCTCTAGCTTACCATTCTTCCTCTGCTCTGTTTGCATTACCACTCTGCTCTGATACTAAGGTGAAAAACTTCAGTATTTTCTGGAAAACACAAAACTAATAGGCTGAGTTATTTAACAAAATCTGAGCTAGGTTCCCTGTAGGGAGAGGTAATTAAGTTCCAGATTTCAACACAAATAAGCTTTAAACTTTGTGTTCTTTTAGCTCCTTAGATATTGGTGAAATGTCAAGTAACAGCATATAGAAACATTTAAATCCTTTTTTTGCTTACAATAATGGGTCTTCTTAGAAAAAATGTCAACTTTGTTTTGTTTGTTGGTCTCCTCTATCTTCTTTAGTGACATATCTGTTCTCATCTTTTGGTCAATTTTTAAACTGGTTTGTTTTCCTGTTGCTGAATTTTAAGACTTCTTTACACATTCTAGATACAACTTTTATATCAGATATATGATTTGCAAGCATTGCTTTCCCAGTCTGTTGCTTGTCTGTTCATCCCCAGACCAGCATCTTTAGTGGAGTCAAGATTTTTTAATGTTAAAGTTCAATTTATCAATTTTGTCTACAGATTATGCTTTTGTATCTAAGAACTCACTGTCAAATCCAAGTTCATAAAGATTTTCTTCTGTTTTCTTCTAGAAGTTTAACAGTTTTACATTTTACAGTTTGGTTCTAATCCATTTGAAGTTAATTTTTATGTAAGTTGTAAGGCATATATCAAGATTCACTGGGGAGGAGGCACAATCTCCGATTGTTCTGGTATCATTTGTTGAAAAGATGATCAATTTTACAATCAAATTATCTCTGTACTTCTGTCAAAAATCAGCTGGCTATATTTGTATGGGTCTATTTCTGGACTGTGTATTCTGTCCTTTGATAGATTCCTTTAGTTATCTGTTGTTACCATTGTTGTTTCCTTCTTTAAGATTTAATAGATATGTAATACTCTAAATTTTGACAAACAGCACATACGTAAGTAGCTCCTCTAGTTAAAGGTATCATACTTTACAAAGGACTTCATTATGTTCTATAAATCATAATGGAAATGTAACCACAACAATGAGAAGTTAACCTAAGCAGAACTTCCATGCTATGATGCAGATAAAGATTGTTGTAGCATGCAACAATATACTAAGACCAGGCAATTGTTCTACCTGAAAACTCAAATTATTTTCACCTTTAAAAAGCCCAGACAAGGGACCAGCAGTTGGTGTAATGGCTATGTCGCTGGACTCCCATGTAGTTGACCGCAGTTTGAGTCCCGGACCTGGTGGCTTAAACTCACACTGGGCACGTGTCGGTGTGTGCCCAAGATCCTGAAAGGAGAATGGAGAAGAAGGGATTGTGGTATGGTCATCCCCCCTGGGGGGTGATCTCTCGCTTTCTGTCTCTCTCTCTGTCTTTCTGGAGGGCACATGCACCCTATAGCAAAAACCTCTTAAAAAAAAAAAAAAAGCCCAGACACAGTGAATCTCTTTAGCCCAATCTACTCCCATGACAGATTTATAACTTGTAGAGTTTTTATTTATTTGCATTTTGCTTTAATCTGGTTTAGATGCCAGTTGCTTATTTATACTAATCTTCAGCAGTTTATAACAAGAGTTGTTCAAAGATACATACAGCGTGAACATTTGAAACATTCTTAAAATGATAGGTACACTGTTTTTTTGAGAGGTTTTTGCTATAGGACGCGTGCACTCGCCAGACAGAGAGAGACAGAGAGACACAAAGCGAGAAATCACCCCCCGGGGGGATGGCCATGCCGCAATCCCTTCTCCTCCATTCTCCTCTCTGGATCTTGGGCACGCACGCACATGCGCCCGGCGTGAGTTTTAAGCTACCAGGTCCGGGACACGAACCGCGGTCGACTACATGGGAGTCCAGCCACACATCCATTATACTAACTGCTGGTCCCTAAATGATAGGTACACTTTTGAAAGAATAAGTTATTTTTCAAATATGCAAAACTGCCCTTTATGTTTTGTTGTCCCTATTGTTGGAATAAGAAGATATTTACCAGTGTTTTATAGAAAATACTTAGAGCTATCAGGAGTTTTTATACATAGGAGTAAGCTCAGAATGACCTTAAACTCAATGAATTAAGGTAATTCAAACATCCTCTCCTATTAAGACATGAGACTAAAGACCCAAAGCAGTGACACTACAATTCAACCTTCTAATGTTTTGCAATTCCATTCTGGAGGTTGGGGTTCTAAATGCTCAATTTTGTTGCAGGTTGTGCTTAAGTACTATAACAGGAGTTATGTCCCTTTCCTCCTACTGAAAATAGTTGCAATTCACTGACACAGTTTAAAATAAGACCTCCTGGCTAGGAGAATGAAACTCTCTCACTTTATCTCAGAGTAAAGTGACCATTGTCTTCTGCAACATCTGAGCTTCACACTGAAAAACACAAAATAATCTAAATATCAATTTACCTTTTAACTTTATGTACCTTAATTTGCCTGTGCTCCAAACATCATAGAAAAAGGTTAAGCCATATGTGCATTTTCATCATTAATTAATTGGTTATAATAACTATAAGTCATTATAAAACTACTTAAAGTTATTATAAACTACTTTAAATATCTACTAAAACAGATAAATCCTACCTAAAATTATAACTATGAGCATATAAGCAAACAATAAAGGCTACTGAATAACTCTGTAATGGTATCCTGGCCTTCTATTTCCAGACTATTCTCGAGTACCATTAAGATTAGATATCTTCACCTTCTTTCACCCTAAATGTACTTTCCCAGGTCGTTCTAGGTGACTAGGCCAGTACATAGAAACTTCTCCTAAAATGGAGTCTTTCCAAACAGCAGCAGGATATAAAATTCAAGAATCAACTCTGTCCCAGGTCTACACATCTCTCTGAAAACTTTGAAGGCAAGCCAAAGGTTTTCTTTTAACTCCCTTAAACAAAACCTGTCTTTAAGATTATTTCAAGTTAATGTCAATACTGTGAACAAATAAGCATATCCGGAAATTTTCTATTAATTTGTAATGATTTATGAAACTAAAAATGTAAATCCTTATCTAAAAGGAATAAGAAATTGGCAGGAAGTCATTATAAAACTTTCAAAGTTAAGAAAACATTCTTTTTTCATAGAATCAAGAAAATCAAATATTCAGTAAAGAACAAATCTAACTTCCTATCTGTTGAGTACATACATAACTTTGATATAATTAACTTCTAGGACAAATTGAAAATAGATATTAAAAAGAAATGATCCAACAACTTAAGCTCATATGCCAACTAATATCTGTCCTTGACCTAAGAAAAGTACTTTTCAGTAGGAACTAAAACCCATCAATCACACAATAACTTTGAAACTATTTAAACAAGATAATGCTAAAGAAGCTGCTAAATCAACACCATAATTTTAAAATGGAAAGCAAACTTAGTTAATAATACAAAATTAGGAATGAGCAAAGCAGGAAAATGTATTAAGGACCTTAATTTAAACATGTGAGTAGAAGAAAAATAAATTGAACATAAAATTACATTTAAAAACATCTGCTGGGTCGGGACCAGCAGTTAGTGTAATGGCTATGTCGTTGAACTCCCATGTAGTCGACAGCAGTTTGAGTCCCAGACCTGGTGACTTAAACTCACGCCAGGCGCGTGCGCATGCGTGCCCAAGATCCCAAGAGGAGAATGGAGGAGAAGGGATTACGGCGTGGCCATCCCCTCTGAGGGGTGATTTCTCACTTTCTGTCTCTCTCTGTCTTTCTGGTGCATGCACGCACCCTATAGCAAAAATCTCTCAAAAATAAAATTAAAAAAAAAATCATGCTGGGTAAAGTCACAATCTAAATGATGTATAGTGATTTAATGTACGAATAATAATTAAAAAAATTTTTTTGAGAGGTTTTTGCTATAGGGCGTGTGCTCTCGCCAGATAGAGAGAGACAGAGAGACAGAAAGCAAGAATTCATCCCCAGGGGGGATGGCCACACGGCAATCCCTTCTCCTCCTTTCTCCTCTCGGGATCTTGGGCACGCATACACACGTGCCCGGCGTGAGTTTTAAGCCACCAGGTCTGGGACGTGAACCGCAGTCGCCTACGTGGGAGTCCAGCGACATAGCCATTACGCCAACTGCTGGTCCCAATAATTTAAAAATTTTTTAAAAAGTGTTAAAAAGCACCTATTCATAGTAGGTCACTGATATACTTAAAAGTAAAAATGAAAATTTTACTTAAGGTTTAACACACAGGTGCATTTAAATAGGAAACACATTTAAATCACCATATATACATATATAAATCAATATGTAAATGACATACGTTAATAGTGAATAAACTGAGACACACGGTACCACCATGTCTAAATAATGAAGACTAAGGAAGAAGGGGAGATCAAATATTATTAACCTATCAAAATTGGAAAAAAGGTAGGAGATAAAATAAATTCTGTGAGATTCTTCTTCAAAGTGAGTCACTATTGAATTGTTTATATCGTGTTTACTTATAGATAATGTTAAGTAAAGGCAAAAAATTCACCCAAACTAGCAAAATAAAATAAAATCCACTCATTCAGATTAATGTTGATGAAACACCTTATTAGTGGTTCTTAAAACGTTGTAGAACTTCATCAAAAAATGATTACTAAATGACATGCTAGACCTACGGAAGGAGAATTTTTTTTTTTTTTTTTTTTTTTTGGAGGGGCGTAAGTCCTAATATACATGTTTTTTAAAAATCAAACAATGTTTGTAATTTCATCTCTAGGTATTCCCAGTAGTAATGAAGGCAGTTACTTTAAAAAGTATAGTCTAAAAAGATGACATTTGAGCAAAGGACTGAATGAAAACCAGGAATGGTTATTAAGAATATCTTCCAAAAAGTTTCAAGCCTAGGTAACCCAAAGTGCAAAGACCTAAAAGAGAAATGAGCTTGGTGTGTCTGGCGAACAGCAAGAAAAATATGTCTGGTATAAAATGAACAAAAACAGTAAAGAGAACAATAGACTGTCCATAGTACGTGAGAAAGTGAAAGGTGGGGAGGATCAGGGCACAGACAGAAGGGGTTTCCTTCGCCAGAAGAATATGGCTTCAGATGCAGATGGGAAGATTTACTACTGCAAAGTGAACAAGTTCTCTCCTACTGCTTCTGTTTTCTTGATGAAACAACAAGATGATTAACTAAAAGCAAGAAGGGCAGTAGAGATGTTTGTGTGTTGCAAACTAATATGATTCCCTTCCAGGAAAAACAAGAAGATCAACTAAGAAAGTCACTAGAAAATAATAAAGCAGCTATTCCTTTCCTCCTTGCCTACAATTCCACCCTACTCAGAGTCCTGAAAGGAGGAAGGGATCAGTTAGAACCTCTATCAGCTAAATGTAGGTTCTGCTGCATATAACCAAATAATGAACTCCAGATAATGAAACAACAAGGTTATTTTTGTCTTATGTAGAAAAAGGCCAGACCTAGGCAATTCAAACTGAACAGTGGTTCCAGTCTTCAAGGACCCAGGTTTTTATCACTCCATTCTGCCATCGCTAGCTCTGGGCATCAACCTAGTGTGACAGGCTGGTAGGAGAGTGGGACAAGGAGAGCTGACTTCTTCTTTCCTTCCTTTATAAATGACTGCCTGAAAGTTGGAAACACTACTGCCATCCTAGCTCCAGGCATCAAACCTGCATGCCTGGCTGGAAGGACATAGAACTAGGCTCTTCCTTCCTTTATAAATGACTGCCTGTAAGTCTGACATAATTCTGTCTCAGCTCATTAGCCAGAGTTTGGTCAGACAGCCATACTTAGCCACAAAGAAGACAGGTGAATGTCTCTCGGTGAGCTAAATGCTGATCTTCTTGCTACTAAGTAAGGAGGGAAGGATGAATGCTGGAGGGAATACTTGTTCTTGTCACATTGACATACTTCGAGGCTTTCCAATCCCTCTCTGCCATTAATACCGTAATCAAGTGAACACCTGACTTAAGCCAAACCAGTAACAGCATCTCTCCAAATATTTACATTTGGTACTCAGAAATCAAGTCAATTTACTTATAAAAAGCTAAACTGCAAGAAGAGAGCAGATGAGAGCCTACAGAGAAAACACAGGTTTGCAAAAAACAAATGAACACAGAGTCTGAGGCTCCTGAGGAAGGAAAATATATAACTTCTTGTCAAGGTGCTTTCTTGTGGGGACTATACAGAATTCTTTTACCTGGATTCTGAGCAATTCCCCCATTCCTAAATAGAAATTCCTTCACTTGAGGTTTCTATTCCCTATAACCAAAGGATCATTGAGATATCTTATAAGAAAGTTATGATTCAATGTTATATGCATATGAAATATTTCTGCATCTTCTATGAAACTTGTAGAAGACGTCCATTGTATTTTTCTTCACTCCTAGTGATAAGATTTCCTTTAAAATTTATACTATTTAAAAGCCTGAAAATAACTAGAAATTGATAACTTTCTTTTTAAAATTCAAGTAATCCCAATTATATAATCCTTATTTTTATCTCTTTTTGTCTGGCTGCCTGAAAGATAATGATTAAATTTATTATACACAGAATCTTCAGAAAGTTTATGAGAAATATGTATTATGAAAAAACTATACATGGATTTTAATCTTTTTTTTTTGCACCAAAATAAACTCACACTATAATTTGATTCTTTTTCACAAACATTTAAGTCCTTTCATATAGTCATAGGCATCTATAATCTTTATTAATTTCTTCCATGAGAGAGACAGAGAGAGAAAGAGAGGGGCAGAGATGGAAATAGAGAGATGGAGAAAACAGGCACCCCCAAAAGGGTCTTTACTCCATGATGGACCCCCAACCTGGGCCAGCCCGGATCACGAACACACACAGGACTAAGGGAGCCCTTGGATGCAAACCTGGGACCTTTCCATGTGGGATCCAACTGTATTATTGCTGTGGCACCATCTGGAACTTGATTTTTTTATATGCTGTTTTGTCTAATCAATCATTCATTCTCAAGTATATGGTATTCCTGTTGCCAACCACTGTGTAAGAATTGCTATGTGCCAGACAGAGTTCGGTTCCAGGAACATGAAAATGAAGAAGAAATTATTTCTGTCTGCAAATATTCACAATATAGTGTAGGAGTAAGAGTTAGAGACAATTAATTACAATTCAATAGGACAAGTGCTCTATTAGACATTCATGCAAAGTATTATAGTTGTTAAGTAGACAATACATGTATCAGGAAAAATCCAAATACCAGGTTAAAAAGGACTAAATGTAAAATCATCATTTTTGCAAGTCAGGAATAATCAAACTCATCAATTTCATGTATATTGTCTTGTTGCTAAGATAAAACTTTTTTTTTTTTTTTTGGAGAGGTTTTTGCTATAGGGCACGTGCGCTCGCCAGACAGACAGAGAGAGACAGAGAGATAGAAAGCAGGAAATCACCCCCCAGGGGGGATGGCCACGCCGCAATCCCTTCTCCTCCATTCTCCTCTCGGGATCTTGGGCACGCACGCACACGTGCCCGGCGTGAGTTTAAGCCGCCGGGTCCGAGACTCGAACTGCGGTCGACCACGTGGGAGTCCAGCGACATAGCCATTACGCTAACTGCTGGTCCCAAGATAAAACATTTTTTTGGAGCCACTCCTTAAAAAGAATAACATTTTGGGGACAGCAGGTGGTATGAAGGTTAAGGAGCTGGACTCCCATGTGACCAACCATGGTTTGAGTCCCAGACCTGGAGGCTTGCTTTCTCACTTTCTCTCTCTCTCTGCCTCTCTGGTCAAATTAAGAAATAATAACAATAATAAATATTTTTTTTTAAAAAAGGAATACCATGTTAGCATTAAATTCAATTCTTTAATTAATATTGCATGATTTCCCAATGTGGACTAGATTGTTTTATTGCTCTTACTTGTTCTGGTTAAAGTTTTGTAATAATATCAATTGTAATATAAACCATAACCATCATTTGACATTTCTGGCAAGCTTCCATTTTTTTGTCTGTTTGGATCTTTATAGCAAGAAAGTTTTTATACTCTGGGCACAATTCTTTATAATCTGTCTTAAGCTATTTAGAATAAAATTCCACTTTTAAAATCCTAAGTCAATTCATATGAGAGCTAGATAATTCAAATCCAAGGAATCACCTTGAAAATAAAACAAAGGAAAAGTCCTTGGACTTCATTATATACTTCAGAAATACAACAACTCTACTGTTTTTACAATTAGATTTTATAGGCAGACAGGAAGCAGAGAAATGCACATGTTGGGGAAGATTCTCCTGTCAAATGGAGAAGACAGGCATTTGCATCTCTTTGGAATGTATTGATTTGTATTACCCTTGAGGGTTATAACCTATTGATCTTGCAGCATCAGTTATTTATAGGGAATGAAATTGTGCATAATGTAGTATTGAGCTTATGTAGAGAAAACCATTCTTCAAGTTTTTTAGCATTTGATGAGGTGTTCTCTACCCTGGAACAAATATAGTCACGTTTGAGATATTCATCGTTTTCTTGTCTGCCTAGGCTGCACATTGTGAACTCACCTATAAATTAAATTGCAAATATATTAATAATTTGCATAAGACATGGAAGAGAAGGGCCAGCCAAGATACTAAATTCTCCTTTATTTTACATATTTAAAAGCACATGGAGGGACCAGCAGTTGGTGTAATGGCTATGTCGCTGGACTCCCATGTAGTCGACCATGGTTCGAGTCCCGAACCCTGTGGCTTAAACTCATGCCAGCGTGTGTGTGTGTGTGTGTGTGTGTGTGTGTGCCCAAGATCCCGAGAGGAGAATGAAGGAGAAGGGATTGTGGCGTGGCCATGTCCCTGGTGGGTGATTTCTCACTTTTTGTCTCTCTGTCTCTCTCTGTCTTTCTGGCGAGCTCACGCACCCTATAGCAAAAAAACCCTCCAAAAAAAAAGGAAAGAAAGAAAGACAGAAAGAAAACACATGAAATTAGACAAGGACTTGAAGGACTATGATAATCAGTGATTTTCATTTTGCTGTCTCTAGCTAGCTCTTCTTTCTGCCCCCCCTTCCTCTGTTTGGAGAGTTTATCGCCCTTGAGATATCACTTAGCTTTTGCACATTCATTGAGTTCCTTCTCTGTATCAAGCACTTGCTAGGTCCCAGGCTACTGAGATTAGTAAACCACAGCCTCTTTTCAAGTTGTAGTAAATGAGAGATGGCTGTATAAATTAATAAGGCCTGTGAGGCATATATTGCGTACTTAACAACTGTAATACTGTGCAAGCATGTCTAGTAGAGCACTAGTCATAGTTAACTGCAATTGTTTACAACTCTTACTCCTACACTATATTGTAAATATTTGCAGACAGAAATAATTTCTCCTTTATTTTCATGTTCCTGGAACTTAACTCTGGCACATAGCAGTTCTTACATAGTGGCTGGCAACAAGAGTACCATATACTTGAGAATGAATGATTGATTCGAAATACACACACACACACACACACACACACACACACACATAAAATCAAGTTCCATGGGGCAAGATGGTGCCACAGCAATAATACAGCTAGACTCCAACATGGAAAGGTCCCAGGTTTGCACCTGAGGGCCCCATTGGTCCTGTGTGTGTCTGTGATCTGGGCTGGCTCAGGTTGGGGATGCATCACAGAGTAAAGATCCTGTCGGGGGGACCAGCAGTTAGTGTAATGGCTATATCACTGGACTCCCATGTAGTCGACTGCGGTTCGAGTCCCGGACCCGGTGGCTTAAACTCACGCTGGGCGCATGTGCGTGTGTGCCCAAGATCCCGAGAGGAGAATGGAGGAGAAGGGATTGTGGTGTGGCCATCCCCCCTGGGGGGGTGATTTCCTGCTTTCTGTCTCTCTGTCTCTCTCTGTCTGTCTGTCCGGCAAGCGCATACACCCTATAGCAAAAAAACCTCTCCAAAAAAAAAAAAAAAAAAAAAGATCCTGTTGGGATTACCTGTCTCTCTACCATTCCATCTTAGTTTTTGCCCCCCTTTCTCTCTTATGGAAGAAATGAATATACTTTAAAAAAAAAAATCCAAGTTCACTAAATGTTAGCATTTAAACTTCATTAAACCAGATTAGTCCAAAACTTAATATCTGCTATTGAACCCAAACATTTCCTGAAAAACAAAACAGAGCACTAGTAATCCATACTAAACAAATAGTAATTGCAATTTTCTTTTAATTATTCAGAGACCAATTACCCAGTGTATAGATCTTGCATTTCTATTTGTTTTCCTCTCTTTTACTCTCTACTTCAATCCAGTACCTTGGGGCAAAAAAGGATTAAAGAAAGCAGAAAGGCCCTACCCAGTTAATTTCACTCCTTGCTTGTAAATGTTTTGACAAGATGAAGAGCAAGACATTTAGAGATAATGATTCTAATGGTTTAAATCAGATTATTAGAGTATCTATGGATTTTGATCTTTGTAACTATACTGTCTTTTTAATTTGTACTATCATTTTAAAATTTTTAGAATCTTTTAAATTTTTTATATTTAAATACTGAACTACCTTTTTGAATTTGTAAAACAAAGTTTATCTACTAAAGACAACTCTATACTTCCCAAAGTTGATCACAAAGTGAGCAAAACCAGAACTCAAAATGTAATTAGGCTCAAAAGTCCTCTAAGATTCACTGGACTCCCACGTAGTCGACCGCGGTTTGTGTCCCGAACCCGATGGCTTAAAACTCACGTCTGGCACGTGTGCGTGCGTGTCCAAGATCCTGAGAGGAGAATGGAGGGGAAGGGATTGCGGCGTGGCCATCCCCCCTGGGGGGTGATTTCTTGCTTTCTGTCTCTCTGTCTCTCTCTCTCTGCCTGACGAGCGCACGCACCCTATAGCAAAAACTTCTTAAAAAAAAAGTCCTCTAAGACTGAGAAAAAGCTTATTAATAATTTTGAGAAATCTAGAAATCTGGAGATGGAGGATTTTATTTTCAGAGTTCCCTAATAAATCCTAGGTACAGATTTCAAATCCAACAAAAAAAAGGCTTGAGAGACTAAAATTAGCAACAGTTCATTTACATGTTCATCCAGGCCTGAGAAAGTATGAAAACATTATTTAAAGTTTAATCAAGTCATTAGATCTTCAACCCCAACTTCAATATTCGTATCTAAATTCCTAATGCTATCATTATAGTAAGATATTTCACACTCAGTCAACTTAACATAGCTTGTCAGTAAAATACAAACTCTACTTAAATTGACCAAACAAGGGAGTTTTTTTCATGAGAAATGAACGGTGTGCCACCATCAACTGTCATGGGGACACAACATGGCTGTTAAAAACAGAACCTGCTCAAACACCATGACTATTACTTTAGTTAACTTTGAAAGATTATTATCAGATATTTATTGATTGTGATTTGAGGGTATGTGTAAAGATTTCCTTTATTTAGACTTCAATTTGGTGACAATAGCTTAAAAGAATAATTAATAAAAATTGATTTCTAGATAATAGAAATGACACAATAAAAGGCATCATCTCCGTAATAATTATAATCATCAAAAATAACTGGATTTTTAAAAAAATTTTTTGTCTGTTAGTTACATCTAATTTTATTGTTTAGTCATTTATTATGAATCAATACAGATGCTATAAACAAGCAGGACAGACAACTCTATTTGGTTTACGTGATTAACTTGCAGCAATTTAGCTCCACCTACAGGCAAAAAAGGATTCTTTACAGTACGCTTTAAAATTATAGACTTAAAAGAGAAACTGCAACTACCCCAACTTTTAATCAACCTTGGGTGCATATTAGAATAATCTCGGATGTTTTTATAATTTTCTTATAGTTCTATACCAACTATTCTGATTTAACTTGATCAGGGTGGGACCTGTATTCAGGTGATTCAAATGTATAGACAAGAAAATGAGACACTGACTTAATTCTTTACCAGCAAACATCTTTCAAAACATTAGGAGTACTCAAATATCATATTATTTTCTTCCAAATTACTTGATTCCCACTAAACTGACCATTTTATCTTTTTCCAGATCAAAATCAAGTTCAAATGCCTTATCCTTGCTGGAATGAAAAATGATAAGATTTGACCCTGTAAAATATCCTCCACTTTTACATTATTTCATACCTCAGAAATAATCAAGGGAGTTTATGTTTGCTGGATAGTAGGACTGCTAATCCTGGATGCATATGAGAATGATATGTATTTAGAAATAAATGGGAAGTAAAGAAGTAGGGATAGGAAATTCAATGAACTGGGTTTGTTTTTACTCTTGAATGCTGGGAGAGGTCTAAGCCTATTCACAAGCTCAGGGAAAGATCCAGTAAAGAGAGAAAACTGAAGGAAAAGGAAAGAGAATCACTTCAGATGGGTAGAGAATCCTCTGCCTTTAAAGCAAAGGAGGAGGTAAGAATTGGTCTGAGAGGGTAAGGAGGGAAAGAAAAAGGAATAAAAGTTAAAGAAGTTTATTACTATTTCATAAATCAGGAAGTCAGGTGACCTTCTGAGAGTTTGAGGTTCAAAATAAACGCTGTGGATAGTGAGTAATAAAGAAGCATTAAAGGCACAACCAAGGCTATTGCTTAGAAATCCATAATAATTCCAGTTTATACATGGTAGTGTGATTGTGCTGAGCAACATCCATAGTCAAGATACTGGCACAGAGAACGTGGGCTGGATAAGACAGAGGGTAGGATAGATAAATCGAAAAAGGAGGCAAGGGGCTAGAAAAGGACTAGAAATCCTAGAGAAGTCAGAACAGGTAGAAGGTACCTATTTGGTTTCCTCCCCTCGACTCCTAAGTACTTTTGTCAAGGCACAACTGGAGATGTGGTTGGAAATACATTATTCAGGTAAAGATTCTACTGTACGTAAACTTATTGAAAATTATATTGCTAAATATTATCCTCAGCTTAAATATTAAGTCTTCAGTAAACTTGCTTGTAGGTTTTAACATCCAAAGTGATAAACAATTTTAACAGATTCCAGATGCTTCTTTACCAGTAGAAGCAATACCACAAATGCTCAGTAAAATTACACTTTCCATGGCTCCTTGCCTAACAGGCTGGTGGGTTTGTGTGGTCTCTGATCATACTGCTCAAATCAGAAAATGACCCAAAGCACAGATGAACAGTTTGCATAAATCAAGAGCATTGATTTTTAAATAGATAATAATTTCACACTGACATCCTCTCTGGCTGGTAGCTATTATAACTCAACTTACCTGAGTAGGATTTTGCCTTAAATAGCATTATCCTTTTTACCACATTATAATTCTTAAGACTCTTAGAAGTTTCTTGGTTTGTTTTTTGTTTTCTTTTGTTTTTAACCATAAAATTAACTCCAGAGACTTAAACTATAGAGAAATTGGTATAACTCACTAAAAATATTGATTTTGGAAATATTCTGAACTCAAAATGTGTGGTCATGAGATGATCATGGAAATTTCTAGAATAGAGACAAAAACTGTATTTTCCATAAAATCTGTACTATCTCTTCTATCCTGATCTCCTTATTTTTCTTTTGCTTTCATTGTGGGTAGGGGAGAAGGAGAGAGAGAAGAATGTGAATACAGAAAATTGAGTGTAACAAGGGAACAGTTACAAATGTTTGCTGTTTGCACCATTTATAAAGGAACATTTTGCCAATTATTGTATCTAGAACAATCCAGTAATATTTATAATACACATATATTTACTTAAAATGTTTGGGCTCATCCTAAAGTCCAAAAAGCATCAAGATCTCACATAGCTGTCCACAATCTTAATTCCAACTGAGGAGTCTTGAAAAACATGCTAGGCACATGCATATGCATGCCTAAAATCCCAACAAGATGGAGATACGGAGGAGAGGAGACCGTAGCATGACCATACCGGTAGGGGTAGGGGGTGTTAGGAGTTCTTTCTTCCTCTCTGTCTCACACACACTTTGGCAATTAAAAACAAAATGTTTAAGTCACCTTTGGGGATTTAATTAATTATTTAATTTACTATTCTTGTTAGATTTGCAAAGCACTTAAATAAAGCTTTGTCCTCTATAGTTAATATTCAAAATACTTACAAATTTAAGGTCAGGTAACTTTAGTTTTGCAATTATCCTCAATTATAAAAAGGGGAAAATTTTAATATGTAAGAAATTATCATGTTAATAAAAACTTCAAATGATAAATCAGGAATATCTCTTCTATTGTAAATAACGCATACCTATGTGACACGTTCTTTAGAATAACCAGTCTCCTGGTCCACTGCCATCCTTAAGCCTCCTAACTTGCCTCCTCTAGTGTTCTCTTTGTTATGGATTGAATGTTTTTGATAGGTCGAAGCCCCAATGTAATGTTATGTGGAGGTAAGGGATAGGGGAGGCTATTAGGTTTGGATGAGGTCATGAGAATAGGAGCCGTGTGATGAGATTATGTGTCCCTGTGGGAACTCTCAAGAGTTCTCTCTCCAGAGTTCTTTCTCTCTCCACCATGTGAGGACACAGCAAGAAGGTGGCCATCTTTATAAGCAAGGAAGAGAACCCCCAGGAACTGAATGACTAGCACTCTGATCTTAGATTTCCCAGCCTCTAGAACTGTGAGAAATATAAATAACTGTTGTTTAAGCCACTCAGTCTATGGAATCTTGTTATAGCAGCCTAAGATACCCCTCCATCAATCCATTTTTTTATACTAAATACGACACAATACATCATTCACTGGTAAAAACCTTTTCAACGTCTACCTACATTCTCATGATAAAGATCTTATTTTTTAAATCTAGCCCATCAATGCCATGTTTACTTCGCAGGCCAAAATCACAGACATAGAATACACTAAGAGAGTAACCCTTTGTTTTAAGAATAGATACTTTCAGAAAATGCAATCTGTTTGATGTTTTTATATTAGGAAACCTATTTTTAGAAAACACTTATGAAAATTATATTCAAAATAAGCTTTATTTAGTTCTTACAGAAAATTCAGCTTCACTAAATTTTAATTTATATTAACTGTAGGGCACATAAGTATTTGAAATTGTATTAAAGCCAATGAGACAAAGTTGAGGGCGTAAGAAACAATTATAACACAAATAAAATTTTAGTTCACCTATTAATCTTTTTAAAAATATTTTTGTCACATTCCAAACCTAAGTTAAAAATTCATAATTCTTAAAAATCAGAAATACATAGGCTAACTTCATAGTTCAGAGGTTAAGAAAGCTAGACCCCATATGACCGACCCAAGTTTGACTCCCAGCCCCAATATACTGAAAACATACCAGGTGTGTGTGTGTTTGAGTTTGTGTGTGTGTGCGTGCACACGCACACAAATTCTGGTGGGATGGAGAAATGCATGCATGCGTGCACACATGCATGTGCGCGCACACACATCAAATACTGGTGGGATGGAGAAATGCCAAGACAAAAGTATTGTGACAAAGACCATACCCCATTGGGGGGGGGTTTCTCTCTCTCCCTTTCTCTCTCTCCCCCTCTGTCTCTAGCAATTGAACATGCACTCTGGTAATAAAAAAAAAAAATCAGAAATGCACGTACTGAGTGAGGGCAAGAAAAACAATTATGTATCCTTAATTATATTTGTGAATTGACTTAAAATTATGGAGTTATAAGGGGCTCTTCAACTTCATGTACGTAAATATATATAAGATCACTAAAATCTTCAGTTAATATTGGTCTGAAGTTAATCTACTATATTCAGTTATTCAGCAACGGTTACTTAAGTTTCAGATGAATGTTGCTTAGGAAAAAAAAGATAAAATAAAACAACTTCTAAGCACCATTTCTGAATGTAAAAAATTTTACTTTCAGTGGAAATTTTGCAAGTCACTTTTTAAAAAAATACATTTATTGTTTTACTGCCACATTAGAAATGAAAACAAACTGTATTTTTAATTTGACCAGAGAAAGACAGAGAGAGAGGGAAAGGGAAAGTGAGAAAGCAAGCCGCCAGGTCCAGGACGCAAACCGCGGTTGGCCATGTGGGAATCCAGCGCCTTTATCCACCACACCACCTCCTGGCCCTGCAAATCACTTTAATTTGTGCTTACACAAATGAAAAACTTAAGGGAGCTATGCAATGACACCATGGAAATATGGAAATACTTTTTAAGTTTTTCTACTTGAGGTTGAGAAACATTATCAAAAAAAGGAATGTTATTGGGAACCAGCAGTCAGCGTAATGGCTATGTCGCTGGACTCCCACGTAGTCGACCGCGGTTCGCGTCTTGGACCCGGTGGCTTACAACTCACGCCGGGCACGTGTGCGTGCGTGCCCAAGATCCCAAGAGGAGAATGGAGGAGAAGGGATTGCGGCATGACCATCCCCCCTGGGGGGTGATTTCTCGCTTTCTGCCTCTAATGTCTCTCTCTGTCTGTCTGGCGAGCGCACACGCCCTATAGCGAAAATCTCTCAAAAATAAAAATTAAAATTAAAATAAATAAATAAATAAATAAATAAATAAAAGGAATGTTATTTATATGTAGTTACATCTATCTTCTCCCCAAACGTAGGGCATCTGAAGAAACAACTACATTTATTTTCCTTTATGTGAGAGAAAGAGGGAAGTAAAGAAAGAGACAGACACTGAGAGACAAACAGAGACAGAGAAGCAGAGAGAGGCATGTTTGACAGGGTCTTACTGTATCACAATCTCCTGCCTCAGGCTCCCAATTAGCTAGGATTTCAGATGCCAGGAGAAGTCAGGCACTTTAAGCTTCCAAGTGGTGGCACTATCTGTGAGCCATCATGGCCAAGCCCTATTATATTTTTAAAGCAACATCATTTAAATTGTATAAAATTGTAAGAACTGGATTTGGAAATGGAGAAGAGAACTTTTCAATTAAGTCGTATTTCGGGAGAATAAAACGTTAAGTCACAACATCCAACAAATTTTTATCACTAGACAGTGAACTTTTCATCATTTGATATGATTCCTTTTATGATACTACTGCTCTTAGGAGGAGCATATGGTATTTGGTAAATCAGACTTGAGGACATATATAGGAATGTTTTCAGGCACATACAATTCCTTCATCAGTTTGACAGATTTTACTTACCTTAATTATTTGAGGGTATTTCTTTTCTTTCTATAAAATTACTCTACTTCTCTCATTGGCATTAAACAAACACAGTCCTCCAAATCTAGCTGATATATTGCTTATGTTATATATAAGAATGTATAGAATAAATTACTGCTTGGGGGCTGGCAGGTGGCATAGTGGCTAAGGGCACTGGACTTTCAAATGGCCGACCATGGTTCAAGTCCCAGACCTGTTGGCTTGCTTTCTCACTTTCCCTCCCTCTCACCCTCACTCACTCTCTTTCTCTCACTCTATCCATCTCTGGCTATATTAAAATAAATGAATAAATAAATAAATAAAGTTGAATAAAATAATTCTTTTTTTTTTTTTCTTTTTTTTTTTTTTTTGGAGAGGTTTTTGCTATAGGGCGCGTGCGCTCGCCAGACAGACAGAGAGAGACAGAGAGATAGAAAGCAGGAAATCACCCCCCAGGGGGGATGGCCACGCCGCAATCCCTTCTCCTCCATTCTCCTCTCGGGATCCTGGGCACGCACGCACACGCGCCCGGCGTGAGTTTAAGCCGCCGGGTCCGGGACTCGAACCGCGGTCGACTACGTGGGAGTCCAGCGACATAGCCATTACGCTAACTGCTGGTCCCAATAAAATAATTCTTTAAAAATTATTGTTTGATAAATAGCTAGAGGAAAAGATTTCAAAGGTTCCCAACACAAAGAAATGATAAATGTTTGAGATGATGAGTATACTATATTTACTCTAATTTGATCATTATATAAGATCTTCCTCTATTGAAAAGTCACACTGTACCCCATAAATATTGTACAATTATTATCTATCAATTACAAATTTAAAACAACAAAAAACTATAGAGAGAAAGAAAGAGAAAGGTTCAGAAAAAAATTAAGTGGAATTTGACTTATAGGACCATTGCTATATTTACTTCGTTCTATTTTTTTAAGCTTCCAAATGGATCAATTTGTACAACTCTTATATTTATCAAATATTATAAAAATGACATTTACAAATTAGTTGACTAGAGGACTCAATTAAAATTAAGTATACAAAACCAAAACTCTGATACCTAAAAGTGCAATAATTGATTACTTGCCTGCGGCTGACTGATTTCTTCTCTGCTTCTCCCTCACCAGCTGACTTAACATTGGCACTTGTGTCCTTTTTTAATTTTTTTGCAATTCTTTCTCTCATCAGATTCTTTTCGTCACCATCCATATATTCATCATGCTCTGCACTTTCATCTTCTCCATCCTGTAGAAATTGAAACTGAGTATTTGCCAAGCATTCAATTTCCCCTTTCATTTCTAGAGCTTCCACCTAGACAGTCCTCGTTGCATTGTAGGCCAGGTTTTGTTTTTGTTTTGTTCTGAATTAATAAGAGTTTGAAGAGTCTGCCCCGTGGCCCCCTTGGGTCTGCTCTAGCCAACTCTGTAAGGATGGAATACCCCAGGAAGGGTTGTTCGCTTGATCCACACCTAGCTCCTTTGTGTAGCACAAACTGCTCATTTGGTCACCCAAGACACTGTGTCTATCTACAATGAGTTCCTATTCTTACCCTGCTGGGAAAGTGGCTTCTGGAGGCAGTTAGACAGCATATGGACCTCAACCAAGGATTAACTCAAGTAGAAATGTAGTGGAAAAACATTTATTTCTATACGCCAAGCCATACAAATCACTCCTCTTCTGAAAACCCTCCAGTGGATCCCCAACTCACTCAAGGACTTACACAATTTACACCTCCCTGTTATAATTTATAACTCTCTCCCAGCAACACTAGCTAACATTGCAGTTCTCTGCAGCCCGAACACTCGTATTCCAGATATCCACATTGCTTCTTTTTCATTTTTTTCAGATCTTTGCTCAGATGTGACTCTCTCAGTGATCACCTGATTAAAATGGAAGAACCACCCACCTACCTCCAGTACTCTCTATTCCCCTGCCCTTTTTTCTTCCAAAGCAATCTGACATACTGTGTATATTAATTATTTATGTTTACTGTCATCAAATTAGAGCAAATATTCTATGAGGGTTAAAATTCTGGCCTGTTTTGCTTACGGCTTGTATCTTCAACTTCTAGAATACTGCCCAGCATTAATAAAGGGAAGAGTTACGGTAAAGGAAAGGGAAAAGGACAAAAAGAAACAAGCGACCCCAGTGGATCATTTTCCTCATGTGAATCTTTAATCTGGTGAACTGAAGGGAAGCAGGATTCCTACTTGAAGGTTAAGGATTCCTACCTACCACAGTGGTTCTCAAAGTCTGGTCCTCAAACTATATTGAATGTTGGTTTGTTAAAAATGTAAACTCTTAGCTTTCATCACAGACTTACTGAACCAAAATTTCTGGGAACAGAGACAATTCTATTTTTAGAATGCTTAAGTAATTCTTAAGCACTAAAGTTGATAACCACTGACCTAGGCCTTTCAATACTTGGGCCTCAGGAATTGTAAACAAAAAAATAAATACAAACCCTATAAATTCATACAATTTTGTTCATGTATGTAGTGCATTTTTCTGGGAAAAGATCTACAATATGAGTCTATTTAAAGGCTCTGGGATAGGAGCTAGGTTTGAGAACATACACTACCCTTAGAAGATCTTGCCCACAGTCCTAATCTTAAGAGCAAATCTATATTTATATCCTGCCCTATACCTTGAATCTTCTAAACACACATTATTATTACAAAGGGTCTCCAAGTTATTTCAATCTCAAAATGTATAAAGTTAATCTCATCATTATTTTTTTTTTGAGAGGTTTTTCACTATAGGGCGCATGCGCTCGCCAGACAGACAGAGAGAGACAGAGAGACAGAAAGCGAGAAATCACCCCCCAGAGGGGATGGTCACACCGCAATCCCTTCTTCTCCATTCTCCTCTCGGGATCTTGGGCACGCACGCACACACGCCCGGCGTGAGTTTTAAGCCACCGGGTCCGGGACGTGAACCGCGGTCGACTACGTGGGAGTCCAGCGACATAGCCATTACGCTAACTGCTGGTCCCTCTCATTATTGTTCATTTTTTTCTCCCTACCTCAAATAGATGAGTACCTCTTGTGTACTCATTTAATAAGTTGCCCAAACCAGGAAGTGCGTGGTTGTCTTAGACCACTCCTCCCTCATTTCATAGTGCAGAATCAGTCACCTCCTACATTTCTTTCAAGTCTACAAGTCTACCTCTTTCCCTCCTCACAGCTGTGTTGTATTTCACGCTCTCCTCCTCTTAGTAGCTTCCCAGTGGCTTTTGTTGATACTAGTCTGTTTCCTCTAATCTGTCCTCTACAATATTGCTACAGATAATTTTTCTAAGATGCAAAGTTGGCCATAACACCCTTCTTTTTTATTTTTTTTCCTCCCTTTCTTTTTTCTCTTCATTTTTTTTTTTTTTTTTTTTTTTTTTTTTTTTTTTTTTTTTTTTTTTTTTTTTTGCTAGAAGGTGTGTGCTTGACAGAGATGGGAGAGAGAGGGAAAGTAAGAAAGCATCCTCACAGGGAATGGTCATGGCGCAATTCTTTCTCCTCCATCTCTCCCTCCTTTCAGGACTTGGGGCATGCAGGCACACGTGCTCAGCGTGTTTCTTTCTTTCTTTTTTTTTTTTTTTTTTTTTGGAGAGGTTTTTTGCTATAGGGCGCGTGCGTTCGCCAGACAGACAGAGAGAGACATAGAGACAGAAAGCGAGAAATCACCCCCCAGGGGGGATGGTCACGCCACAATCCCTTTTCCTCCATTCTCCTCTCGGGATCTTGGGCACGCACGCACACGCGCCCGGCGTAAGTTGTAAGCCACCGGGTCCAAGACGCGAACCGTGGTTGACTACGTGGGAGTCCAGCGACATAGCCATTACACTAACTGCTGGTTCCCCTCAGCATGTTTCTTAAGCTCCTGGGTCTGAAACTCCAAAACTGAGTGTCGACCAATTGGGATCTGGCTGCCTTATCCACCAGGACACAGAGCCACCCATACCCTTCTTTTTAACAAATACGGGGCTGGCCCTAGAGCCTAGTGGTTAAAGGAACCAGATCCCACAAGGCTGACCATGATTTAAATCCTGGCCCCAGTGGCTTGGAAAAATATGCTAGGCATATGTGCATGCACCCTAAATCCCTATAGGATGGAGAAATGGAGAAAGGACTGTGACAGGATAACATCCCATTGGATGGTTCGTTCTCTCTTTCTCTCTCTCTCCCCCCAGGAAGTGTATGCCTCTGGCAATTAAAAACAAAAACAAAAAGGAAATATCCTTCAACAGGTCCTCATTGCTTTTAGAATGCATTCAAATTCCTCACCATGCTCCATGAAGCTCTATAAAATTTTCCTGCCTCCCTACTTCCCCAACTTCATTCCATTCTCCCTCATGTCATTACACTCTAGTCACACTCGCCAGATTGCAGCTCCTGGAACACAACAGAATCCTTCTTGCTTCACAACCTTTTGTACATGTCGTTCTTTTGACCTTTGGTACTCCCCCTCCCTGCTCTTCCCAAGACAGGGTCCTTCCAACTTAAAATCTCAGCTTGTATTTCCTAAATAAAGTACATGCTTTCCTTATGTCCTTGCTTTAGTATATGCTGTTCTCTGAGTTAGCAGGACCCCACCTTTTACTACTTTTTTTTTTATTATTTAGTTAACAGCTAAATCTCCCATAAGACGTAACACTGCATCAACTCTTCCAGAAAGGTTTTCTCGAGAAGGTCAGAAATTCATCTTCTCGCTATTATTCAAAGCCAGAGAACTCTCTCTTTTGATTACAGTAATACATATATCTGTGCTTATGCATGTAAAGTTATGTACTTCTTACTGAATTATACAATACACAGATCAATGGGTTTTTACATATAGTGGCACATGGATAACTTGAAAAACTTGATCTCTAAGATATATAAAAAAAAAAAAAACTTACCTCTATTTTATTAGTTTTATTAGCTAGTACAACAAATAAAGAAAGGTCACTATAGACTTGTATGGAAATCTTCAGAAATATGTGTATAAAAATGAATATTACTATAAATAATTGAACCAATCATTGCAATAATATCATGTATTAGTAGTATGTCTAACCATCAACATTTAAACTTTGAACATAATATAAAACAATAACATCTGAATTTTGAGTATTCATGTAATATGTGAGGGACTCAAAAAGCAGCCTAGAAATTCATGTGTAAGATTTTTATTGTGTGTGCTTACACACATATGGAGAGAAATATTCCAATAGCAAAACAAATTATTTAAAATTTTACACATGTAATTATAAACATAGTTATACATTGTTTTCTAAGGAAAAATATTTTTTATAAAAATGTGTACTTTCTATAGACTGTTCAAACTATATTCATATTAAATTAATACTCACATTATCTAAATCTCCTGCTGCATCACCTTTCTCACTACAAAAAAAGTAAAACAAAATTTAGCTTTATACTTTATATCTTTCTAAAATGCAAAATTTAACTTTATACTTTCTATCTTTCTAAAATGCAAAGTTGACCATAACACCTATTTTATTTAACAAATAGTATCTCTTTGAAAATAATAAAATTATTTAATAATTCAAAAATTTAGAATAGTTTGCTGGGATTAGTATTTTAAAATTTATTTCAACACAGCAACTTCAGAATGGCATTGTAGAGCAGATAGAAATGTTCTGAAAGGAAGTCATTTTTTATAAATAGAAAAAGAGGTATGTTTCATTAGCAGACCGATGAATTCACTGGAATAAAAAAATAGAAACAATGTTCAATAGTGCTATTTTTATGAACAAAGATCTGCAGAAAACAATTTGTTCTACTGGCTTGAAGTATTCTGGCTAAAGAAACCAAATTCTTCAAATAAAAGAATGTTAAGAAAAGGTTGTTTTAAAATAGGATTTTTGAAAATGAGCTAAACTCAGTACCATAGTATTTTAGTCCCCATTTGAGGCACTGGTCCCATATACCATGTTCAACTATACTCAACACTAACACATCTTCCCTTCTCAAAGAGAAGCAGCAAAGATAGTAAGTCAATTTTCTGTCAATCTGAGAGTATAAATAAGAATTTACACTGGGACCAGCAAATGGCATAATGGTTATGTCACTGGACTCCTACATGGTCAACTGTGGTTCAAGTCCTGGACCCAGAGGCTTGAAACTCATGCAAACATGTGTGTATGATGCCCAAAATCCTGAGAGAAGAATGGAAGAGAAGGGACTGTGGTGTGGCCACCCTCCCTTGGGAGTGATTTCTTGCATCCTGTCTCTATGTCTTTTTCTCTCTCTCTGGCAAGCGCACACACACTATAGCAAAAAATATCACTCAAAAAAAAAAAAAATTTACACTGAGGGATGGGCCAAAGATTTCATGACTTTTTCATAAAAGCCTTAAACTCTTATTTTGCTTACCATGATACTAACCGGGAAAAAAATGCTTCAAGAAGAAAATTAGCAGAGAAACTTTGACTTAAACATTACACTGTCAAAGCAAACAGTAGTCAAACTACCCTAAGATTTAAAAGTTTAACAACTGAATTTAAATATAATTAGTTCAATGGAGGTATATAGTAAGAAGAGGAAAAGTGACTAGAGTGGTTCTATCCATGAAGCTAAAAGTCCTCCACCTCCATTATCAAAATACTTTATGTTTTTGTCTGGGTTTTAAACATATGACTCATGAGAACTGAGTGTTTACTCACAAATAAACAAGAAAATGACTTGAGTGAGAAAGTAAAAATGTAGGATCACACTAGCACCAGACTAACCTTTCAACAGCTGGAACAGAACTTAGATGCGGATCATCCTTAAGCAAGTCATGACTACTTTTGCTTTTTCCCTTCATGCTCTGGAAAGAAATGTACAGTATAATCATGAGTGGGGAAATAAATAGTCTTCCAAGAGGACAAGTTAGCAAAATTTACATAAAATTTAGCACTGACATAATGTGGTTAGCTAAAGATGTGTTCCTGAAAAGTTCAGTATAAACTAAAGCTTTGATAGAAAGATGGTCCTCTTACATTGATTGAAAATACCATTTTAGAAATGCCTTTTCTTTCAAAAACTGATATATCATTAAAAATAAGACTATTGATTATCAACTCCAAGCACTAAATCCTCATCATTATTTGCATACAACCAAACCAGCTAATTTAATAACCCATACATTATAACTTAGGAAAAAAAGATAACAAGCAGGCCAACTGCTGATGTGGTGGATAGTTGAATCCCATATGGCTGCCTGCCTTGTTTAAGTTCCAGACTCAGCAACTTGAAAAACATGCTGTGAGTGTACATATGGTCCTAAAAATCCTGAAAGAAGTGAAGAGGTTGTAGCATAGCTATTCTCATGGACGGAGTGTGCTTTCTCACTACCTTCTCTCTCTCTCTTCTCTGACAATCACATGTGCACTGTAGCAAAAACAAAAACCAAACCACAAGAGCAATTTGAAATAAATGCATAGTGTTATTCTTTAAATGTATTGTCTATACCACACAGAAGCATTTTTTAAGAATGTACCCATGCAACCAGATGAGTGCTCCAAAGAGGTACTATTTAACAAATGAAAAATAGATATGCAGAAAAGCCTCTCGAGTATAAAAATGAACATTATCAATTAATATTTATTAAATCATTTCATTTCAAAGTTCATGTTCTCAGTAAGTGTACATTTTACTAGAAAACAAGACAAAAGAAGATACAGGAAATAGAACTATAAAATTACTACTATCACTATTATTATAATTTATTAATAAGTATACCCTTTCTGCCAAGAGCCATGCCACAGACAGTATTCCCCCTGCTTCATGCCCCCTCTTCCCAAATGAAGATAAAAGATACGAGCATTACTGGCTCTGTTTAAGAAAAGGTTAAAGAAATTAAGTAATTTACTAGAGGTTACAAAGCTAGTCAGTGGTAGAGGATCTAAGACTTAAATCGAGGTCTGTTTGACAATAATTTCAAAAATACAAATGTATCCATTTTTTTCCCCCTACAGGCCTCTATGGACCCAAACATTGGCCTGGTTTTAGAACTGTCATCTGCTATCCTACAATTTCCCCACATAGGGTGGGAGTCTTGTATCTTGAGGTAGGAAGCTACTCACCATCCCTGCACCACAATTAATCATATAATAGTGAACAATAGAAGTAAGAGTTGACAGAAAGAAAGAATACTTTGCATTTCTTTTAATGGGTAATTTTATTCTGGAAAATTCATTACAAAATATATTAACTGAAATTTGTACATGTCAGACATAGAGAGTTGAATTACCACTTTCACTTAAGCCTCATTCACCATTGTCAATTTTGAGAGCAGGCTCTTAAGTTTGGTAGGTTTTATTCTAATGCAGATGTGTGTCTTCTGAAATATATTTCCTTGATGAAATTAATGGATTTAAAAATTTTTGTATTAACATGGAATTCTCCACATTTTAAAGATATAATCAATTAAAACATGCTTATAGTCTAGTTTCACAAGACAAAAAAAAAAGAAAAATGAAACTTTCTTGGTTAATCTTAATAGGCTATTTTTGTAGTTTTAAAGTCATAGGATCTGAGTTATGCAATAAATCTATATTCCCGATTCTATAACCTCATTTAAAGAGTGACAAAAAAGGCAAAATGTCAACAAATTACTTGATAGTATGTTTATTCAGCTATGAAAAATGGGGAAAAATTATAAAAAAAATAACGTGGGATAGTAGAAACAATGCAAGACAAGAAGAAAGATAGTAGTTGGGCCAAGTAAGTTTCAAAATCTAATATTTCATAATTTTGTGAGTCTTAGTCCAACATTTGTGCTATCTATCTAAATGCAATGACCTCATGAGACCTCAGAATCTTTACCTAACACAAGAGGAATCATAACAGCATCTCTGCATATGTCACACGGAGAATTAAATTCCTTTCTCCTACATCTGCAGCCATCAGGTCATCTTCATCTACTCTAAGAAATATTCCTCCCCACCCAGCTCCTTCATGGAATCACAATCATAAACATCACAGCCAAAGATGGCCTCAAACTTCCTATTCCTGTTTCTTAATTCACATATCGGTAAAATTGGGGTTATACTAACAAATAGTAGGAATAATATTAGAATTAAGGTCTCTAAGCTCTTGGTCCATTAATAAGCTATTTCATTTATTTGTAAAGGTTAGCTTATAATTGTTAATTTAATTATTAGATTTTTAAAATGGGTTCTTATAGTCTCGAAGGTTTTTTTTTTGGTTTTTTTTTGTTTTTTTTGTGTGTGTGTGTGTGTGTGTGTGTGTGTGTGTGTGTGTTTTAATTTTTTCTATAAGGTGCTGGTCCTTGCCAGAGACACAGAGAGACAGAGAGGGAAAGTGAGAAATCACCACCCAGGGGCAATGGCCATGCCGCAATCTCTTTTCCATTCTCTCTTGGGATTTTGAGCATGTACACACAACACACTCTCACACCTGGCATGTTTTCAAGCAGCCAGGTCTGGGACTTGAACTGTGCAGTAGGCCATGTGGGATCCAGCTACTTTAACCTCCAACCACCTGCTGACCCAGCTAAGAGAAATTTTAAGTGTACTCTCCACAAAGATTTTTAAGTATGTGATGTAATGCATGTTAATTAGTTCTATTTAGCCATTCCACAGTATAAACATATTATAAAACATTGTGTTGTATGTGATAATTACATACAATTTTTGTTTGTCAATTTAAAGTAATTAATTAAAATTTTTTAAAAAGTATTGTTTATTACCTAAAACTTACTTTAAACAGCTTGAAGAGAATAGAACCAGTTTTACATTACTTTAAAATAAGATGACAATTATGAGGAACCTGTAAATTAATCTGAATAGTCACTATCATTTCAAATTTTAATTAACTTTCAAAATTAATTTAGCTGGGGCCAGCATGTGGTATGGTGGCTGAGGCACTGGACTCCCACATGTTCATTGTAGTTCAAGTCCCAGACCTGGCAACTTGCTTTCTCACTTTCTCTCTCTTTCTGGTCAAAACTTAAAATTAATTAATTAATTAATTATGTGTTTAAAGAATATTTTATCAATTAATTAATTAATGACCAGAGACAGACAGAGAGTCCATGGTGGACTATGTAGGAGTACAACATCCTTAACAACCACACCACCTGCCGGCCCCATTAATTCTTTTTTATAAATAAAAATAAGAGTGGTTTTTAATCTATCACATATTCTTTTATCTATATTAATATATATTATAAATTTTAAAAATTAGAAATAAATGACTCTTTTTTAAAACCAAGAATTATCTAAGTTATGGCAACATGTTCAAGGAAAATTATTTAAGTTCTTCAAGGACATTATATATTCCTTTTTTCAGAAAATGTGGGTCACCAACCAAGCTTTACATTGGGAAACAATAGTTACCACTATACACAAATTTTACCATGTAGAAATAAGACCTGTTCTTTTCCAGCATATATTCTTTTGTCATAATGACATATCCTCCAAATAATCTTCCTATAATGTACAAAATTTAACTTTTCATCTACAAGAGTTTTTCCCTCAATTGACTTTCATTTTGGAAAGCTATAAAGGCATGACAGCAGCGTAATGCTGTCTGCACTTTGTATTTGGGACTTTTCATTTTTGCCCAAAACAATGATTTATAATTAAATAATTCCCGCATTATACTCATGGACGAAAGTCTGTGTACACATTTAACACAAAGATAGAAAATGTCCATCTCTGTTAGTGTGAACAAGTATTTGGCAGATTACAGAAATAAAACAGTGCAGTTAGAAACAAAAATGCTTCAGTGTTTTGTAGCTGGAGAGACTAATGAATGCCATTCAAATTTCTTGTCTCCTTCCACATATTTCAAATTTTGAGTACTTCCAAAAAAAACCTTTGCCTTTTGTTTCCCTTTAATTAGTTCATCAATTTCTCTGAAGCAGCCTGGGTCAATAAGACACATAATTTCTAACTGTTGACTAGTTTTTGCTCTCTATAACCTTGATCCGCGGCTTGAGTTTTTCTTTCAATTTCTTCCCTTCATGCACTGGAAGAATAAACCAGTCTCATGTGAGCACGTTCTATCTTCATTTTGTCCTTTAACCATTTTATCACTTCCAAAGCCTGCTTTTCGGTACTGTTGTTGATTTTGACTAAATAGTGGATGTCCTTCGTGGCTCTTTCAATAAGGATAACAGTGTATGGTCTCTTTGTTTCAGGGTTCACACACCTGTCTGCTACAATAGTTGCAATGTCCCTAAACATCTGCTCCAGCTGTGTGTGCCTTTATCTGAAACTCAAACTTCTCCTTTAGTTAAAATCTATTTACAGATTTTAGTTTGGTCATCTGTTCCAAACACACTGACCATATCTTCCTTCCTTGCAACCTGACCTTTGGAAGCATTTACACAGTGCGTCTGCAGGACTTCATCAGGGTCTTTTTCTGCAGCACTCCGCCAGCCAACAACCTTGTTTTTGTAGCAGGCCACTTCCAAGCACTTGCCACCTCGCTTCATCTGTACAACAGCCACATTGGTTAGGAGGATCTGGTCGGTGGGGGATGAAGATCGATATCGTGGCTGTTCACAGACCAGGTCCAACAAACCAGGGGGGATCCGTGCCTCCCAGCCTAAGTGCCACCAGCCCTCATTGAAACTACCTGATGGCATGCAGTTCTGTAACCACGGTCGAATGGGTGGTGCCGTGACTAACTCAGCCAGGACGTCTGTCACAAGGCATCGAATGACTGTGCAAGCAGCACATCGAATTAAGTAATTCTTTAAAAAATTAATTTGGCAGAGAAATACATGATCAAAAACAATTTTTTAGGCTTTTCTTCCACTATAGTAGACTGTCCCCTGCAGGCAGATAAAGAAAACTGAGGAAGGACTGAAGGAACTAGGAGACCATCCCAAAGAAGGGGAAAATAAATTCAGCCATTTTTTTAAATGCCTATTCTTTCTAAAGGTTCTTATTTATAGCATCAGGTAACAATGATTTTAAAGGAAGAGAAAACATGAAATACATTTTTAAATATTTTTTTAATTGCATAAAAGAAACTGGCTAGTTAAAAGGTTTAGCTGCTGAACAAAATACTAGATACATTTAGTGAGTCCTGTGTAAGGTGTTCCATGGCCACTTTAAAACTGCAAATAAATCTAAAAATGAACATTAAAGGGAAAAAATTATATTACTGACACTTAAAATCTAAGAAAAAAGAGGCAGCAAAATCATAGGAACTAAATATAGTATAGGTAGAGAAGGAAGGAAGGAAGGAAGGAAGGAAGGAAGGAAGGAAGGAAGGAAGGAAGGAAAGGAGGAAGGGAAGGATAGACACTAGCCAAGAAGCTCAAAGGTCTGGGGCTCAACTTCTAAGTGTGTTACAGTTAACTCTCTGTGTCACCTGGGTAGGCTGTGTAACTTGTGGTTCCCGGTTGTTTAATCAAACACCAGTCTAAATATTCCATAAAGTATTTTTTAGATGAGGTTAACATTTAAGTTAGTAGGCTTCGAGAACACATAAACAACATAGAAACCCTGCCTGAGTTTCCACCCTGCAGATTGTGGACTCGACATTGTTCCTTGCGTCTCCAGACTGCTGGCCTACTCTACATATTTCATACCAGCCACCTACAAGGCGAGCAATTCCAACAGACAGAAGTGTGTATTTATTCTCTCTTTTTCTCTCACTATTGTGTTGGCATACTGGTTGTTTCTCTGGAGAACCCTGACTAATACACTCTGAAACTCTCTGCACAGAACCAGAAAAATGTAATAGTTGAAAAAGAAATTTAGAGACCACTTAATCCATTCCCCCTCCCAATGCAGGAATCTCCTTGGCATCACTGCTGACTGGTCAGCGCATGCCTCAATACTTAGGATGAGCTTATTAACACAGAAAACACATGCACACATACCCAAACCCAAACTAGACTGTTTTTAAAATGACATATACACACACATGTACAAATGACAAGCCCAGCCCTTTTAAGATGTCTTCTAGTATTGGAAAATTCTCAAATTGGAGAAAAATACATACATATGCGTAATTTCCAACCATCAAACTACCCTAATTCTACCTTCTAGAACTAAAATGAACTACATGATCCTGTGATTAGATACCCTACATAAAGCTTAGTTCAGATATAGATAGGTAGGTAGAATAATAACCCCTTTCCCCGAAATGTCCATGTCCTAATACCCGGGATCTTACCATACTAGAACCAGAACTGGAACCTTCCACGGGGAAAGGGACTTTGCAGTATTAAGAATTCCAAGAGGAGAAGATTATCCTGGATTATCAAGGTGGTTCAATGAATTGCAAGAATTCTTTTAAGCAAAAGAGGGTGGCGAGGGAGTCAGTTTTAGAGCAACACAGTGTGAAAAGACTTTATTAATCACAGAACACAAAGAATCTCTAGCAGGTGGAAAAGACAAGGAAATAAACTGTCCCCAAAGCCTCCAGAAAGAGAGGCACCTGCTCAAACCTTGCTACTTAGCTCTGTGGAACCTATTTTAGACTTCTTATATCCAGAACTATAAAACACTAAATGTTTTTTTCATGAAGTCACCACATCAGTGGCAATTTATAATAAGGGCAATGCAAAACTAATAAAATATGTTAACATCTTTTTAAAGTAAGCTAAATACAAACAGCTAGAACAGTATATTAAATTTGAGCACAATTTGATGGGCAGAAACATTTTATAAACTATACTACCGAACATTTCTGACAATCTCGATGAAAATGGCCTAGTGGACTTTCTATGACATGTCCACTTTGACCTTCTAACTTTTTGTAAAGTCTAATTTCATGGGATAAACTAGAATAGAACTTTACTTTATTCTCAAAAGTAGTGAGCTTCTCTATATTACCAATGAAACTTCATATGAGTGAGGAAAAAAAAGCCCTTTTATAACGTTGGATTTGAAGGGGAAATGTTAACATGTTTTGTAGTTAGAGAAATACTATGTGAAGCACTGTGAAATGTGGCACAACTGACTACTGAATTAAAATCTGTCTATTGAGATACTTGTATAATGTACCAACCATGCAACTCACATGAAAATGACTTGTCTGATTATATTTTTTTGATATTTGTATTTAAGTTACATATAAAGATTCATGAGTATATACTAAACCAATACAGAGATTTGAATGAAACTATTATTTAAGAAAGCAATATAAAGGGAGTGATCTTTCAAATAAAAACCTTTCAAATAAAGTTTAGGCTATTTTTACTTAGTTTTCACTTCTTCAAAGTATATCCAGTTGCTCAAGCATTGCCTATGTGAAGTGGCTTTGGGAGTCATCACATCCTCCTCAGTACTCTCTTCCTCTGGATGTATGTAGTTTGTCAACATAATTTTGAAATGTGTTCAGAACTAAACAAAAGGCTGTGAATGTGATCTGAACAATGCAGAGAATATTAAGTCTCTTATTTCAGAGATCCTGCGCTTAATAATTCAACTAGGGTTTGCAGACTAGTAAGTCATACCTATTCAGCTGATTTTATTAAACTTAAAAGTGCAGAATTTACATGTACTCCTATTACATTTCAACTTGCTAGTTTAAAAAAACCAAACACAGGTTGACAACAAAGCACCCTTTGGGCAGAAGTATTCAATTAGCTATAAATCTATCTGACTATACTATCTCCCGGATCACATTTCTTCATGTTGTCCACAGGAATATCATGGGAGTCTGACAATGTGCTTTCCTGAACTCAAGATATGACTATTATGGCATCCCCCCTATCACGCAATCCTATCGAAAAGGAAATGAAATCAGTCTGGCAAGTCACTTAACCAGAGTCTCAGTTTCCTCATCTATAAAGAAAGGAAGTTGGACTAGATCCCTTTGAGCTATAAAATTCTGTGATTCTAAAGAGATTTTATCAGGAAGTAGAAAGATACTGAAATAAATAGTGAAGGAAAGCTAACCCATGTGGGAAGGTACCTTGTCATGAATGAATGAGTGGGGTGAAGGAGTGTGTAATCTCACACTGATAATCCATAAACCAGAGAGTATGCTATCTTATTTTTCCTTCACGTAAAGTAAAGCCTCTATTCAGACTTTACCAATTATTAACTTGTGTTCAGTCAGAATGGTTCTGGAATAAAGCTTAGCACTGTAGAGACACTGAAAAAAGAAACCTGATAAGCAAATGAATAATGAAACAATTTTTGTAAGACCTTTAGAAATATTTAATTCCATGCAGTCACTGAAACTATAAATTGTTTGTTATAAAGACACTGGTCTTTAGATACTTCATTCATTTAAAAATAATAAAGCTAAACCAAAAAGAAAATTTGTGTGTGTGTGTGTATTTATGTATTTATTTATTTATTTATTTCTCCTACTGACCATACTGTCCCAGTATTCAGGTTAGCCCTCCTTTTTATTATCAAGGTTTCATTTTATATTTTGAGCAAAAATACTTGAAGGGTGCTCATAGTACGGAGAATGATACACAAGCAAAATAAACAAAACTACACTTCTATTTGAATTCTCTCCAAAATGTATCTCATGCACTTTAGAGCAATTTTTATTCCTCTAAGCTAGTAAATTTCAAGAATGTTTTTTTTTTTTATTGTACTATTTTCTCAAACTAAACTAAACTACTAGTCCATTACATAAAGCAGACAAAACAGCCAAATTCTGTTAACTAAAGATTCTATAGTATGCCAAAACCCACGCACACGGGGAGAATGGGATGTGCTTTGGGTCATAATATACAGCTGTCCACTAATGCTCTAAGAACCTGCTCAGGCCACTATCTAGGACCCTCAGGGACTGCCAGCTGGGCTAGTTGTACTAAACTTATGGCTTCTTATCCAGCAGGTCAAGCTACTGGTAAAGTTTCTCACCCGTCCTCTAAATTGCTTTGGCATGAGGACAGCAGTTTCCACATGACAATCATGATCATATTAAAGATTTTCTTATATTTTCTAGCTGAGTGTAAAATTATGACATATTCCATATTGTTCTACTTTAAGACATTTGACTTTCAAAGACATTTTTCAAGATGATATAATGTATTTAAAATAAGGACTATCATATTCTTATCTCACAACCCCAAATGCTACATATTAATTTTACATTATAAAAAGGAAAATTGAAGTTCAGAGAGATTAAGTCATCTGAGGTCATGAAATGAGTAGAAAATAAAGTTTCAATATGAGCTGTAGGATCTCAAATCCATGTTATTTCTGCTCCAACACACTGCTATTCAAAGATAATGCAGTCTATCTTCAAGGAGCTAAGAGTCCAGGAATCTATATAATAAGGCAGAAAGTAGAGGATTTAATAGTGGAGAAGTATACTGTGAGAACACAGTCATATACTTCTTGTGTAATAAAGTACAAAAAAAGTTTTTAATGGGAAAATGTAAAGTATCACAAGAAAGTTTAAGGTTAAGCCCAAGTTAAGTCAGAAAAAGAAAAGATTAAGAAAAAAAGGAAAAGACACTTAGAAAACATGGCATTTTAGGCACTGAAACTAAATATAACGTTGACATCAGAAGAGGGGTTGAACATTTAAGGCATGGAATGGAATATGAGCAAAATATAAGTATACTATGGAATACTACTCAGTCGTAAAGAACACCAGCTTTGTCATTTGATACAAAGTGAATGAATATATAAGATTTAAAGCTAAGTGAACTATGTCAGACTATAAAAGACAAACATTATATAGCCCAGTTCAGTTTATATATGACATCTGCAATTGATGGCAAAAATTGAAAGATTTTAAGACATTAATAGTAGAGTGGCCAAGTGTAGACACCAGCGTCTGAATGGGAGGGTGGTAGACTGTACGGGGTGAGTGGTAGGAGCTCAGAAAAAACATATTTAACAGAAACGAGAATGTAAGCCTCTTTGTTGAAAGCTATATATATGGTACTATCTTCGATGTGATTATCACACACTGCATGCATTCTTTGAAAAACCATATTGTGTACCATAAAGATGTACAACAATTAAAGATATAAATTATTTTTTAAAATTGTGAAAAAAAAGATTTAAAAAACAAAACACAGGGCCAGTAGATGGCATAATGGCTATGTTGATAAACTCCCACATAGTTGACTGCGGTTCAAAACTCACACCAGGTGTGTGTATGTGTGTGTGTGTGTCCCAAGATCCCAAGAGGAAAATGGAGGAGAAGGATTGTGGCATGACCATCCCCCTAGGGTGATTTCTCCCTTTCTGTCTCTCTCTCTCTCTCTGCAGTGAACATATGCACCCTATAGCAAAAATCTTCTAATAAATTTTAAAAATATAAAAAATGAAAGTTTTAATGTGGGTTTATAATAATAACTATCATCTGGCAAAACAATTAAATGATCAGCAACTAATATATGAATCATAAAGTCAAACTATTCAAAAACTGTCCAGTTCTAACTGATAAAGGCCAAGATTTAAAATAAATAAACATTACAAATTTTAAGAGGGCAAATCATCTCAGAAATTGCAAATATTACTGACCACAAATCATTATGCAAATAATTTAACAAACACTTACTGAGTGTGTACCAGGTAAAAATGTAGTGTGCCAGGTATAGCAGAAGATACAAAAGGAATAAGACAGACCCAGCCTCTTGAAATTCAGAACAAAGGGCAATTAGAAAGTACCTGACTAACTCGATTGACTTCTTCCTCTTCTTCCTCAGCTTCCTCTCCAAATGAAAGTAAACTAAAATTTCTAGTCAACAAAAGCAAAATAGGGAAAAGAAGAAAATTAGAAACAAAGTTAAATAAAACTTATAAATATCCTATTTCCAAAGCAATAAAACAAATCACAAGAAGAAACACACACTGACTATTTAATATTAATTAATGTTCAGCAAAAGTATATTAAGATTGGAGCTGGCCCTGTAGCATAGTCATTAAGTGCTTTATGGAGGGCGCTGGATCCCCCATGTCCAAATGTGGTTCAAATCTGGCCCCAGCAGCTTGAAAAACATGCTAGGCATGTATGCACATGACTGGGATCCTGAAGGGATGGAGAAATGAAGGAAAAGAGGATTGCAGCATGACCAGGCCCTGTTGGAGGATGCTTTTGTCTTTCTTGTGCATACATACACTCTAGGACATTAAAAAAAATAGTAAAGTAAGGGTTCAGCAGGTGGCAAGGTGGTTAAGGACACTGGATTCCCACATGGCGACCATGGTTCAAGTCCCAGACCTGGCAGCTTGCTTTCTCTCTCTCTCTCTCTCTCTCTCTCTCTCTCTCTCTCTCTCTCGCTCTCACTCTGGCTCTCTATGGTCAAATTAAAATAAAGTTAAATAAAATAATTCTTTTTTAAAAATTTTAAAAATAATAATAAAATAAAAAGGGTATTTTAGGGATCTGTATTTTCATTGTAACATTAAGGCTTTGGCCCCAGACCACTAATGTTCCATATATTATACTAATGATCAAAAGTTCATCCTGAATATTTCCACTAAATGTTCTGAGTCAAGCATGACAGAAATAATTGAACCAGAAATAATTTATCAAAACACGTGGCAAAAAGGAGATTTCTGAAAACTTAGCAAAAAACTGTGAAAGCACTATGAATGGGAAGCAATTGATCTTGTATTTGGCAAAATGTCTTAATATTGAAAAGTTAATATGGTACACAAAATTGCCAGATGAAAAAAATACATAAAAAATTATTTTAACTAAAATAAAACAGCCTATAAGGATAGAGAAAAAAAAAAAAACCTTTGTATTCTCTGTTGCTTAAAACTAACAAAATCTCAAGTAAGAAAAATAATAAATTATTTTAAAACAAAAGGATTTTTTTTCAAAAATCAAGATGCCAGCAATAACTACTATATCAAACCTAACATATTTGCTATGGATGAAAATGAAACAAAACACAAAGACCCATTTCTTGAGCTTATCTACATAAATCATGATGAAATACCATTTATGAATATAATAACAGTGGCATTTCATCCAGAGATAAACCAGTCAAACTGGATGAATTAAAGAATAAAAGGATATCAAATATATAGCTACATAAAAAAATTATTTTGCCACAAAGCATCAACTGTTTATTAAAGTGTCTGGTTCATGTCTGGCTATTTATAAAAGTAATTTAACTCACTCATTTTGTAGTGAAAATGGAAAGAAACTAATATGTATTGAATACCTGTGACATTGAACGTTTTCGCATCTAGCTTCTCATTTAATCTTCATAACAACCAGGTGCTATATTTATTATAGTCTCCATTTTACAAAATAAGGCAAGTCAACCCCCAAAACATTAAAAAAACCTTGTTTATTTTTAGCCAGATTTGCCTTGATTTTACCTAGACTTATCTGAATGTAACATATTGTACTTAAGCACAATAAAATCTCTAACAAAGATATGACAATTCAATAAAAGAATTAAGTTGGAATCTAATTCTGTGCTATTTCAATAAAACGGACAATATTTACAATGTAGAGAGTATTGTCACAGAATGATGAATTTATTTAAAAAATAGAAATTCCTATGTTTTGAAAAAGTATCTTCAGGAAATAACCAAGAATACTGAATGAAATAGTTTAGTGTTTAAAAGTATTTGTAATAAAGTTGAGATTACTTTTTAAATTTTTTATTTTAGGGTATGTGTGGTTGCCAGAGAAAGAGAGAGCGAGAGAGAGAAAATGAGAAACCACTACCCACACCTTGGGGGGATGGCCCACCACAACTCCATCTCCCCTACTCTCCTTTAGGGATTTTGGGCATGCACACACACATGCCCAGTGTGATTCTCAAGTTTCTGGGTCCAGGACTCAAACCACAAAGCTAGCCATATGTGATTCAGCACTTTAACTTCCACACCACATGCTAGCCTTATACTAAGATTATTTTTAATGGCACCAAAAAAGGGAATGAACAAATAAATGATATAGTCATGAAAGTATTAAACATATCTTTATATTTTTTTCTATTTTACAAATTCTTTATAACTGAGTAAATATATACTAATTTAAAAACATGTAAGAACACAAGTTTCTCAATAACTTACTTATATAAGTTATTGATATAGTGATTATAAAATACTTAGTAAAGGGGCTGGAGTGGTGGTTAAGGGTGCTGGATTCCCACATGGCCAATCAGGGTTCGAGTCCCGGACATGGTAGCTTGCTTTCTCACTTTCCATCTCTCTCTCTCTCTGTCTCTCTCTCACTCTGTCCCTAGGTGGTCAAATTAAAATAAATAAAGTTAAATAAAATAATTCTTTAAAAAAAGATTGAGTAAAAGAATGTTATAAAGACATCTGAGATAATACATTTTTAGCTTAAGTTTAAGTTATGTATTGTAGTTGAATATAAAAAATGCTCGATAGGAAATAAACAACAAACACTCATAATTTCAATATCTCCCTGATTCAAATTGTCTTTTCCCTTACTAGTAAGCAATTATAATAGGAAATAGATAACTAATGAATTAGTGTTGCTTTTCAAGGTGAAGAAAAATATTTGATTACTTTGTTCCTTTGGTTTTCAGTTTCTTTACTTCTTCCTCTAGTTTCTCTTTTTTCGGCTTTTTAATTTCCCTTGGAATGATGTCATCGAAAGGATTAAATAAGACCTATGAAAAAAATTTTAAAATCTTTATCCTAACATTTTTTTAAATTCCACAAAAAAATCAAATCCCATGTTTAATTGCATTGACATTACTGTCCATATTTTTCTGATACATAACATTATTAGTATAGTGGTATATATATTATACGAAGTGCTTCTACTTACATGACCTCACTGTATTCTCCCAATAGTACTATGTATTATTAAGGGGTATTTTATCCCTATTTTACAAAAAGAAAAAATATTTAAGAAAACGTTATGATCTATAGCAAGAAAGACAAACGTTTTGACTCCAAATGTTCTTAAGGACAAATGCTTTGAAGATTCTTCAATGAAGAATCACTCTTAAATTACCTATAAAGTTATATCTTTGAGCTAAATAAACCTAATTCCCCTAATCTGCCATTATTAGTTAAGTTTTTTATTCATTGGATTATCAACCAAAGTTTCATCTTTTATTTAAAACCTTTAATTAAAAAAATCTTAATTAGAAATTGTGCTCACATAAATGAGATAAATCTGAGCTGTCAAGCTGATTTAAAGTCTTCATTCAGTAGTTTAATCAATTTGTCCCAAGTGACAATCTGATTGCTGTATCTAATAATAATCATGCTCCTACCTCACAACTCTTTATTTTGTGTGGATTACGTGGTCTTTCATCATTATCAATGTCTACTTCTGTCAGTCGCAGCATGTTATACACTGTATCTCCTGTAACCTACCAGATAAAAATTTAACATGTAATTGAAAATCATTACATTCATCCTTTGACTTAAGAGAGGACTTTTGAAAATACTTTTTAATAACTGAAATGGAATTTCATATTATCCTGAAAGTCTTTAAGCATTAGTAATGCAAATAAAGCAATTTCATCTTAATGACGAAAAGTATGGGTCAAGTTTAATCCTTCAATAAGTTTTTTAAGAAATATGCAATATATACTTAATACCAGTTTTTACTAAAAATAAAAACATAATGCAAATTAACTGTCTACCGAATGACAACTTTTCATTCAAACATCATAAATAAATTCAAACTGCAGAGTAGGACAGAATAAGCAAATAACAATAACAAAGTGGTAAGTGCTTTGCATACGCATCTCATCTATTGCTCATAAATACGCTAAAAGTAGGAAATGCCATTATCCTCCATCCACAGATAAGAAAACAAAATTCAAAGAAATTAAACAGCCAACAGTGATAGTCTTTTTTTAATCATTGTTATATGTCATCTAATTTGTAAGTTCTATCAACTGTAAAAAATGGTACAGAATAATGACTTAAATTGCATTGTATTATGCACTCTTATTTTATTAAAAAAATAGTAAGAGAGAAAAATGTATGAATATCAAATAACCAGATTAGAGTGCCTTGAAAGAATGTGCCATTGTATATTTCCCAAAACATGTTGTTAAGTACTAAGCAGGAATAGTATATTTCATTATTTTAGTGTAACTCCTTTCATTCAACATTTCTCACAGGCTTAAAATGATACCTATTTTCCAAAATTTGTTCTTTCTCTTTCATTATCACAAAAGCCAGTTTTAACTAGGATATGGGGGAACAATTCTCACTGAACCAGCAGGGGGGGCTCATATACTGGTGCTGCCCATGTTTCTAGGCCTTAAAAACATACAGGAATATATTCCTAAGAAGGGAGAAGGGAGAAGAAAATCTTCATTATCCCCTTTGAAAGAGAATTGTTAAAAATTTCAACCAAAAGACATTAATATGACATTAAATGTGAGCAAGATATAATAGGTAGTGTTATAGCAGTATTTCCAGTAACAAGTGTGAATGTCAATACAATTTCCACTTTAAACTTAAGGAAATTCATCATCAATAAAATAAACTTAAAAATTCTAAATGTTTTATTTCTAAAGTGTCTTTCTAAAAACATCAAAGCAATATTGGCTGCATAGTATAGTAGTAAATACCACTAGTATGAGTTTTAAAAAAGTAATGATGAAAGTCATAACTAACCACTAATTTGAAACAGACAAAATAGAATTTGGTGATACTCATAATTCATTATAAAAGAAATATATTACATCTTTTCTGAAAGTAATAAGTATTTTATGGAATAGTTTTAGAAAGGTTGCTCTTAAGTAAGTTGAACATACCGATCATAGAGGCCTAAGGAATAACGTAAAACCAAACTGTAAGTTTAAGATGACTAAATACTAACCTTTCCAAAGATGGTGTGCTTATTATTAAGTTCATCTGCTCGACCCAGGGTGAAGAAAAACTGGCTGCCATTATCATGAGGACCAGCATTTGCCATGGCAACCAGTCCTCTCCGATTAAAACGCAATCGTGAGTGAAATTCATCCTGAAGCATAAAAAGATTTAGAGAATGTCCTCAGTGGTAAAACCCTTCATATCAAATCAGTTATTCAGTTGACCAGCCAGGTCATATATTTTCTAATCAAGGTCTCATATTTTCTAATCAAAACATGCTGAAGTTTTATTTAATTGATTTTTAAGTATAATCAAACCCAATATTTACTATTCTTTCAATGCTATTAAACTAGCTTGTTCAAATCTTCTTAATACACTCATCCACAATTATAGCCTATTTTGTGGAATACTGAGTCCTAAAACATAGAGGAAGGGTTCTCAAAGGAGAATGGATATCTCAGAGTCATGTCCCTCTTCTCATCCCTCAAGGCATCTAAATTTTGAAAACCTTGTATTATTTCTCTAAGAGAGCCACCTTTGAACCACTGCGGAGTTTTCCATTATTGCTCCATCTCAATCTCATTCTAAATGCAATGAAACAATTGCTTTCTTCTTCTTCTTTTTTTTAATTTAAGGAATCTGCTAGGATTGTGTTATATGATTTTACTGTGTTTTTTGAAGTTATAAATTGATTCTTCTCTATACTGGTACTGATTCCATTTGCCAATTTTCAAAAGAGCAGAGGGAAGCCTTCCTAAGATGGATTTCTTGCTATGGTAGTTCTAGTTAACTTACAATTAGTCTTTTAATTAACAGAATCTCCATCTAGATCTGATACTGGACCCATTCATACTGTAGCATTGTTATACAATCAATGCCTTTCCAAAAGGAAGTTATTTTTCCTTCATAAATAATTCTAAAGAAGTCTGAACTTCAGTGGATCATAACTGTGTACTGTATTAAAATGACCTAATTGAAAAACTTAATAAGATAACTGTATTATCTGAAAGTGAAAAAGAAAAAAATGCCAAGTTAGGATGGAACTGTCAAAAAGAGCTATTCTGTTACATCAATAGAATAATAGAATAAAGAAAGACTTTTTATTAGCTGGAGCTCTAAAATCATGAGACATCTCACTTGGGTAAAATGTAAAATAGCCCAGCTATGACAGCTGAGACATTTATATAACCATTTCTCATTTTCTAAGGCCATTATCAACAGGAAATTAAAGCAAACAGTTCAAGTATTATTCTCAAGAGTCACAGTGAATCAGTCAAAGATGAAAAGTAACTCCAGACACATAGCCCATTGGTATAAACACAAAGTTTTCTAAAACTTTCATATTTTAAAAGCTATTGATATTTATTTACTCATTCATAGTACATAATATTGGAGTCAGCAGAAAGCTTAGTGGTTAAGGTGCTGGATTCCCACATGGTCAACTATGGTTAAGATCCCATACCTGGGAGATTGAAAATAATGCAGAATGTGTGTGAATATTTTCCCAAAATCCCAAGAGGAGAATGGAGAAGAGATTTTGGCATGGCCATCCCCGTGGGGGGTGATTTCTCACCTTCCCTCTCTCTGTCTCTCTCTGGTGAGTGCATGGGCCCTATGGCAAGAAAAGTAACAAACAAACAAAAACACACATACACATATAAAAGAACAGGATATTTGTATCATCAGGTTAGTAATAAACACAACATTTAGCTTTTACTCGAATCCACTACTCTTGATATCTCCACTATGACATTAACTCTTAAATCCATTTTTTCTTATATATATACTGCCTGTTAAGAAATCACTGAACTATTCTTGACAAATATGTCTTTTTTTCCTCCCCCCTTCCCTTTCCCTCTTTTCTTTTTTCTTTCTTTCATTTCTTTTCTCTTCTCTTCTTTCTCCTTCCTCCAGAAACAAGGCAAATTCATGGTCCTCTTCCCTCAGCCTCCAGAGTAGCTATGATTATAAGCACACACTACCATGTCCAGTTGCTTATTTTATGTTGCTATTTTCTCTCATTCTCCTTGTGACTTTCCATTGTAACATGCATTTTATCCTGCAGGAATCTATTTTGTATAATTTATAATAAATTCTGCTAAATTCTGCTATGGATTGAATTGCTCTCCCAACCCAAAATTTATATATGAAGCCCTAACTCCCAGTGTGACTGTAATTGAGTCTGAGAAGAGGTAGTAAAAATTAAATGAGGTCATACGAGTGGGACCATAATCCAATAGAGCTGTTGTCCTTATAAGAAAAGGAAGAGAGTGACCAGCAGTTAGCATAATGGCTATGTTGCTGGACTACCATGTAGTCGACTGTGGTTTGAGTCCCAGACCCGGTGGCTTAAACTCGTGCCAGGTGCGTGTGCGTGCGTGCCCAAGATCCCAAGAGGAGAATGGAGGAGTAGGGATTGCAGTGTGGCCATCCCCCTGGGGGGTGATTTCTCACTTTCTGTCTCTCTGTCTCTGTCCTTCTGGTGAGCACATGTGCCCTATAGCAAAAACCCCTCCAAAAAAAAAAAAAAAAGAAAGAAAGAAAGAAAGAAAGAAAGAAAGAAAGAAAGAAAAAGAAAAGGAAGAGAAATGAGTTTTCTCTCTTTCTTCTCCACATGAGGACATCTGAAAAGTCAGTCATCTGTTAGCCAGGAAGAAAGACTTCACCAGGAACAAAACTGGCAGACATCTTCATCTTGGGCTTCCCCGTCTCCAGATGTAAGAAATAAATTTCTGTTGTAAAGTCACCCAGTCTGTGGTATTTTCTTATAGTACCCTGAACAGATTATGCAGATTCCATATAGTGTTTAAATAAAATGTTTTAAAAGTAGGGGAGCATACGCAGTACTCTAAAAATGTTTTATATTTATAGAGCTGCAGAGATTAGATACAGTCAGACATCAGGAAATATGCTATAATCTTCTGAATCACGCTTTTTCACTACTATCTTTTTTTAAGAGGCTTTTTTTGAGAATTATTTAATTTAATTTAATTTATTTATTTATTTAAATTTGACCAGAGAGGGACAGAGAAACAGAGAGAAAGAGAGGAAAAGTGAGAAAGCATGACAGCAGGTCTGGGACTTGATATGCAGTTGCCATGTGGGAGTCCAGCACCTTAACCACCATGCCACCTGCCAGCCCACGCTTTTTCACTACTACCTGTAGCACCACTTGAATTCAGCCTAGCATTAAAACTTACAGTAAGACAAATATGAAGGACGGTTTGAGAGGGTAAGTACTGTTCTTATATCTATATAACTCTAAATATGTGACAGACACCTGATTTTCTCTACTAAGATGAAGAGTATTTTTTTTTCCTTTTAAAAGAGCAAAAACATTTTCAGTTACACATTCCAAGCAGACTTGCAGTGTAATAAGAATAGTAATCACTCAGTCTTACCTTGAATGGAGCTCCATAGATAGACTCTCCACCAGTTCCTGTGCCAGTAGGATCTCCCCCTTGGACTATAAAACCAGGTACAACTCTATGAAAAATAGTGTTGTCATAATACGCTGAAAAAAGTAAAAAATAATTTATCAATACCTAAGAATAATTGTATCTATAGTTATCAGAGTTAATACAGGCAGAGTCACAAAATTTATTAGCCAGAATGTTAAATAGGCACCCAAACCAAACCTTTTCTTCCCTACTTCTTATGAAATAATCCACTTTTTAAAACAGCACATGTTTCTTTTCTCTTTTTTTTTTTTTTTTTTTAAAGAGAGATTTTTGTTTCAGGGCAGGTGTGTTTGCCAGGGAGACAGAGAGAGACAGAGACACAGAAAGCAAGAAATCGCTCCCCCAAAGGGGATGGCCACACTGCAATCCCTTCTCCATTCTCCTCTTGGGATTTTGGGCATGTATGCACATGCGCCCAGCATAAGTTTTAAGCTGCCAAGTCCAGGACTTGAACCATGGTTGGCCAAGTGGGAGTCCAGTGATGTAACCATTATGCCATCTGCTGGTTTCCCAACAGCATACATTTCTATAGAAAACATATTATTTTGTTTTTAGTTCCAGGATTCTCTCAAACTTTGCACTAGTGTTTTAAAAATAAAAATTATAGAGCTTTGGTATCGATCAGTACTTCTCAATTCGCTAAAGGAGAAGCAACAATTTGTACCAACAGGGAACAGTGTCAATGTCTGGAAATATTCTTGGTTATCACTATTAGGGAACACTACTAGCATCCAGTGAGTAGAAGGAAGGGAAACTGATAAATATCTTATCATGCAAAGGATAGTCTTCAACAAAGAATTATCCGCCAAGAAAAATGCCAACAATACTGAGGTGGAGAAACCCCAGGGAGGATGAGTGCTTTTCTTCCTGCTTCTCCCTTTTATCCCCTTAGAAAATAAATTTATTAACACACAAACACTGTTTACACACAAACGCTATTTATACACAAACGCTATTTATACACAAATGCTATTTACATACAAATGCTATTTACACACACTTTCAATAAACAAAAAAAAAAAGGATATACTTGAGTCCCGTTAGACTCTCAGTTTGCTAAATGATTTAAAGAAATTATAATTCATATATAAACATACTTCTTGTCATTCACAAACATACAGAAAAGATTATATATGATGTCCTATTGGGTCATCAGGAAAGTCACGACACGTTTTTCTATGCAAAAATGCATCATGACTTTTCCGCTGACCTAAGGTAGTAGTTATTTCCTGGAACCTAGAATCATGAGGGAGACTTCACAGCAGAGAAAGAAGTTAACTTGGATATGGCAGAAAGACGACTTTTTGGTGAGGCAACGTATCTGCAAAGAATTTGGTGGAGGACAAGAATGAGGGTCTGACAGAGGAAAAAGTAGCAGCCGTAGGAATGGAGAGTGGCTCAGGAGTGAAGTGTGACAGTGTGAGGCTGAGCCACCTGGGAAGGATGTCCAGGAGTACACTGGATGCAAGCACGCCCAGATCTGGGGCTGGCTGAAGCTGCGTGGACTGTCTCTCTTTCTTTTCTCATTCATGGAAATATAACTAACTAAACTTAAGGAACAAAAGCAGTAGCAAAAATGACCAACCTGCATAAGAAGTATTCAACATCATTAGTTATTAGAAAAATGCAAATCAAAACCACAATGAGATAACACTTCATACCCATGATGGCTATCATTAAAAACCTTAAAATAATAAATGTTGGTGAAGACAGAAGGAAATTGGAACACTTGTATATTGCTGGTGGGAATGTAAGATGGGTGAAATCTTAAACACAGAATTATCATATGACTTAGCAATGCTGGCTAGGCACAGGTTAAGGATCCATTATCCAAAATGCTTGGGACCAGACAGTTTTAGATTTTGTTTCAGATTCTGTAATATTTGCATATACATAATGAGAAAGTTTGGTAATGAGATCCAAGTTTACACATAAAATTCATTTGTTTCATACACACCTTATAGGTAAAGCCTGAAGGTAATTTTACACAATATTCTTATACTGCAGCAATTTGAATACAACCCATCACATGAGGTCAGATGTGGAATTTTCTACTTGTGGTGTCATGCTGGTGCTCAAAAGTTTCATATTTTGGAGCATTTCCAATTTTAGATTTTCAGATTAAACATGCTGAATCAATCTCTCTCTCTGTCTCTGTTCATATATATATGTATGTATATATATATATATACATACATATATATATGAACACATATGTACCTTTTATATATATGTATGTACACACACACACACACACACACACAAAAGAATTGAAAACAGGTACTCAAACAAATACTTGTACATAAACATTCACAAGAACACTTCACAAGAGCCAACAGGTAGACACAACTCAAAAGTCTATCAATAAATAAAATGGGTTATGTATATACAATGGAATATTAGTCACACATGCTATGACTTGAATGAACCTCAAAAATATGCTAAGTGAAAAAAGTTAGACACAAAAGGTCACATATTATACAATTCCATGTGTATAAAATATCCAGAATAGTTCAATCCACAGTGATGGGAAACAGATTGGTGGTTCCTAGGGATAAAGTGTTGCCGAGCATGACTGCTTAGTGAGTGGAGTTTTCTTCTGGGGTGATAAAATGCCTTGGAAGTCCACTAAGGGCTGGTTGCACAATACAATGAATGCAGAAAATGCCACTGAATTGTACACTTTAAAATGATTAGTGTTAGGTTATATAAATTTCACCTAATTTTTAAATTTTTTAAGATAAAGGAAAGAAATTATTTTTTCTTACAAAATTCAGAACACACCTATTATAGCTGCTTGCAACACCCTCATAATTACTTATATTTGTTAGGTATAAATGGATATAAAATCTATAATTTAAAAATGTAGTTAGTAATCAAATAATTCTATTCAGAACATAGTACACTGGAAGAAGTAGAAAGGAAGACTAGCTGATATTTTTCAGTCCCTTCTCTCAGTTGAAAGCTGTTGGCTATATTCACAAGAACTACCCAAAATAGACAAATTGCCTGTGAGTTACAAATAGAAACTATAAAAGCTAACTACTCTGAAAGCATCTTTACCATATCCCTAAGTAACCATTTTACCAGTTAAACTAATACTATGTAGCAGTCAAGAGTTCTGAGTGTTCCCTCTTTAGCAGTACAACCTCAAACGGAATTTTATCAGTATAAAATTAATAATACAAATTAATCCAGTGTTGTTCTGAAGATTAAATAAGAGAAAGCAACCTATTATATCAATTTTCTTTCGTTTCTTTTCTTTTTTCTTTCTTTTTTGTTTTTGTAGGTTTTTGCCACAGGGCACATGCCCTTACTGGAGAGAGACAAAAATAGAGAGAAAGTAAAAAATCAGTCCGAAGGGGTGGAGGAGGGGGGATGACCGTGCTGCAATCCCTTCTCCTCTATTCTCCCCCCAGATTTTGAGCACATCCACACATGCCCAGCATGATTTTCAAGTCACTGGGTCTGGGGCTCGGACCCCAGTCAGCCATGTGGGAATTCACAACGCCACCTTCTAGCCCCACAACCTATAAATTTTCAAGGTAAACACAAATAGGAGGTCAGATTTTAATATCCCCACTTGAATACTAAAAATTATTCAAATTTGAATATAAAATATGCCCAGATACATAAAATAAAATGAAAATACTGTATGTATTTTGACACATAATATGCAGTCAATCAATATTTTGTGAGCATGTGATCAGATTTGCTTTTACAATTTCCAGCATGGAGAATGAATTGGAAGGAGACAACATTAGAGTGAGAGAGAGAGAGCACAAACACAACTACTATCCAAGAGTCAAAACAAGGCTGTGGATTATCTTGAGATGCACAGTTTCAAAAACTCTTTAGAAAGTAGGACTGGTGGGAACCAGCAGTTAGCGTAATGGCTATGTCGCTGGACTCATGTAGTCAACCGCGGTTCGCGTCCCAGACCCGGTGGCTTAAAACTCACGCCGGGCGCGTGTGCATGCGTGCCCAAGATCCCGAGAGGAGAATGGAGGAGAAGGGATTGCGGCGTGACCAGCCCCCCTGGGGGGGTGATTTCTCGCTTTCTGTCTCTCTCTGTCTGTCTGGCGAGCGCACGCGCCCTATAGCAAAAAAAAAAAAAAAAAGAAAGTAGGATTGGTAATGACTCATTTATTATATACGAGGAATGGAGGATAATGAAAGAGGCCTATATTACCTATGTTTCCGAATTTTAAAATTATGCTATCCTATTCCTTTCTCTTATTTCCCTAATTCTTTCAATGATGTTAGGTTTTGTAAACTTTTATTTATGATTTTCCTAATTATATTCTTTTTGGGTGCATGAAATTATTATAAACTATATATAAATGAGTGGAAATTTTCTATAATTCCTAAACCATAATTTTATATTCTATTATGACTGGAATTTCCAATTCCCACAAACTTTCTATATCTACTATTTCAATTTGTACCCGGCAGAGTCAACAAGGCCTCACGCATGTACCTGGTACAGTCAACAAGGCCTCACGCGTGTACCCGGCAGAGTCAACAAGGCCTCATGCGTGTACCTGGCATATTCAGCCCAGAACTGTCCTAGGTGGGTCAGCCTCTCAGAGCATCACAGTGGTACCTTCAGGCCCAGGTATTTGCATTTGTGAATCAGCTATATGTGTTTCTTTTCTAAAGTTTAACTTTGTATACATTGTCATTAATAACTTTAAAGCTAAATTTGCAATTAGTCCTAATAACTTTAGTCATTTAGGTTTTTTTTAAACATGTTTTACTTTTGCAAAGAAATTTATTTTAATTGAAGGATATTAATATTTATGTCTTTGTGTTTCACTCCTAAAGATTTACTAAACTATTGTTAAAGAGAATAGGGGAGGGAATCAGCAGTTAGCGTAATGGCTATGTCGCTGGACTCCTACGTAGTCAACCGCGGTTCGCGTCCCGGACCCAGTGGCTTAAAACTCACGCCGGGCACGTGTGCGTGCGTGCCCAAGATCCCGAGAGGAGAATGGAGAAGGGATTGCGGCGTGACCATCCCCCCTGGGGGGTGATTTCTCGCTTTCTGTCTCTATGTCTCTCTCTGTCTGTCTTGCGAGCGCACGTGCCCTATAACAAAAACCTCTTAAAAAATAATAAATAAATAAAACAAAATAAAGAGAATAGGGGATAAAAGATAACTGATGAAGCATGTATCACAAAGTGATGAGAGTGAAATAAAATAGGAGTAAGGAGATAAATAGCTGCATGAAGTATAAAAAATTTGATTTTCTCATCTATGTCTCCTGCTGCCAAGTTTGTTTTATGAAACTAAAATCTTACTCTTTCATATATCAGAGGACCAATAAAATGATCTAAACTAACAAGTTTCCCTTTCTTCCTTTTATTTTTTTTTACTCCAGTTTTTAAACTGACAATTTTTTTTTAATGTCCAATCATTTTTAATGTTACCTAACTATATTGCAAAAACTTAAACTCCAAAATTAAGCCTGTGCATTAGTAGATATTCTGGCTTGTAAAGGCTGTGAATTTCACTTTTAACTGTGAATTCTATTTTAGTTGAAGGTCATATTTACAGCTGAGCTCCCATTTCCTCATGTTTCATGTATATGACTTTAAATTCTGAAAAAACACACTTAAAAAAACTATTTTAGTGTTATGAGATTTAGATATATCATGGCTTGTTTTAATCACAGAGTCAAAGAATTAACATTGGGTTCTCTGAATCATATTTTTAAAACCTTGACTTTACTCATTTAGGAGTACCTTGTCTAAATCAGTTTTAGGCTTCTCATTAGCCCTTCCATTAAAATTTTTTATCTCACCTGCTGAATATTCTCTTAGGGAATTAAACATTCCAAAGGGCCTATGCTCTGGTTACTTTTTTTCTAATTATTTTTCTACTCTTTTCCCTTTCTCCTTTTATTCTTATATAAACAGGGAAATAATTTTTTTGTTGTTGTAATTGAGTTCATCACCACCCAATTTAAGAACCTCATTTCTTCTTCATTGTTAGATTGTATCCAGATGTTTTCTGTTTCTTCCATTCACCTGGTCATGGATTGCAATTACCATTCATTCTTTCTAATGTTTTTGTAATTTCACTCTTCTGTAAAATTTGAGCTTCTGATTCTTCAAAACTTCTTACCAGAAATAAGTCTGATTTTCTGTGTCTCCTGTGTTTCTTAGCTTTGTTGACAGTCATTTGAGGTCTCTCTGACTGAACTACCTGTCTGACTCTATTTCCTTCCTGCCTGCCATAGCAATTATTAATGATAGTTTTTGCAGATGTCTTTTGTCTTTTTCTTTTTTGGCAGTCCCCACCCTCCCAGACCCTCTTGAGTCTGGATAGTCTCTTATTTTTCAAGAAAGAGAAAAAGATTATTCTTGTCCAAGCTCACCATGCCATGATCTTCCTCCCAACCTCCCAGAAAGCCAGGATCATGACCCATTCCTGGTGCACTTGGTGTGTTCAGGTCAACTCAGACCTGAACTAGAACTCTCATAAGATTCCAGCATTGCACAGTGACACTCTACCACCTGCACCACCACTGCAGAACCAGTCCGGGTACTTCTGATTCCTTAAATCGTCCCCTGCTGATTATCTATTTGTCTCACTATTTGGAGAGTTCTCACTATCCCACACTCTTGGATTTGAAGTTTCTTTCACACCTTGCTTCTGATCCAAAATGCTGCTTTCTGATCCCTTGAATAATATTGTCTACTTCTAAAAACTAGACATAACTTAACAGGACAATGAGTGTTACCAGGGGTGATAGTCAAATTCCTATGCATTGTATTCTAGAAGCCAAGAAGTTCTAAAAATGTTTGGAATGTTTAATTCCCTAAGAGAATATTCTAAAAGAAAAACATTCAAGTGGATGTAAATTCTGCAAATTTTTTAAAAAGAAAAATTATCAAATAATCACTTTATGACTCAAATCTTTAAAAAAAATAGAGACATTGATCCTATTATCACTGAATGTTAGATGAAAGGCTTTGTAAAAAAAAAAATTAAAAGTAGAATTTTGAATAGACATTTAAAAAATAGGTGGACTTGAACAATCACCAAAGGGACTTTTTCTCAAAAGCGGGGGTGGGGGTGGGGGGGGGGGGGGGGGGGGGGGTAATCCCCCAAAAAGGAAAAGTAGTATGAGAAAACTATGCAAATGCAAATGAAAATGGGAAGGAAATACTCAGGAAATAAAGATAATGGTCAACTAAACCATGTAGTTAGGGCAATGAAAAACGATACTGAAAAGTTAGGAACACAAGCTGCCTGAAGACTCAAATACCAGGTGAATAAATAAGAGGGAAGAGAAATTAAAGATGAAAGAGAGGAAGACCAGGTAAGAGGCAGTTACAATCACAGAGGTGAAAGTCAATGTAGTCTATGAAAGAAACTGATAAATTTGGATTTATACTGGTTTATTTGTAGCTGATGGTGGGAAGTTTTGGTAGAAAAGTTCACTAAGTGGGACCAGCAGTTAGCATAATGGCTATGTCGCTGGACTCCCATGTAGTCGACTATGGTTCAAGTCCCGAACCCATTGGCTTACTCACACCAGGCACATGTGCGTGCGTGCCCAAGATCCTGAGAGGAGAATGGAGAAGGGTTTGCTGCATGGCCATCTCCCCCTCGGGGGTGATTTCTTGCTTTCTGTCTCTCTGTCACTCTCTTTCTGGCGAGCGCTCATGCCCTACAGCAAAAACCTCCCACGCACCACCCCAAAAAAGTTCACTAAGCAATTATTTAAGTGCTAAGAAGAGAATAAATAGCTGGAGTTCTAAATTTGAAAATCCTCTGGAGAGAACAACTGAACAACAAAGACAATAGAGAACTATAGGCAATCTTAGAAAATAACCTTATTTAGAGAAGGAAAGAAAGAAGTGGATAGCAAAGGAGACCAAAAAGGATCAAAGTTTTATTTGTTGAGGTCAATTTTTCTGTTAAAAGTATATAGACTTGGGACCAACAGTTGCCGTAATGGCTATGTCGCTGGACTCCCACGTAGTCAATCGTGGTTCAAGTCCCAGACCCGGTGGCTTAAACTCATGCTGGGAGCATATGCATGCATGCCCAAGATCCTGAGAGGAGAATGGAAGAGAAGGGATTGTGGTGTGTGGCCATCCCCTCTGGGGGGTGATTTCTCGCTTTCTGTCTCTCTGTTTCTCTCTGTCTTTCTGGAGAGCACATGTGCCCTATAGCAAAAACCTCTCCAAAAATAAATAAATAAATAAATAAAAGATTTAAAAAAATAAAATAAAATAAGTATGTAGACTTGTTTTAGGGAAAGTTTTTATCTTCTTTATTTCTTGACACATAGCTCAACAGCCTGTCATACATATTAACAACTTATCATTCATTACCATTATTCTATACCACTCTTCCATGTTATGAGAAATGCAATGTAGTTCATTTATAAATTAACAAAGACATCTCCTACAATGTAAAACTTGAGTTATAATTACCTTCCAAACAGAGCTGGATGAAATTTCTGCAAGCTTTAGGAGCTTCTTTTGACCACAGCTCTATGTCAATATCTCCAGCTGTAGTTTTCAATAAAACCTGCAGAAAAAATATTGTATCATTATACCAAATGATCATTTTGTTTGATAATCAGTTGAATATATGATAAACTTGTAGCAATCACTAGTGAGTTTTCTTTTTTGAGAGTTTTTTTTGCTATGGGGCGTGGGCACTCGCCAGAGAGATAGAGACAGACAGAGAGCAAGAAATTACCCCCCAGTGTGGATGGCCACGCTGCAATCCCTTCTCCCCCATTCTCCTCTTGGGATTCTAGACATGCATGTACATGTGCCCGGCGTCAGTTTCAAGCTGCTGTGTCTGGGACTTGATCTCTGGTCAAGCATGTGGGAATCCAGGATCTTTACCATTACGTCACCTGTTGGTCCCACATTATTGAGTTTTCAATTTTACAAGGAATATTAGAAACTGTGCTTGACTTTGTAGTTATATGCAATGAAATATCAAATATTCACTACAGTTTATTTTATTAGTATATTTAGACCTTTCAACATACTATTTTCAGAGAAAGTTTAGAATTTAAGAAAAAAATAGCATAGACTTTGTTTTTCCAGAGGACACCTGCACTCACCAGAGAGAGAAAGATGGACAGAGAGGGAAAGTGGAGAGGAACCCCAGGAGTAGTGGTCATACCACAATCCTTTTTCCTCCACCTCTCTCTCTTTTTGGATTTTGGGCACACATGCATATGCACCAAGCATATTTCACAAGTTGTCGAGTCCAGAACTCAAACTGTGCAGTCAGCCTGTGGAATCCAGCTCCTTTAAGAACCAGGCCATAGAGCCAGTCCAGTACGTATCTTTTTAATCATAAAAAACCCTCATTCAGATTGGTTGGTGGCATGGTGGTTAAGGAGACTGGATCCCACAAGACTAGCTATCTGCTTCAAGCCCTGAATCTGGCACCTTGAAGAAACATACCACAGGGGCCAGCAAGTGGCATGGTGGTTAGAGGTGCTGGATCCCCACATGGCCAACCATGGTTCTAGTCTCGGACCTGGTGGCTTGCTTTCTCACTTCCTCTCTCTCTCTCTGTATCTCTCTGATCGAACTGGAAAATAATAATGACAATAATAATAAATAAAGTTAAATAAAATAATTCTAAAAAAAAAAAAAAAAGGAAGAAACATGCCACACACTGCACGTGTGCCCAAAACCCCTAAAGAGGAAATGGAGAAGAAAGGATTATAGCATGGCCATCCCACATGGGGGTGGGGGGAGGTTGTCATTGTCTTCTCTCTCTTTCTGTCTCGCTCTTTTTACCTCCATCTCTCCCACAAGTGTGCATGTCCTTTAGCAAAATTAAAAAAAAAAAAACTTATTCATTTAAAAGCCAACAATATAAGGGACTAGCAGGTGGCATGGTTGTTAAGGTGCTGGACTCCCACATGGCTGACCACAGTTTGAATCCCAGACCTGGTGGCTTGCTTTCTCATTCTCTCTCTCTTTCTGGTGTGTGCACATGCCCTCTAGCAAAAAGGAAGGAAGGAAGAAAATTAAAAATAAAAAAATAAATTAATGTAAACTTATATAATTAAAACTTTCCAAATGTATCACTGCAAATAAAATTGGGGAAGCAAATTAAGAATTTACAAAATGACAAATCCACTAAATTGTTACATTATAAGACAATTTTACGATTACCCTTTTCCTCTACCGTTTCATTTAAAATCAAGCTATTTATAATTTACAAAGGAACACACTTAATTTAATTCTGGGTCATGATCTACTAAAATGGCATGTGTTAAAATCACTATCTAGGGGCCAGCAGATGGCGTAGCGGGAGTCGACAGGCACATGTACATGGGTGCCCAAAATCCCGGGAGGAGAATGGAAAAGAAGGGACTGAAGCATAGCCATCCTCCCTGAAGGGTGATTTCTCACTTTCTCTCTCACTGTCTCTGTCTCTCTATCTCTCTCTGACAAGCATAAAGTAAGAAATTCTACCAAAAAAATTTTTTTTAAATCATCATGTATAGGGCCAGCAGGTGGCATGGAAGAGAATATGGCTTGAGCCCCTATGTCCAACTGCATGGGGAGAATTCTAGACCCAACATCTTGAAAACCATGCCAGGTGTATGTGGGGGTGTGCCCCAAATCCCAAGAGGCAAATGAAGGAGAAAGGATTGTGGTGTGGCCATCCCCCTCTAGAAGGTGACTTCTCACTTTCTTTTTCTCTCTTGCTCTCTTGTCTCTTTCCAGCAAGTACACTGTGCCTTATAGTAAAAAAACAAAAATAAAAACCCACTATCTATATTAAATATAGATAATATATTTATAATTGATAAATATATCAATATTTGATATATCAAATATTTTTGATGAATATATTATCTTTTTTTTCAGAGAGAGTATTTTTTTTAATATAGGGCATGTGCACTTGCCAGAGAGACAGAAAGCAAGAAATTACCCCCCCAGGGGGATGGCCATGCCATAATCCCTTCTACTCCATTCTCCTCTCAGGAATTTGGGCACATACACACATGTCCAGCATGAGTTTTAACCTGCCGGGTCCAGGCCTTGAATTGCACTCGACTATGTGGGAGTCCAGCAACACAACCATTATACCATCTGCTGGTCCCTGTTATCTATATTTAATATATATGGTAATTTTGATAGCGTAGCCTTCTTTCCATCAGCTCATGATGGCAGTTACTCCTTGGTGGAACCAGTAATCTTGTAACGAGAACCTCTGCAGAGCCCACGGAGGAAACAACTTACAACTGTCATATTAATAACCACAAATAACGGAAAAGAATGTTAGATTCTAAATTTGAACATTGTGGCACAGCTGGAGTCCAATTTCTACAGCATTGCTTTTGTTTATTTTCCCTTTCTCTAACAAAGTAGATTAGCGTCAATAATTGGTGACTGTCACAATCATGTAGAATGTTCTTGGAAAGAACATGCAATGTCATTAATTAAAAATGAACTGATTCTCATGAAAAGTCAGTATCATTGCTATAAGTCACATTTTTATTTTCTTTAAGACAGGGTCTTGCTATGTTGTCACTTAGGCCAGCCTTCAGCTTCCAGTAGCTGGGACCATAGGACAGCCCACTACACCGGGTCTTTAGGTTGGCCCAGGAATAGATGCAGGCATCCCAGGTAGTCCCAGACTGTGCAGTGTGGTGTCTTAATAGCATATATTCTACAAGTATGCCATTTAGAACTGGAGGAAGATTGAAAATGATTCAATTAGGGGACAGGCACTGGTGTGATGATTAAGGTAGTGAATCTCACAAAGCAAATTGCATGTCCTGGACTCAGAAGCTTGAAAAAACCATGCATGTATACATGAGTGCTCAAAATCCTGATAGGAGAGTAGAGAAGGGACTGCAGCATGACTATCCTTCCTTGAGGGTGATTTCTGTCTCTGTTTCTCTCTTTCTTGAGAGCACATGTGCCCTACAGCAACTATTCAAAAAGAAAAAGCAAAACTATTTTAACTTTATTTATTTATTTACTTATTTTTTAATTTGACCAAAAAGAGAGAGAGAAAAGGAGGGAGGGAAGGAGGGAAGGAGGGAGGGAAAGAGAGAGAGAGAGCCACCAGTTCCGGAACTCAAACCATGGCTAGCCAGTGGGAGTCTAGCTCCCTTAACCACCACGTCACAGGCCGGCTCTACCAAAAAAACTAAGCCTCGGGACCAGCAGTTAGTGTAATGGCTGTGTTGCTGGACTCCCATGTAGTCGAACACAGTTCAAGTCCCAGACCCAGTGGCTTAAACTCATGCCAGGCGTGTGTGCATGCGTACCCAAGATCCTGAGAGGAGCATGGAGAAGGGATTGCAGCGTGGCCATCCCCCTGGGGGGTGATCTCTCGCTCTCTGTCTCTCTTTCTCCTTCTGTCTTTCTGGCAACCGCACGTGCGCTATAGCAAAAACCCCTCCAAAAAAAACCAAAACACAAAAAACTAAGCTTCAGCCTCTTTCAGATGCCACAGAGAAGCTGTAAACTGCTTGAGTCAGAAAACTAGTTAATAGCAAAACTAGTTAATAGTAAAGCAGGACTCACATTTTTATCTCCTTCCTCCAGGTCCAGTGCATTTTTGCTACAATTGCCTTTCAGTTTCAGAAGTCCAGATAAAACTGCCATAAATTTAGGTAACATTGAAAAATGGATTGTATCTTTTTGGACTTTTACTAGATACATATTTCTCCTGCAATTACTCTCCAATGAATGGAGACAGAGAGGTTAAGTGAAAATATCTTAGTAGTACTGGATTTTGAAATGGTTTCCTTAACCCTTAAAGATACACAAAAGACAGAAATGCAAACATGAGTGATTTTTCTCAATCTATTACACTCTTCTAACAAAAACAAGGCACATTTGTTGAATGTTTTCCATGTGTCATCTTCTGTGCCTTACAGTTTATATATCAAATCCCAGTTAATCTTCACTTACAAGGTAGGCAGCATTACTCCATCTTACTGATGAAGAAACAGAGACTCAGATAAAGTAAATCTATCCAAGGACTCACAGTGAATGAGCCGAAGGCTGGCTGGCTGTAAAGCCTCAACTTTTTCTGTATAATTTTACTGCTTGTACCAAGTTTCCATATATTCCATCCAGTTCCGGAAAAATAGTCCATCAAACTGTAGGACCCTGCCATATGTCTCAAAAGAAATCCCCAAGTTGCCCTGGTCACAACTGGTTTGAATAGAAAGCAATGTCTAAGTCAAAAGCAATCTATATTGGCTGAAATGAACAGGGCCTTTGGCTTGGCAATACCCAAAAGAAATAATTTATGGAATGAAACCAATCCAACCTGATTCTCACTCTCCTGGGAAGTATACATTTGGAATATAAACTGAGAAGCTAGACAACTCCCTCTACCCCACAGTGTACCTGGAACAACATTATGCATTATCGGATTTTCTGTGAGGTCTGATGTTCATCTAAAATATAGCATACCTGAACAACGATGCCCTGTCCTATCTCATTTTCCCCTTGTGTACTTGAAATACAGTAGTGGTGCTAAAGGGAACCTAGGCATGTCTTCTCTTCTCTGCATCCCTAAAGCAATGTTCTCCAAACTGGTTATAAGTATCCATCCCTATTAGCAAGTAAAAATAGGGGGCTGGGGTGGGCAAAGGAGTGGGGAAGGGAGAAAAAAGGCTTGAAGCCCATACACACCCAAAATATGTTTATTTAAATACAGGTAATACTATATCACTCCAGCATGGATATTATATAAGGGTCATGAAAAATAAGAATTTTAAAAGACTACATATAAACAATAATTTTAGAACCAGGCACAGTGGCACAGCGGTAGCACAAGAGTCTGCAATGCTGACTCCATGTGGGACACTCCGGTGTTCACATCCCAAAGGTCTCCATCTGTACACAAGGTGCGCACACACATGCTTATGCTTCTGGCAGTCTGGGGGGGTGGGCTGCTGCATGAACATCCCACTGGGGGTGCCTGTCTCTCTCTCATAAAAGAAATACAGTAAGCTTTCAAGAAAAGCAATATTTAAAAATAATTCTTACTTTAACTTAAATTATTAGTGATAAATTTAGCCCTTTTATATCAGTTTTATTGAGATATAATCAGCATGCCAAACATTTCACCCTTTTAAAGTATAAGATGCAATGGTTTTTAGTATATCCACAGAGCTGTACGACCATTACCACTATCTGATCCCAGACCATTTCATCACTATAAAAAGAAACCCTGTGCCCATGAGCAATCACTCTCTGTGTCCCCCTACCCTTGGCCCTTGCCAACCACTTATCTATTTTCTGTCTGTGTGCATTTGTCTATTGGACATTTAAAACAGAATTTATAAACATAATCATCCAGTATGTGCCCTTTTCTGCCTGGCTTCTTTCACTTAACATAATGTTGCTTTCAAATTTCAGAGATTATTTTCTTGTTCTATATACTTACTTCTTAAATATCTTGAAAATCACAATGGCTTTATACTCTTACTAATAAGTATTTCAAGCCACTATATATATATATATATATATATATATATATATATATATATACACACACACATATATATATGTATATATACATACACACATATATATATACACACACACATATATATATATATATATATATATATTAACTTATAAGACATAGCTCAGCATTAACAATAATAAAAATTCATATTTCAAATGATCTTCATTATAATTTCTATTTTTTTTCTTTTTCTTTTTTTTTTTTGGAGAGGTTTTTGCTATAGGGCGCATGCACTCACCAGAAAGACAGAGAGAGACAGAGAGAAAGCAAGAAATCGCCCTGGGGGGATGGCCATGCCGCAATCCCTTCTCCTCCATTCTCCTCTCAGAATCCTGGGCACACATGCACACACACCTGGTGTAAGTTTAAACCACCAGGTCTGGGACTCAAACCGCAGTCGATTACATGGGAGTCCAGCAACAAAGCCATTACGCCAACTGCTGGTCCCTATAATTTCTCATTTTTGACAGACTTCCAATGGTGAAGCTTTAGCTCTACCACTTTCTTATGGTTTGCTTATATTTATATCATTAACTCCAGCGTAAAATGTGTGAAGGTTGGTATAGTTAATGTAGATACCATGGTCTATAAGTCCATTTAGTTATTAAGAAAAATGACATTATGATGCTAAAGAGTTACTCAATGAGTAACTGAACTGATACCATCTTTTTTTACATGTGAAATACCATATTTGAACAAATAAGGGAGAAAACAAATACAATAGATGTGGCTTTTTCTCCCTACTCTATGTGAATGGCTTTACACATTCCCTGATGTATATGCTGACAGGTTTAAAACCACTGCTTTAAAGAACAAACTAGTGCATGTCATCCCTCTCTCTAAGGCTGCCCAGATTCAAGTACTGACCATCCTCTTAGGAGCTTTATTATCCTGGGCATGATATCTAACACCTCTGATGTCCAATTTCCTTTTCTAAAAGTTGGATAATAATACCTTCAGAAGTTTGTTCTGATGACAAAATGATTCCTTAGAAAAGCACAAGACAAATTAAAAAATGATAGCCATTATTGTTCTAATTATTATTCTTATACAGTTTGGATTTTTGGTCACCAGCAACATATATCTAGTAAAAAAGAACCTGTATATGATTTGGTCACCATGTTCACAGAATTTCACAAACTTTTTACTGATAAGCTACTGAATATTAAGAAAGTACAAGGCTCCTTTCTCCTTTAACCATCACTGTTTCGTGAGGCCTTAGTAGTGCTTTTACTTAAAGCTCCCAAAGAAGACAATACTTCTGTAGTATCATGTTTCTTAAAAACAGAAACGTTAACACGGATGTCTCTCTGTACCTTCAACCACTTGAACAATTGTAGATCAAAAATACTGTGTTGTTGCTAACACATACTATGTGTAAATAATTAGGCCTACAATGTAGTTAGCTTTACAATGGCTGTTTCTGTATTGAACATGTACAGATTATTTTCCCTGTCATTATTCTCGAAACAACACAGTATAACAGCTATTTTAAAAGAATTTGCATTTTAGTAGGTGTTACACGTAACCTAGAGATATTTCAAAGTATGCAGGAGGATGTAAGAAGGGGTGGAGAGTGGCAGTCTGAGAAAACATGGTGTGACCATTAGATGCATGCAGAAACATGCTTCCTTAAGCTACTGTAGCAGGGCTATTGAGAAGTATTTACATAGGAAAGTGCTATCTGCCTGTTGTCAATGGTTATCTTCCTGTTGTTGTTGATACCTGGTAAAGATATCACGTGTGTTTATCAGATTTTGCCCCAAAGAGATCAGAGAAATTACATGACGCAAGTCATTTTTTACATGTTCAGACGAATAACATCCCAAAACAACTGGATTTGCATGCCATTTCCTTCTCCCCTATTCTCTTCACAGTCCATTTCCTCTTCCCCCATTTTCTGCCCTTTGAAAGAATAAACCTCAGGCTGTTTCAACATCTCAGCTTCTCCATGAGAGAATATGGGCCCACCGGATCCTCGCTTTTCCACACTTGTGTGACTTTGTGTGTTTGTTATTGCATCTATTTCTAATCCACAGGCTACCCCACTCAGAAAAATGTGCTCTGCCCAGCAGGTGCCGGCAAGTAGGCTTTATGCAAATACTATACCATTGTATATAAGGGACTTGCAGATCTGTAGATGTTGATGTTCATGGTATCCTGGAACAATCCCCCATGGATAGCAAGGGACAAATGTACCCAATTTAGATGAGCTGATCATAATATGTGGATATTTCATCTTTAGTAGATTACTTCAGGTTTAAGAAGATTTCTACCAAGTACTACATTTCTGTGCCTAATCTAAGGGGCTAGGATTATAGCATAACATCCAAACATAACATACGGACGATGGCCAGGGTTAATGACTGCAATCACTTGTCTATTACTTCCCAGTTTGATTCTATGCTCTTTGAAGGGAGAAATTTTGTTCCACTTATTCTAAATATCTCAATATCCTCTCCTTTCCCAACTCACCATTAGACAGTAAAAGTATGAAACAAACATTTGTTGAACAAACTTATTAGATCTGATTTAAATTATTCCTATGCTAAATTCTTGCTAAGCTTTCATAGTACAGAACTTTGAGGTATCAATGTCTTCCATCAATTTCATGTTGAAAAAGTTCCAAACTGTTTTTGGAGCAAAATTTGGGTCCTGCCTTATGTTCTCTTTCAGCCCATTTCTGTTCAGGAGAAAGAGTATTTCACATAATTGGCAAATACATACTTATTTGTATGATTATTTGTTCAATGTATATTTCACTCAACTGACTCCATGACAGGGATGATATTGTTTTTTCTTTCCACTGTATTCATAAAACCCAACAGAGACCTTGGCAGGTACTAGGTGCTCCATAAATAATTGTTGTGTGAATTATTTCCTCCACAGGAATGTGTCCTTGTTAAAGCTCGTCATTTATTCGACCATGTCAAATCTTCCTCCAAAGCAATATTTGCCATGTAGTAGTATAACCTCAAATTCACTGATACCTAATAGAAGCTAAGAGAGATACAGTGTTAATTAATTCATCCACTCAATCACTCAGTTCACATTTGAACTCTTTCTACCAAGTGTCAAGGACTGTTCCGGATGCTTATCTCTGCCTTCATGGCTCTTGCATTTTATAAGGGAAGGGAAATACAAAACAAAAATAAATAATAAACACTGTAGAAAAAATTTTAAAAAAAGTTAAAGGGGTCAAGGAATGCTCAGATGTAGGGCATGTCTGAGGATTTTTATTTCATAGAAAGTTGATAAAGATGTCAATCTTTTTGGTAAGATTGACGTTTTAAAAGGTGAAACAGTATACTAGAGAGAGGAAAAGCAAGTGTGAAGGTCCCACCTATCAGGATAGGCATCTATTCAATCTCTATAAGAGTTTATCAACTGAGAGTGATACTCCCCTCAAGAAGTATTTGGAGGGACCAGCAGTTAGCATAATGGCTATGTCGCTGGACTCCCACGTAGTCAACCACAGTTCAAGTCTCAGACCCGGTGGCTTAAAACTCACACCGGGCGCATGTGCGTGCGTGCCCAAGATCCCAAGAGGAGAATGGAGGAGAAGGGATTGTGGCATGGCCAGCTCCCCTGGGGGGTGATTTCTCGCTGTCTCTCTGTCTCTTTCTGTCTGTCTGGCGAGCATACGCACCCTATGGCAAAAATCTCTCCAAAAAAAAAAAAAAAAAGAAGTATTTGGAAATATGAGAAGGTAGTACACACATATTTTGGGTTTCCACACTGAAGTCAAAGAAGATGGAGAGTGGGGTGGGGATGCTAAAACAATGGCCAGGAGAAGTTCCTTCTAACAAGGAATTGAAAGAATTATTTTGCCCAAAAATATCCAGTAATATTTTTTCTGAGAATTATAGCATTTTTGTTTTTGTTTTCAAATGCCCATATTATCTTACCAAATATCAATGAATAAATGATTGCATAACTTGTGATACAATCATGCAATGAAATTGTATTTTATATAAGTTTAGTTTATTCTAACACAACTATATATTTTCTTTCCTTTTTAAGGTTTTTAATCTAGGGTGCATGGGCTCACTGAAGAGAGACAGAGAAAGACAGTGAGAAGGAAACTGAGAAATCACCCCCAGGAAGCATGGCCACAGCACAATCCCTTCCCCTCCATTCTCTTCCTGGGATATCAGTCACGCAGCACATGCACCCAGTGTGATTTTTAAGCAGCCAGGTCCGCGACTTGAACTGCAGTCTACCACATGTGCAGTCCAGCACATTTTAACCACCATGCCACCTGCTGGCCCCAAAACTATGTATTTTCAATCTCATTATTTTCTCCATTATGTTGTTTTATCACATTTCATATGTGATGCAAACTATGTCTCAGTTCAGGAATTCAATCGATATTTATTGTACTACTGACTCCTCTGCTCATACTGTTTACAAACACCTTGGATGGAAATTGAGTACTGTGGCCATCAAGTGAATCAGGGAATCATTCTCCCATTCTAATGTAGTAACAGTCTCAATTCCCCACTTTTTCTGATAATCATCGTATGTTTTAAGAGCAACTTAAAAGATAAATTGTGGGGCACGAGGCATTTTCCAATTTTCCCAGCTGCTCATTCCCAGGTACTCCCATAGCAATATGTTCCGCTCTCCACAACTGCGCCTACCAGACATATCCTAAACTTTTTCTTTATTTGCCTTTTTCCAGATGAAATTATAAGCTCTTCCCCGCACAAGGGGAAATAACTAAACCAAAATCATCTATCTTTGCATCCCCAGAGCCTGGTACAGTGCCTCGTATCTAGAGACACTCAATAAATGACTGTGGAAGGAATGGAGAATGAGCAATCTCCAAAGAGTATGACTAACTCAAAATGTACTTTAAAAAGACAAACAAACAAACAACAACAACAAAAAACTAAGACCCTAGAAAACACCTGCATGGGACCAGCAGTTGGCATAATGGCTATGTCGCCGGACTACCACGTAGTCGACCACGGTTCAAATCCCGGAGCCGGTTGCTTAAACTCACGCCAGGCGCGTTTTGTGCGCGCCCAAGATCCCCAGAGGAGAATGGAGGAGAAGGGATTGTGGGGTGGCCATCTCCCCTGGGGGGTGATTTCTCGCTGTTTCTGTCTCTCTGTCTTTCTGGCGAGTGCACGCACCCTATAGCAAAAACCTCTCCAAAAAGAAAAAAGAAGAGAAAAGAAAAGAAAGGAAAGGAAAGGAAAAGAAAGAAAAGAGAAGAAGAGAAAAGAAAAGGAAAAAGAAAACACCTGCATGAGTAGGGTTATGACAGGGAAAGGTCCGGAATGCTGGCAGATAAATTATCCACTTGAGGACTTTTTCCAAGTACATGCTGAGAAATGTCAGTTTCAGTGTTTTCGAAGAAACAGTGTCAATGAGCAGGACAATAAGGACAACACTTCCTAGGGTCTTTTTCAACAAGATCTCTGAACACCCCATGCTTGGGGAGATCTCACTTTGGGAAGCCCAGGAACCCTAGATAATGCTCTCACCTTCCCGTTGGTGGGAGGCTCCTGGATGTAAATGTTGCTCATCCTGGTCAGTGCTCAGACTCTGCTCCTGACTGGGGATGCAATCGGACGGACGGCCACTCAAGCTGTCCGCGTATCAGAACACGCTTTCTTAAGATGAGCGGTCCGGGAAAGCTGCATGCAGACGGTGAATATCACTCAAGACAGCGACGCCAAACCACTGCTTTCCCCCAAAGCTAGTCCCTCACGGACGCCGCCATGTTGGTCCTGGACCCGACCACCGCTAACCCTGAGAAGGGGGATTACAATGTCTTCCAAGGAAAGAGAAAAGAGTCTAAAGTTCCTATAGACTAACTTAATTTATATTAAACTATGAATGGAAGCAATTGGTAAATATTGGTGGTGTTTATTTTACAAGACTCGCGTGCGCGTCGCCCTCATCCCCTAAAGCTGTCACTAATGGTTTGGACCACGTGTGTTCTGCAAGGACTCGCCCGGAAACTGCATCTATGGCTCCTTGGTTCCGCCAACGTTAGAGGTTTGCAGGCCTTCAGCGGACTGTCGCCGAACCGCGGCGGGTGGAAGGCGACGATTTGAGTGTTCGTTGTCTTCGCAGCCTGCGGGAAGCAAACGCATTCTCGAAAGCTTCCAGCGACACCTTTCATCGGCGTCATGGCAGTGCCAGGTGAACACCAAGCGCAGGTCCCTGCGTCCGATAGGGCAAGGGAGCGGGTAGGGATTGGTAGGTTGGAGTCCAACGGGGTAAGGAGTAGCGCCCATGGGATTTAGGGGAAGGCCTTAAAATGAACAGGTTTGTTTCGGTTTAGAAGAAAAAGTTTACACTTCACAAATAAAGCCTGAAGGAAAGAAAGAAACTACCTCCCCCGCCCCCAGCCAAGCCCCGGGTGCTCGGGATCGGGGAAAGTGTGCTGTACACGGGAGGGAGGAGTGAGAAGCGGTAACTGGAGGCCTAAGAAAGCGGGCAGGGAAAAACAGACCTGAAATGTAGTGTGGCTCAAAATAATCATGGAAATGAGAGTACCTGGCGGGCGGGTGGCGAGAGGCATTGCTTGTCCTGAAAGTCACTGGGATAAAATGGGTGCATGGGGCTCTGCTTCTAGCCTTTCTGGTTTTTGTAGCTGATGTGTGGCCAGGGTCAACCCTGCCCTTTGGGGCCTGAGCTAGAAGGTTCCTTGTAGCTCTCAAACTCTGTTGTGAGGTTATTGACCTAAAAACTGTAAGCCCCGTGGAATAAGTGCTTTAGAGATTTCCTCTTTCACAACTACCATACTTTAAAGTCATAGGAGGGGAAAACATCACCTTAAACCGGTTTTGCCACTGTGTTCTGCAGGACACGAGTTACAGGTGATATTTCTAACTCCAACTCGGAGATTCACAATGCAGTGTAATATCAAAAAGATTCTGAAGAGCACTGTAGTTCAGAAGACCCACCTTTGCCCTTCCCAGTATTATTTGTCCATTCTTTGTTCCGTGGCAGCCTTTTTTTTTTTTTTTGAGGTTTTTGCTATAGGGCGCGTGCGCTCGCCAGACAGAGAGACAGAGAGACAGAAAGCGAGAAATCACCCCCCCAGGGGGGATGGCCACGCCGCAATCCCTTCTCCTCCATTCTCCTCTTGGGATCTTGGGCACCCATGCGCACGCGCCCAGCGTGAGTTTTAAGCCACCGGGTGGGGACGGGAACCGCTGTCGACTACGTGGGAGTCCAGCGACATAGCCATTACGCTAACTGCTGGTCCCATCCGTGGCAGCCTTTTCTAAACTTTATTTTACAGAAAGCGGATATGGGAAGTCTGTGTCTCTGTAATATGGTATAAACTGCAGTTGGGAGAGGAACACACCTGGAGCTGTGAGAGAGAAAATGTACACTCTTTATTACCCTGTGTACTGGGCACTGTACTAGGCACTGGAACTATAACGGAGCACAAGATAGACAGTTGTTCACGCAGAAGTTTACAGTTTAGCATTGAAACAGAAATATACTAAATGTGAGACAAGCACTATGGCAAGGAAAATACAAGACCTTGGGGAGCACATAGTAAGGGCACCTAATAGGTATGGAAGAACCAGAAAGATTTCACAGAGGATGCAGAACTTAGGATGAAATTTAAAGAATAGTGGGAAGGGAGACTGGCAGGTGGCATGGTGGTTAAGGACTTTGGACTCCCACATGGCTGACCACAGGTCGAGTCCCGGACCTGGTGACTTGCTTTCTCACTTTCCCTCTCTCTCGCTCTGTCCCTCTCTGGTCAAATTAAAAATAAATAAATAAATAAAGTTAAATAAAATAATTCTTTAAAAGAAAGAGAATAGTGGGAAGGGTAGAGTAGAGGGGTGAGACTGTGCACCCTTCTAATTTTTTTTTTGGAGAGGTTTTTGCTATAGGACGCGTGTGCTCGCCAGACAGACAGAAAGAGACAGAGAGACAGCGAGAAATCATCCCCCAGGGGGGATGGCCACGCCGCAATCTCTTCTCCTCCATTCTCCTCTCGGAATCCTGGGCATGCATGCACACACGCCCGGCATGAGTTTAAACAAACGGGTCCGGGACTCTAACCGCGGTCAACTACGTGGGAGTCCAGCGACATAGCCATTATGCTAACTGCTGGCCCCATCCTTCTAGAGCTATGATAACAGAGCAATGATAACAGTAGCTAGTATTTACTAAGTATTTACTGTGTGTCAAATGTGTCAGATTCTGTGTCAAACATTGTATTTTATCTCATCTAACATTCACAATCGCATAATGAAGTAGGTAGAGACAGAGAGATTAAGTAACTTGCCTATTATAAGGTAATAGTGACAAAGGAACAGGAATAGTGACAGATTGGTCTAGTTCCTTTAGATACTATGTATATATTTGTTTTGCTGTTATATAACTTACAAAGAACGTTTCAGCTCTTAAAATGCCTTGTAAGCCATGACAAGGAGATTGGATGTTATCCTGAGGTGGGTAGAAAGCAGTTTAAGAGTTTTTAAGTAGATTCACATTTTGGAAAGATTATTCTAACTATACAGTAGATAGGAGGGGAGCTAGTTTAGAGGTTAGAATCTCAGTAGTTAGGAGGGACCAGCAGAGAGAATAATGGTTACATCACTGAACTCCCACAGAGTTGACCATGGTTCGAGTCCCAGACTTGGCAGCTTAAAACTCAGGTCGGGTATGTATGTGTGCGGTCCCGAGATCCCAAGAGAATAATAGAAGAGAAGTGACTGTGGCATGGCCATCCCCCCTCGGGGGATGGTTCTCACTTTCTGTCTCTCTGTCTTTCTCTCCAGCAAATGTCGTATACCAAAAAAACTCCCTTAAAAACAAAAACAAACAAACAAAAAATTAACTACTTAGTAGTATTTCTGTTGAGTTACGATGATGCCTGATTTCAGAATGGTTGCAGTAGGTTGGAGACACATTTTTTGCTGGTAGAAATACTAGGTATCAGTGATCGATTCAGTGTGAGTGTATAAAAGAGGAAATGAGGTTAACATGGGAGTCACTGTTAGGCAACTGAGTGGGGCTATTTGCTGATATAGGTGACACCTTTTAAGGAGCAGAGTTTAGGGGGATGTTGGCTTCAATTTAACTTGCTGGGTTGAAGTCAGACTTAGGAATGTAATTGTCTCATAGTAAGAGATATAAACTCAGGGAAGAAGTCAGAGGTAGAGATAGTGATTTGGGTGTCACCCACACACACACTCTCCTTTCTTTCTACCAGTCCCTTCATGCATTCTCTGTCAGTGACTGACCTTGTCCAGGTGGAGTGTGTAAAGTGTGAAGGAAACGTCTATGACGGGAGCCTGGAGATATCAATATGTTGGGGGTTGGTGGAACAAGTCAAGCCTGTGTAGTAGATCGCCTCTGCATCCTGATGGACCGGATCAGCCCTGGTCTGACACAGTGGCATCCCACGTTGACCTGCTGTCACCATGAGTTTCCATACTCAATAGCGCAGTTTTTGAATGTTGGTATGCACAGTCTGGAGGACACAATGATATACGCTGTGATAAAATTCAAGTCTTAATAATAAAAATCTGCTGCTTTAAGAAAGAGGACAAAAGTGATTTTTAAAGCCTTTTGAAATTCCCTTAAACTTAGACCACTGATAGAGATAATTAACTTTCAATTCAAAATAACACTCCAAAGTATAATAATCTTAAATTGTGCCATTAAGCCAGCTGGCAAGACAGATAAACTGTTTAAACCTAGCAAAAATGGAGATAATAGGTGTGACAGTGCTGTAAAAGTACAGTGCAAGTGAACATAGAGAATGTTAAGATAATTTCTTCTATGATTGATCCAGACAGTTTGTTAAAGGAAAATAGGGCTCCATCAAAACCTTTTCAGGTGATCATCTAGCACAAGTATTATGTTGTGCTCTTTTATTTTAGTTACAATGGATTCAGCTTGCCATTTCTTTGGGTGGTCCTGCTGGTGATTATTACAGAGTGTGACCATAGATGAAGTTGCTTTGCACAAATCACACATGAAAATCAGCCTTGTCGGTATTATGGTCACATGATTCAGCTGTTTTTCCATAGCACTGTGTGTAAGCCCTCACAATTATGTAGATAACACAATGAAATGTTGTAGGCTCTTAGTTGATGTTAGAGAAATGACATTAGGACACAGGGTTCAGTGAAATTTACTATCTTTGAAAAACTGCTTTTCCCATTCACACTTGTTAAAATTAGCTCTGACATTCATGTCAATGATTCATCATTCTCCATAATGAGTTAACCTGGTACAAGTGGTGATATATATTACTGAGTGGTTGACACCAAAAATCTCTGTTTTTCTGGTCTCTCCTTCAATGAAGCCTATATAGCCAAGGTAGGAAATTTTTTATGGCCTAATTAACAATTAAGACTGGTATATAAAAGTGATTAAGATTCTTTTTTTTTTTTTTTTGAGAGGTTTTTGCTATAGGGCGCGTGCGCTCGCCAGACAGACAGAGAGAGACATAGAGACAGAAAGCGAGAAATCACCCCCCAGGGGGGATGGTCACGCCACAAGCCCTTCTCCTCCATTCTCTTCTCAGGATCTTGGGCACGCACGCACATACGCCCGGCATGAGTTTTAAGCCACCGGCTCCGGGACGCCAACCGCAGTCGACTACGTGGGAGTCCAGCGACATAGCCATTACGCTAACTGCTGGTTCCCAGTGATTAAGATTCTTAAAACACATTTACAATAGTATCTTAGTAATAGAAGGATTCTAAATTATATTACATTCTGTCTCTTTTTTACTCCTAAACTATACTACAGGTCATTTCTTTTTCTCTTTAGTCTATGCTATGCATTGCTGCTGAAATAATTTTTCTGAATTATTTAAATCTGATCCTGTCATTTCTGGGAGGGATGATATTAGTTCTTCGGCAAAATCTGTGAATTTTTAATTCTCTTCAAGAAACCTAACCTTTCTGAGACGTGGTTTCATTGTCTCTATGATGAAGGACTTGGTGGCTAAGGGTATTATAATGCCAAAGCTCCTCCTTATTGCAAGAATGAAGTGCACATTCCTGAGCATGGCCAGATCACTTTCTCCCTTTTCCTTCTACTAGTTCTTTCATGCAGTCTTCAATCTTGGAAAATAATCTAACATCTAACGTAGCTATTCTCTGGCCCTCTCCTGTGCTTTCCTGCCTACATGCCTTTGTAATTACTGGTCTTCCTTTATTGTTCTTACCGACCTGTCAGAAGCTTTCTCAGTCACTCAGCTGAGAGTTTTGCCTGCTACTCCACACTTATTAATGTAGTCTTTTGTGTATCTTTTATGACATTTTGTCGTGTGTTATAGATGTGAGTGCATTATCATAGATAACCTAGTAGCTTATATTTGTTAGAGACTTTATTAGTCTTTATGACTTCTCAAACATACAGTTGATAGTTATAATAGGTAAATAATAAATATTTAGGTCAATCCCTAGAATTGCAGCTGAGAAGAATCAAATACTAAAATAAACAGACTAACGTAGAGAGCAATCTTGATTCCGTTCTACTAGATAATAAATTAAACTTCTCTATGTCTCTTCTTACCTTAAACAATACTTAGAGCTTTTGTCTTCACAGATTATTTGTATCTTGTGAGACAGACAAGGGGTGAAAGCTGTTTATACACTTATTTAAATATAGACTATATCAAATCAATACAAACACACGTTGGAAATTGTGGTTCCATGCCGGGACCAGCTTGGCATGAACACGTTTCTCGGAGTGGGGAAGTGCATATCTGCATGTGTCTTCAGGCCACATGTTTTAATCACATGTTTTCAGACTGGCTGCTCTCCATAGTTCCAGATTACCACAATGAAGCAAATATCACAATAAAGCACGTGCAAATTCCTTTTTGTTACCGAGTGCATAAAAAATTGTGTTTACCCTATACTGTAGTATATTAAATGTGCAGTAGCATTATGTCTTTAAAAAAATGTATACCAGGGCCACCATTTGGCATAGCAGTTACATCGCCAAGTTCACACATGGCCAACCGTGGTTTAAGTCTTGGACCCGGGGGCTTGAAACTCAAGCCCAGCATGTGTGCATGCGTGGCCAAGATCCCAGGAAGAGAATGGAGGAGAAGGGATTACAGCGTGGCTTTCTCCCCCACCCCCACCCCCAAGATGATTTCTCACTTTCCCTCTCACTGTCTCTGTCTTGCTCTCTCTCTGATGAGTGCACACACCCTAAGGAAAAAAATGTACATGGACCAGCAGATGGCATAGTGGTTATATTGCTGGACTCTCACGTAATTGACTACGTTTCGAGTCCTGGACCCAGTGGCTTAAAACTCATGCCGGGTTCATGTGCATGTGTGCCCCAAATCCCAAGAGGAGAATGGAGAAGGGATTGTGGCCTGGCCATCCCTCTCCAGAGGCAGGGGTGATTTCTCATTTTCTGTCTTTTCAGAAAGTGCACACACCTTAAAACAAAAATCTCTCTTAAAAAAATGTGCATACCTAAATTTTAAAGTACTTAATTACTGTGAAATGCCAACAATCATATGAGCCTTCAGTGAGTCGTAATATATTTTTGCTGCTGGAGGATCTTGCTTCCATGTTGAATGGCTGCTGACTGATCAGTGCAGTGGTTGCCAAAGATGGGGAAACTGCAATTATTACTTAAAATAAGATAATGAATTTTGCCACGTTGATTGACTCTTTCACACGGTATTTCTCTGTAGCATGTGATGCTGTATAATAGCATTTTATCCACAGGAAAACTTTTATAATCTTGAACCCTACTGCTGCTTTGTTAACTAAATTTATATAATATTCTAAATCTTTCATCATTCCAACAGTGTTCACAGCATCTTTGCCAAGAATAGATTCCATGCCAAGAACCCACATTGTTTGCTTATCCATTTTAAGCAACTCCTTATCTGTTAAAGTTTTTTTCATGAGATTGGAGCAATTGAGTCACATCCTCAGGCTCCATATATAATTCTGGTTCACTTGATGTTCCCACACCTGTAGTGACTTCCAGTACTAAAATCTTGGAACCCTCAAAGTCATTCATGAGGATTGGAATCAACTTCTTTCAAATCCTATTAATATTTATATTTTTATCTCCTCCCATAAACCACAAATGTTCTTAATAGCATCCAAAATAATGAATCACTTCCAGAAGGCTTTCAATATACTTTGTCCAGATCCATCAGAGGAATCACTACAACTATGACAGATAGAGCCTTTTGAAATGGATTTCTTAAATTGTAACACTTGAAAACTGAAATGACTCCTTGATCCATGGATTATAGAATAGATATATTCTGCTAGCAGGCCTGAAAACAACATTGTACATCTCCATAAAGCTTTTGGGTGATCAGGTGAATTATCAATAAGTGGTACTATTTTAAAAGGGGTCTTTTCTTCTGAGTAGTACTCTCAACAGGGACTTTAAAATATCAGTAACAGGCAATAAGCAGATGTGTTGTCATCCAGGCGTTGTTCCATTTATAGAGTATAGGCAGAGTAGATTTAATATAAATTTTAAGGGCTTTGGAATTTTTCAGAATGGTACATAAATATTGGTTTCAACTTAAAGTCACCAGCTGCATTAACCCTTAACTAGAAAGTCCACTTCTCCTTTGAAACTTTGAAGCCAAGCAGTGACTTCTCTGTGGGTCTGAAAGTCCTAAATGGTATGTTCAAATTGAGGAGACTCCAGAAAGTTTGTGGAAAATTGGAACTAAAGTACAAGTTTATTTTGTTGCCCCAAATTTTAAATCCATGCGTAGTTCTTTCATAATACGCATTCAACATAAAGTTTTTGAAGACCTCTCTTATAAGACTGTTTAATCAACACTGAAAATCTTTTGGTTAGTTGAGCCACTTTTATCAGTTATCATAGCTGCATCTACTGGATGATATGTTGCAGCTTCTACATCAGCACTTCACCTGTACATTGACGTTAAGGAGATGTCCTCATCACTTAAACCTCAGCTCTACTAGCTTTCAGCTCTTCTGCTCTCCATCATCCTTACCTGTCTCGGCCTTTCGAGAACTACATGGAGCCAAGGCCTTGCTCTGGATTAGGCTTTGGCTTAAAGGAATTTCACGACTATTTTGATCTTCTATCCAGCCACTAGGCCCTGCTCATATCACCAAGAAGGCTGTTTTGTTTTTCTTAACATTCATACGTTTACTGAAGGTAGCATCTTTTTTGTTTTGTTTTGTGAAGGGTACACACACTTGCCATAGAGAAATATAAAAACAAAGATGCAGGAAGAAAACACTTCTCCCATAAAATATTGTCACCCCACAATACCTTCTCCATTTCTCCATCCTGTCGGGATTTGGGACATACTCACATCTGTCCAGTTTATCAGCCTGTTGAGACTGGGATTCAAACCATATGATTGGCTATGTGAAATCTGGGTCCCTTAACCATTAAACAACAGGGTCTGCCTACTAGAGTAGCACTTTTAATTTCCTTGAAGAATTTTTCCTTTGCATACAACTCGGCCAACTGTTTCGTGCAGAAATGCCTAGCTTTAGGCCTAGCTCAGCTTTCAACATGTGTTCCTTCCTAAGCTTAATCATTTCTGGCTTTGATTTAAAATGAGAGACATGCGTGGACCCCATGAACACTTAGAGGCTATTGTAGGGTTATTAATTGGCCGTATTTTAATATTGTTATGTATTAGGGAACAGGGAGGCCCGAGGAGATAGAGAGCAGGCAGTGACCAGTTAGTAGAACAGTGCTTATCAATTAAATGGGTGCAGTTGGTGGCACCCTAAAAAATAATTACATAATTATAGTAAGATCAAAAATCACTGATTGCAGACCATAACATATCATGATAATGAAAAAGTTTGAAACATTGCGAGAATTATTGAAATGTGACACAGAAACATGAAGTAAGTGCATGCACTTGAAAAAATGGCACAGATAGAATTGCCATAAACTACAGAATTGCCACAAACCTTCCATTTTCTTTAAATATAATATCTGCAAAGCACAGTAAAACAAAGTGAGTGCATTTTTTTGAGGTCTGTGTTTGTTTTTGTAAGAGGGTGCATGCATTCACTAGAGAGAGAGAAAGAGGAAGAAAGCACCTCACTCCTGCATGGGGCATGGTCATGCCACAATCTTTCTTTATTTCTCCATTCTGTTGGGATTTGGAGCCTACATGAACACACACCTGAAATGTTTTTCAAGCCACTGTGGCTTGAATTCGAACTGTGGTTGGCCATGGAGGATCTGGCTCTCTTAACTAACAGGCACAGGGCTAGCCCTACATTGTGTTGTTTAAACAAGTCTTTGATTGGTTTACTTCTATCTTTTCTTCTGGGGTCAAATGATTATAAAGCCATTTTTAAAATTAACATCTGCTTTTTCAAAATATTTGTATCATCGACCCTATTCAGCCTATTTTTAAATTCACAATTTCTGACTTCTGTTCCTTTCTTATTTATTTATTTTTATTTTAGAGATTTTTGCTATAGAGCACGTGTGCTTGCTGAAGAGACAGAAAGTGAGAAATCACCCCCCAGGGGAGATGGCCACACCGCAGTCCCTTTTCCTCCATTCTCCTCTCAGGATTTTGGGCATGCACACACACGAGCCCAGCATGAGTTTTAAACCACTGTATCTAGGACTCAAGCCACAGTCATCTACATGGGAATCCAGCAGTGTAACCATTACATCATCTGGTGGTCTCCAAAATTTCTGATTTCTGCTGTTTTTGTCTACCTAGTCTTCAGTACAATATTTGGGATCCTAAGAAGGGCAGTATCGATAAATTCTTAATATGAAGTTCTATAAAAGTTTAAATACTTAGAGTTTTACTTTTCATTCAATGTTAGCAGAACATATACATATTATATAGATATTTAAGCACCTATCCGATATAAAATTTGGCTGCAGTTTTAATTTTTCTTTTTTTTTTTTTTTTTTCTTTTTTTTGGAGAGGTTTTTGCTATAGGGCGCGTGCGCTCGCCAGACAGACAGAGAGAGACATAGAGACAGAAAGCGAGAAATCACCCCCCAGGGGGGATGGTCACGCCGCAATCCCTTCTCCTCCATTCTCCTCTCGGGATCTTAGGCACGCACGCACACGCGCCCGGCGTGAGTTTTAAGCCACCGGGTCCGGGACGCGAACCACGGTCGACTACGTGGGAGTCCAGCGACATAGCCATTACGCTAACTGCTGGTTCCCTGCAGTTTTAATTTTAAAAGCAGAAGAAATTGAAGGTTTTTTAATAGATTCCAAAATTATAAGTAAAATTATAATGGAATATCAAAAGGTAAAAGTTGTTACAAAACAGAGAATCTAATATAAATGCATCTAATCAAATTAAAATGAAAAGAATGGATCCTGTGATACAGGTGATTGAAATTGCTAATTAATACAGGACAAACTTAATTACTTAAGCTATTGATTGATTGAGAGATTTTTACTGTAGGGCGTGTGCACTCGCCAGAAAGACAGAGAGAGAGACAGAGACAGAAAGTGAGAAATCACCCCTCAAGTGGGATGGCCACGCTGCAATCCCTTCTCCATTCTCCTCTCGGGATCTTGGGCATGCACACACATGCACCCAGTGTGAGTTCCAGCCACCAGGTCTGGGACTCAAACCACGGTCAACTACATGGGAGTACAGCAGCATAGCCATTACGCCAACTGCTGGTCCCAAGCTATTTAAATTTAAATGATTAGAGAAAACATTTTAATTTAAAAGAAAATTTGACAGGCCCCAAATAAAAAAATACACAATAACATTGTGTATTTTAATACTGAATTCCAAGCATTGCACTGCCTCCACATGGCCCACCCCAGTTCAGACCCTGCCCCTATTGACTTGAAAAACATGCCAGGCAAATGTGTGTGCCTGCCCCAAATCCCAACAGGATGGAGGAGTAGAGGAGAAGGAATTGTGGCATGACCACACACATGAGAGTGGGTGGGTGCTTTCTTTCTGTCTCTGGTGAACACATGTGCCAGTGATGCTTGGAAACAAAGTCACAGAAGTCTAGGCATCACTGTTAAAGTTCCCAGTGATTACATTACATCCAGATCAAGCGTTCGAATATTTTTATCGTTCCAGATAGTTCCCTTGTGCTACTTGTCATTTCCCCCCTCCCATACCCAGCAGTTATAATTTTGATTCCTAGTAGCCCTGTCTTTTATTCCTTTTCTTGTAGCACCTGTCATACATGACAGGGCCAGTGACACAGCAGGCACTATTTAATAGCAGGCAACTGTGAGCTGAAGTCGCTGATTCTCAACCTCTGAAAACATGTTCTTAAGCTTAAAACCTCAATGGACCAGGTGTCTATTGAGCACTCCTAGCAACTCTACATCATGCTGAGCATTAGTGTGGCTACAAAATTTTGTGACTGCTTTTAGTTACTGGAAGGTAAAGGAGCAACCCAACTGGGCTAGTTCATAACCTGGTGGTTGGTTAAGAGAGCTGGATTCCACATGGCCTCATGGTTTAAATCCTGGACCTGGTGGCATGAAAAACTTGCTGGGCACGTGTGCACCCATGCTCAAAACCTGAAGGGAGGGAGAAATGGAGAAGGGGTTGTGGTGTGTCCATTCTCCATGGGGATGGGGATGCTTTCTCACTTTCCCTCTTTCTGTCTCTCTCTGTCAAGTTTCATACCTTCACACACACACACACACACACACACACACACACACCAGCCCAGTTATCTGTGCTCTCACCTACCACCTAAGTTATTTCACAGAATACTAGATTCAGAGTAATCCTTTAATATTTAAAAAATATAAGAAACCAAGACCTCAAAAATTTGTTCCTAAATCCTCAGTTAATACTATTTTATTGAAAACCTACAATGTAGCTTCTCTGAAGAATTTATTTATGCACTCGTTGCTTTTTGTCAGAGAATGCTTGGTTGATAATTTTTAGTGTGGAGGGTTTTATTTATTTGAGGGAGGTTTCCTGATTTGGTTTTTGAAAAGGTAATCCAGTCACATTTCTCATTTTTAAAAAAGAATTCTTTATTTAATTTTATTTATTATTATCATTAACTTTTTAAAATTTGTTATAGGGCATATGTGCTCAGCAGAAAGAGAGTGAGCGAGAGCGAGCGAGTGAGAGAGAGAAAGTAAGGAAGCTAACCGCTGGGTCCAGGACTCAAACCATGGTCAGCCATGTGAGCATCTAGCGCCTTAACCAGCATGCCACTTGCTGGCTACACATTTCACATTTTAAAGGGACCAGAAAGTGTATAGTGAAATGTTTCACTTACTTCTTTCTTCCCTTGTACTTAGTTTCCTTTCCTCAAGTAACTAATAAATAGCCTTACAGATATAGAGATCTCTTCTTTTATACAAATAGTAACATACTATAGTATTCTGCATATTGCTTTTATTTTTCTTTACAATGTATCTTAGGGATGGTCAAATATCATTAAATAAAGACCACCCTCTGGGACCAGCAATTAGTGTAATGGCTATGTCGCTGGACTCCCACATAGTTGACCGCAGTTCGAATCCTGGACCCAGTGGCTTAAACCCACGCCAGGTGCGTGTGCGTGCGTGCCCAAGATCCCAAGAAGAGAATGAAGGAGAAGGGATTGCGGCGTGGCCATCCCCCCCCCCCGCCGGGGGGGTGATTTCTCGCTTTCTATCTCTCTGTCTCTCACGCGCCCTATAGCAAAAACTTCTAAAAAAATAAAAAATAAAGACCACCCTCTTTTTTATTTCATAATTTATTTAGCCAGTCCCCTATTGGTAGATATTTAAATTATTTCCACTCTTATTATTACAAACAGTAGTACAGCGAATAACTTTGTACCTGTGTCAGTATGCATTTATGCAAATAATTTGGAGTGATTAATTCCTAGATGTGGAATTGCTGGATCAGAAGAGTACATATATTTATAGTTCTGATAGATTTTGTCAGCTTGCTTTCCATAGTGATGGTAATTTACACTTTTACCAGCAATGTGCAGGAGTGTGCCCCACTCCCCCCACCCCCTTCATCTGCTTCAGCCTCATCAGCCTTTTTGGTCTTTGCTACTTTGCTAAGTGAAAATGGAATCCTGGTATAGTTTTTAATAATACATTTCACTTACAATACTGAACATTTCCATTTATTTCAGTCATTTCTATTTCCTTTTCGGTGAAATTTTTGTTCAAATTCTTTGCCCAATTTTACCTCCTACTGGTTATTGACTTCTTTTTCTATCTAATTTGCTGGGTTTTATACAGTAGTGTTAATTGCCCCTTTTGGTCTTCTGAGTTGTAAATACATTTTCCCAAGTTTTCCTGTGTCTTCTAAATTTTCTTTTCTTAGTTTTTGTTGTTTTATATTGTTGTCAAATTTATAAGTTCTTATTTTGTGGATTTTGAATTGCAGGGCATGATTAGAAAGCAAAACTTCTGAGGGGTTTAAGCTATATTGCTCTGAATAGTCTTAGCAAACTTCAAAAAGGAGTGGAACAAAGAACTGCATAGAAGTGGCAGCATGGGTAGCTTAGCTTGGTATGGGCCTCACACTTTAACCTTGCTATTCAGTTTGACTTGGATTCTGAGTGCCATTGTATGGACAGGGTTCTTATTACAAATGACAGGAACTGACAGGTTAAGCAGGCGGGAAGCATAGTGGGGGAGCTCACAATCCAAGCAAAGTCTAGACAGTAAAGCTCACAAAATAGTGTAGAAAAGACCTGGGACCAGACTGCAACACAGTAGTAAAACAAGATGCTGTGAGAGGCAACCCCATATTTCCCAGCTCAAGTCTGGAGACCTCCCTGAGACCTTGGGCCTACATAAGCACATGATCTGTGGCTGGATGGAGGCTGGGGGTAGATCATGGCATTAAGATCCTGTCAGGATTACTGTTTCTTACTTTTACTGTCTCTCTGTCTGTCTCTCTTGCTCGTAGACTAGATAAACTTTAAGAAAACTTAGAAAAGACCAAGAAAACATATATCCAAGATGCTACACATGCCCAGATCTGGTTTGGATGCTGCTGCTAGTAGTAACAGTACCTGTGAAAACAGGTTGTGACAGCAGAATTTTCACCATTTCATTGTCACATGTCTCAGAATTATTGTTGTCAGTTGCCTCAGATTCAAAGTCCCAAGTAGAAGCATTCAGTTGCCCAGATGATCATGAAAATTAAAGAAAAATTAAGCTCAAATCTAAACTTAACCAAAGACTAGTGAGGAAATAAATGATACAGAGATGCATTATTTAGAGTTCTTATTCTATTTCTCTCTAATGTAAAAGTTGCAACTTTGCTAAAAAAAAAAAAAACTGATAGGGCTGGCAAGTGGTGTGGTGGTTTAGGCACTGGATTCCCGTATGGCTGACCATAGTTCAAGTCCTGGACCTGGTGTTTGTTTCCTCACTTGACCTTTTTCTCTCTCTCTCTCTGCCTCTCTTTCTTTTTTTTTTTTTTTCTTTTTTTGGAGAGCTTTTTGCGCGTGCACTCGCCAGACAGACAGAGAGACAGAAAGCGAGAAATCACACCCCATGGGGGATGGCCACGCCGCAATCCCTTCTCCTCCATTCTCCTCTTGGGATCTTGGGCATGCATGCACACGCACCCAGCATGAGTTTAAGCCACCGGTTCCGGGACTTGAACTGTGGTCGACTACATGGAAGTCCAGCGACATAGCCATTACGCTAACTGCTGGTCCCTCTGCCTCTCTTTCTGGTCAAAATTTAAAAATAATTATAACAAGTAAAATTAAATAAATAACTCTTTTTTTTTTAAAGATAATGATTTGCCCAGAAAAAGTTTCAGAGTTTGTTCATTCTATTGTAGAGATGTGATATATTTGAGTGATGAGTTTTATCAGTGTCTTTTGTCATAAATGAGTTCAGTTCTAATGCATGCTGAGATGAGAATTTTTCATATCTGTCCATTAAAATACTTTTCGTCTGTTGTAGGGACAGTAATGGTGCATTTAGCACAGTTTTGTTCAGAACTATTCAGCATCTACAGTTTCTATGGAAACAGATTTAACATTGACCCTGATTCTCTGCCTTTTTTTTTTTTTTTTGTCCAACATGCATTTATTTTCATAACGAAAGAGAGTCCGAGGTTATATTATTAATCCAGTTTTATTCAACGGCCAGTTCTGCTACTGTTTGTCATTTGTATTCCTGTACTATGCAGTTATACACCATGGGGTTTACAGGGACAAATGGGATTGAAGCAAAACATTGGAACACTTCACTGGTGAAGTTCTTCATCTCTCTTTTTATTTTTTCCAAAGAGATATAAACCCAATAAAAAAAATTCTCTACATGTTAATTGGTTAAAAAATACCTAAATGCAGTCGTGTGCCACATAATGACATTGTAGTCAATGACAGACCACATAGTGGAGTAATGCTGTTGTATTACATACCCAGGCCACATACAGCAGTGGAGCAATCGATTATTCCACATGGCCTGGGTATGTAGTGGGCTATATATAGCCTCTCAGTTTGTGTATTCCCACAGTGATAAAACTGCCTCACATCCCTCTTAAGCCACTATACTAAATATGGCACTTTACCTTTCAAAAGACTTGGGCATTTCTGTGGAAGTGGGCTTTTGAAAAGTTGCAGTTTGTAGATTGTTATGAAGTGGCTGTAGGAGGTGATGACATGAAATGATGGAAAGTTACAAAGTTACTGGATGTGGATGGGTCCTGCTCATAACACATGCAGTAAACTAAGGCCATTGGGAATGTTTTGAGATGCATGGCTGTTTTGTATATCACTATAGGCTCAGATTAGCTGGATGCAATTTTCTACATTCACCTAGTGTTTTTTTCTAGATGAAAGGGACATTATGCTCAAATTGTTTCCTACTGTATCAGTTGCATTACAGTAATATTTGTATTTTTAAAACAAACATAGCAAAACTGACCTATGATAGTTTTTTACTATAACAACTCAATGTATATTTTAAAGCAAAATCACTATTAGGAAATAAATGTTTTAATTTCAAAACATTAAAGCAATGGTTTTAAAATTATTTCTCTTTTAAAACTAGCACCTTTTGAACTAAATTTATACTATACATATTTTAGCATATTATTAAGTTAGGGTATCTCCATTTCAACCATTTAGGAATTAAATGTTCTTCATCAAGGATGTGGAATAATACTGTACTAAGCCTCTCATTGGTTGATTAAAGCTACCATTAGAGGTTAAAATTAATTTTAATTTTAACTGTGTATGCATACAACAGAATATTATTCATCCATAAAAATGAATAAAATTTTGATCTATGCTATACTATTGATGAACCTTGAAAACATTCTAAGTAAAATAAGGTAGATACAAGGGGAAAATATTGTGTCATTTCCCCACATATGAGGTACATAGAAAAGACATTCATAGGTATTGAAATAGGATGGAGATTACTAGCAACTGGAGGGAAGAGCAACTGGACAACTGTTGCTAAAGTCACTAAGACTGTATTTCAGGAATTTTATCTATAGTTCATTAATGAGTACAGTTACTGTTTGAGATGATGAAAAAGTTTTGGGAATGGATAGTGGTAATGATTATACAACATTGTGAATGTGCTCAATGCCACTGAATTGTACACTTAGAAATGGTTAAGAAGGTAAGTTTTATGATATGCATATTTTACTGTAATAAGAAATATCAGTTATAATCTATTTCATCTCTCATATTTACTCACTGTTGTCTGCATATGCTACTAATATTTATTTGTGAATATTTATTAGTGCTAGATATACTACTTTGTTTTCTCTTGTCAACATTGTTAGATACACTACTTTGTTTTCTCTTGTCAACATTTGAGTGTTGAATTTAAGATAATGCTAGCAATTAAAGTGAAGTTTTTAGAATTTCACCATTTGTTTTAGGAAAGTTAGAATTATTTTTTTAGTAGAACAGACAAAAATAATTTTTAACTTTAATATCCACATAGAAGGATCTTCAAAAGGTTCATGGAAAGGCATATTATGAAAATAAATTAGTACTTTAATTTTATTTTTCCACAAAGTTTCTCTGTATATATATTTAGTAAACTAATTATTTTACATTTGAAAGACAGGACAAAGTACTTTGGAACTTTTTCCTCAGTGTAATAGAATTTTTGGAATGCTTAAGCTCTTGCCTAAAATACTGCATTTCTATTGAATTGGAATGATATGTTCTTGAACTATTTGTCAAATAATTTTAGTAAATTGACTTTTCCATTGATTTCTAATAATTGAGTAGTGTTAGTAAATTGACTTAGGGTGATTTTTTTGTTTTGTTTTTCTATTTGTTTTTTACGTTTATTTATTTCTTCTGTGAAAGAGATAAACACAGCATCCCCTAACAGGGTTCTGACACCACACTCTACACCCCAACCCTTAGACAGCCCTAGGTCATGAGCACATATGTGCTCAACATACTTGGGGAAGTATCCTTACTTGAACCAGAAACCTTACCATGTGGGATTGCCTCTCAGAATGTTGTGTTTTAGCCCCTGGCATTTTTTTTTTTTTAATTTGTTTAAAGAAATAAGTTCTAGACCCAGCTGCAATAGTGTAATGCTTCCAATTCTGGAAGGCATATAGAAAATGAGGTTTTTAGTTCTTGGATTGACCTCTGCACACTAGATGTATGTGGGTGACCCCATCATTCTGTCTCATGACATGAGATCCCATTGAGGGTGCTTTTCTTATCCCACATCCTCATCTTTCTCTTTATGAAAGAAAGAAACTTAGAAAAAGAAAGAAAGAGAAAAGTTTACAACAAATTATTTTCTTAGTTTTTTTTTGTATGATAAAGTTTTCATTGTGGACATGGTAATTAAGGTGCCTAGATTCCACATGGCCAACTGCACAGTTTGAGTCCCAAACCCAAGGGCTTGAAAAACTTGCTGGGCATATGTAACACATGTGTCCAAAATCATGAGAGGAAAGTGAAGAAGAGGGGATTGTGGTGTGGTCATCCTCTATAGGGGAGCTTTCTCAATTTCCCTCTTTCCCCTTCAAGCGCAAATACCATATAGTGAAGTTTAAAAAAAAAAAAGAAAGAAAAGTTTTTATGCTTTTACTCATCTGTCTTCTAAAATGTATATTCAATTGTTTTTCAGGTTGCAACAAGGACAGTGTCAGAGCAGGCTGTAAAAAATGTGGCTACCGTAAGTACACTAAAACATGTTTTGAGCATTGCTCTTACTGGAGTCATTTCCTTTTTGGACAATATGATTTAGCATCCTGATTTCATACTCATTTAACACTAAGCTAAGGTTAACAGTTGATTTGGGAAATCTTCTCTTAGCCCTGTATGTATTTTTTCACTTCTATAGATCAAGTGACAAGTAGTTATGTATCTGGTGTCTAGCAGACTTTGACTTTGACTATGATGGACAAAGCATATAATTTTAAAAGGTATATTTGTACTCCTTTTTCTTCTAGATACTAGGTGAAGAGGGGAAGGCAGTACAAACTATTTTTTAATATTTTCTGTGTTTATTGAATTTATTTATCATCTTTTTAATATATTTATGTTTTCCATGAGAGAGAGACACACAGAGACAGCACCTCCAATAGGGTCTTCATACCATAATCTACCCTAGTCTTAGTTGGCTCATTTTATGGGCACACACACATGGCATGCTCAGGGTTCTGATAAGATGTGAACCCAGGACTTTTACCATGTGGATCTAGTTTCATTATCACTGCACCACCACCTGGACCCTACTTGCTGCTTTTTTTTTTTCTGTTTTTTTTTTTTTTCAGGTTATTTTAACTTTTTTTCCCAAGAGGATTAATTTATTCCTAAGCAGGTTCAATCAATCAATTTTTGGATTAACCTTCATACCTTTTACTGATTGAAATCTTTATGTTTATGTATTTTATTTTTGATAATGAAATTAAGACTATTACTATGTACATGATTTCCAATCAAGAATTTTACATTCTTGGGTCTGTTAAGTACTTCTTTCCTTTGCCCCTATTAACCCACCATCTACCATCCATCCTCTTCCTTACAGACTCTGGTATGTACACTTATCCTTCCTACAATCATATTTTCAGATCTTCCAATTTCTGTCATAGAGTTCAGACATTCAGTATATGTTGAGTGGAGATGCATAGAATTTTTCTTTCAAAGTCTGGCTTACTTCACTTAGCAGTTGGTCTTCCATAATTAACCACTTTAAGACAAATCACCATGTCTCATTATTCCTTATGGACAAATAATACTTTTTACTTCATATGTGCCACAATTTTTCAACCTGGTCATCAGATCTTGAGCGCTTAGGTTGATTCCATGTCTTTGCAATTATGAGTAATGCTATGATAGACATGGAGCTACAAATGTCTCTCTGACAGAATGATTTCCTGTCCTTTTATTAAATCTCAAGAGTGGGGTACTGGGCTGAAGGTTTTTTTCTTTCAGGATCTCAAATATGTCTTCTCATTCTTTCGTTACCTGCATACTTCCTGCTGAAAGGTCCCAAGTTAGTCTGACAGGATATCCTTTGTATGTAATTTGATACTTCTGTCTTGTCATTTTTAGAATATCAGCCTTGTATTTAACTGTGATGTGCCTTGGAGAAAATCTTCTTATGTTGACTCTGACATTCTTTGTATTTCCTAGAGCTGGATCTCGTTCAAGACTTGGAAAGTTTATAGATAGTATTTTATGAAATAGATTTTCTATGCCTTTTGATGTCTCAGGTTTCATGTATGTTGCCTTTTTTTTTTCTGTCAGAGGGCATGTTCTTTCATCAGACAGAAACAGAGAGACAGAGAGAAAGGGAGAAAGTAAAACCCAATTGGATGTGGTCACCCCACAGTCCCTTCTCTATTTGCTCATCCTCTTGGGATTTGGGGCATGTGTACACACTCACCCAGTGTGGTGTTGAAGCCACCAGGACCAAGATTCAAACCATTCAGACAGCCATGTGGCATTTGACTTCCTTAGCCACTGGGCCATGGAGCCAGCTCTGTTTTTCTTCATTTATAATTATTGTTTTTTCTTTCTTTTTGTAGCTTGGACCAAATTGTAAGTTGTGTTTTCAACCTCAAAGATTTTTTTTTTCCTCCATAGTCTAATCTGTTGATGATACTTTCCATAGAATTTTGTTTTGGTTTGGAAAGATTTTTGTTATAGGGCATGTGTACTTGCTGGAGAGACAGAGAGAGACAGAAAGTGAGAAATCAATCCCCAAAGGGAATGGCCACAATGCAATCCCTTCTTTTCTGTTCTCCTCCTGGGATTTTGGGCATATGTCCACATGTTCCCAGCATGAGTTTAAAGCCACTTGGTCTAGGACTCAAACTGTGGCTGACCATGTGAGAGTCCAGTGACATAACTGCTACACCATCTGCTGGTTCCTCTACGGAGTTTATTTCTTATATAATATTCTTCCTCCAGAAGTTATTTGATTATTTTTGTTTGTTTGTTTTATTTCATTTTGTTTTGTTTTTTGTTTTGCTATATGACACATGCCTTCATCAGAGAAAAACAGAGAGCAACAGGTTGAAATGAGGGAGATGAGAAATCATTTCCCAGGGGGATGACCACACCAAAATGCACCCTTCTCTCAAAATTTTGAGCATTCCCTCTCATGTGCCCAGCATCCTTTTCAAGACACTGGGTCCGGGCCTTAAACCACACAGTTGGCCATGTGGATCCAACCTCCTAAACCATCATGCCACCTGCTGGCCCTCTTTGCTTCTTTTTAATGATATCTCCCTTTTTATAAAATTCCTAGGCCATCAAGGTTAATGTGCTAGGATCATTCTGCAACCATCCCTGTTACCCCCCAAGTCCATGGAAAAATTGTCTTTCACAAAACCAATCCCTGGTGCCAAAAAGGTTGGGGTTTGCTATCTTAGTCGGCCCCTATGTAACTTCAGGATGAGTGCTAGTTGCTAGAGAAACCAACCATGTAAATGAAACTTGCAGATAAGGTGCTGAAGATTGACTTCAATCACCAGTGGTCAAGATTTAATAAGTCATCTTTGTGCAACTGCCATAAAAATTCCAAAGCATCACAGTTCGTGCTGACCGTGTGTGCATGTATGCCCAAAATCCCAAGAAGCTCCTGAAGGAGAAGGGATTGTGGCACTGCCATCCCTGGAGGTGGGCAGTGATTTATCATTTTCCCTCTTCCTCTCTTTCTCACTCTTAGTCTTTCTCCAGTGATCTTACGTGCCTTACAACAAGTGAAGTCATAATAATAATAATTAAAACACACACACACACACACACACACACACACACAATTCAGAGAGTTTCTGGATTAGTGAACATATTGAGGCAATCGGAGTGTTGTGCACCCAGAGAGGACATGGAAGCTCTGGGTCCTTTCCTCCATACTATGCCCTGTGTATGTCTTCCATTTCACTGTACCTGAGTTTTATGCTTTATAATAAACTAATAGTAGTAAACTGTTCTCCTACGTTTTCTGAGTTGTGGGAACCTCTTGACTTTATAGGGATTTATAGCTGTTCAGTCAGAAGTATGAGTAGCCCAATTTTGTGATTGGGATCTGAAGTGGGGAGAGTTTTGTGGGAATGAGCACTTAATGCACTAACTTCAGGTACTGTCAGAATTTAATTGAATTGCAGGATACCCAATTAGTGTCCAGAGAGTTGGAGAACTGACAGTGGGCATAGGAAAAGCCCATACATTTGGTGTCAGAGTGTTGTTAGTAGAAACACTTCAGACCATCCTAGTAGGTGAGAAGCGGTTATCTCATCATGGATTTGCTTCGCATTTTCCTAACGACTAATGACCGTAAGCATCATTTCATGTGCTTCTTGGCTGTTAGTATTTCTTCTCTGGAAAAATATCTATTTACAATTGTTTGCTCATTTTTTAACTGGGTTATCTTTTTGTCATTGAGTTGTAATTGTTCTTCATATGTTATGGATAGTAAACCCTATGAGATAAATAATTAGTGAATATTGTCTCCCATTCTGTAAGTCATGTTTTCACTTTCCTGATAATGTTCTTTGCAATGTATTTTATGGAATATCAAATGCAGTGACATAAGTTTTGTTTCAGTTTTTGTATTTTAGATGTGAATATATGAGTACTCTTTTTTTTTTTAAAAAAAAGAATTAGTTTATTTTGCATTTACTTATTTTTTTATTTAATTTTGACCAGAGAGGAACAGAGGGAGAAAGCAAGAGGGAAAGTAAGAAAGCGAGCCTCCAGGTCTAGAACTCGAACCACAGTCGGCCACGTGGGATTCCAGCATCCTTAACCATCATGCCACCTGCCAGTCCCTATATGAGTACTCTTGGTCATATTGTTATTTTTATCATTATACAGTTGTGGTAAAAAAAAAATTGAAACTGCTGACCTTAGAGAAAACCTAGTGCATATGAACAAAGAAACATGAACAGCTGCTTATTTCACCATGTTTATAATAACAAAATACTGAAAGCAACATAAATTTCTGTTAGTAGTTTGATAAATAGATGCTTGTCGTACAGTAGAACAGTATTAAATAAAATGAGAAAATTATATTAATACAGATAAATCACAAAACATATTGAGTAGCAGAAACAAATTACAGAATGTTAGCTGAGTTTATTTTTTAAAAATACATAATACAATATGTTGTTTAGGAAACATGGACACCAACTTCAGTGTAATTATTTCTAAAGACGGAAAGAATGGGATTGGATTTTGGCAAGATTCCAAAGTTGTACAGGCTTTCCAATCTTCTGTGTGTATGTGTGCACATATGTGTGTGCACAAGCATGTGCACAAGCATTTTTCTTCAACGTTAATATGGAAGAATATTAACATGTGGATAAGGATTTAGGTATTGGTTATATTCTTTTCTGTACTATTGTGGTGTTTGTAATATTTGATTTTTTTTAATTGTTACATAGTAAGCAAATAAATTATCATTTTCTTATCTGGAGAGTCTTTAGGCAAATAATTTCAGAATTAAAATTTTAGATGTCCTTAAAAAAGCACATGTCATTATATTAGTGTCTTTATATTATTAAGGCAATTTTAATTAGATGAAATTTGTGTAATTACATGAGTACAGTAGTCAGGCTAAGAAGGAAAGGATATGGAATAATATATAAAATCTTAAGGATGAGAGTATATCTTTTAGTTATTTTGTTTAGTTTAGTTAGTTAAAAATATTACTGTGTTTTTAGAAAGGGAAAACACAGTTTTCCAATGCTCAGAAATCCATAAGGAATTGGCTCCCAAATGCTTATTGAATTAGAAGTTCTGATAAAGGAAGGAGAACGTTTTGAGTATTGTATTTAGGGAAAGTAACCAAACTACCACCAGCTGGATAAAAATGAAAGCTTTTGATGTTATATTTATATGTTTGTCGCTTATTGCTTACCATGAGACAACAAAACAAGAAAAAATAACATATATCTATAGTTTTATCATCACCCTTTTTGTTTTTTACTTAGCTGGTCACCTGACTTTTGAATGCCGCAATTTTCTTCGTGTAGACCCCAAAAGGGACATAGTTTTGGATGTCAGCAGTACAAGCAGTGAAGACAGTGATGAAGAGAATGAAGAACTGAATAAATTGCAGGCATTACAGGAAAAAAGTAAGCAACACTTCTTTTATCTCCATTCTTTAAAAATGTTTCTCAATGTTCCGCTGTGCTGATATGCCTATCTATTATACATATCCTTAAGGTATCCTTTTTATGTTTTGCGTAAGAGCTACTACATAGAGAAGGAATTAGGATTTAATGTTGTAAATAATAGTCTACTTTAAACTGATAATTTTATTCACATACAAAAATTACACTTTTACTCCTCCCACATACATTTTGTGTTATTCGTGTCACAATTTATATCTTTTTATATTGTGTGCCTGTTAACTAGTTAATTATTGTACTTAGAGTTTGTTTGTCTCTTTAGTTTACCAGAGAGCACATGCACTTGCCAGAGGCAGAGAGGGAGAGAGAGAAAGCACTCCCAAGGGGATATGGTCGTGCCACAATACCTTCTCCTCAGTTTTTCCATCCTGTTGGGATTTTGGACACACACACACACACACACACACACACACACACACACCTAGTGATTTTCAAGCCACTAAGGCCAAGAATCAAACTGCTTGGTCAGTCAGTTGGGATCTGGCTCCCATAACTACTAGACCACAGAGCCAGACCCTTATAGTTATTTTAGTAGCTTTGTTTTTTAACTTTTCTACTAGAGTCGAAAGTGATTTATGCACCACTGTTACAATATTATTCTGTATTTGCCCATATATTTACCTTAACCAATGAATTTTATACTTTCCTCTAGCTGCTTTCAAAATTTCTTTCTGTTTGGATTTTTTGACAGTTTGATTATAAAGTGTTTTTGTGCAAACCTCTTTAGGTTCATTTTACTTGTTATTCTTTGGGCTTCTTAAATCTAGATGTCCATTCCCTCCTCAGATTTGGGAAATTTTCAGCCATTATTTGTTTAAATAATCTTTACCCCTTTATTTATGTTCTTCTTGGAGTCACAAAATTCCTTCAGGCTTTCTTTATTCCTTGTTATTATTCTTATTTTCACTCATCTGACTGGATAAGTTCAAATGTCTTGTCGTCAAATTTGCGAGTTCTTTTTTCTGCTTAATTAAGTATGCTGTTGAACCCCTCTTGAATTCTTTTCAGCTTATTGTATCCTTCAGTTTCAGAGTTTCTGTTGGGTTGTTTATTTTATTTTATTTTTCTTAATCTGTTAACATTTTCATTCTTTACATGTATTACTTTCCTGATTTCATTTGTCTATCAGTGCGCCTTGTTAACTCACAGAGCTTTAAGACAATTAATTTGATTTTTTTTTGGTCAGGTAATTCTTGAATCTCTTATTTCTTTAAAATCAGTTACTACAGATTTCTTTTCTTGATTGTGTCGTCTTTTCTTGATTCTTCATGCTCCTTGTGCATTTGTGTCTATACATTTGAACAAACAGAGCCCTTTTCCAGGCTCACAGAGCAGCCAGCTGCAGGAGGATGCCTGTCTCTTTTCTTTTCCTCCTATCGGTCCTGAATGTCTGGACTTCCAGCGTTCCAGTGTTTGGTATGAAGTAAGATGGGTTGGCCCCTCAGGAAACATACCAAACAGCCAGAAGACCTTCTACTCCAGCCTCTCTGCCTTCCACAGGAGAAGTCTCAGCTGAGGCAATCTTCTTGGGTCTGAGATGATACAGGCAGTGTGACTGTGCCTTCAGTTAAAAGTATGGTTCAGTTTTTCTCAGCTTTTTGCTTGTCCAGAGTGTTTCAATTTCTTAATTGGATTCTGAGTTGCTTCTAAAGATTTTTAGGTCTCCATATTGTTATATTGGTGTTTCTGTGGAGAACTGCCTACCAACTCCACCATCTTGCTGATGTCACCCACCCATGGCATATTTTCCAATGTTTATTTAAAACACACAGACAAAAGTAGTGTAAATGATAAATAGAATCAATTATTGATGCAAATTAGAGTAAGATTCACGACTTGACATGGATGGGAACAAACATTACTGTCTAATCATACTGGGACCTGAACAGCTAGCCCTAAAAAGTTGTGTCACCAGTGCTATAAATAGGGGAAAACCAAACAGTACACAGCAAGGATTTTAAGTTTTTGTTGACACACTGTGTGTGTTTTTGTTTGTCCATGTCTATGTACGTGAGCATGCTTACAGTACAGTAACAATAAAGTATTTCAGGAAGATTGTTAAGGTTTTATACTGTGTTTTGAATTGCCCTAAGAAAATTGCCTTTGTAATTTCAAGTGGTAGTAACACATGTCTGAGGATACATTCATGTTACAATATGGATAAAGTCAATGTAAATGAATTGTTTTATTTATAAAAGACCTAGGAAATTCAAGAGTGTTTTTTTCTCTCATTTTATTTTACCTACTGTTATTTAAGATTAATTAGCAGGTTGCCTACAAATTAAGAGGTAGTCCTTTCTTCATATCTTATTCTTTGATATATTACAGTATTGTTTTAGTTCAGGCCAGGAGAGAAATGTTATAATTTGACATATTTAGGAGATTTTTGTTTTGTTTAAGGATTTCATATGAAAATTATACTTCATTTTACTTAAATATGGTTGACTTGATGGGCCAGGAGGTGGGAGGTTAAGGCACTGGATCCCACGTGGCTGACTATGCAGTTTGCATCCCATACCTAGTGGCTTGAATATCAGGCTGGGTACATGTACATGTGTGCCCAAAATCCTGAGAAGAGACTGAAGAAGAAGTGATTGCAGTGTGGCCATCCCCCCTGGGGGGTGTTTGCTTACTTTCTCTCTCCTCTCTCTTTGTCTCTCTGGTGAGCACATGGGCACCCTATAGCAAAACTAATAGTAATAATAAATAATAATAATAAATAAGATAATTAACATTCAAACCTATGAGTAAATTTCAAATCAGGTATTTACATGTTTTCATAATTGTATTTTCTTCTTTAGTAACTGCTTGCTTTAGATTCAGTAACTTACAATGAATGACTTACAATGACGGTTTGAAGCTTCATAAAGATAGGGCTTCGTGAATCCACAGTATTATTGAAGTAAAACCTATATTTGGCTCAAAGTATACTTTTTGTAAGATACCTACAATATATATTTATACAGTGATTGACTGGAAGACAAAGGAGGGAATGAGAAATTTAGATTAATAAATGTATGTTTAGGGTACCAGCAGTTGGCGAAATGGGTATGTCGTTGGCTACTACTCCATGTAGTCGACCGCGGTTCGAGTCCTGTAACCGGTGACTTAAACTCATGCCAGGCGTGTGTGTGCCCAAGATCCTGAGAGGACAATGGAGGAGAAGGGATTGCGTCGTGGTCATCCCCCCTGGGGGGTGATTTCTCACTTTCTGTCTCTCTGTTTGACGAGTGCACGCACCCTGTAGCAAAAACCTCTCAATCAATCAATCAATCAATCAATCAATAAATGTTTGTTTAGAACTGCCTAGTTAGGATTAAAAAACAGCTGCCATGGCTACAAACCTGGTGACAGGTATAGAAACGAAGATCTAATAGTGGAGCCTTCTGGTGCTGCTAGAGAATGAGTCTTCCGTACTATCTCAAACCTGTCTCTAAGTCGTGAGCTTTGACTGCTCGGTACGTAACACAGTAATCCATCACTGGTTGCTTGTTATTATTACACAGAAGTTAAGTGCTAAAGTACTTATGGTTTCCTTGCCTTCCATTTTGCACTCCAAAGATTGGTTGTGTTATATTCCAAGAACTTACTGAGTTGGAGAAACTTGGTGTCTATGCTACGTCAGTGTACACCTCAGTATCCTGTCTCGGAAGGAATCTGAATGAATAGAAGTTGGATGGTTATGAGAGCTTCTAGTAGTACAGAAACACTGAATGATCAAAATTAAACTTTTGTCTTCAGTACTTGAATTTTTATACTCCATTATAGTTAGTACTGCAAGTTCCTAAAGGGAGGAATAAAATTTTGTAAAGTCTGTGACTATTTTGCTATATTCAAACTAGTTTCTCTATATAATCTAATAAACTAATGACATCATCTCTAAATAAAAAAGGAAATTATTCTCATAGCTATTGTTTTATTTACTTATTTTCTCATAACTTTGTGACATGTTTATAGTACTTGTTCTGAAATATCGTAGCTACAAAAAAAAAAAAAAATACAGCTACTCTCCCAAAGAGCTAAATATTACTGTTTTAATGTCAGACCAAGTATATTTCAAAATAAATAATATTACCAGAAATGGAATTTTTTATAATGATATAAGGGTTACTTAGTCAAGAGCACATAGAAATTCTAAGTTATTATGTACCTAATAGCAAAGTTCAAAATACATGAAACAAACACTGGTGGAACTAAAAGGAAAAATCCTTATGGATAGACAGCACCACAATTATAGTTAGAGTTTTCAAAACACCAGTCTCAGTTATTAGTGGCACATTGTAGACAGCAAATCAGTAAGGACATTGAAAAATTCAGCCAACCAACTTGACTTTACATTTATACAACACTCCATCCAACAATAATAGAATGCACATTTTTTTCCAAGTTCACATAGATCGTACACCAACATGGTGACCTAATTTTTCCTTCTTACTGCTCTCCCACAGGAATAAATGAAGAAGAGGAGAAGAAAAGAGATAAAAGCAAAGAGAGAATCAAATTGAAGAAAAAAAGAAAAAGGTATTTTTTAGTGGCATTTTTTAAGAGTGGCACTCTGAGTCTACAATGTATTAAACAATTTTATTTTTATGTATAATCCAGTTAATTTAATATTTTTAAATGGAAATTAAGTGTTCAGTTTTACTGAAATAGTGAAGTCCTGGGACCAGCAGTTAGCGTAATGGCTATGTCGCTGAACTCCCATGTAGCCGACCGCGGTTTGAGTCCTGGACCCAGTGGCTTAAACTCACGCTGGGCACATGTGTATGCATGCCCAGAATCCCGAGAGGAGAATGGAGGAGAAGGGATTGTAGTGTGGCCATCCTCCCTGGGGGGAGGGGGAGGTGATTTCTCACTTTCTGTTTCTCTGTCTCTCTTTGTCTTTCTGGCAAGTACATGTGCCCTGTAGCAAAAATCTCTCCAAATAAATAAATAAATAAATAAATAAATAGTGAAGTCCTTCGTATTTGAAATCAAAGATAAAGTCAATACTCAGCCACCTTAAATTTTCTTTTTAGAACACCAACGTATACTCAAGGACTAAATAAGTAACAGCCCTCTGTTTTTTAATGTGTTGTATATGTATTTTAGATTTTTCATTTTTAGAACAGCAGTTAAGCCTTGATTTGGACATGCGTCTAAACTTATGTATATTTTATTCTCATATATAGAAATTTGTATTTTTGAAATATCACTGCCATAGCCAGGAAATTAATTTCTTAATAAGATTTATTAGAACATGCTAAAAATTCTTTTAGGTTTTTTAGTATTCCCTTTAGCCACCTGTGATTTTTATTACTGACTTTTACCAACTAACTGGTTAGAGAAATTGATCAAAAGTAGTAAGAAGCAACTTCCTCCTTTCTTTATTTTTTAAAAGAATTATTCATTTAATTTAATATATTTATTTATTTTAATTTTTGACCAGAGAAAGAGAGAGAGAAAGTGAGAAAACAAGCTGCCAGGTCCAGAACTCAAACCATGGTTGGCTATGTAGGAGTCCAGCAGCCTCACCATCACACCACCTGTCAGCCTTCCTCCTTTCCTAATGAGGGCAGCTTCATTTGTACTCTGATAGATATGCACATGCAGACAGTGTTTAAGGAAGTTGGCCATAGCTTTGTCTGATTTGGACCCAGTTCTCTCACAGAGTAGTTCTGTAAGATACTGTCATTTTCTAATTTTTATAGAGCATTTAATACATACATTTTAGTACCTCAGATAGATTACAAATTGATAAAGTTAGCTCATTTTCACGTATTAGAAGTTAAGTCTTTTAATATAAAAGCTAAAAGGAACGCAGAGTTCAGGATTTCTGATTAGTGCATTATTGAGTTGTTTGTGCTTGTACACGGTGGCTTGTTTATAGGAAACATGAGATTGTCTACTGTCTTCCAAATTTCCCTGTGAAATTTTTGCTATAGGGTGTGTGTGCTTGCTGGAGAGACAGAGAGACAGAAAGCAAGATATCACCCCTTGGAGGGATGGCCACACCCCAATCCTTTCTCCTTCATTCTCTTTTTGGGATTTTGGGCACGCAAGTGCATGTGCCTGCATGAGTTTCAAGCCACCAAGTCCAGGAGGTCGGCCACTTTGGAGTTCAGTGACATAGCTATTAGGCCATCTGCTGGTCCCCCAAATTCTAATATACTTTTTTAGTAACAGATTACTTGTTCAGGCCGCTCTACCTTTAGCCTCACAGACCCTAGACAGGGCTGGAAATTAAATTTCTATGCACACTTAGTAGAGATGGTGGCATCTGACAGTGTCTCTCTGCCAAAGCTTAAAAGTTTGCCTTACAAATGAGAATCTAGGACCAAAAAGCTAAGAAATTGCAGGCAGAGAAACTCTAGTCAAAATGCAGAGGTCAAGTCAAGCTGAGTCTTAAAACAGGAAAGCAAACAAGATTTAGGATCACAACCGAAGAGGGAGCAAGAGAAGCCCTGAGAAGAGCTGAACAGATGGCCGGAAGACTACAAGCAGACAGATGAAGAGAAAGGGACGTAGCAGTACGGACATGAGGAGAACTCGGTCACTCAGTGGGGAAGGCCGTCCAGGAATTCATGCCAGTGACTGTGTAGACATAAGACAGCCTTGAAGCCTTCTTGCTTTTACAGTTACTTGTGTACCTCCTTTAGTCTGTCTCAGGTTTTCTTAGTTTGAGTTTTAAGTCCTAACATGTAAATCACTAACTCTTGAAAATTCTTTCTATTTTTTCTTTTCTGGAGAGGTTTTTGCTATAGGGCGCGTGTGCTCGCCAGAAAGACAGAGAGAGACAGAGAGATAGAAAGCAAGAAATCACCCCTCAGGGGGCATGTCCACACCGCAATCGCTTCTCCTCCATTCTCTTCTTGGGATCTTGGGCACGCACGCACACTCGCCCGGCGTGAGTTTAAGCTACCGGGTCTGGGATTCGAACCGCGATTGACTACATGGGAGTCCAGCGACATAGCCGTTACACTAACTGCTGGTCCCAAGAATTCTTTCTATTTTAAGTAAACTCAGTTTCTGTCTTATTACGCATGTTTTAGGTTTGGGTATATAGGTAGAATGCTGTACATCTCTTTATATAAGATCTTAAAAAAATAAAACCTACTTTTTAATTTCCTTTTTTTAATATTAGAGGAAGGAATTCTGTTGGGTCATCAGGAAAGTCACGTTGCATTTTTTCATGTTTTACTACGCAGGAATGCATCATGACTTTTTCAATGACCCAATGTATTTTTTTTTTCTAATTCAGCATTAGAGTAATATTAAAATATAATAATAAATCATCCTCATTCATTTTATATAGAATATTCATTTAAAAGCATCCCTCTGTAACTAACAAAATTTATTTTTAATGCGAATGTTCATCCATTTTACTCTACATCTAAAGGGATCAAGTACTTTAACTTGAAAAATCAAAAGAATTAACAAAAGTGCTTTTATTTTGCTAATTTTCAGCTTTCATCCATTTATACTGAAGTATAGTTATACCCCTTAAATGTATAATTGGATTCTTTTGTTGCTCATCTGAAAGAATATGCTAACAAGTTATTATGTATACAAGTAGGTTCATACACATGAATTGAGTATATAATGAGGCTTGGTGAATGCCACGTTGTTTGCCTTATGAAATTTTGAAGAGTCAGACAGCATGAAAAACTGAAAATCACACATACAAAAAATAATTGCATCCTTACTGAATTTAAAAGTCATACTAGAGTTAGGCAGAATAGAGACAGTTTTGTCAGTTTCTGTGACAAAGTAGCAAAAATGCTGATTTCAGCGTGTTAAGAGAATATAAATACATGAAGCATATTTTAAGTTTCTTTATGTTCATACCCCCACCTCACTTCAGAAAGACTCTAAGGCAGTTCAAATTACATTTAAACTTACCTATCAATCATAAATACGGTTACCAGTCAATATGTATTATTACCCATAGGTCCTATTCATCCAGTTCCACTGAAGAGGACACTTCAAAACAAAAGAAACAAAAATATCAGAAGAAAGAAAAGAAAAAGGAAAAAAAGAATAAATCAAAAAAAGGGAAACATCACAAAAAGGAAAAAAAGAAGAGGAAAAAGGAAAAGCATTCTTCTACCCCTAATAGCTCCGAATTCTCCAGAAAGTAACTGAGACTTTGGCCTGAGCCACTGCTTTTAAAATTTTGTTTTGAAAAATTATTGCCCTTCCTTGGAATTTGCTATATAATTATGCTTTGCAATAAATCACAGCCTTTTCTATATAGACCTATGTCATACATGAGACTATTATCCTTCTGACAATATATTTTTAACGTGCTCTAACTATAAAGTATTAAATCAGTGTTCTTACTTAATAGCCATCTCCCAAGTACAGATGTTTATACACACAAAAAACATTTCTAAAAAGTATGATTTCTGTTTTATATATATTCAAGGTAAATATTTGTAGGGTACAGTATGGTTTTTAAAAGCATCCATTCAGTGTATAATAGTCATTTTTGGTATTCATGTCTCTGTGTATTTGGCTAATGTCATTACTTCATAAACTGATTGTAAAATGACTTTACTACAGTCAACACATGTAAACTACCCAGCAGTTAATGAATATTGCTGAATCGAGTGTCCGCCTTCCAGTGATGGAGCTAGGTAAGGGTAATACTTCGCTCTTGACACTGAAAGCTTAATAGCTTTTTTAGATACTATGATGTAATAGAAAAGATAGTGAAAGTCTTCACTCTGGTTTCTGTTTCTCTAGGCTTTTTTAATATCACAGCAAATGAAGCTGCTTTATTGATCTTAACTAGGACTTTTTCAATGAATGATATCTGTGGGAAGATGATAATGAAAATATTTATGACAAAATTTCATTGTTTATTGAAGTGCATAGTTTCTAATACCTCACTCTTTGATTTTGTAACAATTAAAACATTTTTTTCCTTGTTTAAATAGACAAATCTAGTTCACCCTACTAGTCTCACAAGATAATGCTATGTTGATCAGGATTAGAAGAGGCTCCTGGGTTTTACAAATGTGCCATATTGGCATGTCTTAAAGTGATACCTCACACACAGGGATTTTTATTTAGGAAGACAGATAAATCTTCATTAGAACTTATTTTTATTGTAATCAGTATATAAAGTTTATAAAGTTTGTTTGTATGGATAACAGGGAAATTTTTTATAAGTGTGAGCATATATTTTGTTTGGAATAATTTGTAGTTTTGAAGCAAGTTTACAGTGAACTTATTGGCTTCATAAAACAACTAATTTGAGGAGTTTCTCCACTTCACTTTAGTCCCAAACCTCAGGAACAGTGACAAAAATTTAGAATTAATAATTTCCTTCTGGGGACCAGCAGTTAACGTAATGGCTATGTCGCTAAACTCCCATGTAGTTGACCACAGTTCAAGTCTCAGACCTGGTGGCTTAAACTCACGCCAGGCGCGTGTGCGTGCATGTGCAAGATCCCAAGAGGAGAATGGAGGAGAAGGGATTGCGGTGCGGCCATTTCTCGCTTTCTATCTCTCTGTCTTTCTGGCAAGCACACGTACCCTATAGCAAAATTCTCTCCAAAAAAAAAAATAATTTTCTTCTGTACTTTCATAAAGTTAAGAGCCAGGGAATTGCATCATGAAAGCCTTTATGTAACAATGAAAATTTTATATAGGTAAACATTTTCAAATGCATATTAATAGATATACCTGTTTCTTACTTTTTAAATTTCATAATGATCAATGATATTTTACCTAGTACTGAGGTGTCTTTTATGCCCAATATGTTATATATTTACATTGTAGCAGCATCAGAAGTCAATTGATGATAGCTGCACAGCACCAGAGATTATAGATGCTACCTATAAAAGGATGACCTCATCTCATGGAGTGTGTAATATGGCTAAAAATTATAGCAATGGTAGTGAAGCAGCTAATCAAGTTATTTGTAAATTATCTGTTTATCATAGAGATTATAAATTGGCTCATTAGGCTTGTTTTCTGAATGGTGACACAATTTATAATGATTTGGAAGAGTTATATGAAAGCCAGCCCTCATTAATATAGTATGCAAATTAAAAGATTTTAATGGTCATAATTTTTACCATAGAAATTATCTTGCAATTATTTTAAGTAAATGTTCCATAATATTAGCATCATTTATGAAATATCTCATCTGAGAAAATAATTTCTTTTTAATAAAGTCATTTTCTTTCTATAATGATATTATCAAAATTGGATGTAAATCTCACTAATACATTTTAGGAGAAGATTGATGAAATTTCCTTCCAGGTATATGTAGCAAAATGAAAACTGAATTGAGTAGTGAAAATCCAAAAGTCCTAGCCACTCTACCTACCTATATGACCTTCTACAAAGTTATTTAGCTTCTTTAGATATCTTTAATCTGTAAAATATTATACAGATTATCTTTGAGATCACTTCCAGTCTTTATGTATATGATAAACATTTTATAAAATTTAAGTAATATATATTTTAGAAGTTTGTAAATAAGTAGCTAGCACTCTATAATAGTAAAGATGGAATTTATTAATACAACTATTAAACACATTGAACTCCTTTAAGCAGATAGTTGATATTGGGTTTATACTGTTACCATCCAATGTGTGTAATTTTCACCAGATGTAGTTATATTTAGATTTCCATCCATAACCAGACTATCTGAACAGTTTAAGGCGGTTGGTTTGGAGCTGATGGACTGATATCCCACACAGTTTTCCTATTTGTTTTTTCCATATCACCTGGCTAAAATCTCTTGTAGGTATCCCTAGTTCATCATACTTCATATATCTCCATTTACATGTTCTCTGAAGCTATAGCATCAATAATGAAATGTAAACTTGTATATATCTGTATTTACTATTCACTGTAATACTGTATAACTCCATGTCACCTTCAGTAGTAAACCAAGCTGAAGAGTTACTAACATTGACAAAAATGCCATTGAGTCTTTTCTACAACAAACATTTATGGCTACTTAGAAACTACTTAGTAATTCCTAGAATTATGTAGAATGGCCAACACTGTTAGTATTGGGGATACAGAGATAGACTCATTTGGGCCAGCTCATTCATTGGCCTAGTGGTTAAAGAAGCCAGATCCCACATGGCCATTCTATAGCTGGAATCCTGGCCCTTGCAGCTTGAAAAATGTGCCAGGTGCATATACAAGTATGTCCCAAATCCCAACAGGATGGAGAAATACAGGATAAGAGGTTGGGGTGAGACCATGCCCCACCGGGAAGTGTTTTCTTCCTCTGGCTAGAATGCACATCTGACAATTAAAAAAATAATAATAAGATTTATTTGCCTGCTAGAAGGAGTTCACAGGTTTTTGACAGGATAAACACTAGAACACACCATTAAATAATAAGTGCAGTAATTGACTGGAGTGTGAATTTATTAAAACACACCTAACCTAGTCTAGAGACATTAAAAGGAGATCACTTAGAGAAAGAAATCCCTGAGTTGTATTTTGAACATGAAAAAGAGTGGGGATTGCGGCAGTTCCTGACTGAGTGAGTAAGGTAAACAAAGATCCTATACAGGAAAAGCTATGTTATGTTTATGGCATGAATAATAAGCAATCTGATGTCGCTGGTATGTCATTTGTGAGGCAAGAAGTGGTAAGAATTGAAATGATCATTTTAAGTTTTTGTGAATAAGAGAAAAAGGTCCTATGATCTGTGTTTGGGAACTTGGACCTTAATCTGTAGGCAGCGAGACAGTGGTAAATAGCTTAAGGAAGAAAATGACTTTCATTGGGGTTTGGTTTTATTATTTTCATAACTAGATTAATTCCCAATTTCTAAGATAAAGTTCTTCACATTAGCAGGCAAATAGAGAAAATAATTTGATTCTTTTTTGCTCTATTATTTTAGACCCACTTTTCTTTCTAAGATATTATTACCTAAAATCACACAGTGACTTAAATTATCTGAAAACATGTAAAACGATTGTATTCTTAACCAGAATTGTCTGTATGTGTACATACTTTAAAAGGTGTTTTGTTTTTAATTTTATTATTTTTGACCAGCTTAAATAACTTCTATCACTATGTTAGTATTTGTTTCAAATCACTTAACATATATCTTTCAATATACAGATTATACTGTCATTTGATAGGACTTCTTGCTTTTAATATTTTGTCTTCATCTGTGAAGCACAACCGATTCAGAGTTGCAGAGAGGCCTGCCGGTTGTCCCACCTGATGAGCCCTGTGACTCTTGCCAGGTAACCAGGCTGTAAGCTAGCTCAGCAGGCAGCACTTCAAGGACTCCAGCTGATCTAGTGACTCAAGCTTCCTGGACTGTTGGCATCCAGAACAGTATATTTCTTTTCTTCTTTTTTTTTTAAGAGATTTTTGCAGAACCAGCAGATGGCATAGTGGTTATATTGCTGTACTCCCATACAGTGGACCACAGTTCAAGTCCCGGACCCTGCAGCTTCAGACTCACAACCGGCACCTGTGCATGCATGCCCAAAATCTCGAGAGGAGAATGGGGGAGAAGAGATTGTGGCATGGCCATCCCATGTCGGGGGTGACTTTCCTTCTCTTTTTCTCTCTGTCTCACTGGCAAGCCCACACACCCTGTAGCAAAAATCTCTTGAGCCTCGGTCGGCTATGTGAGACTCCAGTGACATAACCATTACACCGTCTGCTGGTTCCAAGAACAGTATGTGTCTCATGCCGGTATGACAGCCCCGGCTGTGAAGCCCAGGGTCTCTGGCCTCAATAATCTCCTCCCAACTCCTCCAGAAATAGGCGGTTGGCAGAGAATTGGAATGCCTATTCCAGAGCGCAACCCGTGACGCGTCCAGGCTTGCCAGCCCCTGGTATACCTCTCCCAGAGGCTGGAGGGAGTCTAAGCATCTTGTGTCATTTATGGCATGTGCCCTTGCCCTTCAACAGCACAAGCAGAACTGTACCAGTGCCCACCTAAACTTTCTCAGCCTACATTTTCACCGGAGGCAATATAATAATGTAATTGTTAACTCCTATGTATCAACACAGTGAATTTTCTGTTTTTGTTTTTTTTTTTTTTGGAAAGCTATATAAAAGATTAAAAAGTACAAAAGCTTTATGAGCTTTCACAAAAATAAGTGGAAAGTCTTTCCTTTTATGACCACATAAAATGTCATATTTTATAATGCATATGTCTTCCAAACTTCATGTATACTTGAAGCAATTTTAATATTTAAACCTTGGCAAAACTGCTCTTTGTAAATGTGAAATTGAACTCAAGCAATAGGATGTTGCAGTAAGGATCTGAACTGTGCTGTCAATAAAGCCTCGTGTGGTTATTTAAATTAATTAAGTAAATGAAATAAAATTCAACTTTTTCGTTGTGTTAACCACATTTCAAGAGTTCAGTAGCCATGTGTGGCTAGGAACTACCATGCCAGACAATGCCGAGATAGAAAGAACATTTCTGTCATCACAGAAACTTCTCTTGAACAGTCCTGCTCTAGAAAATATCCATAGTTCTTGATAGAAAAAAAATTTTTTTTTGAGAGGTTTTTGCTATAGGGCGCGTGCGCTCGCCGGACAGACAGAGAGAGACAGAGAGACAGAAAGCAGGAAATCACCCCCCAGGGGGGATGGCCACACCGCAATCCCTTCTCCTCCATTCTCCTCTTGGGATCTTGGGCTCGCACGCACACGCGCCCCGCGTGAGTTTAAGCCACCGGGTCCGGGACTCAAACCGTGGTCGACTACGTGGGAGTCCAGCGACATAGCCATTACGCTAACTGCTGGTCCCTTGATAGAAATTTTGACGACCACCTAATGATAAAAAGTTTCTTTGCATGCTCAACAACAATTGGCTTTTTATATTTTAATGTATTAGATCCAAGAAGTTGGTCCAGTGCATGGTTTGAAAAGTGTTTCTTCCAACTACAGAACTTGATACAACAAAGTAGATATGTTAAGCAAAACCAGCCTAAAATTATTCCTTTTCTTCCTGTTGGATTTCATTATAAAACTGGGTCTGTGTCCTTAGAAGTGAAATCACACTTACGGGTAAAAACCTTTTAAGTAAAGATAGTTTGAAAAAACTACTTTTTTTCTAAAAGTCTAGGTAGTATTAATATGATAGTATCAAGGGGCCGGCAAGTGGTATGGCGGTTAAGGCTCTGGACTCCCACATGACCGACTATGACTTTAGGCCTGGACCTGGAGGCCTGTTTTCCTACTTTCTTTTTTTTTCTCTCTCTCTGTGGTCAAATTAAAACAAATAATAATGATGATAATAAATGAGATAAAGTAGTTATTTTAAAAAAAAAAAAAAGATGATAGGATCAGGACCAGAAAACTTGATTCTTTAGGAAAGTTACCAGTTAGGGATTTTAGTTATGGTTATCTTTAAAAAAAAAAAAAAAAAACACACATATACAGAAAATATTCATCGTACAAATTATACATTGCAGGTTTTTTGTTGTTGAATATTAGCTTTTCTAAAGGCAGTATATTGACTGTGTGCCCAGCAAATCCTACAAAAAAACGGATTCTTTTCTAAGAAACCAAGGAACATGCGACACCTGATTTATAGGACAATTTCCCCTGAGCCTTACCTATCCAGTATTATTTCTAATATAATTAATTACCTATAAGTGTCAAAATTGTGAAATACTGGGTAATATGCCAGACTTTTTATTGTTCTTGAAATAAGTTGTTTATCCGTATTATAATAAATTATTTAATTTCTCATAAAGAATTAGCATAATTTCTTGTAATCCAGAAACACCTTAATTAGCAAATAAAAATAAACTATGCATTTGAAAATCTATCAAAAACCTTAGTGGGTATTTAATAAAGTAATTGAATGGTTGAAAATGCAACTGTGTCTTGCTTTGTGAGTGGCAAATTTTTGAAAAGCAGAATTACGAATTGTGTTTAAAACGCATTCTTTATTTTTATTGCTCTCCCTCTCCAGTGAGCTTTTAAAGTACAGGATTTTTCATTAATAAGGAATGTTGATTTGTGTTGTATCCATTGTTTTTTCTTGAATTATATCATCAGCTTCATAGGATGTTTCATTGGATGAGTTTGATGCTGCACTTGAATTGAGGGCTTTGGTTTCTCTATTCGAGTTGCCTGCAAATACACAAAACAAAATTAAATCATTATTAAAAATTATGATGTGGGACCAGCAGTTAGCGTAATGGCTATGTTGCTGGACTCCCACGTAGACGACTGCGGTTCGCATCCCGGACGTGGTGGCTTAAAACTCACGCCGGGCGCGTGTGCGTGCGTGCCCAAGATCCCGAGAGGAGAATGGAGGAGAAGGGATTGCGATTGCGGTGTGGCCATCCCCCCTGGGGAGTGATTTCTCTCTTTCTGTCTCTCTGTCTCTCTCTGTCTGTCTGGCGAGTGCACGCGCCCTATAGCGAAAATGTCTCCAAAAAAAGAAAGAAAAAGAAAAAAAAAATTATGATGTAAAATTAGACTTTTAGAAATTTGTGCTTAAAATAATTTTGTAGGAACATTGAAACTGTATCCTGAAAATATTTTGTGAATTAGAAAGAATTGAGCCATTCCAAAGTTGTTTTTGTGCATTTCATCCTAAAAGTTAAAAAAGTAAAATATTTAGTAACAGAAGTAAAAGTTTTATTTCCATGCTTACATGAGGATAACACATATTTTTTAAGAAGGTAAAAGTTTCGGGGTCACTTAATAAAAGTGTGACTATTTGTATATTGTGTGTAAAGTGAATAAACCCACTAAAGTCCATTATAATAATGTGTAACAATTATAAGGCATTGCCATCATAACCAGTTTGGATGTGATTTTCAAAAAGATCACATTTGTGCAACAATTCCATTCACGCACTACATTGTAAATAAGAGTCCAAAATGAGCAAGAGTAAAGGAATATGGATCTTTATTCCTCAAGAGTTAGACTAATAGGGCCGGAGGGAGGCTGACCCACATAGGAAAGTTCCAAGATTGTGTCAGGAAGCCTCCCCTACACTGAGCATCCCCAAGTCCATGATGTAGGCTTGACTGCGCCTTGGGATGCATCATAGCGTCAGAACACTGTCTCTCTGTTTCTCTCTCTTACTCATGAGATAAATCTGGCTAAACTGAAGAAGAAGAAGAAATAAAAAATTAAATCTTTTTTTTTTTTTTTTTTTTTTTTTTTGTGGAGAGATTTTTGCTAAAGGGCATGTGCATGCACCAGAAAGACAGAGACAGAGACAGAAAGTGAGAAATCACCCCCCCAGGGGGTATAGCCATGCCACAATCCCCTCTCCTCCATTCTCCTCTCGGGATCTTGGGTACGCACACACACGCGCCCAGCGTGAGTTTAAACCACCGGGTCCAGGACTCGAACCATGGTCAACTACATGGGAGTCCAGCAACATAGCCATTACACCAACTGCTGGTCCCAAAAATTAAATCTCTTTTTTTAAAAAAAGTTAGGTTAATTTATAGCAAAAAGTGGATTATTAATAGTGTTAGAAAAGTTCAGTAATTGTGAAACTAATGTATCATATTTTATCAGTATGTAAAATTTTAGAATTATTTAAATAACATAGATATGCAAAAGCTTGGAAAAGATGATGGATATCAGTAATAGCCTCCATGTTGAAAACCCCCATTCCAGTTCATCCTCACCTTATTCGCTCTCAGCAACCTCACCCCACTTCCCTGTTAATCCTTCTCATCTCTCCTGTTGCTCCCTTTTCTCTTCCCAGGACTTGTAGACTTAGTGCTGCTGCAGGGCTGAGCCCTTGATTGCTGATGCTGTCTCACTCCCCAACTAAATTAGTCTAATTCATGTCAGCTTTTAATTCCTTCTCTAGAAGACCAGAACTCTTCTAAACTCCAAACTCAACTTCCTAGTTGACATCTCCACTAGGATATTTAATCAGCATCTTCAGCCTAAATCTGAATTCTTCCCAGAGTCGGGGAAGGGGAAGCCTACTCCACTCATGGTATTCCTCTTCTCAGCTGCTGATGACTCCACGTCTCTGGTTGTTCAGGCCAAAGACCTTCAGTCATCTTTGATTCCTCTCTTTCCTCTCCTGTATTCAATCCAATAGAAATTCCGTTGCCTATATTTTTTTAAAGAGAGATTATTTTTGCTATAGGGCATGTGTGCTCACCAGAGAGACAGAGAGACAGAAAGCGGGAAATCACTTCTGTCCCCAAGGGGGGATGGCCATGAGACAATCCATTCTCGGGATTTGGGGCATGCATGCGCATGCACCCAAAGTGAGTTTTCAGCTGCCAGGTCTGGGATGACTATGTCCGAGTCCTGAAACATAACCATTATGTCATCTGCTGGTCCCATGTTGCCTGTAGCATGAGGAGAGCATGGGAGTTTAAATTGTTTTAAGTCTGAAATATCCCTTCCCTGAATTCCACTTTAACATGAAATTCCCAAGGAAAACATCAAAGATCTAAAATCTATATACAAAGATTTTCTGGTTATTGTTATTATTTTAGTGAAAGGGTATATACACTCATTAGAGAGAAAAAGAGAGTGAAAGAGTGGAAACAGCTCCAAAGGGAATGGTCACAATCCCTCTTCCTCCATTTCTCCCTCTTGCTGTGATTTTAGGTACACATGGCTGCTATATTTTTCAAGCCACCAGGTCCAGGACTCAAACCCTGTAGTCAGCCCACCATCACACCACTGGCTGGCCCCACACTGGTTATTTTCAATACCAAAACACACAAACATACATAAAAAAAAAAAAAAAAAAAAAAAAAAAAAAAAAAAAAAAAAAAAAGCCTCACATTTCAAATAATAGAATTGCAAAATAAATTATTATTCATGAGATATCATGTAGCCATTTAATTTTAAAAGGTAGTTTCCAATAAAATTTTAGCTAAATGGTGAGCATTTAGAATATAATGTCAAGGGAGAAAGGATTCAATACTGTCAACAATGTAATGGCAGTTAATACTGACATACCACTTGCTCATCACACTGATTATCACATCTCTCAGCTTAAAACCCTTCAGGATCAAGTCCAAAATTGGGTTGACTGAGGATCTGGTCCTGCTTCCCTCTCTTGGCTCATCTCTCCCACTCCTGTCCTAGTACTTGGCATTTCACATACACACAAATGCTACCTACCCAAATTTGCTCTGTTCTCTCTGCCCCAAGTCTCTTCCAGATGCCCCGCATTCCTTCTTCTTCAGCATTCTTTGCTTAAAAAATTCTACTTGTTGTCATGTATTAGATAAAAAATCCGAACTTCTTCTCGGGGGTGGGGGTGGGGAGATGGTTCATTGGCCAAGACTCCCTCTTCTATTAGGAATAGCTGCAGCCTCTTCTTTTGCCGGCTACATAATCTGGATATAAGTTTTCAGTAAGTGTAAGCCTTGCCTGTGAGGGTGCTAACATTTCTTGGCTTTGCCCATTTATAAGCAATTGCTTTCTATAAGTAAGCCACTTTTTTATATAAGTAAAACTGTAAGAAAAAAAGGCTTTTCTGTAAGTAAACTGCTTTCAAAGGTCGATCAAGACATCCTCCACTCTTGGGTCAATTTCATGGTTGTACACTCAAAGGCCAATATTATTTACAAGTTTGAAGGACTGATGTCTTACAGCGCCCAGATCCTTCTCATAGGACTGAAATGTAAGGTAGTAGACTTTGGGCTAATAATAAAAAGTAGTATATGTTTATAAAAGTATTTTAAATTTAAAATCTAGAGCCTAGAGTGGTACCATGTTTATTATATCTCTTTGAATTATCTTGGTGGTGAAATAAGTTAATGTTGGGACCAGCAGTTAGCGTAATGGCTATGTCTCGGACTCCACTTAGTCGACCGCAGTTCAAGTCCTGGACCCAGTGGCTTAAACTCACGCTGGGCACGTGTGTGTGCATACCCAAGATCCCAAGAGGAGAATGGAGGAGAAGGAATTGTGGCGTGGCCATCCCCCCTGGGGGGGATTTCTCGCTTTCTGTCTCTCTTTCTCTCTCTGTCTGTCTGGTTAGTGCATGCGCCCTATAGCGAAACCTCTCCAAAAAGAAAAAAAAAAAAAAAAGAAAGAAGTTAATGTTTTGCTTCTAAACATCCAGTCATAATGTTTGTAATTCAATAGCAGTTTGATTTTTCTTTTTCTTTTTCTTTTTTTTTTTTTTTTTTTTTTGAGAGGCTTTGCTATAGGGCATGTGCGCTCGCCAGAAAGACAGAGAGAGACAGAGAGATAGAAAGCGAGAAATCACCCCCCGGGGGGATGGCCACACCACAATCCCTTCTCCTCTATTCTCCTCTCGGAATCTGGGGCACGCACGTACATGCGCACAGTGTGAGTTTAAGCCACCGGGTCCGGGACTCATGGTCGACTACATGGGAGTTCAGCCACATAGCCATTACGCTAACTGCTGGTCCCAATAGCAGTTTGATTTTTTTAAGATAAACTTGTTGTAGATACATTTTCCTGCCTGGAAAATAGCCCTTTGCTTAGTCAGCAAGCAAAGCTATTTAAAATAAATGTAATGGACCAGTGCTATTGTTAAGAGAACTGGATCCCACATGGCTAACTATGCAGTTTGAATCCCTGATTCAGAGGCTGAAAAACATGCTGGAGGGCCAGCGGGTGGCATGGTGGTTGAGGCATTGATCTCCCACATGTCCTACAGTGGTTTGAGTCCTAGACCTGGCAGCTTGCTTTCTTAATTTCCTTCTCTCCCGTTCCCTCTCTCTCTCTGGTGAATACATATGTCCTATAGTAAATTTAAAAAAATAATAATAACAATAAATAAAATTAAATAATTCTTAAAAAAAAAAAAAAAGAAAAGAAAGGAAGAATATGCCAGACATGAATGTGTGAATGTGAGAAATTTTCCAGTCAGAAATCCTCAAAGGTTGAAGAAATGGAGCAGGGTTTGCAACATGCCCATGCTCCATTTTGGAATGCTCTCTCCCTCTCCTTCTGTTAGTCTTTCTGGTGAGCGTGCATGCCCTCTGGCAAATTAAAAAAATAAATAAAAAGATAAATGTAATAAGGAAGCTGGCTCTGTAGCAAAGTGGTAAGCGCCACTCAAGAGAGGTAAGATCCCACATGGCAATTATGGTGTGAGTCAGGCCTGGTCAGCCTGAAACATGCCAACCACATGTTCAAATGCCCAGGCTCCAGTGGGCTTCAGAACTGGAAGGGAGCAGGCCTCAGAAGATACCTTCATGGCTACTGAGGACTAGTGATTTCAGGGGAATAGGAGAAATGAAGATTTTCCACTGATAATACAACCCTCCAGCCCCCAAACTCATGTAGTAGGAATGCTTCCAAGTCTCCTGTCTCTGTCTTTGTCTCTCTCTACCTCTGTCTTCTCATTTTTTTGTAATTTTTCCGTTTTAAAAATGTTTAAGGTAAAGCAGTTTCTTGGCTTTCAGCCCCTTCTTTCCCTTTATCTTGTTAATAATCCCTTCTCTCCCTCCCAACACAGGAGAGACAAGGGAGCAGGCCTCAGAAGACACTTTCATGGCTACTCAGAACTAGTGATTTTGCTTGCGCGCTGTGCGGTTTCCTAATTTTTGCTTTTTTAAAAAAGTATTTTTTTAGTTTTGTTATTTTTTTAGCTTTTTTCTACTCTTTTTCTCTGTTTCTTGGTTGTTTTTGTTGCTGTTGTTTCTCTCTCTGGGTTTCCTTTTCTGCACACTCCTGGATGCTCAGTTTGAACTTCTAGTTTAGGAAGAAACACACTTTCCATCAGATGACTAGAAATCACCGCAGGACCACAAGAAATATGGGAAAGCAAGAAAATACCTCTCCTCCAAGAGGAAAGAATAACTTGTCTTCATCCACAGACAGTTCAATGGAAACCATGGAAATGTCTGATAAAGAATTTAGAGCATTCATAATGGCAAAACTAACAGAGATGGAAGAGAAGAGAGACAATGAACTGCAGAAGAGAAAGGAAAAAGGAGCTGATGAGTTCCGGAAGGTGAGGAAATTCTTGCTAGATCTAAAAGAGGAATTACATACTTTACAAAAGAATCAAATGGAACTGTTAGAGATGAAGACTATAATACAGGAAGTCAAAATCTCTCTTGAAAGTATTAAAGCAGACTAGATCATACAGAAAATAAAATCTCAAACGTAGAAGAGAAAATGGCTAGCCTAGAAAAATCAACCACAATGACTGAGAAAATTGCCCAAAAATATGAGACTAACATATGAGAAATTTTAGATACCATCAAATGTCCAAACATCCAGATAATTTGCATCCCAGAAGGTGAAAAGACTCATAAGGGCATTGATAATCTATTCCATGGAATCCTGCAAGAAAACTTTCCAAACCTAGAAAGGCAAAAAGATCCAGTCTCAAGAAATACAAAGGACCCCAAATAGAATTAACCCAAGAAGATCTTCTACAAGACACATTATAGCCAGACTGACCAAAACCACAAAGACAAGATCCTAAGATTGGCAAGAGAGAAACAACAGGTTACCTACAAAGGATATTCCATCAGACTAACAACAGACCTCTCTTCAGAAACAATGCAAGCAAGGAAAGAATGGGAAAATATATTCAAAGTGTTAAGGGAAAAGCAATTTCAACCGAGAATATTGTACCTGGCAAGATTATCCTTCATATGGGAAGAAAAGACAAGAACATTCTCAGATAAACAAAACCTGAAAGAATTTACCAGGACCAGACCAGATCACCAAGAAGTTCTCAAGGGAGTGCTGTCAGGAAAATTAAATGTAGTCACACAGAAATAAGAATTCAAAAACTAAGAAAATGGCCAACTTAATCGTAGGGACAAGTCTGGAGTTGAATATTCTATCCCAGAATTCAATCGGGAAGATCGAACCACAACAGAAGATAGATTACGTACATGAGACTGAACTGTGAAATAGCATTCTGTGACTTTTGACTAAAATATTGCTGCTTTTCTTCTAGGCTTTGTTGTCCAGTTTTAAGAGTTTTTGTCCTGTCTTGAGCTGTCAATAGGTTCATGTTCCTACTATTTGAACAGAATACTGACCTGTTTCTAGGCTTTAAGTTTTAAGCAAATTTCCTTACCAATTCAAAACTGCTTTTCTTTCTTTCTTTTTTTTTTTTTTTTTGGAGAGGTTTTTTGCTATAGGGCGCGTGCGCTCGCCAGACAGACAGAGAGAGACATAGAGACAGAAAGCGAGAAATCACCCCCCAGAGGGGATGGTCACGCCACAATCCCTTCTCCTCCATTCTCCTCTCAGGATCTTGGGCACGCACGCACACGCGCCCGGCGTGAGTTTAAGCCACCGGGTCCGGGACGCGAATCGCGGTCGACTACGTGGGAGTCCAGCAACATAGCCATTACGCTAACTGCTGGTTCCCTCAAAACTGCTTTTCTTAAAATGACCAGCTGAACTTGCTGTTGAAAGTAGTTATATTATTTAAGAAATTGTGTGATCAATAAAATGTGGGGGGAAAAGAAATGAAAAAAAATAAATAAATTTAAAAAAATGAAACTTCTAAAATTAAAAAAAAAAGAACTAGAAGAAGGTGATCACAGAGTGACTAGACCTTATGAAGTGTGCTCAGCTCTCTTTCATGTGTACACATATGCTCTATCATGAATAAACAAAAAAAGTTTTTTAAAAAAATCTATGTAGTGTGGAAAGCTGGCAAGAAAATGTTATTAATTGAAAAACTCTTAACTGTTATGTGAAAAAAATAGGCATATATATATATATATATATATATATACATATATATATATGATTAAGAATTTAGCCACTAAAAACTTGAATTATGGGATATATTCTATATAAGGGCCCTTGAAACTATTTCTCATATGCTATTTGAAAACCAAATTAAAGCATTTATAAGTTTATTTTTCATTTGCTTAGTATTGTTTTTACTCTTTAGTATCAGAGCAGGTAAAAGCAAAAATATCAAGAATATAAGATATAAATTAGTTTTGTATCATCTGGGTGACTTTCATATCTTACATTAGCATTTACTTAAATATCTAAGACTTTAATGTTTTATTGAAATTTCTAGAAGTCTGAAAACTATAGTGATGGTAAATTTAAGTCCTTCATGTTCCCTAAGCTTTTTATATACTTAAATTCATAATATTTTAATCAGACTTTTAAGATTTTTCCTACTTTGTTTCAGCCAGTTAGTTTTAGAAGAAATAAATTCTGAAAGCTATTTCCTACTTTAGTTATTCCAAGTTGTCATCATTACCATGATGGTGGATGGCTTTCCATTGCTTTTCTGGTAACAGTTGAAGGAATTTATCTAACCTGCCTCCCGCTTCCAAAATACGTTCTAGTAATACAGATTTTTCTTCATATAGGACTTTGTAAAAACCCTCCTTCCCCAGCCCTGACTCACTATTTACTTGTCTACTGGATCCTTCTAACTGGTGTAGGTACAAAGATAATTTCTAGGTCAGTTTTCTTAAATCAAAGTAATTCCCCTGACAAAACCAATTTACTATATCGACAAGAAAAGATCCAAAAGATCCCAACGAAAAGCCAGCTTCTGCGGCACAGATTGTAGAGATAGAAACCAAATGCTGACCGCAGCGCCCCCAGTCTGGTCTACCCGAAAACATGCTGAGTGAGCCCTGGTGCACTAGGAGGGCTAGAAGACATCACAGTGTGACCAAACCCTGCGGACTGTGCTTTTCCCCCTGCGGGACACTTACCCCACTTTCACACATGTGCTCTATCATGGAAATTAAAAAAAAAAAAATTTTAAAAAGGTGGAGGGGAAGAAGTTCTGTTACTAACACCATAATACATCAGTGTTCACTGTCATCCCACAATTTATAAAAATCCAAAAGTGCTTTCAATGTACATAATCCTTCAATATTGAACACTTAGAAAAACAACAGTAAAGAGTAGAACAATAGTGATCATGGAATCTAGCTAGCTGCATCTCTTTGGGATAATAGAAGCTAATTTCTTAACCAAAAAAAAAAAAAAATGGAGATACAAGTATCTGTCTCTTTTCTGTTACAAGGTTTACAACATGGATTCCATTTGAAATAAATCTGTAATACCACAGAGCTCCCAGGGAATTTGTTACACAGAAAGAGTTTTCTTACTTAATCCCTTTTTCTTTAGTTGAGTAAATTGCCAAGATCCAACATCACAGTGCTTTCCTGAGTTTAGTAAATTGCTGTTTTTGCTTCTTGCTTCTGATTTCCATTCTTCTTTCTATTTTTTGTTTTGCTTTTTTTTTTTTGGAAAGGGGTAAGGGTGGGCCTAGTCACTCCATATAAATTTCAATCTTCCTTTAAAGCTATACCTCCCAAACTGGCATTTAAATTAAAGCAGTAACTAGGCCGACCCTGTAGTGCAGTGCTTAAGTGTTGTGTGTTGGGAGCTCGATTCTACATGCGTAAGTGCAGTTGGAATCCCAGCCCAGCAGCTTGAAAAACACTCTGATCACATGGGTGTGAATGCCTAAAATCCTGTTGGGAAGGAGAAATGGAGGGAAGGGATTGTAACGTGCCAACAGTCCACTGGAGGCGTGGGGGGGGGGGCTCTCTTTCTTTCTCTCTCTCTCTCTCTCTCTCTCTCTCCCTATCTCTCTGGCAGGCACATGTGCCCTCTGGAAATAAAAATAATCAAATACAATAAAATGAAGCTTTGACCCTTGCCAAAATTTAAGTCTAATTCATTGAAGTCTTTCCACCTATCTTCATCATGAACCAAGCCAAAACACTTCTGATAAGAGTTAAATGTTGCATTTATTTTCAGAGACATTCCTTGGGAATTTATTCTATAACTCTCCTGTGAACTCTGCTCTTGCCTGCCATTTCAAAATATCACAAGTATGTTGGGGACCTCGGCAGGTCTTCATCTTGTGGCTGTCTGGCAGAAATGTAATTAAGCTCTCCTGCCACTGCCTGCCTGTGTCCTCCTAGTGCCTGTGTTTCTAATTTGAAGTCCTGCAGCAACTTCAATTACGCATCTAGCCAGATCACTTTATTACTTAGTGGGAAATCTACACACCCCAGTTCACCGGCAGTTCCTTCCAGTGGGAAAAAAGCCATCTTAAATTTGCAACCTAAAAGTGTTCTAATATTTCCCTTCGAATTTAATATGCTGATAAACAGGACTGAGTCTGAGCTAAACGGTGAAGAGAGCAAATCTTGGGAGCAGCAGTTAGTATAATGGCTCTGTCACTGGACTCCCATGTAGCTGACCGCAGTTCAAGTCCCAGAACTGGTGGCTTAAACTCACGCCAAGTGCATGTGCACACGTGCCCGAGATCCCGAGAGGAGAATGGAGGAGAAGAGGTTGCAGCATTGCCATCCCCCTTGGGGGGGGGGGGGTTGATTTCTTACTTTCTATCTCTCTGGCTCTCTCTGTCTTTCTGGCGGGCGTACGTGCCCTATAGCAAAAACCTCTCCAAAAAAAAAAAAAAAAGGAGAGCAAATCTTGCTTAGTGATCTATTGAACTAGGTCTTGATCTCACCCTTTCTCAACACCTTGTCTTCCCCTCAAGTATACGTAGGTATCTCATATAAACACAGTTGAAAATTCATCATGAGGGCTGGCAGGTGGTGTAGTGGTTAAGGTGCTGGACTCCCACATGGTCAACTGCAGTTTGAATCCTGGACCTGGAGGCTTGCTTTCTCTCTCTCTCTCTCTCTCTCTCTCTCTCTCTCTCTCTCTCTCATTCTCTTATTCTGTCTCTTTCTGGCCAAATTAAAAATAAATAAATAATTCTTTTTAATAAATGCATCATGAAAGTGACACTCTTAGACTTGCCCTTTTGTTTTACTCCCCTGTCAATACATGCAACTTCATTCAGAAATTTTCTTCCTACTCTATTTTTTTTCCAGAATTGGTCTTCTTTTTCTTTTCAGCATTATTAAATTCTACCAGTCACTGATGATTAACATTGTTTGCAAAGGAATTTAGTTAATATTTCAAATCTTTGAAATGAACACTTTACATTGAGAAAGGGACTTCATTTTACTTATGGGTTCCGATACCGGCTAGGATTGCTTGGCCTTGCCTTGCACCCTGAGGAAGACTTAACAAATGCCAGGTGTAGCAGGAGCTCTGGCAGATGGTTTGATTATCTACATTCTAGAAACAGAAACAATTGGTGGAAATTTAAGGACCTTTTTTATTTTTATTTCAAAAAAGATTTATTTAGTTTTATTTATTATTGTTATTTTTAAAATTTGCTATAGGAATATGTGATCACCAGGGAGAGAGACAGTAGAAAAGATATGAGCAAGTGCTATGTTGCAAAAGAAATTAAAAAAAAAATCTAAAAATGTCCACTCTCACTACTAATTAGATAAATGTAAAAGAAAACACTGTTATTCAAAGAAATTAGTAAAATATGTATTTTTAAAATAATAATAATACCCAGTGTCACAGAGGGAAACAAGTAAGTATGAAATGGTAATTTTCTGGATGGCAGTTATGAACCTGTATTTAAAGACTTTAACATGTGTCCACCTTTTATCAATAAATTCAGACCTAGAGATTTATACTAAGAAAATACTTAGATATTAGGGTGAGCAGGTTGCAATGGTAGTTAAGGTGCCTGACTGCCACATGGCTGACTGTGGTTTGAGTCCCAAACTCGGCAGCTTGAAAATCATGCTAGGGCATGCCCAAGGTCCTGAGAGAAGAATGGAGAAGGGATTGCGGCGTGGCCATCCTCCTAGGGAGTGACTTCTCACGTTCCCTCTCTCTGGTTCTGTCTCTCCCCATCTCTGTCTCTCTCCAGTGAGTGCACACACTCTATGGCAAACAAACAAGCAAAACAACTTAGATGTTCAATATATGTGTAATAGAAAAAAAGTGGAAGCTAATTCAAAGTCAGTTATTTAATAAAATATGGTACACTCAGACTTTGATTTCTTAACATCATTTCCAACTAAAATAAACCAGACTTCTTGGAGAAATGATAGATTCCAGCACTGGGACAGAGAATGTACAAAATGCCCTACAGTATCTTGTGACAGAAAGCAGAAAAAATACGTGCTCTCCAAATGATGGACACATTTCAAAAGGATACAAACTCCAATTGAAAAGAACTTCCACTGAAAAAATTTATGGATCAGAATAGATAATGCTAATAATAGAATATTTTAGAATAAAGAATTATGAGTTCATATTGATATTAATAAAGTTGAGTATCCCTATCCGAAAAGCTTGGGACTGAAAGTTATCAGATTTTGGATACTGTCATATATATGCATATATATTTGGATACTGAAATATATTTGCATATAATGATATATCTTGGGGTACAAGGTAACCATTATGCTATCTGCTGGTCCCAGTAATGCAATAGTTTAAATATGTCAGGGCATCTCAAAAAATTCATGGAAAATGGAATTAAAAGATGAATTTATTTTGGTGCAAAAAAATTGAAATCTATACACAGTGTTTCCACAATGCAGATTTTCCATTAATCTTTGGAAAACTCCTTCATATGTACCCATCCAAAATCCATTATGTTGTAACTTAACTTCCAAAGTAATGGTATTAAGAGGTGGGGCAGGTGGCATGGTGGTTACGGTGCTGGACTCCCACATGATCAACCATGGTTCAAGTCCCAGACCTGGTGGCTTGTTTTTTCATTCTCCTTCTCTGTCTCTATCTGATGAGCCCATGTGCCCTATAGCAAACTTTGTAATAATAATAATAAATAAAATAATAAATTTTAAAAAGAAGTGGGGGCCATAGGAGGTGATTGAACCATGAAGATTCTCCCCTTGTGGATAGGATTAGCACCCTCATAAAGGGGATGGTGAGAACTACTAGTTTCTTTTTGCCCTGCCACTTCTTTTACCACATGAAGATATGGCAACAAAGCACAATCTTGGAAGCGGAGAAGAGCTCTCACCAGACAATCTGCTAGCACCTAATCTCCAACTTCCCAGCCTTCAGACTGGAAGAAATACATTTCTGTTCTTTTTTTTTTTTTTTCTTTTGAGAAGCTTTGGCTATAGCGCACGTGTGCTCGCCAGAAAGAGAGAGACAGAGAGACAAAAAGTGAAAAATCATCCCCTAGGGAGGATGGCCACACCGCAGTCCCTTCTCTTCCATTCTTCTCTTGGGATCTTGGGCATGCATGCACATGAGCCCAGCGTGAGTTTAAGTCACCGGGTCCAGGACTCGAACCATGGTCAACTACATGGGAGCCCAGTGACATAGCCATTACGCCAACTGCTGGTCCCACATTTCTGTTCTTTATGCACTAACCAGTCTAAGATATTTTGTTACAGAAGTACAGATGAAGACCAGTCAATAAAGAGGAGAAAGAGCACTCTTGTAGTGAAACAACAACTAATACATGTAGAAGGAATAATGAAATTAGAAAATCACCATATTCTAGCTACCATAATAACTGTCAAGATTTATCAATTAGTGTGAAAGTTTGAGAAGGAATAAGATCTGTCATAGCCTCAAAGTACCTCTTCACAAGTTACACAGCAATCACAAAAGGAAAACTAGTAACTTTACAATAGATTGATGCAACAACTACAACCTTAACTAGGTAATACAAGTTAATATCAGTAGTAGCAGGGCAAACCAAAAATATATGCTTTCTGCTATGATGCCCTAGGAATATAACTTTTGTGGTGGGACCAGCAGTTAGTGTAATGGCTATATCGCTGGACTCCCACGTAGTCGACTGCGGTTCGAGTCCCGGACCCGGCGGCTTAAACTCACGCCGGGCGCGTGTGCGTGCGTGCCCAAGATCCCGAGAGGAGAATGGAGGAGAAGGGATTGCGGCGTGGCCATCCCCCCTGGGGGGGGTGATTTCCTGCTTTCTATCTCTCTGTCTCTCTCTGTCTGTCTGGCGAGCGCACGCGCCCTATAGCAAAAACCTCTCCAAAAAAAGAAAAAAAAAAAAAAAAACTTTTGTGGTATTTCTACCAAAAAACTGATAAAAGTAAAAAAGTACCCCCCAAGGGAGATGGCCCAGTCATAAGATAACACCAGACATACATAAATTGAAGGGCATTGCACTAAATAGCTGATTTTTACTTTTCAAAAATATCAAGATCTAGAAAGACTGAGGATTATAGGAGACTTAAAAAGCATTACAACTAATGACAAGATGTAATTCTGAACTAAATCCTGGATGAGGAAAAATGTAACTATGAGAGATGGACAACTTGAATATGTACCCCAGATTAGTTAATAGTACTGTATCCATGTTATATTTTCTGGCTTTAATAAACCTAATGTGAAGGGCCAGCAGGTGGCATAGTGGTTGAGGTGCTAGATTCCCATGCGGCCGACCACAGTTTGAGTCCTGAACCTGGTGACTTGAAACGCATGCTGGGCACATGTGTGTGTGTGCCCAAAATCTCAAGAGAAGAATGGAGAAGAAGAGATTGTGGTTGTCTCCATGTCCCCTGGGGGGTAATTTCTCACTTTCTGTCTCTCTCTGTCTCTCCAGCAAGTACATGTGCCATATAGCAAAAATCTCTCAAAAAATAAAATAAGCTTAATGTGATTATGTAAGACAAAAATCCTGTTGTTAGGAACTATGCTGACATATTTCTAGTTAAATAGGCATGATATCAGCAAATTGTCTTCAAATTGTTCAGAAAAAATATGTAGAGAAAGAGGCAATAATGAAGCAAATGAGGCAAAATATTAACAATTGTAAACCGGGGAAATGGCATGCAAGGATTCTGTATACTTTCCTTGCAACTTCTCTGAAAGTGTGAAATTTTATAAAAATGTAAAAATCATGGTACTCCATAAAGTAATAAAATGGAACTATTAAAATGATAGCAAAGGTATTCATATAGTGACAAAAAATAGATACCAATATTATGAAGTGAAAAAGCCCATTGTAAGACCCACTTTTTCCATTTTGTTGTATACAGGCATCCATAGATGCACAGAAAACAAAACAAAACAAAACAAGAAACAGAAAACAGAACAAAACAAAATAAGAAACCACTCATGAGTGATACTCAGCGGTGTTAATAGCCATGTTCTCTGTGTGGGGGGATCTCTAGTGATGTCATTTGTTTGTTTCTCTATATGTTCTAATTCTGCTAGGAACATAAATTCAAAGACAAGTTTCCTTTCTGGGGGAGCACGAATATCTTCTAAGAAGAAATGGAGCAGACCATTTTAAGCCAGTCGGAGTCCTCTTTTGCTTACAGGCAGGATGAATGATTATGTGATTTTCAAATCTGCTTTCTTTCGCGGTAGTCTCGATATAATTTACATTTTTCTCCCAGACCACTGTGCTTTGCTGCCAATTTACTTACCTTTTTTAAATTTATGTCATCTGCCTTAACAAAGATAACAAATTCAAACTTGTAGTCGTTTATTATTTCCTACAATTGTGTAATTTTTTTGTGACAAGCACCTCTATTAATATCCATCTTTCTAATTTTTTATCAAAAACTCTTTTAAGAGCCCGTCTCTTTGCTCTTTCCTGCCCTACTGCCACAAGGCCAGGGTATCAACAGATTTTCAAAGTCAACAAATGAATATGCTTTACTTCCTGCAGCATCAATTTTATTCAGATGAATATGTTATCCAAATAATAAGAGAGAAAATGTTATTAGGAGAGTAAGGCAAGCCACTATATCATGAAGTCAAACTGAAAATTCCCATAAATTTTGAAAGTAAAATAAGAAACTTCAAATAATTTAAAACTAGTAGGCTTAAAACAGGTCTTTCCTCTCTAGCCCTCACAATTCCAGGGCTACAAATTTCTTTCTTCCTCTTTTCTTTTCTTTTTTTAAATTTGCTATAGGGAATGTGTCCTCACCTGAGAGAGACAGAGAGAGAAAGCAATGAGAAAGCACCCCCTGAGGTGGATGACCATCCATACCCCTTCTCTTCCATTCTCCTCTCAGGATTTTGCACATGCACACATATGCACCTGCTGTGTTTTTCAAGCTGCTGGTTCCTGGACGTGAATTGTACAGCAGGCATCTGTGATACAGCTGGCTTAACCACCACCCCACCAGCTGGCCCACAAGTTTCTTTCTTAGAATTCTCCAGAGGAAAAGTTTGAAAAGCAGAGACCTAAGACATTCACCCCACGAAGAAGAGAGACAAAAGCAAAAACAACACACACCAACAACAACATGACCCACATCAGGGTCTTGGCAATCTATCCCAGCCTCAGCCAGCCCTGGATCATGAGCACATGCAGGCCTGGCACATGCAGGGAGGTCTCTGGACACAACCCGGAACCTTCCCATGTGGGTCAGTCTTGCAGAGCATTGCATTTTAACCACTGCTCTGTGGTCTAGCACCTAGCTCCTTTAATTGCTTTTCTATTCGCCACTAACTCTTTCACAAACTGTGAAATGAGCTCTTAGGAATATCTAGAGTAACCATTAACACAGCCATCTATTATAACACAGCCATCAGGAAATACATGTCCTATACACGACAATCTACAAACCATGGTATTCTTTTAGATGTTGGCATCTGAAATGTGCATAACCCCAAATACAAACATTAAAAAAGAAGAAAATGGTTACGGGACATAATTTAAAAGTCAATCAATTGCTTAGCAATAAGTCCTCTGTACAGAGTGAGCCTTGAAGATAGTCCAATTAAATCCACAGTCACTACCAGAGGCCAGCTTTCTTCAAGATCAATTCTATGTATAAAGCCTTAAATTGTCTATATTTTAAAAAGTGAAATCCAATAGAATAAAAATACAGTAAAGGAAAATCTTGGCAAAATAGTTTAAGATTAGACTATTATAGACTTAGACTATTGCCATGTATAGAGGCAAAGTGACCAGTGACTAAAGTCAGCTTTAATGTACTCATAAGATATTTTTATTTAGGCTATTCAAGTTGTCTGTAATGAAAACAGTTTCAATTATAAAAATCAACCTAAAATAATGAGAATTTGACTCTTCTACTTTTTAATTTGCCAAAGAGCATGTGTGCTTGCTGGAGTGGGACACAGAGAGAGAGAGAAAGTGAGAAAGCACCCCCCTAGTAGAAGATAGCCACCCCACAATCCCTTCTCCACTTTTCACTCCTTTGGAGATTTTAGGCATGGACACACATGCATCCAATATATTTTTCAAGCTGCCAGGTACTGGACTGTAACTGCATGTGGGATCAAGCTGTCTTAACCACCATGTCATTGGTTGATCCAGGGAATTTGATTCTTAAGAATGGATAGTTATAAAAGCCATAACTGGTGAAATCAATTTTTTTCTGATGTAATGTTTATTCTTGATTGTTCATGCAAATATTTTATTATATTATAACATAAATATTATATTATGTTAAGACGTAATGCAGCCCAGACTTACTGTTTCTTCAATAGCTAGAACGCTGGCATCTGTTGTTTGGTGGGAGAATCAGTGGAATGGAACATGCATATTTAACAAAGGGCACAACAATATTAATCACTTCCAAGGGTCACTCTCAAATATAAGCCATTTCTCTTCCTATTTCAGTGATATTTAGATGATCTGTTTTGGTATTCTAAATCTTTGTGCCATGTTTGAATTGGTTAAGATCAACCAAAGGACCCAAAGTCACCCTATTTAGAAGCAGTGGAAGTCACTGATCGTATAATCCGGTCTTACCAACAGCAAGCACTCAGGAAAGGTGTATTGAATGGATTTGCCTACTTGAAAAATGTAATACTTTTGAGAGGGACATAGTAGGGGATATTTCACTGCAAGAAAGCAACCTCCTCTAGCTATATAGGAAGTGGATGAGTGGGCCTTCTGGGCTAACCAGTAATAATACCACCAGACTAGAATCAACAAGTAAACTAAATTCTGTTGCTGGTTTGTCAGAGCCAACATGAAGTAAAATTTTGGAGCAGTCTCTCAGCTAAATCAGAAAACATAAACCAAATTTTATTTAGGGCAATATATTGATAGAGAAGATACCCAATGATTGTTTGATGACTGTAATGCTGACAATACTTTTCCAAATATGCTCCTTTGCTTACCTACAGTACAGATGCGATGCTACTTCATTCAATTCATTCTAAGAGTATTCATTAAATGCTCCAAATACTGGTGACAGTAGTAAACACACAAGACAAAAATTCCTACTTTCCTAGAACTTATTTTCTAGTTAGAGTGAAGACAAGTTAAACAGTCTCTAAGTAAATACATACAGTCATGTGCTGCATATCATTTTGGTCAACACTGGGCTCATGTACAATGGTGGTTCCACTAGGAGCATAATAAGTTACACCACACAGCCTAGAAGGCCGTGCCATCTTGGTTTGTGTAAATACACTTTGTAATCTTTGCATCACAAAAATAACATAATTTCACATTTCTTAGAATGTATTCCTGCAGTTAAGCAACAGATGACCGTAAAGTATGTTGGTGGTAACTGCGGAGGAGAAAAGTAAAGTATGAAGAAGCTATGAAATGTTGATGGGAAATTAAAAGAGCAGATAACATGACCTAGGAAGGTAACTTTTGAGTAAAGATTTAAAGAAAGTGAGGGCAGATAGAGGCACAGTAGTTTTGCCATTATTCTGCGAGGTTGACCCATATGGGAAGCTTCCAGTTCACATCTGGAGATCTCCCTGAGTACATTAGGTACACACGAGCCTCTGATCTGGAGCTGGCTGGGGCAGGGGATGGATTGCAGCATCAAGACTCTGTTGGGGTGCTCTCTCTCCATCTCTCGGTTTCACTCACTGTCTCACTCGCTCTTTTTTTTCCCTAAGGAAAAGTGTATTGGGCCTGCCCCATGGCTTAGACGTTAAAGAAATTGGATCCCACATAGCTGACCACAGTTGGAATCCCTGCTTGGTATCTTAAGAAGGCACTGAGCATGTGGGCCTGTGTGCCCCAAATCCCAACAGGATGGAGAAATGGGGGGAAAGGGATTGTGGAGTGACCATGCCTTTTTGTGGGGGAGTGCTTTCTCCCTCTCTCTCTCTCTATCTCTCTGGTGAGCACATTTGCCTTCTGGCAAAAGACCAAAAAAAAAAAAAAAAAAAAAGTGAAGGCATAAGACATGCAGATGTCTAAAGAAAGCATGTCCTAGACAATAGTGACAGCATGTACAAAGGCACTGTGTCAGAAATTTCAGGGAACAGCGAGGAGGCCAGTGTGGCTGGAACTGAGAAGATAAAAGAAATGAGAGAGGAGAAAGCAGACCACAAAAGTCTCCAGTGGTCACAGTAAGAACTGTTTTAGCCATTGAGAGAGATGGGAAAAAATTAGAGTCTGGCCAGAGCAGTGACGGCAAGACTGACCTGGGTTTTAACAGGCTGATTCTGGGTACTGTGTAGAGAGAGGACAAAAGAGGACAGCAAAGAGACAAGGACAGCAGCAGGAAAAGGAAATGCTTGTGCAAATGACGAGTCTGGAGTGCTTTTATTTATTTTTTTATCTTTTTTTTTAGAGAGGTTTTTGCTATAGGTCATGTGCATCTGCCAGAAAGACAGAGAAACAGACAAAAAGCGAGAAATCACCGCCCAGGGGAGATGGCCACGCCGCAATCCCTTCTCCTCCATTCTCTCCTCAGGATCTTGGGCACACACTCACACGCACCCGGCGTGAATTTAAGCCACCGGGTCCGGGACTCTAACCGCGGTCGACTACATGGGAGTCCAGCAATATAGCCATTACGCTAACTGCTGGTCACTGGAGAGTGTGTTTTTGACAAGCTCTCTAGGCAGGTCTTTGACACAGTAAAACTTAAGAGCAGCAACTTTAAATTATCTAAGTAATTGAGGCAAAAATATAAAATGATTTTATAATCTGATTATTTGATAATCTCTAATCTCCTGCTTCACTATGCCAGTGAAGAAACCAGGACTAAGTCATTTGAACTAAATTCAAGTACATCCTCTCAATTCAGCCATGTACTCTGCAAACAGTGCTTCAGGAAGAGGGCTCAAAAGCCACTCTGACCTGTTGCTTTGTGTCATGGACAGCCTCTGAGAGAGGTCTCCTCTACAGAGGAGACTAGAGTTAATGTTATCAGGTCTGGGGATGTGTTCGATAAGGTTGCAGAGCATGAGCTCCATAAGCTTAAGTTTCAAGATGTGGTTGAATCAAAACATACAGGAAAGAACTTTTCTCAAAAAATTTTTTTAAACTGAAGATTTTCACTTTTAATTGGCAAAGGGAGAGAAAGAGAAAGAACAAGAGAGCACCCCATCCCCCTCAGTTGGACATGGTTATGCTGCAAACCTTTTTCCTCCTTTCCTCCATCCTGCTGGGATTTGGGGACTTACGCACATGTGCTCAGTGTGTTTTTCAAGCCACTGGGCCAGGATTCCAGCTGCACAGTGACCCGTGTGGATTCCAGCTTTATATGCATAGCACATAAGCGCTGGGCTATGAGGCTGGTCTTCTTTTTTTTCTTAAATAGAAGTAAGTCAGCACTGTGTATCATTTGAATATATACAGATTCTAAATATATATACATATATATTTATTATCTATATAAATTCTGCAAACATTCCATATATTAGAATATATTCTCTTTATAGTTATAGAATATATAAATTCTACATATAGTCTATATACTCTATATTCTAAATGTATATATGTATATGTATCTCAACATAAAATTCATAATTAGGGCTTTCCAAATACACTCACAAAGTTTACATTTACAAAAATTTTAATAATTCCTTATGATTGAATTTCATAATGATAACAACTCACATTTGTAGATCACCCAATAATTGAAATAATAAATAAGACTCAGCTCCATAAACTACACATCGAAATTTCTTTTTACTTTACAGTCACACTACACACAAACACCCCCATATTTTAACTAAGGGATCATACTCTTAACAATAAATGCTTTTTAAAAAATCAACTTATTATGTGTCTTTTTAAAAATTCACATTGAATCAGGCCTCAATGATGAAATGCCTTAGGGAAATTGTGCTCAAGGAAAAATAATGCCAGGATATAAATGTTCTCATACAAAATAAATCACTTGGGCTTGCTCTTTTGTAATCTATTCAACATCAAAGAACAAAACTGTCTTCTGTTTTTCTATTTCTTTTGTCTCTGTGTTATTTTACATATTTCTTCTAGAGTCTGCAATCAGCAGGCACACAGGTAAAGTCTTAGCTGACTGCTGACTGGCCAGTCTAGAGCAATGCAACATTGGGAACCAGTTTTTAGATATTTTGTTCTTCTGTTTAGCTCCAGCCAAAAACAAACTTCTAAAATTTCAAGAGGATAAACCTTGATAACTGAAAGGTACATAAATATAGTGAAGCAAATTTACCAGACTAATGATTTACTTTCTTAAAACATTAATTCATTATTTTTAAAATTTTCCAGAGGGCATGGGCACTTGTCAGAGAAAGAGACAGACACAGAGAAAGAGGAAAAAGTAGTAAACACCCCCACCAAAAAAAAAGTAGTGACCACCCCATGGGGCGTGGTCATGCCATAAGCCCTTCTCCATTCCTCCTCCTTATCAAGGTGTTGGACACACCCCCCAACTCACCCAGGATGTTTTTCAAGCCACTGTAGTGGAGTTTCAGCTATGTGTGTCAAGGTGCATTAACCACCGAGCCACAGAACCAGCCCAAGTGATTTACATTGTTTTTAAATTATTAATTTATTATTATTATTTAATTTGCTACAGGGCATGTGTACTCACCAGAGAGAGACAGTGAGAGAGAGAGAGAGAGAGAAAGAGAGAGAGAAAGTGAGAAAACAAAGAGTCAAGTCCAGGACTCAAACCACAGTCGGCTATGTTGGCTTCCAGCACCCTAACCACCATGCGGCCTGTGGACCCCAGTAATTTACTTTTTATAGGAACATTTACATCCCATCACTGTTTTTCTTTGATCACAATTTCCCTAAGACATTTCATCATTAAGGTCTGATTCAATGTGAATTTTTACAAAGACACATAATAAGTTGAATTTTTAAAAAGCATTCATTGTTAACAGTATGATCCATTACCCAGGTACAGGTTATTCTTTTAGATAGAGTACAGGCAATTGGTTACAAATAATGGATACTGATTACCTTCTGGCATGGAAGAAGTCTCTAGGTGTTGAAGTTTAAGGCCAGTGTCGATTCTTTGCGGCTTTGTATACAGAAATAAATAGCAAAGGACACAGACGCTGATGACAAAAGCAAGTAAAACAAGGGCAGCAATTCCCAATCCGATCAGGGCCCCGATGCTGAGGAAACAGGAGAAACACATCACATAAACTGGTCTGCATGGAAACTAAGGGGAAGGTTTAGATATTGTGCATTCTTGCTCTGAATCATTCATAACCAAATCACATTTTAGCGTAGTTAATAATTGAAATCTATATCTCACCTACTTTTATTGCCATCAAATTTTTGGATTTTTTTCTATAGGTTTTCAAGGCATTTATATGTTAATATTGGTAGGGAAAGGGCCAGCAGGTGGCATGGGGGTTAAGGGCGCTGGACTCCCACATGGCCAACCATGGTTTGAGTCCTAGACCTGGCGGCTTGCTTTCTCACTTTCTTTCTGTCTCTCTGTCTCTCTCTCCCTCTCTCATTCTGTCTTTCTCTAGTCAAATTAAAATAAATAAAGTTAAATAATTCTTTTTAAAAAATTGGTAAGGAAGACCATATGAATTTATATTAGAGGTAAAAGGTCACACACTTCTCTAGAGATAATTCATAAACACCAAATCAAATAAACCTCTATATTAATATATCTTAGAAGGAAAGGTCAACTTCATCAAAGAAAGATGAGTAGAAAATATTAGCTTTTGCAAAAGCATCAAAGCAAAAGTTTACTGTAAATATAAAACTTTTCATTTTAAACATTTGCAAGGTAACATTTATTGATACACAAAACCACAACTCTTACAAAAATGAAGAAAGTTTGAATGAAAAGAAAACAGTATTTACACAATTTTTATGAAGTTCACATTCAGTTTTTTCCTTTTTAAGAGGGCATTATGTCAAAGGCTTCTAGATTAGGAATGAAGCACTACACTTTTCTCTAAAAATAAGATGTATATTTGGGGTATTTGCTCTGTGCCAAACTTGTAATAATTCCTTCTGATACAGTTACCCATAAGGTTAATCATTTGAGAAGTAATAGCTTTCATAAACTTGTGAACTTAAAACTGTTAAATGAGAAAAGGAGCCTGGGAAAAAAAGTTCTTGAAAGACTAATATGCAAGCATATATCTTCTTGAACCGTGTACATGCATGTGAGTATAAATATCTTTAACTATACTTTAAGCTGCTCAAGAGCAGATGTTTTTTTTTTTTTTTTTTTTTTTTTTTTTGGAGAGGTTTTTGCTATAGGGCGCGTGCGCTCGCCAGACAGACAGAGAGAGACAGAGAGACAGAAAGCGAGAAATCACCCCCCAGGGGGGATGGCCACGCCGCAATCCCTTCTCCTCCATTCTCCTCTCGGGATCTTGGGCACGCACGCACACGCGCCCGGGGTAAGTTTAAGCCACCGGGTCCAGGACTCGAACCGCAGTCGACTATGTGGGAGTCTAGCGACATAGCCATTACGCTAACTGCTGGTCCCAAGAGCAGATATTTTTTGTTGACTTTCCATAGGATTGTGCACACTTATCACAAGGGTATAAGTGCTTAACTTGTAGCAAATGTTCAGTAAATGGCAGTATTTAACAATTAACTGTTGATTGGTCTAACTGTAGTAATTTGGAACATACTCCATTGAAAAGTAATGATCTTGTTCTTCATTATCTTCCTAACTTAGTTTTAGATTTCTGCTCTTTCTCAGGGATTAGATCCCTGACAAATGTGATCTGTACCAAAAGGAAGTGAAGAGAGAATTTGACCAGGGATGTTAAGAGTATCGTTGTTTGGGGTGGAAGGAGAACAGAATTGAAAGTGAAGGCCTAATCTCACTCCACTCGTTTTGGATTTGAGGAGATAAGCACCCTTGCAAATGAGAGATTGCCTCCTGGTGTTTACACAAGGAGTCAGATTTCCAGAGATTCTTGTACTCAGTCTAATAATGTCAGTCCAGTTTTGTTGGTTGTTGTTTCTTTTTTAAAAATTTATTTTATTTGTTATTATTTTGTTTGTTTGTTTTTAAATACAAAACAAAACAACAACAAAAAATAATTTGACCAGAGAAAGAAAGAGAGAGAGAGAAGGGGAAAGTGAGAAAGCAAGCCGCCAGGTCCTGGACTTGAATTGTGGTTGGCCATGTGTGAGTCCAACACCTTAACCACAATGCCACCTGCCAGCCCCCTGTGTCAGCCCACTTTTACTAGCCATGCACACAAGTGAAGACAGGTTAATTTTGTTAAGTGTGCTTGTTTGTTTGTTGTATTTCTTCACAGAGTGAAAACAGAAACCCTTGACAGTGTCCTAATGTGCTGCAATTCTCACTCAACTCTTTCCAGCTACACAGGATTCCAGGTGCCTATGGGTGCACCTAACATGTTTCAGGTTGACCTAGAATCCAAACCATGGAAAGACAGGGTAATTTAATGGTTGGGGCCAGAATAGAGTTATAATTTAAGCTTGGGGTTTACCATCAGTTGGTGCACTCTCCTCTAAGGAGTGGTAGACTTCCAGTGTCTACCAGCTCCTCATATGCTAGTTTGCACCAAAACTGACCTTTGTATATTGTAAATATCAGGGAGGGTTAGGATCGTTTCACTGTAGACAGACACATGGGAATATATCCATTTAATTAATGTTATCTGGTATACAAGGAAGATAGAAGACATCCAGAGATAGTTTTGAAATGAAAACTCAATTGTTACAAACACCTTCAAAGCCAATAAATATTTTAGTCAATTTAAAAGTACGACTGTCAATTTAATTAAATTCAACATGCATCCTTTGAGTTCTTGGTGTACAATTGAACAAACAGGTCACATAACTGGAAATAAAAGCAAAAACAAAGCATATCATTTCTGTTTTCTATTATAAAAGGATGTTCTTCATAATCTTGGCAAACTATTTTGATGCCACTGTTCTACTTTATAGATACATTTCGTGCATGGAAACCTCCAGGTATAACCTCTGGGTAAGGATGGAGCTCTAGGCATCTACTAAATATTCATTTCAGCATTTTCTTAATGAATACCCACTCATGCATAGCCTATCCAATATGCTTTATATGCTTAGTCTTGTAGAAAATTGCCAAAGGAAGTCTAAGAATTGGGGGGTTTATAGGACAGGAGAAGACAGAAGTGGTCCAGACATAGGAAAGGACGAGTCTTTCCTACACCACCATATGGCAGTTGCTTTTCAAACCCCAAGAAAGAGTGGGAAGCTGCTGTCACATGAATGCAGCAATTCCCCTAGCAACTTCACTTACCTGTGGGAGTTACACTGTGCCTTTCCCTAGCAGCTGCAGATTCTCAGAACAGGGGCTAGTGGCTTCTGGAATATTTTTCACAGTTGGACTACTTTAAATTAGAAGTGGAGAGTAAAGACTGGGAGGGAAATGAAGTGCTAAATTTAGATCCCCACATGTTCTCAGCGCTCTACCACTGACAGAACTCCAGGTTTAACATTGCCACCAGTTAAGTAATTTCTCTATTTCCCAAGAACTGAGATGCGCTGTCCATTCTGTTAGTACTGAACGAAGATCCCAGCAAGCTATTCACTCCTTTGGGCCCTTGGGCAATCTTAGGGAGGTTTTACAGCCTGTGCCACTTGGCACTGTGGAACTGTTCAGGAATCTGAGAGTCCCAGGCACATTTTCCTTGCTGAACGTTACTTGGAGTTACCAGTCTCTCTTGGAGGTGCTTCTGCCATTAGTAATACCTCCAAAGACCCAGAAACGGGTTACTATGTTATTTTTCAAAAGACCAGATAATCTCAGTCCAATGCTGATTTTCCCCCCAAAATAATCTAAGAATAGCAACCTTTATTGTCTGACATTTTGCCCCACTCCAGAACGATACAACTTTGTGAGTTAAACTTAGCTGAAGATAGGTACTCCTTTTGAGACTTCAATAACATTTAGTCATCTGTAGTATATTTGGCATATAGACCAAATTCTGGACCATGCTAGGAGATTGGAAGAACTAATACCCTTCCTCTTACTGAAATAATACCCTACCTCTTACTAACAGAATATTTCTCCGTGTGTGTGTTTTCTAGACATAAGCTAATTAGTTTGGAAAAAGCAATGTAAGGTGGGGTGAGGAGGAGTTCTTATAGTCTTGGGACCCTGTTCACCCTCCAGGCAAAATTAAAGAATCAAGGTCAAAATTTGCAATCCATTAGAGTGGATGGGGAGAGGGAAACACTTCATAATAAAAATACTTGAGGAAGTGCTACTTGGAATGAGTAAAATTCTGATCAGAGGAAAAAAGAAATGAGAAAGGCTCCACCTTAGGAGCCCTCTTCCCTTCCCAGCAATGACCAGATGGCTAAGGTGTAGAGAAAAGTGGTGTCCTGCAAAAGTTTACAGAGTAGAGGTGTCCTGGAAAGGTTTTATGGAGCGAGTAATTATTGCTACTGAACCTCTACCTGTCTGTGATGTCTCTTCAATTCAACTGGGGGCCTTCAGACCATCTGGAAAGGGCAAGCATTTATATATATATAAAGCGCAGTTACTTGGGCGCTCCCACTTCAACACACACACACACACTCGCCCACAAGTACTTTTTAATATTAATTCAGCCAATTCCTTTATACTCCCAACACAACTTAAAATACTCTGCCCCTTGGCTAATACCCTTACGCGAATCCTATAGGAGGCTCCCTTCTAGGCAAATGTACCAAATGACCAAACCAAAGAAAGGAATTGCAGCCGCCCCTTAAGTGATCTGCCTGTTCTCTCTTTACCCACAGGGGCCTGCCTGGGACGTCCCCGGCCAGAGAGGAATCCAGCGGGAAAGGCCAGGGCGGGCCCGGATGCTTCCAGGGCTCAGAGCCCGCGCTGTCCTGCACGCGCCTCGCCTAGGTCCCGGCTCCCGTCTCCCGGGGAGTCCCCAGCCAGGGCCAGGTTTCTCTCCTTTTTGCCTGTCCTCAGAGGACCGGCTTTCTCCCGGACGGACCTGGTCAGAGCAGGTCGCAAGGACACGGGCGGTCTCCTGTCCCCGGAGTGGCACCGCTCGTCGCCACCCGAGACCCGCACGCGCGCGCTCCCTGCCCTGCCCTGCCCTGCCCACCTGAGGCTCCACATGTAGCTGTGCTTGTAGGGGAAGTAGCTGCCCGGCTCGCTGCAGCAGTACTTGAGGTCGGCGAAGCCACAGCAGTAGAGGAGCGCGGCGCCCTCGCCGCGGCGGGGGCACTGGAAGGGCTCCACGAAGCTGTGATTGAGGCTGTAGTAGCCGGAGCACAGCCGGCTGGCCTCGCTCATTGCGGGCGGCTGTCTTGGGGAGCACGCGAGGCCCCCGATCTGCCCTCGGACCACGCGGGTCCCGCAGCCTCAGCGCTCGCCTGGAGGACCTGGGTCCGGCTGCCTGGGCGCTCAGCCTCGGCGCGCCCCTCTGCTCCCTCTCCCCCAGGTCCACCGGGTGTCCGGGCGCTCCTCTCGCCTCTCGCTCTCGCTCTCGCTACTGAATGGTCCTGTCATCTGCCGGCCTCGGCCCTGCACCTCTTCTCCCGCTCGCGTCCTCTGCTATCTTCGAGCTCTGCGGACTCCCCTCCACTCCCCTCTACCTTCCAGCTCTCCACCAACAGCCTGGAGACCTCTGCGCCTTCACTCCTTGCCAGGAGAGATTTTGCCCGAGGGAAAAGTGGAGGTCCAGGGCTCGTTGGCAATCCGGACAAATACAGCCCGAGTCACAGTTCTGTTTGCCCAGGGACGGGGCAGGTGGGTTCCCAGGAAACAGAAAAGGGCTAGCGGAGCCTTCACCTGCCGGAAGCCTTTGACCAGGAGTAAGGAGCTGAATGAACAGGCAGCTGAACTACTAATGAGGAGGTGTTGGTGTTTTCTTCTCTTTGGGAAGTGTGCATGAACATTGACATCGGCCAGTTTTAAAATCGAAACCACATTTTCTCCAAACACTAACCACAGGTGTTTTTAAAACATGCTACAGTTGCATTCTGTGTGCAGCTGAAGAAACTAGAAAAGGAAGGAGAGGCAAGAGGTGGAGGTAAAGTGAGAACTTCTTAGAGCGGGAGCGAAAGGGATCTTCTGGCAGTTTGGAAGTGCCACAGAAATCTCTATCCCCTTTCTGTCTGGTATTCTCTTTTTCTCCAGCTCGGTTTGCTTACAATATGTTTTTAAATAATAACAGTAATGTGTGCTCGTTGTAATAAGCCAAACAATCTGTACATGCTCTCTGGTAATATAGAAAGGAAATAAACTCCATTTCTCTTGCACTGTGATTCAGCAATCAACACTGCAGACTCCTGTGACCTCTGGTCACCAAGAAGTCTGTGGACATTTCTCCCCAGCAGCAAGCAAGCAGTCAGTTCAGCAGCAGACACCAGATGGGTGTCTAATTCGATTCAGTTTCTACTCTTCCTGAGGATAACAGAGATCTCACAGGTTCAGGGGCTCCGTCCTACACTATTGCACACCCCTATTTTTGATGTCCTTAGTAAGCTCTGTGTTTCTGACTGACTCACTATAAAATTGGGGTTCTCACAACCTCCTCCCCTTCTCAAGTGTGATCAGTTTGCTAGAGTGGCTCCCAGGAATCAGGAAAACACATTTCCTAGTTTATTATAAAGGATGTTACAAATGGTACAGATGAAGAGCTGCATGAGTCCAGGCATGTGGGAATGAATGGGTGTGGAGCCTCTACGCCCTCTCCAGGTGCACGGCCCTCCAGGAACTTACCTGTAAGCTCTCCAAACCCAGTGCTTTAAAGTTTTTATTCTGGTTTCACTACATGGGCACAATAGATTAAATCACAAGCCACTGGTGAGCAACTTAACCTTCATCCCCTCTTCTTTCCCTGAAGTTTAGGGGTGGGACTGAGCATCCTACCTCTCTAATCTTGCCAGTGGTCTCTGGTGACCAGCCTCCCATTCTGAAACTACCTAAGGCCTGCCAGCCTTCAGTCAACTCATTAGCATACAAAAAGCATCACGTTAGAGATCCCAAGGATTTTAGAAGTTGTATGCCAAGAAACAGGGACAAAGACCAAATATATATTTCACAATAGCACAAAGTGGAAAGAAGATGGACGAGAGGGAGACTGTAACATCCATGTTATTTTTCAAGGCACATAGGGCATTGTTCCTTCCTAAGTTTCCTATTTCCTTCCCTTGGGAAGGGGCTTGGCTGGGTGCCAGGCATCATGACTCTTATGTTGTTGCATGCTGAATATTTTTGTATTTCTATAAATACTCTTTTTTTAAAAGAGAGATTTTTGCTGGAGGGTGCATAAGCTTGCCAAAGACAGAGAGACAGAATGACAGAAAGTGAGAACTCACCCTGCAGGAGAAATGGCCACACCGCAATCCCATCTCCTCTATTTTCCTCTTGGGATTTGGGGCACACAGGCACACATGCCCGGCATGAGTTTTAAGCTGCCAAATCCAGGACTTGAACTGCGGTCAACTACGTGGGAGTCCAGTGACATAACCATTACACCATCCACTGGTCCCCCTACATATATTCTTGTTGTTCTAGGATGCAGTTAAGCTACTTGGGAATGTTGTTATTTCTTTATTTGTTTACAGGTTTGTTTTAAGTTTTGTTAGGTAAGAAAACTTTAGGACTAAAATTCCCCCCACTACTGAGGCAATATCCTTCTGAGTGCTCTACTCAAAACCTTGTAAATTACTAAGCTTACCATTCTGACTGATGGGAACACTAACTGTCCTGGGCGTTGTGAGAGCGCTGAGGATCATACCCTCTGCTCCTCGCAGATGGTTCCCCTCCTATCCTAGAGTAGTGTCCTCCCAGCATGCACCAATCAGTACTCAGTTGCAGACTCTGGTCATCATCAGTGCAATCTCTCTCTCTCCAGCTCTCTCCTCTGGAACTCTGCCCTACTCTTTTCAGCACTATAGTTTCTCTGGACTTCCAACTCTGCCTTCTCAATTGGAGAGATCACTGGGTCCACCTGGATCTCTCTGCTCTGCTTCTGTCCATCCTAAAATGCAGCCTGGAAACTCTCCAGTCAGTGAATTGAGATCATCATAAAGCTCATCCTACCTGTTTCCCTCTCTAAGTGGTCATTATTCTAGGCTACCTGATATCCATGTGCAAAACCCATTATTTCAAATATCTTGTTTGTTTAGTTGTTCCAGGCAGGAGGGTAAATCTAGTCCCTGTGCTATGCCATGGGACCTGACCCAAACTAAGACAGTTGGGCTCTGTCTCCTGGAACTGGAATTTCACCCTGTGAATAGGAAGACGCAAGAAGTTAATGTAGAGGAAAGAGGAATATGTAACAAACAGAGAGGAGCAAAAAGAAGGGAAGAAAGATGCTGATGGTGTTGCAATTCTTGTTCAAGTCCTTTCCTGAGGCCCATGGCAGTCTTATCCTTCGATTTCTCGAGATACCTTTGTTTCCTTATAGCAGTATCCCCCTTTCAAGTTGAAGTGCATTCAAGTTGAACTCTCCTACTTGAAACCAGAGGATTCTAATACAAGCAGAATATCTGCAGTCAAAGATGAGAGATTGTGGTTGAAAGGGGAAAACTGAAGCTTTAATCGATAGAGCCAGTTCCCTTGGAAAGGGGAAAAATTGGCAGCACAAGTGAATTTCTCTTTTTGTGAAGAAGGAAAAGAAATGTGGAGATAAAAAGGGGGGGAGTTGTTTTGGACAATATTGGTTGTCTCTCTCTGGCCAAGGCACATACCCTCTGGCAATTCTGTGTCTTGTGAGAACTCTGAGGATGCTTTCCTCTGCTCCTTGCAGATGGCTCCTTTCCTAGCCTCAAGTAGTTGCCAGAGGGTATGTGTGCTTGCCAGAGAGAGACAGAAAGAGATGGAGAGAGGGAGAAAGCACTCTTCAACTAGGCATGGTCAGACCACAATCCCTCCTCCTCCATTTCTCCATTCTGACAGAATTTGGAACATACATGCATTTGTGCTTGTCATGTTTTTTCAAGCCACTAGGGCTGGAATTCATACTGTGGCTGGCCACGTGGAAGCCAGGGTCCCTTGACCACTAGGCTGTGGGGCTGGTCCAATTGTCTCAATAAAATATACTAAAGTCTGTGTAGCATGAGATGATGAGGTAAAATTTGGGTGTTTGACAAGAATGAAAAAGATTGGGTATGAACCTTGAAGAATATGCCTGAGTGGCAGGCAGAGTGGAACAAGAGGATTGAGTGTATCATTGAAGGCCCAGTTTTAGTTAGAAATCACAGCTTTCTGATGGAAATTCTCCAACAAGGAATGTTCGGCAGTCCAGGAACAGGAGCAGGGAAACGAAGAGTAAGATTTGTCAAGATGATACTCTTAGGCTGTCATAGCAATCACAGTAGAACCTTGGCTCTCTCCAAATGCACACAAAAACATTTCCACAGCTACCAGATGCTACCAAGCTGGAGAATTTTGAGGTCTCTGAAGTCCGAGGCAACAAAGGAGCTTATTAACAAACAATGTCCAAGGACAATCTTAAGGCTGTGACTTTCACTCGTTCAGAAAGTGCCTGTCACTTGCTTGACCTTGCCTGGTTTGTGGTCCCATGTGACTGAGTCCCCAGCTCTCTGTCTCTGGACATGAGAAATTCTGACAAGGAGTCGAGTAGGGCTGGTCCAACACCAAAAGATAGCCATATTTCACACCTTTCACTCATTCAGAAAGTGTTATTGGTATTGTCTCCAGGTATTGTCTCCTCTTCTTGTTATCTCAGTGATTTGCAACAAAGCTGGTCCTCCCTGTTAGGAAATATTTTGGAATAAGAAGACATTGGTGGTTGCCATGATAGGATATCCTACTGGTGTTGAGCGATGTGAGTCAGGGAAACCAGACCTGATATCTTGCACCACATACAGGAAAATGAAGAACTGCCTGTGACTTTTAAATGTTCTACAAGACACTTGTGTAGCTAAAAACCTATTTATAATTACCTGTACCCAGAGCCTATCTCTATGTTACTGATAAATACAACGTAGTTCTTGAATTTTCCAGGAATGCAACTACTGTGTAAATTGAGGGAAGATTGTTCTTTGTTTTGTTTGGAGTTTTACCAAGAGTTGTTCACGCTTTCAGAAAATCATGTGCTAATGATAATGTTGCTCGAGGATTTGTATTTGGGTGGCCAACACAGCACATTGTCAGTTCAGCCTGCCTTTCTACTGTCTTTCTGTAGTGATTCATAGGTGTTGCATGCATAGTAGTGATGTCCTTTGGTATGGTTCTGTTTGAACATTTACATATGAAAATACACATTTTATTATAAATTTTATTCCACTTATTTCTCCTTTACATTACAATAAAGGCATGATATATAATTAGTGTATCAATTTTAGCAGCTAGGATCGTTGAAATAAAGTAACCACCAACCACATGGCTTAAACAATAGAAATTAATTTTCTCACAGTTTTGGAAGCCAGAAGTCTGAGCTCAAGATGTCAGCAGTGGGTGTGGAGGTTAAGGCAGCTGGATCCCACATGGCCACTGCACTATTCCAGTCCTGGGCCATGCAACTTGAAAAGCATACCAGGTGGGTGTGCCTGTGTGCCCCAAATCCTGAATGGAGAATGGGAGAGAAAGGATTGTGGCTTGACCATCATCTCTGGATGGTGATTACTCTGTCTCTTTCTAGTTAGTGCATATACCTTGTAACAAAGTAAAAAAAAAAAAAAAAAGTTAAAATGTCAGCAGGATTCATCCCTTCTGAGAGTTGTGAGAAAAGGATGTGTTCCAGATCTGTGTGTTGGGGTAGATGGCCATCTTCTCCCTGTGTCTTCACCCTGTCTTCTGACTTTACATGTCTGTGTCCAAATTTGCTCTTATAAGGACACTTGTGCTATTGGATTAGGGACCACATCTATGACTTTATTTTAACCTTATTACCTCATCAAAGGTATCTCCATATCTCCAAATATGGTCACATGCTGAGGTACTGGGGGTTAGGACTTCAACATATGAATTTCTGGAAGGTTATAATTCAGGCATAACAATTATGTATGCAGCACCATCATATTACATATGATTTTTTATAATTATTTTAACTTTCTTTATATTCATGTATGTATTATTTTCCAACTTGACCAGAGAAAGACAGAGAGAGAGAGGGAATGTGAGAAAGGAAGCCACCAGGTCCAGGACTTGAACCATGGACGGCCAGGTGGGAGCCCAGTGCCTTAAACCATTATGCCACCTGCCAGCTCAGAATTATTTTTTTTAAATAGTGAAAGGAGAATCAACAAGTAGTTGCTATAAAATGGGGACATTGAATCAGAATGGGTTGGGAATGGCTGGTGTAAGTCCTCAGTAGGACAGTGGTAAATGGTGTGTCTCCTAGGTGACTGTTGCCTCTTCTAATTAATAGCCCAGTAGTGCTCACCCGGAATTGACATGATAGAACAAGTGAAGGAAGATTAGGGACAACAAATATCTGGCTATTGGGTAAGAAAACATAGAGTCAGATGAAGCTGACTTGGCTTTAGAAATCATAAGGAGGCCAGACGAGTGCTTTGCTCACAAGTCTTCAATAGATCCTTATTTCTAAGGCTTCTGTAATCGGTGCTGCTCCACATTTCTATTTCTCTCCTGATCATCACTAATATACTTTCCTGCTTTGGTAGATCAGTCTTCTTCTTGCCCCAGAAATGTATTTATGTGGATTTTCCATCTATGAAATGACAAGACTTTTTTCTTTCTCTACGTTTTATCCAGCTTTCAAAGCCCAGCTACAGGATTTTCTCACCATGTAGCTCCTGAAACAGACAGAATCGAGCAATGAGTAGGGAGAGTAGAAGCTGAATACACAAATGAAAAAGTCATAAGAAAACATGAGAAAGTTGTAATTTTAAGAGATTTTTTTTTTTCACTATAGGGCACGTGCGCTCGCCAGACAGAGAGAGACATAGAGACAGAAAGCGAGAAATCACCCCCCAGGGGGGATGGTCACGCCGCAATCCCTTCTCCTCCATTCTCCTCTCGGGATCTTGGGCATACACGCACACGCGCCCTGCGTGAGTTCTAAGCCACTGGGTCCGGGACTCGAACCACGGTCGACTACGTGGGAGTCCAGTGACATAGCCATTACGCTAACTGCTGGTTCCCAGAAAGTTGTAATTTTAGAAAACCAAAGAGTAAAATGATTAGTTGGCAGTAAACGGAGGGTTAGAAGCAGAAAGGAGCATTACTAAGTGAGCAGAACAGTGTGATAGAAGGTGAAGTGTGGGTGATTCTTTCTGCTGAAAGATTTAATAAACTGTTCTAGGGACCAGCAGTTAGCATGATGGCTATGTCACTGAACTCCCATGTAGTCGACCATGATTCAAGTCCCGGATCCAGTGGCTTAAACTCACGCCAGGTGCGTGTGCATGCATGCCCAAGATCCTGAGAGGAGAATGGAGGAGAAGGGATTATGGCGTGGCCATCTCCCTGGGGGGTGATTTCTCGCTTTCTGTCTCTCTGTCTCTCTCTGTCTTTCTGGCGAGGGCATGCGCTCTATAGCAAAACCCTCTCCAAAAAAAAAATTAATAAACTGTTCTAGAGCTGTGTTCTATCATTCAGGTGCCAGGCTCTATGAAGACAGATATTTCTGAATCCTCATGAGTGTCCCATAGGAGGAATGGAAACCCTCCGTCATATAGTCCATAGCATAGATTCTATTTACTTTTTGGGAATACATGTCTTAGACTACAGAGCCTCAAATTGCAAATCCCTCTAAGATTTCCAAACTACCCTACCCTATGAAGTACCTGTGTCACTGCCTACCAGCATTTATTCCTTCCTTTCACAGGTCACCCATATATTAGCTTCTCAACCCATACCCTGAGCTTTGGAGATGGCTGATCCTAACCCAATGCCATGGAAGACCTCTGATTTCCTTACTGCAATAATAGGTTCAAGGATTCCATACATGACCTAAGCATGTTGAATCGGGGTGAGATTCAACTTCCTGCTGAAGATGCTGCAACAGAAGCTATCTCCTGCTGAATATAGAAGGTAGCACAGGCCCGAATGCAATTGGCAGTTAGCCACCATGATGGAGTCTGTCTTGAGATGAAGAGGGCACTGCAGATGGCAGAGCTGAGAGGCAGAAATAAAATGAATCCTTTCCAACACTGAATCTTTGGATCAGCCAGCTCCGTGCTGTTTTCCTTTTGTGAGCCAATTAATTGCTACTTTGATTGTTTTAATTTTTTTGAATTGGATTTGCTGTTACTTATGATTGAAAAATCCTAACAAATGCTGTGCCCCTTTGACATGCCTTCATGATTAAGCCATGGGAAGAAGAGAAATATTATGCCATTTGGGCCAACTGGTGAGTCTCTGTTACCTTGCTACGTTGATTTAGAGGGTGGGAGGAGGAAGTCCTAGGCAAAGGCTAATAAATCCTGTGCCATAAGCCTCGTCTGGGAGCTTCAACTTGGAGTCCAGCATTTTAAGTTCCATTGTGAGGCTTCCACTGCAAATGACTGCAGTAACTGGTGTCTCCAATACATCACACATTAGCTTAAGAGTCTGGTGACTAATTTTTATGCCTGGCACACAAAAGTTATGACAGCAGCTTTATCAGACTGCAGATCATGAAGCATTATTAATATGTGTAAGGGAACATGGAGAATGCCTGCAAACCCCAAATACACTGGAGGAGAGCAGCAGCATAGTCTAGGAAGTTACCCAGCACTTCTTGTCTTTATTCCCATGTGTGGCTCTACAATACTCCCTCATGGCCAGTGGAAAGTAGAGTAGCTCTCTCTTTTTTTCCAACAGAGGGTCCCAATCATGTGTAGACAAAAATAAAGCTACTGATTACCATTTATTGATCACTCTCCAAGTGCCAGGCGCTGTCATGAGTACTTCACATGTACGGTCTCACTTAATCCTCATAACATCCTTTGAGGTAGGTATTCTGACGAACTCCTCTTTGGTGATGAGACACAGAGAGGTTAAGGTCACAGAGCCAGTAAGGTCCCATGGTTAGTAAGGGGCAAAGTAGGAATTTAACCCCTGGATATCTGGCTCTCATTTCTTAACCCCGACACTACATTGTCTTAACATCTGTACCACATTTGCTTTTTTACTCCTGGACCTCTCCAATGATTTATGAGAAGAAATTCACCTTTTAAATTATGTATTTTATAAGTGTGTTTATACTTCATGTATACTTTATATACATTATATTCCCTTTATTTGTATTATTGTTAAAAGTGAAAAGCGGGGTGAGCAGATGGCATGGAGGTTAGGGCGGCTGGATCCCACATGGCTGACTCTGTGATTAGAGTCCTAGATCCTAGCTTGAAAAACATGTCAGCCATGTGAGCAAACATGCCCCAGGGGCAGGACTCTCAGCTTTCAGCTACTTATGTAAAGATCCCTGACCTGCAAATAGGTTTCCCTCCTAAAGAAGCTACAGGGCAGAAGCAGCTTTATTTGGAATTTAAAAATCTGATGTAAAAGAACAGTCAGATTTCATACAAGACCTGATCATACCTAGCAGATGTTGTTGTGGCCCATGACTAAACTGAAAAGTCTCATGGTGGATTATATGGTGGACATGGTTGATTTACATCCTTCTCATTTGGGATGAGCATCATTGTGTCAAGATGTTGAGCAGTTTGTGCCATCACGTAGATGAAGATGACTGAATTTGTGCAGAATTGGGGACTAGAGGCCCTAGTAGGAAGTGGTTGCTGTCATCAATAGATGATACATATGTTCTATCAAAAGCATGTCACACTGTGAAAGTCTTGTGACTTGAACTGAGAAGTCATTCCTTCTCAACTCTTTAGAAGGTAAGAATAAAAAAGAAAAAGAAAAGAAAAGAAAAAGAAAAAAAGGATTAGTTCCTGGTACAGGTTACCGTAACATAAAACAACCCAGTGACAGATTTCTGACTCCCCTTTTTTTGGAACTCTTGGGATATGGAGAGAGGGAAAAAGGTCCTTCCTTTGTCTACAGAAGTATTGGGTCATCAAGAGAGTTATGACACATTTTTGCATGAATAAACAGTAAAATATGTCACGACGTTCTTGACGACCTAATAGTTTAATTAGTTTTTCATTTGTCAATACGTTATTTTCTATGTGCGGGGGTGGGGGGGGGTGAGGTTCCTCTTAAATACAGTAAACTACACTTGATAATTATTAACTTTGGGTCAGCTCCATAGCCTAGTGGTTAGAGGAGCTGGATCCCACATGACCAATCATGGTTTGAAATCTGTCCCTATCATTTTGAAAACATGCTGAGAACATGTATATGTGTGCGCCAGATCCTGACAAGATGGGGAAATGGAGGAGAAGGGATTGTGACAAGGCTCCATTGGGGTTGCTTTCCCCCCCTCCCTCTCTCTGTCTCCCTGAATCTATCTGGCAAGTATACATGCCTTCTGGCCAATAAAAAAAATATTATTATTAACCTACTTTCAATAGTCACTGTTTAACCAACTCTATCCCTCTAAGAAAAAAAAAAAAGCCTCCCATTTACCTAGAAGTTAAATAAATCAGGAATTGTCATAAAGAGTAGTTCACTCAGGGCCAGTCTGTGATGTGGTGGTTAAGGAGGCTGGATCTCACATGGCTGTCTGCACAGTTCGGGTCCTGAACTCAGTGGCTTGAGAAACACACTGGACTTGTGTGTGTGCATGCTCAAATTCCCAAAAGCAGGGAAAATGTAAACAGAAAAGATTGCAATGTGACTATTCTCTATGTGGGGGTGCTTTCTTGCTTTCTCTCACTCTTTCTTTCTCTAGTAAGTGCATGTGCTGTCTGGCAAAACAAAACAAAACAAAAAGCAACACAACAACAACAATAAAAATAAAATAACTCACTCTTTCACATTCTTCCATATTAAAGTGAAAACTTGTCTCAATTTTTAGGGTCCTATAAAAGACAGAAGAGGCATTGTTTGGTTGAGGCTAAATATAGTGAGAACAGGTGGTCTGGAGTAGGTTGGCCCTAGGCAGTGGCAGAAGTGGCACTGGGTTATGGTTTGAATATGTTCCCTAAAGAGCACGTGTTGGAAATTCACTTGCCATTGTCACAGTATTAAGAGGTGGAACCTTTAAAGAGGTGATGAGACTATGAGGGTTCTACCATAGTGAGTGGATAAATACCATTAAGGTAGGAATGGGTCTGTTCAAAAAGATGAGTTCAACAACTCTCTCCCTCCCACCTTCTGCCATGGGATGATATGGCAAGAATGCCAGATATCAGCACCTTGATTTTGAACTTCCTAGCCTCTATACTGTGAGAAATGTATTTTGATATTTACAAATTTCCCAGTCTCAGGCATTCTGTCATAGCAGCATAACACAGACTAAGACAAGTAGTCTAAAACATCTAGATCTTTAGCTTTGGTTCATGGAACCAGTCGTTCCCAAGGGCAAAATTTATAGTCAGTCTACCAAGGTTCTATTTGATACGTATGTCCAGAAAAATAGCCTATACTATTAGTGTCTAGTCCATTTCATTGCTAATAACAAAAAAAAAAACCACCTGAAACTGGGTAATTTATAAAATTACCAAGGCTTATTCTTTCCTTCTTCTCCTCCTGGGCTTACTCAGCTCAGGTTGGAGGTCCAAAGCCCAGGAGCCCTTTTTGGTGGAACTCTTCTGGCTACATCACAACAGGATGACAGACAGGAGAGCATGATCGAATTCCATCTGGGTCTGTCTCATTCTCTTTTCTTATAAAAGGGTCTGTCTCATTCCCTTTTGTTATAAATCCCCCTGCCCCAAATACCTAATCACTAATCTCATCCCAAAGGTCCCATCTTTCAACACAATAATTGGATCAAGTTTTCACCGTTTTAATCCTATTACAATGACTCAACACATGAATTGTGGAAGGGCATATTCAAACTAGAGTGACTGGTATTTACTTAAAAGTTCTGCCTCTTTCTCTCTCTTCTAGTGTGTGGGTATGGGAATTAGATGGGCTGGGTTGTTGGCCTCAACATTTGAGGACCTAGAGAAAGGATGCTTCTACCAAGAAAAAGGATGTCTTCTATACAATGGGTCCTGAGACTGACTCTTGACTATCTCAGATTCCTCATGACTCCTGAGGAGAATTCTTTCCTTTTCCTCTTCCTGTAAAAAGTAGTCCATGTTCTTAACTTTGGTTGTAATCACAAATGCTACTACCAATATTTACAGAGGTCTCACAACTCAAGCTGAAATGAGGCTACTGTACCAAGAAAGGACATAGTATTGACAGCAACAATTTTGTAGAGGTGGGACTGATGTCTTCGTGGAAGTAGAGGGCTGTAGTGGCAGCATGGGTAAGCTTAGTGGATTCCAAGGTTTGTGGAAATAGTAGAGCTCTCTAAACTGATGGAGGCTAAGGAGAGCTTATTTTATTTATTTATAACAAAAATTCTGTTTCCTTGAATTCATCTATAAATAAAAAAGCTTATAGGGAGGTAGAAAGTGACTAAACTACTGAAACAGTGGATGGAGCTACAGAAATGCCTTTACATTTTTTAAAAAGTTTATTTCTTCCATGAGAGAGAAAGAGACAGAGAGAGGGATAGAACTCCCAATAGGGTCTTAATGCCATGATCCACCCTCAGTCTTCAGCCAGCCCTGGATCGGGGTATATGCTTGCCCAGCATACACAGAAGGGTCTCTGTACTTGAACCAGAATACCTACCAGGTGAGATTGCCTTGCACTGCAGCACATTCTATCACTCTGCCACCATCTGACCTAAACAAATGCTTTCAATTACTATTTGTGCTATACCATTTTATTCCAAAAATGGTGTAACATAAAGAAACACAAGCTGATGGGACCAGCAGTTAGCGTAATGGCTATGTTGCTGGACTCCCACGTAGTTTACCGTGTTCATGCCCCGGACCCCGTGGCTTAAAATTCACGCTGGGCGCATGTGCGTGTGTGCCCAAGATCCCGAGAGGAGAATGGAGGAGAAGGGATTGTGGCGTGGCCATCGCCCCTGGGGGGTGATTTCTCACTTTCTGTCTCTCTGTCTCTCTCTGTCTGTCTGGTGAGTGCACACGCCCTATAGCAAAAACCTCTAAAAAAAAAAAAAAAAAAAAAAAGAAAGAAAGAAACACAAGCTGAGTAGTTTTCAAGCATGAAACACATTTAGTGATTCCCCAAAAATAGGGAAAGAATTTTTTTTTTTGCCACACCTATGTGAAATTTTTTGAGAAAAGAATTGTCTAGAAGAAATTCTTACGAAGTTCTAAGATTGCTATCTTTTATCAAAGTTTGAAATTGTGGCTATTTCTTCCCGTATATAGCCAGTAAAAGAATTGGGACCAGCAGTTGGCATAATGGCTATGTCACTGAACTCCCATGTAGTTGACTGCAGTTTGAGTCCCAGACCCAGTGGCTTAAACTCACGCCAAGAGTATATGGGTGCGTGCCCAAGATACTGAGAGGAGAATGGAGGAAAAGGTATTGAAGTATGGGAATCCTCCCTGGGGGGTGATTTCTCACTTTCTGTCTCTCAGTCTCTCTGTCTCTCTCTGTCTTTCTAGCGAGATCATGTGCCCTATTGCAAAAGCCTCTCCAAAACAAACAAAAAAGAATCTAGTAATGCTTAGATTTTTTATTTAGAAAAAAAAATGAATATACTTACAACGTTTAGGTAAGAAAAAACAAAATCAAAATCCAATGAAATCTGATGCCAAACAACAATCTAATTGGTAGGAAATACAATCTCAGCTCTATTTTGGGAAACCTTAAGCTCTTCTGCTAGTACAAATGTCCTGGAGCAAGTGTGCAATTCAAAATGATTTGTGAGTACCAAAAGTGGACTGGCAGAACCAGTCTAGTCCAAGTGCAGACACAGGGTGTGCAGTTTTATAGATAATTAAAAAAATAATGCAAGTAAAAAGCCACTCTGCCTTTCTATTGTATTATCACCACACGCTGTGTCGGCTCTGACCCTGCTCTGGTGTTCAGTCTACTACAAGCGTCACATCTCTTGGCAGCAGAGTTTGTTTAAAGATGGCAAACCTACCCATCAGAGTGACTGGGACAGTTTCCACAGCTCCTAACTATTCCTATACTGCCTATCAATAAATATACTTTCTTTTGCTGGATAATTCTGCTTAATGCCTAGGACAGATTTTAAAAACCAATCTCTTAACACAGCCCCGGGGCAGGGAAAGTTCTACTTTGCTTTCTTTGTTTGTATTTTTAAAAGGAAATGGGGAACCAGCTTAGGCCTGATGGTTAAGGCAGCTGGACCCCACATGGCTGACTCTACAGTGCAAATCCTGAACCTGGTGTTTTGAGAAACACAGCAGGTATGTCCAAAATCCTGAAAGAAAGAAGAGATAGAGGAGAAGGAATTGTGTGACCATTCCCAGGGGTGGATGCTTTCACCTCTACCTCTTTCTCTTAACAAAAAAAGATTTAAAAAAAAAGAAAGAAAAAGAAAAAGAAAAATCAAAGCGAGAAAAGGAAATGAATCAGGATAGGAACAGGGGATTTGAAGTAATACATCTTTGTTCTGTGATGGTTAGTTTTATGTGTCAACTTAACTGGGCTAAGCGATACCCAGACAACTGACAAAACATTATTTCTCTGCTTTTCAATGAGTGTTTCCAGAACAGATTAGCATTTGAATTTAAAGACTGACTAAAAAACATCAGCCTCATCAACACGGGAGAGATCCATTGGTGGATGATGCATGGATGGTGAGCATCATCCTTTGTACTTGGAAAACCTGAATGGAACAAAAAAGTGGAGGAAGGTGAATTTGCTATCTGCCTGGAGTAGGACATCCATCTTCTCCTCCCTTCAAATATGTGTGCTCCTGGTTCTTGGTCTTTCAGACTCATACTGAAACTTTGACTCTCCTAGTTTTCAGGCTTTTGGGTTTGGAGTGTAATGACACGGAGAGCTCTAGTGGGCCTATAGCTTGCAGATGGCAATAGAGGGACTCCTTAGCCTCCATAATCACATGAGCCAATCCCTTATAAAAACTCTCTCTCTCTCTCTCTCTACACACACACAGACACACACACACACACACACACACACACACACACATAACAGATTGGTTCTGTTTCCCTGGAGAATCCTAACTAGCCTACACAGTTAATTTTTTCTTTTGAGTTATTTTGCTACACTAGTTAATAATACTTTGAAATTGTATTTAAACAGCAATTCTTGTGAGAACTATCAAGTTAGAGAAAAAAAAAGTGATGGTACTTGTAATACTCTTAAATCACACAAGATTTGAAATATTGTACTCCATTTGAGTCACCAAGTTTGTTAATTACAGTTTGGCTTTATTTTTGTGGGATATGACAGTGTTCATCTGTGATTATATTATTGTTCTGTGGTCTTGTCAGCATAATGTGTTATTGTGTATAATGTGGGTGATGGTGTTTCTTTGACGATAATGAAAAGCTCCTGTGTTTGTAAGATATAATACATTAATTAAACCATGAAGTATTAAGTAATTGTGCACAATGTTAGGCAAGATGTTTACATCGCCCTACAGATGGTCAGGGATTCTGTCTGAGGACATTCTTTCTTGACACTGCCCTTGGTTTTCCATTCAGAATACAGAGAATATTAGAACTAGGTGATTATTTTTTACGATGTATACATAAAAATTAACAAGTTACTAATTCTCAGAAGTTATCCATGGAAGTTCTTTTAGGACTGCAGCATTCAGCAGAGGAAGAAGAATCCCATTTACTGATAAGATTGGGAGCTCCGGGTGGATGCCCTGAAAAGCCAAGGCAGCTCCTTAATGTCCGGCTCCAGGTTGTGCCAAATTAATCATCACAGCCAAATTATTCCTCCCACTGACTACATCAGTATACACACACACATATTTCTGACCCATACATTTTTTTCTTAGCAGTCTCTTTGCATTGCCCTGCTTAGCACATAGTAAGTACACATTAAACATTAATTCCCTTCCTCTGCCATTTTTCCCCCCACCAAATGAATGAACGAACAAATGACGTAATTATTTTCTCTGTTCCAAATCTTGCTTCTGTCCAGGTTTGTCTTGTCCAGATTTGACAAAGCAAGTGCCACTATGATTGTGATAGGCCAGGTTAGTTTGCTGTCTATTCACTCACGTTGACAGCTCAGGGATGAAACTTCTCAACAGGCAGTGTCTTCTCCAATGCTTCTTCCTCCAGCTGGGCTCTTTTCTCCTTAGCTCCTAGTCACAACAACAGAAGGTTTGCTTCTAACCTTCTGTTCTTGCTCCAACTCTAGTTACGTCTTTGCATTCCAGAGGTACTTTTTTGATTCTTTAGGCCCTTGTTAGTAGCGGGTGAAGTTTCCTTTTCAACTGCTGTAGTCTCCATTCTTGATGCTGGGAACTGCTAGTTAAAACCCACCTTCCATTCCCTTCTTGAACTAGTTTTTTTTTGGAAAGGTTTTTGCTATAGGGCGCATGTGCTTGCCAGAAAGACAGAGAGATAGAAAGCAAGAAATCACCCCCCAGGGGGGATGGCCATGCCGCAATCCCTTCTCCTCCATTCTCCTCTCAGGATCTTGGGCACACACGCACACGCGTCCAGTGTGAGTTTAAGTCACTGGATCCGGGACTCAAACCGCGATCAGCTACATAGGTGTTCAGAGACACAGCCATGATGCTAACTGCTGGTCCCCCTCTCCCTGAACTAGTTTTTGCCAGAGTTGAAAAAAGCCTGAGTACAATACCTCTAATGGATTTTGGATCAAACGGGCTTTTCATAGGTAGAGATGAGAGCCCAACTACAATTTATTACATCAATTCTGAATCGTATGTTCCTGTAGACTCAATTATTGTCTTAGAAATAGACTTTTCTGGGGGAACAAAACCCATTTATAAATTAAAAACCCTCTGATAATTCACATATACTCTAGGCTGTTCACTCTAGGCTATCTCAATAGCACCAGTAAGGGCTCCATGTTCAGAACACAGGTCAGAATGCAAACATCAAAGCAATGCATTCATAGATAGTAACATCCCACCTTGACATTTATCAAGGAGGCACAGATACTAGAACTTGTGGGGGAAATTTGCAGGTGGAAGGAGGAGTGAGGACTGGAGCCTGTCATTAGACCCTCCTAGTCAGGCAAGGCAAAAACTGGAGTTGAACTCAAGAAGGAGCAGGGAATGGTTACTGTCAGTTGGGGACTGGGGAAAGTATAGGAAGCCCCCAACAGGTAGGGACTCCATGGTGGCGAGGATAGACCACATGATTATTAGAAAGTACAGTTGCCAAGAGCAAGGCATCTGTCCAAGGCTGGGATTGACTGAGAGCTTAAGCATGATTTCAAGAATGAAGCAGGATCTCCAGCTGGGACCAAAGAGAAGTTGTATTATGTGTTGCAATATGTGTCAGGAGGGGAAAGATAAATGCACTGGGGGAAGCGATGCTTCCTGAGGCACAGGAACTCCACCATCAGAGTAAGTTCCAAAGTAGGGCCCCGGAAGAGAAGCCAGATGCTAGTGGTGAATATTCACATTCCGGGCCCAACCTGCACCTGCATGTTGAGCCGGTCCCCTGAGGACAAGGAATGATTGACAGATCTTCATTATTTCTAGCACATAGCCAAGAACCAAGCACAAAGCATCCGGCTTTCCTTTCCGTTGCTTGGCAACCACCACCTCCTTGATTACGCTGAGTTGTCGTAGTTTTTCCGTAGCTATCTACCCTGAAACCAGGTACAGGAGCTTTCAAGGAATAAGGCAAAAGTCTGGCTGTTCAACCAAATACAAGCTGACTCGCAAGTACATGCTTAGTACAGGGAGTTCTGAGCACAGTGGCAACAAGAGTGATTTCATTCTGAAAATGAACGTGGAGTAAGAGAGGGCGGAAGGCCAGAAAGAAATTCTACTGATTCTGCAAATCACAGAATTATCAGAAAGACAGAGAGAAAACAAAATAAATAAAAGTGCCAGATAAAGTTATTTTAATTATTATATATTAAATGTATGTTAAAATAAAATTTCTTCATTCTTTTTCTAATATGAAAATTATTTCATTCTGCCAATCATGGAAAAAAGCACGTAGCTTGCCATTTGAAAAGTCTAAAAATTCTATATTAAAATGGTCATAGATGTTTCTCAAGAATTTCAATAATTGAATGTTAACATTTAAAACTGTTGGGAAATTCTGTTTCCTGCATGGTAGAACAAAGACCAAGGCATCAATCAAATGGCATAATGCTAAAAACAATTTGGAAAGTCAAAGGCGATATCTAAAAGTTCTTTTTCTACAAAAAGGTCATCGGCTGAAAAACATTCTACCTCTAGTGATTAAGCCCAAATCTGGTGGGACTGTGCTTAAGAAAAGCCTGTCTGTTAAAGCCTTTAAATTGTATGTTTACCAACCACAGGCTGCTGAAAAATATCCCTGTGTATTTTTCTTCTTTTAAATCAGGAATGCTCAATCTTCTTTTATGACTACATATCACTGCTACTCCCACCCAAATTAACAAAAGTTCTCATATGAGGCAAATAACATAAACAAACAAACATAATAACTCTTTTAGTCTTGGTGGATTTAAAAAAATCTTTTTGTTTAAGCAGAGTTTTTTTTTTTTTTTTTTTTTTGAAGAGGTTTTGCTAAAGGGTGCGTGCGCTCGCCAGACAGAGAGAGACAGAGAGACAGAAAGCGAGAAATCACCCCCCGGGGGGGATGGCCACGCTGCAATCCCTTCTCCTCCATTCTCCTCTCGGGATCTCGGGCACGCACGCACACGCGCCCCGTGTGAGTTTAAGCTACCGAGTCCGGGACTCGAACCGCAGTCAACTACGTGGGAGTCCAGTGACATAGCCATTACGCTAACTGCTGGTCCCAGTAGAGTTTTTTTTTTTTTTTTTTTTTAAATCATTTTACTTATCTATTTATTCACTGTGGCATAACTGAAGGAAAAAAAAAACTTTCAGGTCACATTATCTCTATGTCTTAGTGATTTTCTATTGCTATAATAAAATATGAGACTGGGTCATTTATAAAGAAGAGAGGTTTATTTATCTCACAGTTCTGCAAGTTAGGAGGTTCAAGGATGGGTGGCTGTATTTGGCAGCTTCTGGTGAGAGATAAGTGCTGCATCAAAACATTAGGGAGGCCCAGCTGTGGTGGCACACAGGAAACACCACTATTCGGAGACTGGGCACTGCATGGGAGGTCCAGGTTTTGTTTTGGGCCACCCTGAACATGCTGGTTGTAGTTATGTGTACCAGGAACTTCAGCTGATCAGGAGGCTGGTGTGGGAGCACTGTGACATAGTGAGACCTGGTCAAAAACTCCTCTATTAGTCCAGCCACTGTAGTGTAGCAGTAGTGCAATGCTGTGCAATGCTGGAAGTTAAATGGAAGAGCAGGGTTTTGCTCTCTAGTTTATCTGCACATGCTAGGAATGTGTGTGCATGTCTGTGATCCTAGCTGCCTAGGAAGGCTGGGGATTGCAATATGAGATCCTGTTGAAGGCTTGTCTCTCACTGAACAAATAAGTAAATATTCTTTTAAAAATCTGTCTGTCTCTGTCTTTCTTTTTTTCTTTTTCTTTGTTTCTTTCTCTTTTCTTCCTTCCTTCCTTTATTTCTTCTTTCTTTCTTTTTCTTTTTCTTTCTTTCTTTCTTCTTTCTTTCTTTCTTTCTTTCTTTCTTTCTTTCTTTCTTTCTTTCTTTCTTTCTTTCTTTCTTTTCTTTTTCCCTTTCTTCTCTTTCTTCTTTTTCTTTTTCTTCTTTCTTTCTCTTTCTTCCTTCCCAACATTGCAACAGAGGGACCATACCTCAACGTGGGTTCTGATGGGAACAACCATGTCTAAACCATAGCATTATAGTCTGGTACAACTGGCAGGAGGGGAAGGGGATGAGGAACATGGAAGGATGGAAGGAGGAACAGAAGGTAGGAAAAAAAGACAGTGAGGAACTAGGAATAACATGAGAGAGAGAGAGAGGCTCCTCAGAAGGGTCAGCCGTCATTGGTTCTCCTCTCAGCCTCAAGGCAATCAAGGCACATATGTCTGAGAAAATTATTGCTATAACCATCCCTTGATTTTTTTAAAAGAATTATTTATTTAATTTAATTTATTATTATTATTATTATTTTAATTTGCTATAGGGCATGTGCACTCACCAGAGAGAGAGAGAAAGTGAGAAACAAACTGCAAGGTCTGAGACTTGAACCACAGTCTGCCAGGTACCCCAACCACCACGCCACCTGCTGGCCCCCAATATTTTTCCTTCTTGTAGTAGACATTATTGCCTGGCAGGACCAGTAGTTGGAGTAATGGCTATGTCACTGGACTCCCATGTAGTTGACTGCAGGTCAAGTCCCAGACCCTGTGGCTTAAACTCACGCCGAGTGTGTGTGTGTGCATGCCCAAGATCCCAAGAGGAAAATGCAGGAGAAGGGATTGCGGCGTGGCCATCCCCCCTGGAGGGTGATTTCTTGCTTTCTGTCTCTCTGTCTCTCTCTGTCTTTCTGGTGAGCGCATGCGCCCTATAGCAAAAACCTCTCCAAAAAAAAAGAAGAAAAGAAAAGAAAAGAAAAAAGAAAAGAAAGAAAAAAGAAAAGAAAAGAAAAGAAAAGAAAAGAAAAGAAAAGAAAAGAAAAGAAAAGAAGAGAAATTATTGCCGGGCTTCTTTCTGAAACTTCAAAGTTTGTTTCCTCACGAAATTACTATGTTCTCACCCTCCCCATCTTTTCCCTCTGCTGAGGAATCATCTAAGGAAGAATATAACTAACTTAAAAATATTTGAAGGATTGGTCAACTTACATACCTATAAGTCCCAAAATTCTTCCTCTCTCCCTTTGAAATTATAAGTCAGAAAATGAATTAAAGTTATGTCAACTGAAATACTATATCTGGATGTTTTTTTATTAATAAACTAATTTTCATTCCTTATTAAAGTAATAAACATGGATGGCTAAAAATTCAAATAGCATTAAGAGGTTTATAATAAAAAACAGTTGTCCTTTAACCAAGTTTCTTCTTAGCTGCCCCCAACCCCCATCCTAATACAACCCACTTCCAGGAGGCAGCCTCTGGCAGTTGGTTTAGTTGTTAAGTTGATGCTTTTCTCCATATTTAAAACTAATATCCGAGGAGATTTCCAAAAGTTCATGGAGAAATAGAATGAATATATATTTTTATTTTGGTCCTAAAAATGTTGAAATTCATGTGTTATTTTTATCATAATATGTACTTTCCATTAACTTTTTGGAAATCTCCCCATACTCGCTGTTTATTGATTTATCAGTTTTACATATTATCTCTTGATTTAATTATTGTGTGCATAATTTAACTTTTTAAAAATATGCATCACTTTTTTTAAATTTAATTTTATTTATTCATTCATTTATTTTAATTTGACCAGAGAGAGAGAGAGGGAGAGAAAGTGGTAAAGCAAGCCACCAGGTCCAGGACTTGAACTGTGGTCAGCCATGTGGGAGTGCCCAGCGCCTTAACCACCATGCCACCTTCTGGTCCCCTAAAAATATGCATCACCTTTTAAAAACATTCCTTCTCCTCCCAGTATAGCTATTTAAATAAGGTATTAGTCTTCCTTTACATTATAATAATTATTATGTATAATTATAATTAACAATAAGTAATTGTTATAATTGTTCACTATTGAGGCAAATTAAATTCTCTGTGTGTGTGTTTTGGTTTCTCCCATAATAGAACTTTCTTTCGATGTCTGGTCATCTTTGATTTTGTTCATACTGAAGTGTGAAATCCTGAGTCTGCTCTGTAGTACAGTGGTTGAATGCTGTATGGAGGGAGCAAGATCCCACATGGCTGACTGTGGTTTGAATCCTGGCCTGGTGGCTTGACAATTGTGCTGGGTGCATGTACACACATATCAAGGGTCTGAGGGTTCAGAGGAATGGAGGAAAGGGGGTTGGAGCATGACCAAGTCTCATTGGGGGGCACTTGTTCTCTCTTTCTCTTACACACACACATCTTTTGCCATTAAAAAAAATAGCGAAGTACTAAAAATCTGAATTGAAGCTCCACGTGTTGGGTGCACTTGCCAGATTTGTGCTGTGAAACCACTAAATACCATTTGGGGAAGTCTTTGTTTCTGGGTATTCAGTTTTTCCAGAAGAGAATTCTGTAATTATTATCCACCATGGGATCCTGTTGAGGGCACTTGGCTATATGTTCATTCAGGGTTGGGTATTATGTGTCCAGCCATCCCCATAATCCTGAAGAGAGAAACTCCCTCTCATCAAGGGAGTGAACTGGGTGGCAGTTACAGCAGCAGGCATTCCCTGGCTTGTGAAACATCCCTCTGATTTTTGCCTCCAGGGTCACATTGCCTCCTCTTCTCTGTGTTTTTCCTTCTTAGTTTGGCTCAAATCTCCATCTGCCTTTCTAAGAACACTTGGATTTAGGGTTTACCTGGATAATCCAGGATGATCTTCTCATTTCAAGAGACTCAATTATATCTGAAAAGACACCCTTTTCAAATAAGGGAACATTTACAGGTTCTGGGGATGCGAATGTGGGCCACCATTCAACCTACTATAAGAGCCAACGCAAAAAATACATTATTTTCTCTTTTTTCTTATATTTTGCTCTGTTATGTTTTTAACTCACTGTGTAAGAAATAAGTTATGGTGATTTCCATAAAGATCTCTGAAGCTGATATTAAAATTTGAGGCTTCTGAAATAAAATTTACATTATGTAAGTCCCTCATGTTTACTGACAAAAATAGATTTCATCTAAGATGCTAAACATAATCAAATTTTAAGAGTTGCCTAGAACACTGTAATGAGAAAAATTCTGAGGTGTGTTCCAGTCAACAGGAAAGAATACTGTGATTGATTAGCAATGTCTACCTTAGGCCAATGAGGGGGAGTGGCAGAATATATGCCATAAATTTGTGATTCCCAAATGTAATCTCGCTAGCCTTGTCTAGTTAAGTGACTGAATCTAAAGTCGTACAGAGATTCATAGAATATATCTGCACTTCTAAGATAAATACAACTGAATCAAATAAATGGAAATACATACAAGTTTGCTCACTGAAAAATGATTTCTAAAAATTTGGAGCCCTTGCATACCCAGTTTCAGGAGAACTAAATAAGTTACACATAAACAGAAATAACATTTCAAGGAAAGTTCATATGTGATACATTCTAGTTAAATTGTCAGAACATAGGCAAATTTCTTGTGTTGAAATATCATTATTATTACCTGTCTTTAGAAATCTATTTTCTTACCCCCTACGAAATAGATTCTGTTATCTCATTAAATCTTTAGAAATCAAAATTTATTCTAGATATGGCCAGCTATGGTGAAGAATAATGTCATTTTTGGCAATTTAGTCAGTTTCATTAACTTTAGATATGTGCTTTCCTTTTTTCTTAGATTCAAGTTATCACTTTTTAAGAATAGCTTTTTACCTGGGACCAGCAGTTAGTGTAATGGCTATGTCACTGGACTCCCACGTAGTCGACTGTGGTTCGAGTCCCAGACCCGGTGGCTTAAACTCACGCCGGGCGTGTGTGCGTGCGTGCCCAGGATCCCGAGAGGAGAATGGAGGAGAAGGGATTGCGGCGTGGCCATCCCCCCTGGGGGGGGGGGGGTGATTTCTCGCTTTTTGTCTCTCTGTCTCTCTCTGTCTGTTGAGCGCATGCGCCCTATAGCAAAAACCTCTCCAAAAAAAGAGAAAAAAAAAAGAATAGCTTTTATCTTAGTAAGTTGTGTAATTACCTACAAGGCCAGCCAAATTTTCACATTTTTGTATGGTATATTATTTATTACTACATAGAAAATTATCCCAAAATAGCAGCTTAAGATAACAAATATTTACGATCTTACAGTTTCTGTGAGTTGGCAATCTGGATGAGGCTTAGCTGGGTGTCTCCGGCCTGAGGGGTAGGTCTCAAAAGATCTCAGTCAAAGTCTTGATCAGTGCTATAGATACTTCTAGGCTCTGCTGGGTTTCCAAACTCACTCACAAGGCTGTTGTCGGGCTTCACTGGCTGCTGTCTGATGACATGACTTCTTTGCCATGTCAGCCTCTCATAAGAGTTCAAATTTGCATTTTCCAGAATAAGAACAGAGAGAGAGAAGTAATAAAGCTTTTGTGTAACATAATCTCAGAAGTGACATCCTGTAACTTTTGTCATCTTCTGTTATTATAAGGGGTCATTAGGCCCAGTCCATACTTGAGGAGAGAGGATAACACAGAGTGTAAAGACCAAGAGGCAGGGATCCTGGGGAACAGGTTAGAGGCTTCCTGCCACTATGGGAAAGTCTGTCTGCTTCACTCTTCATGTTTCAAGTGGTGAGGGAAGACTGCACCATATTGTGATTGGGAGAATGGTTTTGAAATTGGAAAACATTTTTGCCAGAGCCCTAACCCTGGGGTGGGAGAGTATTCCCTTTTACAGAAATATTGTAGGTGATCATGTTATTTCTCACCATTGGTGCTCCGTTCTCTACCCTCATCATGGTTCACTGTGGGAAAAATAAAAGTCACTTCACTAATTTTAGGCTTGTCCACGTGACCCGCTTTAATCACTAGAACTTGGGGGGAAGGGATATTATTCAAGTTCTGAGTAGATGCTTTTAGGGGCATCATGTGTGCCCACTTAGTCCCTTCATACTCCTGCCTCTCAGAACAAGAAACACTGAATGAGAGACACAGACACAGACCTCCACCAGAATCAGGCTTAGGTGGGAGGAACCACAGCCATCCTGCAGACCTGGAGGAGAGAGAGATGCATTTGTTGTAATCCTCTGAGATATTTTTTGGGGGGTGAGGGGCTTATTGCTGTAGCAAAAGTTGATTGATGCAAGTGGAGATAACAGCTAGAACAAACATTCCAAAGAGCACGTATGACTTTCAGTATTCTGTTTCCAGATTCTGCAGAGACTAATTCCCATGAGCCTTCAGTAAAGCCACACATACACACAAACACACGCACATGTATATGTACATATGCACAGACACATACAGATACATACACATACACACATATACCCCTACTTTTTTTGTAACCAGTATTTCATGCTGTTATATTTAAACTTGGAAAATGTCTAGTTTTCCACAGTTTTTGATATATTTCACCTCTCTTCACAACTTTCAGTATGGTTTACTTTGTAACCTAGATAGTTGTTATCAAATCTAAATAATGAAAGAGAAGACTTTTTAAATGAAAAATATGAGTGCTGAATGTTATTAACTCAGCAGGGTGGCTGTTCAGAGAGTTCCATGATTGTGTTATATCCCTGAACACAAAGGAAAAAACATAAAAGAGATTTTGTAAACAACATATTGCCTCCAAATATCTCTGGGAACACTGATGTAAGTCAAGCAATTTTATTCTTTATCTGAAAAAGTAATGTTCAACAATGTAGGAGACACTCATTTTAGTGGTTGACTTTTTCTTTGAATTTTGTTTTCAAAGACAAGTCAAGGGCTGCAAAACGATTTAAAACTGCCAGATCAGAAATCATCTTGAATATATTAATAGCACTTGGGTTATTCAGGTATATTTTGCATTTGTGTAGTGTGTGTGTGTGTGTGTGTGTGTGTGGTTTAAGTATTATCCAGAGTTACTGCTAGGGCTTCCAAAATGCAAAATTCATTCATTTATTATTATTAATTTTTTTTTTTTTTTTTTGCCACAGGGCACGTGTTCACCAGAGAGAGAGAAAGAGAGAGAGAGAATGAGAGGGAGAGGGAAAGTGAGAAATCATTCCCCAGCAGGCATGGTCATGCCGAAGTCCCTTCTCCTTCATTCTTCTCTCAGGATCTTGGGCATGCACATGCGCCCAGCATAATTTTTAAGCAAATGGGTCTGGGACTCAAACTGCACCTTTGGCCATGTGGGATTCAGTGCCTTAACCTCCATACCACCTGCTGGCACTTTTTCATTCATTTTTAAGGTAGGGTCTCACTATGTTGCAATCCTCCTGCCTCAGCCTCCCAAGTAGCTGGGACTCAGTCACGTGCCATTGTGCTCAGCCTTCAGGTTAGGCTGGGAAGCAAACTGAGCCTTCCATGGGGCCTCAGCCTGTGGAGCACCAGTGTCTTACCAGAGACAGCACCATGGCTGGGCTCCCACATTCATTTATTGATAGCTTAGTCTCCTGATTGTGACCTAATGGATTAATTGCTACATTACATACATGTCATATAACATAATTCATGAACAGAAACAAAGGTGCTGTATTAAACGTCACATTAGAGGGGCCAGGAGATAGTGTAATACTTATGTTGCTGGACTCCCACATAGTTGACTGCAGTTTGAGTCTGGGACGAAGGGTTAAAACACACATGGGATGCATCACATGCATGTACATGCGTGCCCAAGATCCCGAGAAGAGAATGGAGGAGAAGGGATTGCGATATGGCCAGCCTCCCTGGGGGGTGATTTCTCACTTTCTGTCTCTCTGGTGAGCATGCACACCCTATAGCAAAAATCTCTCTCTCAAAAAAAAAAAAAAGTCGCATTAGAAAAAAATTATTCAAATGTTAAATTAAAACCTGTGGTTAGAGAACCAGCAGTTAGCGTAATGGCTATGTCTCTGGACTCCCACGTAGTCGACTGCGGTTCGCGTCCCGGACCTGGTGGCTTAAAACTCATGCCGGGCGCATGTGTGTGCATGCCCAAGATCCCAGGAGGAGAATGGAGGAGAAGGGATTGTGGTGTGATCATCCCCCCTGGGGGGTGATTTCTCACTTTGTGTCTCTATGTCTCTCTCTGTCTGGGGAGTGCACGCGCCCTATAGCAAAAAAAACTCTCAAAAAAAAAAAAAAAAAAAAAAAAAAAAAAAAAAAAAAAAAAAACCTGGGTTAGATGGTCAGTGAATTAATGTAATAGAGATCCATTTCCATTTTCTAAGTTGTGATGCTCTGTGAATCATCTTCTCCCTAGAACTTGAATTATTTTCTGCAAAATTTTTAAATTTCAGTATGAAGAGAATAATTTAGACCAAATACAATTGATGAAGTCTTCCATTTCTTTTTTTGCTCCACCTCTGTCCTTCCATTCTCTTTCTGCCACTGTCATTACAACACTGCATGTTGCCAGTCCCCCACTCTCCCACCCCCAATCTGCTTGTAACTCATATTGCCTACCTCTTCTCTTACTCACGAAGTGTTCACATGACTTTTTTTTTACATTGCAGCTGTGATAATAGCAGTGGGAAAACAAAACAAACAAAAATGAAAGGGCTACATTTCAAATTTTCTGAAGACAAGGTTTTTCTATGTAGAAGCTAAGTCTCACAATAGAACAAAAGGAACTCGAGGACTGGCCCTGTAGCCTGGCGGTTAAGGGAGCTGAATCCCACATGGTCTATGGCAGTTTGAATCCCGGACATGGTGACTTGAAAAACATACCACGTATATGTGCGTGGGTGCCCAAAATCAAGATACAAGGGAGAAATGGAGAAAAGATTGAGGCATGATTACACCCCATTGGGGAATGCTTTCTCCCTCTCCCCCTTCTGTTTCTCTGTCTCTCTCTCTGGCAAGCATATGCACCACCCTCTGGCAATAAAAAAATGAAAAAACTGAAAAGGAACTGGAAATATGAGTGTGTTGTTTTTCTTTATTTAATCTGAAATACACATATCCAACAGGAATATTAATCAGCTGTTTCTAATAGAATAAGAAAACGGGCCAAAATAAATCAAAGTTCCACAGAGCTATTCTTAATTGTCTTCTCATTGCATTAGCTTTTAAAATTATAAAATGGTATTACATTTTTTTTTTCAAATGAAGTATAGACCAATCTGTCTAATTATTTTTTTCAAATTAGTTTGCTATAATGGTTTAATTGCAGACTGACATACATTCTTTAGTTAATTTTGGAGAAAAGAATTTGAATTGCTGACTTTTCTTCATTCATTCATTCATTTATTTAAAACATTTACATATATTCGACACTTAAAAACGAAACAAAACAACAACAAAAATACGTTTAAAGCAAAGGTCAGATAATACCACTTTAAAAACAATCAGCTTCTCTTTTTTTTTAATTTTTAATTTTATTTTTTATTTTGCAAGCAGCTTCTCTTGCTCATCAGGGTAGATATGTTAAAACTATGTTCCCTCATTTTTTTTTTTTTTTCTTTTTCGGAGAAGTTTTTGCTATATGGTGCATGCACTTGCCAGAAAGACAGAGAGAGACAGAAAGCAAGAAATCATCCCCCAGGGGGATGGCCATGCTGCAATCCCTTCTCCTCCATTCTCCTCTCGGGATCTTGGGCATGCACGCACATGCACCTGGCGTGAGTTTAAGCCACCAGGTCAGGACTTGAACCGCTGTCGACTACATGGGAGTCCAGCGACACAGCCATTACACCAACTGTTGGTCCCCCTCATGGCTTTTTTCTAACCTCTCTTTTGCAATTATAAAATTCAGTGATGATCCTCGAACATTGTTATTACTATATTTTGAGTAATTTAATCCTCAGATAGGAGCAACGTGTTATTGCGAATGAAAACATTAAGGTACAAAGAAGGAAACTGACTTAGTTCAAGTTATTTAACAACCAACATGCAAAAGAGCTTAAGCAACAGAATTATCCAGGTGTGAAGTCTGAAAGCAGTTTGATAAATGCCTTCCACCAGGGTGAAGGCAAGAACTGTATAAATTCAATAAAGCAAATTATTTCCACAGGAAGAATGCACACAGGGAGGGTGTTGAGAATATTTTTGTCACCTAGGTATCTTATTTTCCCAGACAATTAGCAAAAAGAGACCATGTGATCATCCCCCCCCCCCCACCCCTTGTTTTGCAAAGACTGCTTCCAACCCAAAGATAAGTATTTTGGGAGACTGTCAGGTCTTGGCAGGTGAACGGGAGCTGTGTTCTGTAAACAACATGGTCATCAAAGAATAAAAGTGCATACGTTATAAATTCTTTACTATTTGACTCAAAGAAAAAAAAACTGAAAGAATGAATAAGTTGAATCATTGGTACTGAGTTTATTCAGAAAAATAAAAAGATCATTAGCTCAACAAAGTATGATAGTTGTTATTCAGCTCTTTCCTGAAACTCAATGTGGGCCAGTCTCAACTTCACCAGCTGTAGCAATTCAAGCTCATTCTTACTTGATTCAGGCAATTTTGCAATAAGATAGAATTAAAATAAGGTAGCCTTTTCCATTTCCTGTTGTACCCCTCTCCCCAACAATCAAACTATCAGAACAGCAAAATAAAACCAAAACAGTCTCCCAATAAGGCGATTTTATGAGTTTCCTCTCTGTCATTATTCTCTTTTGGCCAAGCAATCTTTTTTTTGACAACAGGGTATTTATCTTCCTTGCAATGTCTGGATCCATGGGTTTATTCCATCTACTGTAGTGATAATTTAGCTAGATAAAAGGGATAGGGAGAGTCCATTTTGAAAGTCAATTTGTAATTTTTGCATTTTAAACTTTCCTCATCCCCAAATCCATTTCAGGTGGATTAAAAGATTGGCTAAAATATCAAAGCTTAAAAAATCAGAATAAAATAAAATTTATTTAACAGCTTGCAGACTACACATATTTCTACAAATTTTAAGTTTAGAAAAATAGATAAAATAATAAAGGAAAATACTGACAGATTTTAATGCATAAAAATAATAGCATTTGCACATAAAATACAAAATAATAATTAACTCTATTTCATAGAGAGTTTGTGGAGAGTCCCTTCACTCAGGTATCACTAGTTTTTCTATCATTACTCTTATTATACTATAAAGACTTTTATAATACACTTTATAAAAAACATCCCAGTGGCAATCATATTAAATGACTAAATCATGAATCAAAATAAATGATAGAAGTCTGAAAAATGAGAAAAAAAATACTTTAAGCCTTAAATAGCTAATCAACAAATGCCATGAATAGTCAGTTTTTGTGAGATGAGAGGCAACTACTGGATAAACATGGGAAAACATTCCAGTCTCATTCGTAAACAAAAGAATGCAAAACAACCAGTGAGATGCACTTATTTTGTTACTGAATTTTTTAAAAATACGATAATTATACACAGTACTGGAGAGCATACAGAAGAGTGGACTCTAGTTCATTCTAATGATGGTAAAAATTGCTTCCTTGTTTTTGGAGCCTGTGATGGCACTATGGATCAAGAGCTACAAAAACGTTTATTTATGCGTTCTGCCAAGATGACAGATTAGTCTGGGTTGCAAACGCTTACCCCACAAAAGCACTTCTGGAACCACCATAGAAAAGAGAGCAAGAGATGGATTCCAGTGAGGTAGGAAACAGGGACCCTAAAAATGTAGCTAGGGTATGGGCCCAAAATGGTATTATAAAATGGCTAAGTTCTGATATGGAGGCAGTGGTGGCTCAGTGACTGACTTAGGCAGCATGACCTGTTGCAGAAAACCAGACGCTGAGGAACCGAAAGCAGCACTTGGAGAGATTAGGAGCACAGTTTATTACGCTGGCAGGAATGGAGGAGTTAGCACTCTGAATCCCCGGCCCTGACTGGGGGTTGGACACGGTCTTTTATGAGGTAATTGAGGAAGGAAAGATCTCAGGATGTTAGGAATGGGGAATGGGCCCAAAACCTGCCCTAAAAGGAAGGAGGGAGAGAAGCAGAAGTCTAATCTATTTAAGGCACTAATCTATTCAAGGCTTTCTGGTTACCCTGTAGCTCTGGGGAGGGTCGGTAAGTTTGCTGAGAAACTTCAGGCAGCTATTAGCCCTGAGTTATTCATGAATTCAGGGTCCTTACATATCAGACATAGACCTAAAACAAAGGATTTTTTCATGCCCCACCACATTTCAGAAAGAGGTAAGATAATGGTTTTCATGGTCCAGATCTTCAAGTAAAGAATCTCCAGATCTTCTACCCACTCCAAAACTAGGATAATTGGGTCCACCTAGCATGTGCCCCTCCCTACCAGGAAGAGACGCATGCACAAGGCCCACCTAGAACCCAAGTCTGGACAAAGCACTTCCTGACCCACATAAAAACCCCTTGCCACAGTTCTTCCTTGGCAACCCATTTTCAGGGACCTCTCCCTTCTTGGGAGCTCTGTTTTTCCTTCCCTCTCCTTTAATAAACTCCCTGCTTTGTTAATAAATTCTCTGCTTTGCTAATAAAACTCCCCGCTTTGGTATACCTATTCTTTGTATCTGTGACTCTAATTCTTCCTGAGTGTGGGACAAGAACCCGTGTGTCACTGTGAGTGTGGGCCCAATCACCCGTGGGCCCCCACGTTCCTGTGTCATCAGGAGCAATAACAAATACGAACAACAATTAAAAAAACATAATGAAAAATCCCTAGAAGACCATAGCCTGTCCTAAACAGTAGGGGTTGGATGGTTCGGCCTGGAGTGGAGGGCTGCTGCAGTTGGCAATGGAAGGAGAGGTTGGAGAAAGCATTCTGGGCTCTGCTCGGTACTCTCCCTCTCTTTTTGCTACAGGTGCATGTGCTTGCCAAAGGGAAAATGAGAAATCACCTCCCGGGGGTATGGCCATGCCACAATTGCATGTACACATGCTAGGGATGTTCTTCGAACCATAGGTCCACCATGAAATTGACCACGTGGGATCCAGCGCCTTAACCTCCTTAACTTCCTTACTGGCTGGCCCCCTTACCTCTCCTTTGAGTTGCCTTGGAACTATCATTAACTGCTCTTTCACTTCTGACACTGGCGCCCTGAGGACAAAATCCGAGCTGTATTAAAGTCCTGCTGGGAAAACATGTTAATGAAAGAGGTCATTGTCAGTCTTTTGGCATCGTTTTTTTCCATACCCTTAGGACGAGTACTTCTCCCTAATCCCTAAAATTCGGAGGTAAAGCCTGGCAGAGCAGCAGGGTGCAGCTGTGGTTCTGTGTGCCTGAGGCTCTCCACCCTTGACTACCTCTGATCCTTAAACATTCTTGGAATACACAGACTTAGGGTGTTCTCTGGTGCATATTTAACACAGAGAATAGCTGATACCCAGGAGAAGATGAACTCAAAGGCAAAGTAACTAGCAGCTAAAGAATTCATCTATCTTCTAAACTATCTTTTAAAAAATAGATCACAAACTAGACAATATTTATTACCCGAGTTAGAAATATTACAAAAGAAATTCTGAAAATTTAAAACAAGCCTGGGATAGATGTAGAGAAAGATTACCAAGCAAGATAATACAGTAGAACTTCAGAAGTGCTTTCCTAGAAAGCAGCAAAACATGATAAAGAAAGCCCACAGGTGGTGGGGTGATTAAGGCAACTAGATCCCACATGGCCAGCTGCAGGGTTTTGAGTGCTGAACACAATGGCTTGAAAAACACCCTGGCTGTGTGTGTCTGTGTGCCTGCCCAAAAATCCTAAGAGGAGAGTGGATTGCAGTATGGCTATCCCCAGGTGTGTGTGTGTGTGTGTGAAGGGATGGGTGTGGGGAGGGGCTTTCTCACTTCCTTTCTCCTTTTCTCTTTCTCTGTCTCTCTCTGGTGAGTGCATGCACACAATAGAAATTTTTATAAAAAATAAACAATGAAAAAGAAGTGATAAATGAAATAGAAAACCTTAAGAAATGTGGAAGGGTAGAGCCAGTATCTAAATAGTAGGAGGCCCGAAAGGAGGAGAAAAAAATAAAAATAAAGAGAAATATTTTTTTTAAATTGTATAAGTTAAAATAAAAGAGAAAATACTTCAGATGGAAAAGCGAAATAAAAAATATTCAGACCTAATAATGTGGTTTTAAAATAAAAGAAATGGGCCAGCAGGTGGCACAATAGTTAAGGTGATGTCCCACATGGCTGACCATGGGTTGAATCCCAGATTCAGTGACTGAAAATTACGCCATGCATATGTGCGTGCATGCCCAAAATCCAGGGGGAGAATGGAGGAGGGGAAGGGATTGTGATGTGGCCACCCCCCTTGGGGGAGATGATTTCTCACTTTCTCTGGAGAGCACATGTACCCTCTGGCAAAACCTAATATAAATAAATAAATTTCTTTAAAAAGAATAAAAGAAAGAAATACCATATTCATATATATTGGATTTCTCATACACAAAATGAGATGTAAAATGATAATAAAAGTAATATTTTTGAAGTAGTAAATGAAGAACTTAAATACTAGAGTTTTATATTTAGCCCATTGTCAGATTTGAATGTATAATAAAAATAGTCTCATGTGTACAAGAAGATACCGCATGTGTACTGAGAAGGTAAATCACACAAAGATTCTCACTGAAAGCGCCTGTAGAGAAAGACCAAGAACTCTAGACTCTAAGGCAAGAGATATGGAAAGTATCAACTACCAAATAATTTAATCTTAATTTATTAAGATTAAGATTTTCATTTTAATCTTTAAAAGTCAGAACTAAAGAAAACTAAAGCCAGAGCTAAATAAAATGAAAGAAATCACATTCATAGTAAACAAAAATTAAAATTATAGATATTACTGACTTGATAAGCAGGGGATGAGGTGGGAGTACCACATGGACATGAAAGTATTTTAAATTATTTTCTTTGTTGGGATTAAGTAATAGTTATTGACATGCTTAAGAAATCAGCAGGGATAAATAAATTTAGGCATGGGTATTAAGTTAAAGACCGACACCAAAAGAAAACCAAACAATGTATAATTATAAAATAAAGAAAAATTACTCAAACTCTCTGATGGAAAATAGAAAAAAAGAAAAAAGAAACAAAACTAAAGCATAGTTAATGGATACCTATCAGATAATGGAAACAAATCCTAATATATCAAATTAAAATTGTGTGAATGGTTAAAGAAATCAATTAAAAAACAGATTTGGATTAGCTTTTTCTTTCTTTAAATTCAACAATAGCTTGCCTATAAGAGGCACATCTGACACACAAAGTTATAAGAACTTATATAAAGGTGAAAAAATACCATATAGGAAACACATATGAGAAAATAGGAAGCTTAGGCAACAATGTTAATCATTTAGGAAGTAAAATCTTTCAGGCAAAAAGAATACAAGGACAAAAAAGTATCATATTCTTGTAAAAAGTAATTTAGGACTATAAAATTTAAACTTTAGGCAATTATGTAGCCTTGAAATTAGCAATAACTGCCAGAACTATAAGAAAAAAAATAACACTTTCATTGCAGATGTTAACATGTTCTTGGTAACAGAAAGATCAAGCAGAGAAGCTAAACATTACATCAAAGAATGCCACAAGAACTAGTAAATGAATAGAAAAATTTGCATCCCACACAAAATATCCTTTTTAAGAACTCATAGGATACTTAGAATAATAGATTATGTATTAGGTGAAGAGGCATGAATAGAATTTCATGTCAGGCATTCTGAAAGTTAAACCATACCTAACAAAGATACTCTTCATGTTTACTCATGAACATTCACCAGTAGCTCTTGATAGACCTTCGATAACATTCCTGCTTGTTCCTCTGGTTGAATATTTTGTATCTTTGCAAATGTATATTTAAGTCAGTTTGCTATGACTTCCTTTATTTAAAAATTACATACCAGATACTGAATCTGCTGGTGCTTTGATCTTGAGGTTGACAGTCTCTGGAACTGTGAGAAATCATTTCTATTAATTGTAAGTTACTCACTCTGATAATTTGTTATAGCAGCAGAATCAGACTACAATACTTCCAAAAGGAATGCAGACCTGCTGACACTTTGACTTTAGTCCAATGACGACTTTGTCAGACTTCTGACCTATAGAACTGAAGGACATTATTGAGTTGTTTGAAATTATTTGAAGTTCCTAAATTTGTGGTCATTTGTTACAACAACAACTGAAAGCTACCGTGGAGGAAGCTCCATTTCTACCATGTGTCTGGATGAAGGAAGAAGTGGAAATACCTGGCAAACAGCACAAATGACTACCACCGGAGGAAAAAGATGAAACCACCATTCTTTTAATAGGATATGATCACCCACAAGAAAAAACACCCAACCAACAGGAGAATCGCATGGGCAAACAGCGAAATTCAGCAACTTTGCTAGATACAAGACCGACATAGCTCCTAAGATACTAGATACCATTCACAGTAAGAACAAAACTACAAAGCAAACAAGACTTAACTTAGGCAAGAATAGACAAGATCTTTTGGGGGAAAACTGTAAATCCCTTAATAAAAGGCATTTTATTATTGAAATTATAGACATGGCAGTTATACTTAAATTTACTGATAGAAATTCTGTATTTTAAAAAAAAGCTGTATGAGATTACACTCTAAGTGAAATCTTACACTTAAAATGCTTACCTCTATTTTTTTACCATTTATTTAAATTTCTAAATTACAGAATAATTAAAGGAACAGTATAAGAAAAATTCTCTAACCTTTATTTGGTTCCTCGGTTAACATTTTGCCATTTTGCTTTATCTCTCTATATGTGTATATGTTATTTTAAGGAGCATAAGAAACTAAGTATAAACATTATGAGGTGCACACTTAAATGCTTCAGTACTAATCACCCAATTTAAAAAAAAATTAGCCTACATTTCCTAAGAGCACCATTCCTAAGAAAGTTGACAGTTTTTTAATATCATCTAATGTCCAAGCCACATTCAAATTTCACCACTGTTCTCAACAATGTCTTTTTTTTTTGGGGGGGGGAGGGAGAGGTTGTTTTGTTTTGTTTTGTTTTGCTATAGGGCTCATGCGCTCACCAGAAAAGACAGAGAGACACAGAAAGTGAGAAATCACACACACACACACACACACACACACACACACACCCGGGGAGATGGCCACACCACAATCCCTTCTCCTCCATTCTCCTCTTGGGCTCTTGGGCATGGACGCACACGTGCCTGACATGAGTTTAAGCCACCTGGTTTAGGATTTGAACCACGATCAACAACATGGGAGCCCAGTGACATAGCCATTATGCCAACTGCTAGTCCCTCAACAATGTCTTTTATACTTTTTTAAAATTCAGAATTCAGTCAAGAATCACCCTTCTCTTTTGTTTATGACATTAGATTGTCTTTTTCCCCACCTCTAGTAGAGATTTTGTCATGCCCAGAAGAAAAAAGGGTTCAAACCTTGGTAGCTGCTTTGTCCATACTGGCCAGGAAGCTTTTTAACTCGTCTTGCATCCTTTCAGCATGGATGTACGTCGCTAGGGTTTTCTTGATAAACTCGAGGGACCGTTTGTTTTTGAAGACCTTGAACAACTCAGTGGTGTACCTCTCATAGGAGGCAAACCCACACATGGCTGGGATCGTGTCCTGAGAAACTCACTGTGCTTGGTAAGGCACCTAGGGTGGCAGGCGTGCCTCTGCCTGCTCATTTACTTGATCATCTTGTGACCTTTGACGAGGCCCACGGCCATCAAGTAGTGCAAAGCAATGGCTACTGCTCTTCAGTGGCTACTGTGGTAGAAAGATTCCTCAGTTGTTCTGTAGTGCAGAACAGTCTTGCTTTTTCACTTTTTCCATGATCTGCTTTTCATGACTTATTGAAGAAACCAGGCTATTACATCTGTAGAATGATTCCTCATGGTGTAACTTACACTTCTCTGTTTCCTCTACACTTGAAGTTAGGTCTAGAGGTTTGGTCAATCCCTGGTAAACATTTTGGACAAGAACACTTCATATTTTGTAATTATCACATCAAGGTGCACATAAAGCAAGGTTGCTTCATTATTAAAAACAGTAAGTTTGGGGGGCCAGGGGGTGGCATAGTATTAGGAGTGCTGGGCTCCCACATGGTTGACCATGGTTTGAGTCCTGGACCTGATGGCTTGAAACTCATGCCGGGATCATGTGTGTGGGTGCCCAAAATCCCAAGAGGAGAGTGGAGGAGAAGGGGTTGATTGCAGTGTGCCCATCCCTCCTAGTGAGTGATTTCTTGCTTTCTGTCTCTCAATCTCTGGCAAGTTCATGTGCTCTAGAGCAAAAATCTCTAAAAAAAAAGCTTCTCAAAAAACAGCAAGTTTCATCACTTGTTTATGGGATTGACTACCAGATATTTCCATTTGTTAATGAGTAATTAATTTTTGAAGCCATATTTTGACATTGAGTATATGCAATGTCTTTTTACCCAGTGGTTACAACATCTACTGAGGATCCTGGTTTCTACTATACACGTGGGAATCAAATTACAAAATGATGGTTCCTTTTTTCCTATCATTTCATCTACATTTATTGACTGCATTTTTCTTTTAAAGAAGAGCTTTTCTTCACTCAATCAATGGATTTTTAATGTTATAATCAGTTGTTATCATTATTCTTTTTAGTGCTCAAATTGTTCCAAATTTGGCCAGTGAGAGTCCGAGCCAGCTCTTACATCTCTTTGACATGACCCAATCAACTTTTGAGGACTTCTCTGCTTTCTGAGATGACAAGAGACTCTGTTTCACCTGGAATTTTTCCTACTGCCACCCTGGACTCAGGCATTTTCTAAGACGTGCTATTCCTTTCAGTATAAAATGGAATCAGAAACCCATCTGAGTATGAGTGCATCTTTAATGATGAAATTTTAGTCATTGCTACCAACTTTTTTGCCAGTGACTCTTTTGGAGTAGTCATGCCTTCTATAAACTTCTCCAGTCACACTGGGCGTAACACAGAGTACGACACTGCTCCTCAAAAGCATAAGGCTGGCCCATGAACCAGGCGCCATCTGGGAGCTGGAGAGAGCTAGATGTGACTGACAACAGCTCACAGGACAGAGAGGACCATTTTAGTTTTAACTTAGTGCCCTAAAACAAAAATGACTTTTGGAGTAAATGATTGGTTTTTACCCTAGCTTTTCTACCCTATCTTGGTTATTATGGAGATAGACCAAAGCTACTACTTCTTCCTGAAAGGATATCCTTTTATGGTCTGTTTACCCACAGAAATTACCTAGATGAACCTAAGAACAGATCTAAGGTGAATTAAGTAACAGGCTTGTTTGTTTAAGGGCCTTATTAGTCTCTAGGAGCCAGTCTGAACCAGAAGAAATTCTCTCCTGGCCTTAACAGGAGAACACGGAACATATGTCACTGGGTGTGAACACATGTGGTTTGTGTAATATCTATGTACCATAAATATCAATGTAATCATTTTACCCAGTTTAGTTTTCTAGTTTAAACTTTCTTGTCCCAGCCTGGCTTGGCAGAGAATAGGTGTCTGGACTCCTCCCACCCTGACCAGAATTTACTTGTTTAGAATTAGTCTCCACACACCACCAGATTTTTACCCCCCTCAGGGATTTGAACCAAGGGATCTGGAAGGAGGTTTCAGTCATTAGTAACCTTACGTAGAGTTTGGTCCAACAGCTATGTAAGCAATGCAAGTAAAGAAAGATGACTGAAGACTTCGCCAACTGGGTTAGGCTGTAGAAAGACTCAGAGATGAAGGAAACCACACCGTTCTACAGAATAGAGAGCTGTTGATATTTCGGCTCTTCATGTAATTATTCGCTGTCCTTGGAATCTGCGAAGTTTCTGTATCCTTGAAATTAGCGTCCCTCTCTAGTGGAATGAGTTTGATTGTTCTTCACAACTAACAAATCTTGGCTCTAATACCATACAGTACAATTCTGCACATCTTTTTTTCTATCCTTTTTTGTTATAGGGAGCCATTGTGTTTTGGATTATTTTATTTGCCATTATCAGATGAACAAGACATTGCCAAGTATTTTGATTAGAAAAATGCTGCTATACAAAATATTAAATCAATACAACATCTACGTCATTTGTAAGAACAATCAATATTTCTGTGGTTCCATGTCTCTCTAGCTGAGATTGGATCAATACATCAACAAGCAATCCAACCAGTTAGTGTCCACCAATGCCCTGATCAGATGTCAACCTTACATGTGTGTTTAGCAATGTTGTCTAAACATCTCAGAATTCAATAGCTTAAACCTAGCTTCGGTGGCTCAGTAGGGCATTGTTGTGTGAGGCTGGGGACATATGGGAGGGCTCATTGATTCCTGACCAACCTAAAAAAACAAGCCAGATTGGTAGTACACACACACAATCCTTGTTAACTAGGCGGCTGGGGCAGATGGATTGTGGCATAGTGAGACTCTATCAAGAATGCCTCTCTCTAGCTTAAAATTAAAAGAAAGAAAGGAAAAGAAAGAAAAAAGAACATTTGGTGGCTCAATTTTGTTGTACCCATTGTGAAACCAAGTAACACTCATACATTGAGAACAGTAAATGTTTAGTGCTGGTAAGTCACAATAAGTATGAAATATGATAAAACTATAAAGGGACTAGACATTTCAAATTGAGTTATGGAAGAAAAAAAGTACAAAAGAAAGTGGCTTTGGTAGAATGTAGTTGGATGTTTGACCTTCTGAATCTGGCCAGCCAGAGCTGCCTCGGTCAGCTCCAGAACTGGGGCAGGACAGTAAGTTCTGCTGTGGAGTGTTGGGCGTTGCAGCAGATGCTATTGTTGTCCCCACCTCTGGCGTTTTCCTCATTTTGGTGTACCCTTCCCCAGCTGCTTTGCATGTTAGCTGTTAACAGCTGACATGTGCACCCTGCTCCTGAGAATTGCCCACTGGTGACAAGAGCCCTTTTGCCTGGGAATGCTTGGGATGGTATAACCTTCCCTCAGGGTGGCCTCCAGTGGATGGTTCAACATCCTGCACATGGTCCCCTTGCCTCAAGTTAAAACAAGTCTATGGGATTTTTCTAGCTCCAGAATTCCCTGTGGCTTTGGGCAATGGCTATATTTTGACAGAACTCAAATCTTTTTTTTTTTTTTTTTTTGAGAGGTTTTCGCTATAGGGCATGTGTGCTCGCCAGACAGACAGAGAGAGGCATAGAGACAGAAAGCAAAAAATCACCCCCCAGAGGGGATGGTCACGCCGCAATCCCTTCTCCTTCGTTCTCCTCTCAGGATCTTGGGCACGCACGCACACGCGCCCGGTGTGAGTTTTAAGCCACCGGGTCCGGGACACAAACCGTGTGGTCGACTACGTGGGAGTCCAGTTCCCCAGAACTCAAACCTTTATCTGACTTTGTACTCATTCCTCTGAGGTCCCATCTGAAGTTACTCTCTCAGGTAAGTGCCACTAGAACAGTAATTCCTATCTCATTGGTTTCTAGAGGATCAAATTGAAGACAGTCATCTACAATTAACCTTACTAAATGAAGAAGGTCTTCCACTTTGCCTCTGTCTGTAGTTTTGCTAGCACATCAGCGGAACAGTAGCTATCCAGGCTGATCCTTTCATGTTCAAATACACATTTCTTCTGTGCGAATGTCTCTCCATGTCATCATATATGTTTACCATTGAGCACCTGGTGCTCAAGTTATTTAAGAAGAAAATCATCTTTGTTTAGGAAAATATATTGAGTTATTTGAGGGTAGAAGTTAATGGGGAAAATAAACTGCTTTCTTCTCTGTTGTCGCAACACAATTAACACAGCAGACTTCAATTGTGCGGGATTGTCTCCCCACAAGCAAGCAATCAATCAGTTTTCTAGTGAATAACAGCTGAGCATCCTCCAATCTAATTCAATTCTGGTACTATGTACCCGGGGACAGCATCAGTTCCCACAGGCTGAAGGGTTAGGACCATGAGACTGTCCCCCATTTCAGATAGCTGGGCCAAGTCAGGGCCTCGGGAACTTCTGATCAGCTGGATACAAGTTGAGGTTCCCATGAGTCTTCCCTTTCTCAGGTTTGATTAGTTTGCTAGAAGTAGCTCACAGAACTCAGGGAAACACTTCGTTATGCTTACTGAGGTTATTATAAAGAATAGAAGTAAGCAGTCAAGTGAAGAAGTACACGGACAACATCTGGAAAGATCTGAGGGCAGGAAACTTTCAGTCCTCATGGAGTGGTGTGCTACCCTCCTGCATGTGGTCAAGTTCTTGTTTACTTCCCTGCAAGCCTGCACATGTTCAACTATCTCAAAGCTCCCCAACTGTCCTCTGGGGTATTTCTTTTTTCTTTTTCTTTTTCTTTTTTTCTTTTTTTTTTTTTTTTTTTGAGAGTTTTTTTGCTATAGGGCACATTCGTTCATCAGGAAGACAGAGAGAGACAGAAAGTGAGAAATCACCCCCCAGGGGGGATGGCCATGCCACAGTCCCATCTCCATTGTCCTCTCGGGATCTTGGGCACCCACACACACGCGCCCAGCATGAGTGTAAGCCACCAGGTCCGGGACTTGAGCTGTGTTCGACTACATAGGAGTCCAGCGACATAGCCATTATGCCAACTGAGACTTCATTGCATGGGCACAACTGAGGCATAGCCGACCCTGTAGAAATCTGATTGAACAGGACATGGAGTGGAGCTAACAGCCTGAGCTTCCTGGTGCAGCATGCCTTCCTCCCAGCACCTGGCAGGACCCCTCTGGAATGAGAGGATGTGATTTATTATCAGAAAGGCAGGGGAAGTTTAGAGTTACTATAACCCTCGGGCTACTTTCTATGGCCTGCCTGGGGAGAAAAAATGAGCAGGTAAAAGGAAGGTAGGACAGAAAGCTTTCATCTTTATTGCTCTGAAGCTGTTCTAAGCTGCTTCAGAATCCAAGCACCAAAGGCCAAACACTTATGAACTAGGAACCATGGACAAAATCCAAACCTCTGTGCGCATGCACACACACACACACGCACGCACGCACACACACTCACACAGACAGATATAAACATTACAGATAATATCATAAAAAGAGAGACCTAAGGGTATTTATTTAAAGAGGATGGATTAATTAATCTGCAAAAGAATAAAGAAAGATTTTATGGTACAGTGAATAAAGAAGGCTAGAAGGTTTAGGGAGAAGACTAAAACAAATGAAGAAAATATTGCATGGTAGAGGGTCAGAAGATATTTAAGACCAAGGGCATCTATTAGGTCATCAGAAAAGTCATGACATATTTGTCTATATTTTTATCTTTTCTTAAAGAGATATTTTGCTATAGTGCCCATGCCCTTGCCAGAGAGAGATCGAGAGAGACAGAGGCAGTGAGAGGGATCCCTCACACACGTACATCGATTGTGACCTCTTACTATTGTGACCTCTCAGTCTTTAATGAGATTCTGGCAAAGAGGAACACAAAGCATTTAAATTTGTAACATGGTTATATAACTTTTATTTGGCTTTCTTTCTTTATTTTTTCCAGAATAGACAACCTATTAGTGCTGGCCTTGGGAAGATTAAGTGCTTTTAAAAAGTATATCCTGGTATAAACAAAGGACAGTACAATCTGCTAACTAAAAATGGTTTCCTAAGAGGAAAGACATGTACTTTTGCTTTCCTCTCTAAGTTCTACTGATTTTTTCATGTTCCATCTCAAGGACTCATCCTTATAAAGTGTCTCCTAACCTCTTCCCAATCAGCATGATCTCTTCCTTTTCAAGTCTTCTGTAACTTATTGTTTGAAGAATTCTTGAGTTAATATTGAAGTTATATTTTAGTGTTATGTCCAATCAGCACTCATCTTGGGAAATATAAATGAAAACAGACACTTTTGACTGGCTGAATTCCAAGAGGGTTTGCTGGCTTCATTGAATTCCTCACATTAAGTCAACCCATGTACCAGGCCGAGCATAATTCGGAGCAAGGATTTTATAATGATTTCATGACCTCCCAAAATGTGAGAGTTAATCCTTACATAATATATACTATATGTAAGTTCTTTACTCATATTTACTTATCTAATTTTATTGTGATACTATGAAATAAAGATAGCTAATAGCCTCATTTTACAGATGGAGATAGCAGAGTCACAGAGAAGATAAATAACTTGCCTAAGGAAGTAGAAGAGCCAAGATTTGAACCCAAATAGGCAGCCTACCTCCAAAGTTCATGGTCTTAACTGGTAATCCATACTGCCCATTATGTAATTTTAAAAAGTCCTGGGGCCAGCCAAGTGGTGTGGTGGTTAAGGTGGTTGAAACCCATATGCCCAACTGCGTGGTTCAAGTCCTGAATCTGGCAGCATAATAAACACCTGGGGAACATATGTGTATGTGGCCAAAATCCCAAGAGGAAAATGGAAGAGAGGGGATTATGACATGGTCATCCCCTTTGGGGGGAGGAGGTAATTTCTCACTTTCCCTATCTCTCTTTTTCTCACTCTGCGTGTGTCTCTCTCTTTCTGTACTGAGCATATATATTCTATGGTATGTGTAAAGAAAATTTTTTAAAAAATTTAAACAAATAAAAGCCTGGTCTACAAATTTTGTTCCTCTCCCAACAAAAGCCCATACCCACTCATGAGATCAAGAAAACTTTCTTTTCTCCTCTATTGTAGGATGCCTTTAATTCTATTAATATAAAATTTTGAGATTTTGTTTTTTCTTCTTTTTAACATAAAATTTATTAATACCAAAGGAGCTAGGCTTTTGGTGTATATCTCATGTCCTACATCAACCATCAAATGTCTTTATACATAATTATATAGGTGCAGGAATGAGTCTCAAATCCTGAAACATGCTTATTAAGGCAATTATTTTCACCCAGTTATAACAAAGGGTAATGCAGATACACACCCACTCAACCACTCTTCTTTGAAGAGTTCCCTTTAGTGAAAAAAACTAAGGAAAAGAGCAAATGTGAGAGTTGCTTTCTGAGTTTATCTATAACTTTTAATAAAAGTTTTAATAACTTTGAATAAAGTCAGTCTGTGTGATGACTATATAATATGTGTATTTCTTCTCACTTTCTTTACTGAGTTAAACAGCTAGAGAGTAAGAGGGAATCTTCATAACTTACATTACCCTGCACAATACCTGTATAAAGATTTATTCACTGTGATTGACTAGGGACATTAGGTACATGTTGCATCTGTCAAGGTTTGAGCTGGAAATAGAAAAAGAATCAAGAAAAAGAAGAATCAAAAGAAAAAGGGAAATGTACAGCAAGAACTATTTATAAAGTTGTAGATTAAGGGAAAGTCATGAACATTGAAGGATATTATGGGCTGAATGTTTTCTCAAAATTCATATTAAAATTTTTTTTCTTTCTTTTTTTTTTTTTTTTGGAGAGGTTTTTTGCTATAGGGCACGTGCGCTTGCCAGACAGACAGAGAGAGAGAGAGAGACAGAGAGACAGAAAGCGAGAAATCACCCCCCAGGGGGGATGGCCACGCCGCAATCCCTTCTCCTCTATTCTCCTCTCGGGATCTTGGGCACGTACGCATACGTGCCTGGCGTGAGTTTAAGCCACCGGGTCTGGGACTCGAACCGCAGTTGACTATGTGGGAGTCCAGCGATATAGCCATTACGCTAACTGCTGGTCCCCATATTAAAATTTTAACCACCAGTGTGATGATGGGGGATTTGGAAGGTGATTAGATCATGAAAGTGGCATAAATGGCATTAGTGCCCTCTTGTATGAAAAGTGACCCATTAGGCTGGCTCCATGGCCTGGTGGTTGAGGCAGCCAGATCCCACATAGCTAACTACAAGGTTTGAGTCCTGGACCCATTGTCTTGAGAAACATACTGGGCATGTGTGTGTGCATACTCAAAATCTCAAAGGGAGGAAGAGAGGATCTTTCCCCATGGGGAAGTGCTTTCTTCTGTTCCACTATGTCTCTCTGGTAAGTGTATGCACCATCTAAAATAAATAAATAAGCAAACAACAACAAAAAACCAAAGTGACTCCTCATCTTTTTCTGCCATGTAAGGATACAACAAGATGGTAGTTTGCAAACTAGAAGAGGTGCCTCACCAGAATTCCACTATGCTGGCAGCCTGATTTTGTATTTCTAGCTTCTAGAACTTTATAAACCACTTAGTCTATGGTATTTTGTTGCAGTTGCGCAAACAAAAGAAGAGACTAGTAAGAGCAGGAAGTTGTTACCTCCCCTAGGTCTGATGTAACAAGGAGAGAGAGAGAGGCTACTAGAATCTGCCAAGGGCTGCAGTGGTATGAAAAAGAATGCCCAGCAAGAGCTGTGAACTTGGGCTACTGCCAAGCCATGACCTAGAGATAGAAAAGAGAGACCCGGTGAAGCAGGTACCTGGACTTCCTTTTCTTCCCATGGTTAGACCTCCTAGAACAGAATCCTACTAGCTGCACCCACTGGAGGCCGATAGACTGAGTGGGTAAAGTTGGAGAGTAATTTTGAGGACCACATGGAGACCAGGCAGCAGACATATGTATCAAGGTGCATTCATTCATTCATCACTTATTGATCACTTACTATGTGCAAAGAACCAGAATGTAATGTGGAAAAAACCAAAGAATGAAATTGCACTATTCCTACTGAAAGTGGTTATTTACATTTTGGAAAGAAGTCAGAATGAATTGCAGTAAACAGGTTTTACTTTTTAAGTATTTCTAATAGTATGTGCACATGGTTAAATGGGTGAATAATGAAAAAATGACGATTTGCTCTTCTGTCTTCCTCACCATTAGTCCTTATGAGGGGCTGGAGCTGTTTAATTTTGCTTTTTACCTGCAATTTCTCCACACATCTGTTTAGTTTTTCAGATAAAAATTCAATAACTTGAAGATTAACCAACTGCAAAAATGTGTGAAATACATATCTTAGTAACTATACCTTAATAGACATATTCTTGAACTATGCATAAACTACATTTAAAAAATTGACATTGTTGGGACCAGCAGATGGTGTGGAGGTTATAGAGGCTAGTTTTCACATGGGTATGGCCAACAGCTGCGCAGACCCTTGGTTTGTAAACAGCTGAGTCTCAGACCCTTGGTTTGTAAAGCATGCCAAGCATGCGTGCATGTGCCCAAAATCCAGAGAGGAGAATGGAGGAAAAGGGATTAAGGTGTGGCCACCCTCCTTGAGGGATAATTTCTCATTTTCTCTCTCTGTCTCTGTCTTTGGTGAGCACATTACCCCATAGCAAAAATTTTTAAAAAAGAAAGAAAAAAAATTGATGTTGTTTTAAGTTTATTTAAGAAACTTACTATTCAAACATAGACTTGTGTATGAAACTTTTGTCATTGATTATTTTATTTTCAGATTCCTGTTCATTCATATGTATGCCTTAGTTCATTCTACCACAGTATCATATTCTCTCCTTAAAAAGTTGGAGGGGACTCATATTCATATTCTTCCTACTGTGATAGAAAGATAATTTCTTCATTTTCTTGCCTTGCATTTTATAAGTTTTTATTTCTCTCTTCAGGAACTACTCAGTCACTGTCTTTGTTATCTGATTTGGAGCCCAAATTTATTCTAGAATGTAATAATACATTTATTTTCTTCCCAGAAAAATCTATATAGAAATATCCATATACTAGGCCTGTAAGCTTTGCTCAGCAAATTTGTAAGAAGAATATTATGTTCCATAGTTTTCCAAAGAACCAATTCAGTTCCATTTCTGAATACCATGTTTCCCTGTCATCACAAAAATCCTTTTGTAAGCATTCTTTTTACTAAATGTTTGGTATGATGTCTATTTTGAGCATATGAGCAAGCAAAAATTATTTCTAAATCAGAGCGAAGTGCTTAAGGTCCAGCTAAAAATTTCACTCAATTCTGTAAGCCTTTATTAGAGTGTATACAGATGTCTTCATCACGGAATGAAGTGCTGAAATGTAAGACAGACCTCAATTCAAGAAGTCTGTAGTGTTCGGAGTGACACAAAGATGAAGTAACTAAAGAATGAGAGCTGAAGAGTCGAGAGCTGAAGTGAGTGATGCAGGCCAGCAGTGCTCAAATGGTTTCCAAAAAATGGAGAGATCAGTGAGTGCAGAGGTAATTGATGAAAGTTTCCAAGCAGTGACTGAGAATCAGTGTTGAAGAACGAGCAGTGGGGCAGAGGGTAGGCAGAGTGGGACACTGCGAGCCAGAAGCAGTACTGTGGCAGAAATGCATGGCAGTGGTGGTGGCAGGGCTGATGAAAGCTGGGAAAGAGTGAAGACACCACCTTGCCTGGGTGGAATTGGACCAGAAAGAGAACCAAACCAACTAGTCAGAGATGTTGCGAAGTATGACATGGGGGCAATTTTAATTGCAGGGTTGTCTTACTATAGATGCTCCTGGGGCCATACGAGCTTCAACTAACACTAAGTAAACCTTAGAAAAAATGTCGCATACTGTGCACCCACGAAGTTTAGCTATGAGAAAGAACTATGTTGTGTGGAAATGCATGACAGTTTGAAGTAGAGATGACTATCTCGAAGTAAGCACAAGGTAGGCAAGCTTTAGGTAAGAAAGTCTTGTACTCTTTCTGTGACTTTCAGAGCATCAACTCAGGTTGATTCAGGTTATTTGTATAATTCAATCTCTTCTGCCTCCTACTAGTACCCATTTATTTTCCACCTTTCTTTTTTCTTTTTCTTTTTTTTTTTTTTTTTTTTTTTGTATTCTGGTCATGCCTGGAAGTGTTCTGAAAAGACTAGCACTGTGTTTCGAGAGCTACTCATACCAGATTTGTGACTAGTCATGCATGGTACATTAGATTTCATGCTTGTGCCAAAATGCTGAAGCTGCAGGGGCTGATATGAAAGCAATATAAATGTATTTCAGAGTGTTTTCAACTAGTGCAAAACTTGGGTTGCTAAGACTATAGAGAGTCAAAATAAACATGATGGGAGTGGGGATTCTCTGTATATTCTTACCAGTAGGCTGAAACAGATCAATTCACTGAAAAACAATTTATCAAAAGATTAGTTTGCTGGAAAACTAATTTGCTAAGCACCAGTTTGCTAAATAGTGATTTATGGACTAGCAATTAGCTGATTAAGTAATTTATCATGACCTATTTGCTGAATTATCAATACGCTAAAAATTTCATTTTATTAACTACCACAGCAGAATGCCATGTTTACTCATTTTATTGATAGAAGTGCAAAGAAAATGTGATGATTTTGTTTTTCAACAATTAATTCAATCTTTCTTGTAAACCTCCCTCTCCCCTATTCTTACCTCATTTGGGTAGTATGGACCAGGAGAAGTTCAAGTAAGAATTTATCATTATACAAGGGGATGTCAAAAAGTCCATGGGAAATGGAATTAAAATATGAGTTCATTTTGATGTCAAAATATCCCAAAGCATTGAAATAAAATCACAGTTTTTTTTTTTTTTTTTTTTTTTTTTTTTTTTTTTGAGGGGGGGAGGCTGTTGCTATAGGACACGTGTGCTCGCCAGAAAGACAGAGAGGGACAGAGAGACAGAAAGCGAGAAATCATCCCCGAGGGGGGATGGCCACGCCACAATCCCTTCTCCTTTTGGGATCTTGGGCACGCACGCACATGTGCCAGCTATGAGTTTAAGCCACTGAGTTCGGGACTCGAACCGCGGTCGACTACATGGGCATCCAGCGACATAGCCATTACGCTAACTGCAGGTCCCAAATCATAGTTTTTTTTAAATACACATTTTTCGTAAACTTTTAAAAGACCCTCATATTCTGATTTCAATTGTTTTCTTTTTGCCTATGCTGTAAATGTTTAGTCTTTCACAATTCTTTACCCTCTGTCTCGTCTGTGACAAAGATGGCCGCTGAGGTCCTAGTCTGACTGTGACCTTGAGACAATGTCAGGAGAGGGAGAGAACTCAGATTAGCGAGTGAATCTTTGTGATTTCTACAGAAAGAATGTCGCCTATCCATCTTGTGGCTACTCTTTCCACTGGCTCCTGTTGTAGAAATCTCTCTTGAAGATATCAAAGACCTTGCAGTTTAGTTTCTCTCAGAGTAGCTCTTATCTGTTGACTCAGATTTACCTTCGCTTTTGTAATGCTGCCCATTTCCCCCAAGATCTGCCTGTGAGTTCCCATTTGGTTCTCACCATGGACAGTGGACCTGTAGAAATGTCTCCTGTTGTAGGATGACCCAGAGAAACTTACAGACAGCAACATCAACCCCTTTCTGTTCCACCACACAGACCACACAGGAGCCACTAGCAACTTTCCATACTATGAGAGACTAAATAGAACTTGGCAAACTCCCAATATCATGTAATCCCATAACCCTGATAATTTTACCCTAAAGCAGCTGCCTCAGTTGCTAAGAGGTCCATGCACATAGCTGTGTCCCTGGGAGTGTGTGATGTACAGGTACGAATGTGAAGTCTGCAGCTTTCTGTTGAGCCCCTCTTACTAGCTTTTCTCTTCTGTCCAGAAGTCAGAAACCAGATGACAAATCTCTCAAGTCTTGCTTTCTCTACTTCTATCTTTCTCTCCATTATCTCCTAGAGGCAGAAAGGGGTCAAACTGCCACTTCTTCCTGACTTGCTAGAAGTTCCCTTCTCTTCTTGAAAGGGCTTTTTTACTCTCCTCTTCCATCTTGGAGGGCTATAATGACAGAATGGTTCCATGCCTGAGGACTTAATGTTTTGGTATTAAACTAAATTAAAGCTTGGATTTTCAAAACTTTATTTCAATTACATTTTCTCCCTAATCTCCTTCCTCCCCACCACAGTTGAATCTGTAGAGATGACTGCCTATTGAGGGAACAAACAGAAACTACAGCTAGACTTTAGGAGGTTCCACAGGGGTAGAGGGTAGGGGTTGGGATGGGTTCAAAGTGGGGTCAAGGCAGGATAGAGGAACACGAGGAGTCAAGCTGAGAAGGAGCCCACACAAATTCATCAGCCGTTTCAGTGTGACATGAGGGAAAGAACATGTTGGCGAGAGAACCACAGGTCATGTTAGGTCTGACACGACTTGTCTTCAAGAGGACATATATGGAAATATCTTGAGATTTGGTGATGAGGCTGGCTAGGAACCACTGAGAGGCAGAATTCCTCAGAAAAAACTGCTGATACTAAGAAGTAATTGCTGCAATTGAGGAGATTAGACATCTCAGGACAATCGAAGATTAGAAAAATAAGGAAGTTACATTGACTTGTATCTGAAAGTAGTTTGAGTACAATTGTGCAGTGGCTTTAAACATTTGTAGAGATTCACTTGTCACAGATTCTGCCCAATATCCAGTGTACTTTTTGGAATAACAAGGCTTATTTTCATACTTTAAATTTTAGGTACTGTGTAGGTCACAAATACCAAGTATTTTTAAAAGTGAGGGATTTGGTTTCTTTCTTCTTTTTTTTTTTTTTGTATTTGGTATTTTTATTTTAGGCTGTGAAAATAAAACAAGCAAGCAAGCAAACAACAACAACAACAACAACAACAAACTTCAAATAGGCTTGTCAAATGATGTTAATTCATCCTTTCCAGAGAAGCAGAAGGTATACCAGTGCAGGTTATCCTCAAGGCCACATACATCCTGCTTCACTGCTACTTGCATTCGGCTGGGTTTTGATCCTTCGAGTCATAGTCTGGATCATTTTCCTCATCCCCTTCCTCATCTCCTTCTTCACCTTCTTCATCATAATCATCATCATCTTCAATTGCTTCTCCAGTTAAGTATAATACTGATCTTGGGATAATACATTCACATAAAAAGTGACCAATTTCAAAATCTGTAGCAAGTATAGCTTTAGCATCATCATCCAGATTTCCACTCTCGGGAACTTCAGGAGGGGCAAAAAAATTAAAGGAGTCGTTGGAAACTGTTTTAGTCACAGTGCGAACTGTCCCATGTCTCTTGTGTTTCTTCTTCTTAATGATTTTCAAAGTAACATTCTTCCCTTTTTTCCATTCTACCCGTCACCCTGTACAACCCATAATTTCTGGTCCATCAAAAGAAAAGGGATCAGAATCATCTGGTTCAGTTCTTATCCTATATGTCTTTGTCAACACTTTATTTGTAAAATATTCATTGGATTCAAAAGGAAATTCTAAAACAAAACTCATAGTCTGGCCAGCATCTGAGAACTTCACGTTAATATCTTTCAAGTGCTTCAGAATAGGTTCATCATGTTCCTGAACCATATCACTGAGCAAGTCAACATTCTTAAAAACAGTCAACCAAAATTTAGGCCATGTCACAATCCCTTCTCCATTCTCCTCTCAGGATTTTGGGCACACACACATGGCCAGTATGAGTTTCAAGTCACCAGTTCTGGGACTTGAATTGTGGTCACCCATGTGGGAGTCCAGTATCATTACGCCATCTGCTCGTCTACCGAATAGAATATTAAGACTTCAAGGAAGTTTCAACCAAGTCATGACTAGATGGAAAACTGATGCCAAATGGGTTGAGCTATTGAGTCTGGAATCAAAAACTCTGAGTTCAGAGATCATGTATTATCTAAGAAACAACAGGAAGACTTTTCCCCTAAACAAAACACAAAGCTGAATTATAATTTCATAAGTCATTTTTGAGTGGCATTAAGTGTAAGGCAGTGGGGTGGGCACCAACTAGCAGAATTTTCTCAGAACTTTTGGACAACCACTAAGTAGCCAATGAAGAGGTGACTCAGAGTTTATCACCAACTGTCCTGACTGTTGAAGCTGAAGAAGTTCCTAAGATGTGTGAGTTTCAGAGATAAAAATGACATAATCGTTGGCAAACCAGGACAAGTTAGTCAGATTATCAGACCTCAGCTCCAAATCCTATGATGTTTTTTCCTGTATTAGGGAAAGAAGAAGAGATAATGAGAGAGAGAAAGGTAGGTTTCGTTGTGCTGCAATCCTCCTGCCCCAGCCTTCCATTTAGCTAGTGTTACAGAAGTATGCAATTGTATCTGTTACGTTGGGGTTGGTCTAAGAACCAAACCCAGGCCTCCCCGTGGTGTGTTACCTTTGTAACTGTGGCTGGGTCCAAATTCTATGATTTTTAACTCCAAGTCTCTGCTGTATCATAGAAACCCGTGCTATTGAAAGTGAATTTTGGGGTCTTTCTGTTTTGCTTAGCAGAGGTATGTGGGAAATAACTCTGGTCTTTGGAAAATTGGTTCTGCTGTTTTACTAGCTGAGTGACCTTGAATTAGTCATAATTAATCTCAGATTTATTAGATGAAATGAAAACAACCATGATATAGGTTCATTGTGAGGATTAAGTGAAATAATATATGATGACGGTGTTTTGCATATTTTAAAGGACTATGCAGATGTGACATGTTATTTATTTGCAGACATTTTCCTACAACAGTAATAGATGAACAGAAAAATAACTTTCGTTGTTCCAGGCTCTTATGATAAAATTTCCCCCTATATGTTTTATAACTTAGCAAAGTTAAAAATACTTGGAGATACAGTGGAGCACAAAGTATTATTGTACTGCCATCTTTGGGACATATTTTGAACTACACTTTCATGTAGATGAAGTAAATTGGTTTTCAAAAGCAATGTAGTTATATTTAAAATGTGTCAACGACAGTGATTATGGCCAATGGTGTAGAGTCTGAGAGTCTCATTAAACAGGGACTAGATCAATCAATCAGAAGGTATTGAGTTAACGCTGATTAATACCTATCACTGAGCTAAGCTTATGGATGAGAGTAGTCTGGAATGATTCGTTGTTAAACCTGGAAGGCACATTAGAAGTCAGTCCTTGCAGATGGCTTCCTGTCTGCTTCCTCTGAGGTCAACTCAGGGATTTAGCAACAGGAAGAACAGCAGATTTCAGCTATGAGAGGTGCCCAGGAAGAGGGCGTAGGCATTTTTCTGGTACACAAAAAAGAGACAACAGACATTCAGGCGTTTTTATATATGAGAGGATTTCAAAAAGTTTGTGGGAAAATGGAAGTAAAATATGAGTATATTTTGGTGCAAAAAACTTTGAAATCCATGCATAGTTTTTTAGTAATAGGCATTTCCATGAGCTTCTTGAAGACCCTTCTTATGGATAATCTATGTGTCCATATGGCAATGAATGAATAAATGAATAAAATGATTGTGTCAAGGCGTATTCTATTTTGGCCATGGGCTTGAATTAGGTTGAAGGTGAAAGTCAGAAAACTTCCTTAGAATCTTCCATCCTGGGGATATGAATGCTGACCAGTATCCCTCTATCAAATAGTGCACAAATGGAATGGGATGGTAGCCTCCAAAGGCTGGAGTTGGAGGAAGTTACTCTAAAAACACTCTGGCTTCCTTAAGCTGTGTAAGCCATGGCTCTTAAAAATAAAAGCAGTTATTTTACTGAAGGATTAAGAGAATGAAAGCAGTGCTGAGTTAGGAGGATATGTACTGGGGAGGAGGAAAAGAGAGGTGAGGATGCAGAAGTTAAAGAGTTGTGCTTACTTTAGCTAACTCTATTCCCATGCCACTCAATGGCACACACCACTTGACAAGGATTCTTTGCTTGACCTAACTCTAGCCAAGTTCCTGAACCTTCTCTTAGGCCTATTTTCCTTATATGGCCCAATTTTATATAGTAAAGAATCCTGGGAAATCAGTGTAACAAGAATGCCTCATCCTCAATTTCTGATCAGCTTCCTCATCCTACACCATCCTTCAGATGATGTCTGATTACCCTGATTCGTCTTCAGCTAGAAGACAGAACTCAAACTGCTGGGTAAGTTTAACTAGAATCCCCTGCACCCCACACGTTTCCTCTTAGTAATTTTCTACCACTGACCTTTCGCCACGCTCCTGTGCTATAAATTCCCACCTGCTTATGCTGTATTCAGAACTGAGTTCAATCTCTCTCCCCCATTGCAAAATCCCATTGCAGTGGTCCCTGTACCTATCACTTGTACTGAATAAAGTCTGTCTTACTATTTATGCTTTCTTTTTCTTTTTCTTTTTCTTTTTTGTTTTTGTTTTTTTTGTCTTTCTTTCTTTCTTTCTTTCTTTCTTTCTTTCTTTCTTTCTTTCTTCTTTCTTTCTTTCTTTCTTTCTTTCTTTCTCTTTAAAATAAGGTATGTGTGCTTGACAGAGAGGGAAAGAGAGAGACACAGAGAGAGGGAAAGCAAGACATCACCCCCTTGGGGAACGGCCATGCCACAATCCCTTCTCCTCTGGTTTCCTCTCGGGATTTTGGGCATGCATGCACACACACCTGGCATGTTTTCCAACCCTCAACCTCTGGGTTTAGGATTCAGACCATATAATTGGTCATGTGGGACCCTCCACTTTAAGTTTCATATCATCTGCTGGCCCCTGCCTTACCATGCTTTAACAAGTATCATTGAATAATGTTTTCTTCTACAAACTTTACTCTATTTTATAGTAAAGTTTATTTCTTGGGGGTGGGGAGAGAAGGAGGGAGAGGGAGAGAGACACCCCCAATAGGGCCTTCATGCTGTCATCCTTCCTAACCATCCAGCCTGGATCATTGGCACACATGCACAGTGGGTACGGTCTGGGATGTCCTGGGACACGAACCAAAGACCTTTCCTTTGTGGAGCCAGTTAGATTACTCCTGAGTGACTGCCTGGCTCTCTAACAAAACTCAGAGGATGTAGCTCTCTTTTCCCCTAACCCTAACGTTGTCTCAATCTGTACACGGTTCACTGTTTACTGCCACCTTTCCTCACAACATACCAGCTCAGCCCTCAGGATAAAGGTTCTCAGATCTAGCACCTTCCTGTCCTTAAGCTCTATTCTCTCAGACTTTGGCTGTAGATCCGTGCAGTGTTCCCCTGCTCAGGGCTCTGAATGCTCTGTAGATAAAAGGGTGAATTGTCATCTTGACACAGAGGGTCCAATAGTAACCCTTCAAGCCTAGTTAGATTTGGGAGTATTAAAAGCAAATATTCTTTCAAAGTATGTTAAAGCAAATAGCTTGTTACCAGTTAAACTTGTTTCCAAGATACAGCTATGTGAGGGAATGTGTTTTCCTCCCAGTAGACCATACTGTTAGTCTAAAGACACTTAAAGCCTGACTTGGTTTATATGACAGAACTTTCCTTCTACCCGGGAAAGCCTTTGACAGCCTGCCAAATTCCTTTGAAACTTCAGGAGCTAGGGCTATGGATCATCCTGCCAATGTGTATGGGTACCTGTAAACCCTGTCTCATTCCCAAGAGTAAAAGAGACGCAGTAGTCACTACATCACTATGTAGTCTCCGTCCTGCAGGCACTGCAGTATCTTGTGCTTGGTTTGACACGGTGGGTCCAGAGTAGACAAGTGGCTCCCAAACGTCTTCATCAGGAAGATTATTTATCAAATCCACTAACATTTTAACTGTCAGTCCAAAAGATATTATTAATTATTAGCAAAATAATGATAATAATATTAATTATTAGCAAAGACATGAAGCCATTGAGGTGACCTTACACTGCTGTGGAAAGTGTAAAAAGTACACCTCTGTGGAAACTGGCGATTTCCAACAAAGTAAATATACACTTATTCTATGACCCAGCAATTCTACTTTTAAATATATATATCCAAGAGAGTACATATGTCTATCCAAAGACTTATACATCAACGTTCACAGCAACCTTATTCATAAAAGCAAAAAACTGGAAACAACTCATTTTGTTTCCATCAACTGGAAAATGGATAAACAAATTGTGGTATATTTATGTAATGGAATTCTCTTCAGCAATAACAAAAGAACAAACTACTGATGTATTAACAACACGGATTACTCTCAAAAACATTAAACAAGCAAAAGAAGCAGACACAAAAGAGTTCACACTGTGATTCCATTTATATGAGGCTAAAGAATAGGCAAAATTCATCTATGGGCACAGAAATCACAATATTTGAATTGGTTATCTTCTGATGGGGGATATTGACTTCAAAGGGAGACAAGAGGAACTTTGTAGGGTGATATCAAATGTTTTCATATCTATCTAGTGCTGATTACATATCAATATATACAAATATGCAAGATTATTAAGTGGCACATGTAAGATTGTACACTTTTACTTTACTGAACCATGTAAATTATGGTTCAGTAAGGTACTATCAAAATTTCCTTTTCTCTCCCTTAACTATTCTATCAAATCGAATTCCATTTTGGTTTATTAGTTCCTGTTTTTATGTTACGTTGGGGGGTTAGGCCAGCCTAGGGTATCTTAGTTTTAGAAAGCAGGCAGAAGGTAGGAGATTTCTAAAGGCAACCGCCTCCACTTTGTAACTTTACTCAGGAGTCAAGTGGTGGCAACTGCTTGAAATGTCACAAAAGAACATCTCCACCTACTCATTGCCTGTACCCGAATGGATGTGGCTGGAGAAAAAACACAGCTGTGCTAATTCAGTCTCACATTACATTTATCCGCGCAAATCTCAAGTGGGTCCTTGAAAATCTTTGCAATCCTATTATGTTTCATGAGTAAATTTGCTTTTCCACTTCCTAAACATATTTCATACCTTACCCTTCTCTTTCTCTCCAGATCAACAACATCCTATCACTCAGACCTTGTTTCTTATTCCATTGAGAAAATATTAAGAATCAGGGAAGAATTACCTCATCCTCCTACCATCAAGTTGATCAGATTAACTGTGTTTGTATTCACACAAACCTGCCTTCACTCCTGTTTTAATGCATTGGCTATTATCAACACAGACTATAGGTGAGGTTTTTGAAAATTCTGATGCCCAACTCTCATCCTCAGATATTCTTTTTCTTTCTTTTTTTCTTTCTGTTTCTCTCTTCCTTCCTTCCTTCTTTTTTTCCCCCCCTTTGAGAGGTTTTTGCCTTAGGGCATGTACGCTCACCAGAGACAGTAAGAGGGAAAGTGAGAAATCACTCTTTGGGGGGGGATGTTCACACTGCAATCCCTTCTCCTCCATTTTCCTCTTGGGATCTTGGGCATGCATGCACACGTGCCTGTTGTGATTTTCAAGCCACTGAGTCTGGGACTTGAACTGTGGTCTGCTTTGTGGAAGTCCAGCAATGCAAGTGCTGTGCAGTCTGCTGGCCTCATCTTTCTTTCTTTTTAATTCTCAAGACATTCCAACATACAAATACCATTTAGAGCCAGTAATGTAGAATGTCCAAGGTCCTATTCAAGGGCAACTCCTCCACTTAGAGCGGATTCTACTACCTCTTACCTTCTCAAAAAATAATTTCTTCAATTATCTACCTTTTTTCCTACAAGATCAATTTTTCTCTCTCCTAGCTAAGTCTCATCAGCATGCACATATCTTGTCTTAGTAACAATCCGTTTTTTAACTCCATCTTTCCCTGCAACTGCAAAACTCCTTCACATAATAGTCTATTTGAAGTTGCCTGGCTGTCTCCATTCCATAACTCCCAATTTTCTCATTAACCTATGTTTATCTTTGTCATTCAATACTGAAATAGTCGATGTCTACCTGTTGGTGAACCCAAAGCTTTAACTTCTTGCACTTTTCAGCAACATTTAACATAAGCGATTTTTCTTGAGCAACTTTTCACTAGGCCAGGACACCACTATGATCTGACCTCTTCCTTACTAGTGCTTCTTCTCAGACTTCTTTGTCAGCTTCTCTTTTTCCTACATGATTCCATCTGGCTCAGTCCCTGTCAGTAATCTTCCCCAGCCATGGTATTTCTCAGGGTAATCTCATCCAATTCCATGGGAGGATGACTCACACATACATGTCTTGAACTCTCATCTCTTTCCTGAAAGGCAGTTTCCTGAAACTCTCAGTTTCCTGAGAAGTCTGTTGACTCTCTAAGATCTCAGTTTGAGTTTCAAATAAACACACAAATTCTATTTCTCCACCACCACCTGACTTGCTATTGCAACCTGTAAGTCTTCCCTATCTCAGTAAATGGCATCTGAATTCTGAGACCAATGTTTTGCAGCATCTTCTATTCCATTTTACCTCACCTATAGCCAGGTTATGAGCAAACTTAACTTTCTGAGTGTCAACACTTCTCCTCATCTCCCATTGTCACCTGTTGATTTATGCCACCATTGATCTCTTACCTTGGCTACTTTTGTTTTTATTTTGCCAGAGGGCGCATGCACTCATCAGAGAGAGACAGAGAGAGGAAGAGAGGGAGCAAATGAGAAAGCCTCCCCATGGGGGACAGTCATACTGCAATCCCTTCTCCTCCATCTCTTGCTCCTGTTGGGATTTGGGACTTGCATGCCCACATTCCTGGTGAGTTTTACAAGCCTGTGAATTCACAGCTGAAACCATGTGGTTGGCCAGGGGGATACAGCAACCTTAACCAACATGTCCCTGGCTGGTACACCTTGGCTACTTTTTTTTTTTTTTAAGTTTTTTTTTTTTTTTTTTTTTTTTTTTTTTTTTTCCTTCACAGGATGAATGTGCTTGCCAGAGAGAAATAGAGAGAAGGAAAGTTAGAAATCACCTCCCAGAGGTGATGGCCACACTGCAGCCCCTTCTTCTCCATTCTCCTCTTGGGATTTTGGACACACACATACACGTGCCTAGAATGATTCTCAACTGCCCAGACCAGGACTCAAACCACAATTGACCATGGGAATCCAGCACCTTAACTACCACTCCACTTGTTGACTCCCCTTGACTATTTTTTTTAAGCTTCCTTCTTTTCTTCTTTCTTTCTTTTGCCTTTTGCTCTCTCTTTCTTCTTTTCGTCTTTCTTTCCTTTCTGCTTTCTTTTACTCTTCCCTTCCTCCCTTTCTTTTTTCCTTCTATTTGCCAGAGGGCACATGTACTTGCCAGAAAGACACAGAGAGATAGAGAGAGAGGGACAAGAAGAAAGCACCCTCCCCTCCACATTCGGGGCATGGTCACATTGCAATCCTCTGTCCTCCATTTCTCCATCTTACTGGGATTCTGAACATGCATTCACACATGGTATGTTTTTCAAGCTGCTGGACTGGGATTCTAAACTGTGCAGTCAGCCATATGGGATCTGATTCCCTTAAAAAGGGAGACCATGGCAGGACCAGCAGTTGATGTAATGGCTGTGTCGCTGGACTCCAATGTAGTCGACTGAGATTTGAGTCTTGGACCTGGTGGCTTAAACTTACACCAGGCGCATGTGCGTGCGTGCCCAAGATCCTGAGAGGAGAATGGAGGAGAAGGGCTTGCGGTGCGGCCATCCCCCCTGGGGGGTGATTTCTCACTTTCTGTCTCTCTGTCTCTCTGGTGAGCACACACACCCTATAGCAAAAACCTCTCAAAAAATAAAAAATAAAAAAAGGAGGCCATGGGATCTTCCTGCTAGTTACTTACTTCTTTCATATGAGAGAAAACAATCAGTCTTAATAGACTTCCCAGTCAGCTATTGATAGAATCGTGACTGTGTGCACCTGGAATGTACAGGTTGATCAGGGACCTGAACATGTCTTCTTCCACATACATCCAGTATCACTTGAGTTACCACTACACCACCAAGCCTGTTCCTATCTTGGCTGTTTTAATGCTCTCCTAGCTCTACTTCCACTTGTGCTTTAGAGTCTACGCCCATACAGAAGCCAAAGGATCTTTAAAACATCCATCAAATCATATCGGTCCTAAGCTCAACGCTCTCCCTTCTCATCAAGGCTTCCTATAATACTTGGGATCAAATCCACCTCCTTTAACATGACCTACAAAGTCTCAGATGTCCTATCATTCCTAGCTTTCTCCCGCCCATTCACTCTGCTTCAGTCACATGGATTTATGTCTATGCCCCAAAGGTCAAGTTCGTTTATGCCTCAGAGTCATTTCTCCTGCTCATCCCTCTGCCTGGAAAGTTCTTCTTAAAAATATTTACATGTTTTGCTTCTTCACACTGTCCTGGACCCTACCTTAATGTCTTTTCCTCAAGAAAGCCTTCCCTAATAACCTACTGGAGGATAAAGCAAAGAGGATTTATTTATACTGCTCACTGCTCTGCTCCCCAAGACCTGGCACCAAGGCGACTCTCAGTGGATATCTGTTGAAGGAATAAGTGTTAGTATTGCCTTTAGCATGACAGCATAAGAATCAACTGTAGGATATAACACACAAGGTGAATGTGCATCTGTAGGAAACAAAGGGGTCATCTGAAGAGAGTTTTTTTTTTTTTTTTTGGTTGAGTTTTCTTTCTTTCTTTTTTTTTTTTTTTTTTTTTTTTTGTCCTTAGGACATGCTTGCCTGGCACTTGCCAGGGGGAAAGAGAAAGGAGAGAGAGAGAGAGAGAGAGAGAGAGAGAGAGAGAAAGAGAGAGAGAGAGAGAGAGAAAATTAACCCCCAAGGGAGATGGCCATGCCTCAATCCCAATCCCTTCTCCCCCATTCTCCTCCCAGGATGTTGGGCATGCATGCACACACACCCAGCATGAATTTCAAGCCACTGGGTCCAGGGACTCAAACTGCAGTCAGCCATGTGAGAGTCCAGCGATGTAACTGCTAAGCCCCTGATGAGAGTTTAGTAAAAAGACTTTAAAAGTTTGGATGGGCTATAGGGAAACCACAAGAAGGCCTGGAGTTTAGCATTGCTAGGGAGCAGAACCTAGAGAGCTGTGTGGAGAGGACCATCTGCCAGTAGCCGAGACATTCTGTCAATGACCCCCTAGGGCCCTGGAAAGAGAGTCAGGATGACACATACCATGACTTCTGTCTCTTTTCCTCCCCTTTCACTTCAGCTAGTGCTCCTCTTTGGATGCCAAAGTCTAGGGTAGCCCACTGATAGAATTCACATGGTTCACCCTCTTGGAGCTCAGAGCAGGTTGGAGAAGAATAGAGATAGACCTAGAGGGGCAAAAGGAGAATGTCCAACATTCATGCCTGGGATTGAATAGTAGCCCCTCCCTCCCTACAATGGGCAGGTAGACTCATTATTTACACGTTTGCTTATGTTGCTTATTGTCAACAGCACACTGTTCTCAGGGTTTGTCTGCCCCTTGCATGGTGAGCTGCTTGGAAGGAGGCATTTCTCAGTCAAGAATGGTATACACAATGTATGTGGTAAAGTTTCAAGATATCCTTTAGAATGGTAATAATCTCTCCAACTGCTTGAGGAACATCTTCTCTCTGTAGTCTGTTAAATTTGTATAGAATACTATAATTAAAAACACTTTTATAATAGTTCTGGAGATCAGCAGAATAAATATCCCTACAAGGCTGATAAAGAAATTATGGACAGAAGTCAGTGACTTGGTGCTACACAATGGGTAGAGCTGGGGCTGAAACCAAACTTTTGACTTATAGGCCAATGTTTTCCACTACGTCATACTGCTTCCCCTGGGGGGTCATTTCTGTGGATTATGATAATTTGTCTTTGATATCCTATTTTATAAAATTACTTAAGGAATGGTTGCATAATAATTCATTACCTACTTTATAGCTGGTAAAAAAAAAGTATAAAGAAACAGTCCCCTATTGTAAATAAGTTGCTCTCTAAGAATTAAATTACGACATTACCTCATAATAAATCACAGTATAGAAATGCAAGGTCACCTTAAAGAGGCAGAATTGCTCCCATGCCAGCCAGAAGGAATCACATTTCAACTGAAGGTATTCCCATGTGTGAAGAAGGATGAATAGTCAGGGTTGTGAAGTTGGCCATCCTTCCACACTAGAGAAAAGGGAAGTCACAGCACCAACTGCTATGGTTTTTATCCTTCCCCCAGTTGATGTGTTGACAACTGGTTGTGAAGGTATTAAGAGGAAACTTAATACTTTCCTGGTGTTGAAAGTTGGAGCCTTTGGGAGTGATCAAGAGACTAGAGGGGGGCCCTGTGATTGACTCCTGGTGCGTTTATGGATCACACAGCTCTCACACTCTCTACCCTCTCATGACACAGCCAGACTACCCCCCTCCTTCTCAGAAGTAGCCCTCTCGGATCCTAGACCTCCAAACCATGAGCTGAATTAACTTCTATATTTATAAATCACCCAGTTTGTCATGTTTTCTGTTATTAACAAACAACAGAATGGACTAAAACACCGACTGTGAGCAGAGATCAGCCAAGCCCATCGTGGGCAAAGGAGGCTTTGGCTTTAACCTAGTCGTAGAGGCAGATACATTCCTTTTTCTGGGAATAGATTGATCAAGCTATTTTAGCCTGATGTTTTCAGTTCTTCAAGCCACAACTAAGATTTCTTGCTCTGACTCTATGCTTACAACACAATTACCTTATTTTAACTGTTTCCCATATAGTTTGGTTACGGGGAGAAAACAACCTGACCCAAAAATATAAGTACCTGTTATCACTGACAATCCAATTTCTCATTACAAATGAATCATATTGCATTCTAGTCTGTGTGTCAACTTTGTGAGCTTAAAGTATTCTTTGTCGATGTGATTCTCCTGAGACTTTTCTGACAAATCGGGTTTTGAAGTTGTAAGAGTGAGAGCTAGCCTCTCCCCCCAAATTGAAGTCAATTTAGCAGAAAAATCAATGACACTTTAGAAGATTTTCTAAAGTTGTAAGTATTGAGTATAATAAACATACAACAAAATTTACTTTTTGTAGGAGAATATTCCTAAATTTTGCAAACCCCATACACCATCATGAGATTACCACAATCAAGTTATAGAACATTTCTATCAGTCCCCAATTTTTTTCATGTCTCTTTATAAATCAATCATACCCCCCTCCTTCCAGCCCTTGGCAACTACTGATACTTTTCTTTTGTCCCTATAGTTTTTCCTTCCCCAGAATGTCACGTAAATGAATCCTTCAGTAGTCATTTGCATCTGGTTTTCTTCCCTTAATGTAATGTATTTGAGACTCATTCATGTTGCACATACCAGTTATTTTTTGTCTTTATTACTGTAAGTATTCCATTGTATGGATGTATCACAATTTATTTATTCACCAGTTAATGGACATCTGAGTTTTTTTCCAGTTTGGGACAATTATAAAAATAATTGTGATAAGCAATAAGCATTCACATAGAGGTTTTTGAGTGGATATATATTTTCACTTGGGCAAATATCTAGGACCGAGATTAAAGGAATACATGTATGGTTTAACTGCAAAAGAAACTGCAATACCATTCTCCAAAGTGGCTATACCATTTTGCAGCCCCACCAGGAATGTATAGAGTTCTGAGGACTCCTTCCAAATCCTTGGGAGCACTTTGTATGGTGAGAGTTGCTTCTCCCCATTCTAGTAGGTTGTGGTGTTATATCACTGTGCTTTTAGCTTGGATTTCCTTAAAGATTAATGATGTTGAACTTTTTTTGTATGCTTATTAGGCATGTGTTTCTCTTTGCTAAAATATTTCTTCAATCCATTATGTATAATTTTTATTCTTTTTTTGGGGGGAGGGATTGCAGAGTTATCTATATATTCTGGACACCAACCTTTCCTTAGATATGTACTTTATAAACATTTTCACCCAGTCTGTAGCTAGCTTTTCATTTTTCTTTAACAGTTTTCAAAGAGTAAAAGTATTTATTTTTGATGAGTTCCATTGTATTGATATTTCTTTCATGATTTGTGCTTTTTGTGTCTAAGAAGTCTTTATCTCACGTAGCAGATATATTTTCTTCTGTATTTTTCTAAGGGTTTTTATAGTTTTCAATTTTACATTTGGGTCTTAAATTTCAATTTAATTTCTTTCTTTCTTTTTAATGCCAGAGGAACAAAGGGAAAGAAAGAAAAATAAAGAGAGAAATAGAAAGAAACAAAGAGAAAGAGAGAGAGAGAAAGAAGAAAGAAAAAAATAAAAAGGAAGAGAAGGAGGGAGAAGACAATCCTTAATGGGGTGTGGTTATGTTGCAATCCCCTCTCCATTTCTCCATCCTATCAGGACTTTGGGTATACATGCACACTGGTCCAATGTATTTTTAAAGCTACTGGATCAGGACTTGATCCATCAGAGGCTGTGTGAGATCCAGCTTCCTTTAACCACTAGGCTATGGTGCCAGCCCTCAAGTTAATTTTGAGTCAAGATATGGTTAGATTTCATTTGTGTGTGTGTGTGTGTGTATAGATGACCAATTAGTCTAGCACCAGTTTGAAAAGAGTATATTTTCCACTGAATTGCCTTGGAAATTTTGTTGAAAATTAGTTCATTCTGCATGTATGTGCGTGTATTACTGGATTCTCTATTCTGTCCCATTAATCTATCTTTTTGCCAATAATACTTTATCTTTATTATTGTGGTAGCTGTGTGTTAAATCTTAAGTTAGGTAATGTGGTTCTCTAAATGTGTTCCTTTTTCTTTTTATGATAGATACTGCGTGCACTTGTGTGTGTGTGTGTGTGAGAGAGAGAGAGAGAGAGAAAGAAAGAAACAGAGAGAAAGAAAGAAAAAGAAAGAGAGATGCACCCTTGACAGAGTCAGTCACACTATGATGCCCTTTTCTCAGTCCTCTAGTTCTTCAGAATCCTGGGTATCTGTTCACATACCTGGCATATTTTCAAGCTGACTCTAGGGACCCAAACCCACCGATAGGTAACCCATGTGGCTTCCAGGCTTGTAGGACACTTAAGGTTCTGCTGCACCACAGCAAGTGGGCATTATTTTTCTTTTCAAAATTGTTTTGTTGATTCTAGTTCGTTTTTTGATATGTTTTTTATTTTATTTATTTTCCTTTCATAGTTTATTTATTTATTATACATTAAATCACTGTATATCGTTATAGCTTGTAAAATGAATTTTCCCAGCATGAATACACTGTATATTAGTCGAGTTAAAGGTGTTATCATACATGTTATCAGCAGATGAGTTTCCATTTTTGTGTCCCTTTAATGTTTTGTTTCTTTCTTTATATAAATTTAGAATCGGATTGTTAATTTCCACAAAGAAATCCTGTTAGGACTTTAATTGAAATTATAGTTCATATACAAATCAGTTTGGCATGTTACTCCATTTATTTAGACTCTCTTGGTTACTTTTTTCCTCTGGTTTCTCAATACAGGGAATTACATTGATTCTTTTTATTGTTATTATTTCTTTCTATTCATGACACAACACGTGTGAGAGAAAGAGAGAGAGTACCCCCTCCAGGGCTGAGACAAACTGTGATCTCCTTCCTCCAGTCCACCAAGTTGCCAGGATCCTTGGCATGTGTGCACATACCTGGCATATTTTCAAGTCAGCTGGGCTGGGGACTATAGTAGGCATGTAGCTTCCAGCTCCATAGTCAGTATGCTACAACTGTGGCACAGAGAGTAGGCCTTTTTTTTTTCTTTCTTTCTTTTTCTTTCTTTCCATTCATGGCAGAGTGTGCACTCATGCCTATGTGTACATGCACTTAAAAATGTGTGAGAGAGAATTCTTGAAAGCTGAACCAATCATGCATTCCTGGGAATACACACACACGCGTATTTCTGTGAGTCTCTACCTTGAGCGAAATTATTGGATCAAAGGGCCCACATATGTTCTATGATAGTTGATAATGTTAGTTTTCCTAAGTGGTTTGTGACCTGTTAGGAACTATTTCACAACTCTATGGCTATAAAGTATTGAAGCTATTCTCCTGTATTATCTCTGGAAGATTTTTTGTTTTACCTTTCGCCTTTACATCAGTAACCAACTGGAATTTTTGTTTTTCACTTTCGTTTGTTTTCTTTATGAGAGAGAAAAAGAGAGCTAGAAAGAGGGAAAAACAGAGATAAGCATTTCTGACAGGGTCTTGTACCACAGTCCTCCTACCCAAGCCTCCGAATCAGCTAGGATTACAGGTGAACGTCACCAGGCCCAGTGTGTTCAGGTCATCCCAGGAACTGAAACCGTGCCTCTCATTACATTTTCCAGCCTCCCAAGCTACATGAGTTTGCTACCTGTGTGTGTCACTGTGGCTGAGTCAATATTCTTTTTTCTTTTCTTCCTTTTTTTTTTTTTTTTTTTTTTAAACACAAGGTGTTACCATGCTGTAATCCTCTGCCTCAGCTTCCATGGGTCACTAGGTTTGCAGGTACATGCCATGATGCAAGCCTTTTGGTTGGACCAAGAATTGGACCTAGGCCTCCCATGTGTTCTCAGCCCATGGAGTGCAGCATTTGAACAGTATATGAATCATGGTGGCTGGGCTTGAAATTAATTTGTGTGTGTGTTATGAGACAGAGATCAAGTTTAATTTTTTTCCATGAGAAAATCAATTGACCCTTTGATTTAAAAACACAATTTAAAAAGCTTTTTTTTCCTTTCTGTTCTGCAACATGGTATCATGCAATGTTTGGTTTGTTTAGTTTTTCTCACAAAAGAGCTTTGATTCTGAGAAAGTAATTAAATAGTTATTTGGTTGAAACTCTTGTGATATTGGTATTGTTATCCCTATTTTACTCTGAGTAAATAGATGCTTAGAGAAGTTAATTAATTCGGTGAACAGGTTCTTCTGAACAAAGATCGACCTTATATTTTATAAGTTTGTTTGTTTATTTATTTGTTTATTTTCACAGGTAACAGGATGCAAATAGGTGGTCCAGAGCTGCTAAGGAACTTTTGTCATCTGCATGTGAAGTCCATTTTTGGATTAAACTTCTTGGAATATCTTTTGGTCAGAATTTAATTCTTTAATGTCTTTCTGGCTATGCATGTATCATTTTATTAGAAAATGAAATGATTTATTGCATATTCATGTTTATTGCAGCACTTTTACAACAGTCAAGACATGGAATCAACCTAAGTGCCCCCAAATTGATGAAAAGATAAAGAAAACGTGGCACATATACACAATGGAACACTATTGAGTCATGAAGAAAACTGTTTGACAGAAAGTGGATGAATCTAGAAGATAGAATGCTAAGTGAAATTAGCCAGTCTATGAAAGACAAATACTATATGTCCCTACTTCACATGTACTGAACATCTATGCTCTCTGGTGGAAACTGAAGTACTCTACGGCCTTGAAGTAGAGTAATAGTAGCTCTGGGTAAATGGGAGGGGAGTGGTTCAGGAGAATATGAACAAAAGATACAAGAATGCATGCAAACAAGTGAAATAGATGTCCATTGCCAAATAAACATGTCTCTGACAATTCAACATATACTTCAAAGAAAGAAAAACAAGTAGAACTATTAGTGAATGTGTACATTATATAATGATCAATGTTGAAGACAATTTGATTTGACTATTTGATTATTACACACTATATACATGTTTGAAAAACCACACTACACCCTACAAAGATGTACAATGATGATTATTACTATATTCTTGTAAACCAGGAATAATAACTTTAAACTGAAAAATAAAATAAAATAAAAAGAAATTGATTTAACTCCATTTCTTTCTTTTTCTTGTTATAGTCATCAGAGAAAACCTGAGCTAAATTTGGAGATATTGCTATTGTCAATGAAATTTCCAAAATATGTTTTAATCCTTCTTCTCTAGACTTCATTTTTTTTTTTGAGGTTTTTGTCACAGGGCATGTGTGCTCGCCAGACAGACAGAGACAGAGAGACAGAAAGCAAGAAATCATCCCCCGGGGGGATGGCCATGCCACAATCCCTTCTCCTCCATTCTCCTCTCGGTATCTTGGGCATGCACGCACATGCGCCCCGCGTGAGTTTTAAGCCACTGGGTCTGGGACACGAACCGCGGTTGACTACATGGGAGTCCAGCGACATAGCCATTACGCTAACTGCTGGTCCCTCCTCTACACTTCATTTAACAGCTTCTTTCTTTTATTTTTTCTTCCTCTCTCCTCCTCTCCATTTTTTTCCCTTTCTATTCTCTGTCATTTCCCCCCATACCTCTTTGTAGTTCTCTCTGTTATGTCTTCAAATGATGTGGTGCCCTACTATTTCTTTTTTACATTCTCAGTCCCCAATGCCCACAATTTGCCAAGTAATAAGTCAACCTGGGGTGGGATGGGTGGAGGGGTGTGAGAACAAGTGGTGAGTCAGACTGTCTCTTTTACTTTTATTTTTTCATTTTTAAAACTTTTATTGTTGGTTTTTATTACACAAGTAATACATGTTCATTGTAGAAAAATTAGAAAACACAGAAAAGCAAAAAGAAAAAATAATCACCCAGAATCCCACTACCCATAGGTAACTACTATTAACATATTAGTGTATGTCCGTCTAGCTTTCTTATGCATATATACATACATAGATATATTTATATATAATTTTCTTTTTTACAAATATTGTGTCATACTATACATACTGTTTTATAACATGTGTTTTTCATTTAATATATATTGTGAACATCATTGTTTATTCCCTGAAAAAATTATACAGATACTACATGCTCATTGTGGAAAAATTAGAAGTTAAAGATATGCAAAAAGAAAACATAACTTCTCCAAATCTCACCTCCCAGAGATAAATGCTGTTAAAACTTCCACAAGTATCCTTTCAGACTCTTTAATGTGCAGATGCATACATATATATATTTTAAAAGGGATTATATCATAGGTATTCTTCTGTAATTTCAAATTCTTTCATTTAGCAATACAGTTTGTACATTAATAAATGTACATATGGTCCTTATTCTCAATCAGTACACAGTATTCCACTGAAAGAGTGCACCACCTTTAACCAACTTTATAATGTCAGCTTATTTACATTTTTTCACTCCTACAAATAATGCTCCTATAGACATCTTTTTTGGCATCATTTTTTTGAACAACAAATAAATGCATCTTAGCTCATTTTTTCCTGAATTTTCTAAAGGATAATTTCCCTAAAGTGGAATTATTGGGGATGTAAGAAAAACATATTGCTAAAATATTTTCTAGAAAGTTTAATCAATTTGTACTCTACAAGAAGGTTCATTTCCTTTCTTCCTTATTGTCCCTGGGAACTTTTAATTCTTTATACTTTTTGACCTTCTGGTATGCAAAAAATAGTATATCATATTAATTTGGATTTTTATTACTAGTATATTCAAATGCTATCATACGTACTACTTTAGTTTATTGTGCATTCCCAGTTTGTATTTTTGGCTCAATTTTTTACTGAAAATTCTGATTCTTTTTTAGCCATAAAATGTCATTTACTCATTAATTAATTATTCATTATTTTAGTAAACATGTTTTCAGTATTTGTTTGCATCTAGCAGTATATAGGTGTAAGGGGGTACAACAATAAGGAAAGCAGAATTGGCTGCCTTCTTATACTTTCAGTTTAATGATGATAAACAGACAATTTAAACAAGCAATAATGAAAGAAGTACAATAAGAAAAGAATGAAATAGAACACTTGGCTGGGAAGCGGGCTGTAGATTATGGAAACGTCCCAAATGCAGTCGTGTTTAAGCTCTTGATATATATTAAAAATCTATACGCTTTGTTGCATATATTACAGATATTGTTTTCTCTTAGTTTCTGTTATATTTTTTAATTTATAGGAGTTTTTCAGTTTTGATTGTTCATATCTGCTCTTCTTTTCATTATGGTTTCTTCCTTTTTTTTCCCCTCACACTATAGCTCATAAATCTTGATCCATATAATCTCATAGTTCTTTGTATGGTTACCTATGTACTTTAACACTGAACTCTTTACTTCATCTAGAATTTGTTTTGATGAAAGTTATGAGAGATAAAGCTAATATTTTTTCCATAGATTTGAAATGTCATACTCAATTCTTTTATGTTCTTGAGCCTATTATGGACTGCATATTTAAATATAATGACCTTTTTCTGATACCAATAGTATCTCTGCTTTTCCTTACCCTACTTACCTATAGTTAGTTACCTGAAAGTTGAGCATTTTGCATTTGGTGGCATTCTAGAATACAAAGAAATAACAGACATTGTTTAGGTATGGGAGTATGACGTGAGAAGTTAGGCTGGTTGATATCCTTAATTCTTTCAACGTTGAAATTTTTCAGTCTGAAATGGCATCACTGTTAATCTGGTCCATTTGCTATTTAAAATAATTTGAATGCTTTTATACTATGTATTTATTTCTTCCCTTTCTTGCGCTGAACTTTGGCTTTCAGTAGGTGGCAGTATTGCCAAACACTGAGTATCCCAACTGTTCTAACCAGGCCCTGAGGAACAAAATTGGCAGGATTAGAATTTCCCCCAAGAGGAGAAATTAGAGGAGAAATCAAGGCTGTGCTACTTCTCATGTTTTCTTTGTACACCTGAATAATGGTACATCCACAAGTCAGTCTGGTCCTAGATGCACACAAAATATCAGTGGATAGATTTTTTTTTTTTAAAGTGACACCACAGCCTTGTAGGCATTCCTTTGTGTATCTTATTCAAAAGTGCCTTTGGAGCCAGCCTCCAATTGATTAAAACCCAGAAATGTGGTTTTAAACAATGCAGTTGTGTTGGAATTCAGGTGATTTTTATTTTGTTTAGACTTGGTATTTTTCAGATTTCTCACAAAAATATGTCATTACTGAAATCTGAAAATCAACACCAGGTATTAAAATGATGGTGGTAAAATGGGTACGTGCCACAAAAAGCTAACATCCTTTTCTGTTTTAAGTAGGTGGGTACATGAAACAATATGGGTTCAATGTTCTCTTCCTACCCATAGAGATCGGCTCAGAGTTAAACTAATCTGAAAGCAGATTACTAGCTGGAAGTGGAGACAGCAGAACTTTATCTCATGGACCCACTTTTGAGAAAGTCCTTTGGTAGATGAGAGGAGAGAGTGGGGCAGTACCTAAAGAATGCATCAGCATATCTAATGGGAGATGGTAAATTAGTTACTGTAATCATGAGCCAAGCATAGGTTGTCAGGACTCGGAGCACGAGATTTAATTTTAGGACTTGCTACTGAAAAAACATCTATAAAACTTGGAGTTGTCCACAGATACTACAAGACTGGTTGAAGGTTGGAAAACAGGCACTACGAATAAAAGATAAGGTGGCTGAATATATTACCTTAGATATGGAAAGTCTGGCTAGGTAATTAGACAAATTCCCATCTCCATGAATAGCTACTACAGTCTTCCCAGACATGGAGGTGAGACCTGAATTTATTAACAGTCTTCAGTTGTACAAAGGACAATTGCACAGAAGGTTTAAGTGTTACTTTCACACTGAGACTAAGGCGAGAGTGAGCATAAATGAACCAAGCAAAAATGATTTAGGTCAGGCATTTAGAAGAACATGCTGAACATCAAGGTTAGGGTTTATCAGTTAACAACTTTGCATGGATTAGTAGAAATTAGACTAAAGATAAGGGTTCAATAGAGCTGAAACGTGGGAGGGGCCAGAGATGAGAGCTGAGAGTGTGCCAAGTCGGGTTACTTCAGAACTTTTAAACAATGGACCTTAAACAAAATAACTTCAGGGGGTGAAAATGAACCAGATTCAGGAAAGGATATTAAGATTTAATCAAACTTGATTGACAAAAATCCCGGTTTGCAGACCAGGTAAGTCTGGGAGGGAATGTTCACCCTAGGGGATCTTTAACTAACATAGCTCCACAATTGTTTTACAAGTATTTAATTTAGAAAAATCATGATTTTTCCCATATAAATTTTCAAGGGTACTTTTCTATGAAGCCAGGCATGCATTAATTACTGCTTTTTGGAACACAACTCTGGACTCCAAGCAGAAGACCAACAACCAGCTGGTATGATCTAAGTAGAGACCTGCATAGCCTTTTAAGATTGCTCCCAGCTCTTTCTTTCACTTTCAATCAAAAGAGCTGGATGACAAATCAAGTATAATTTCCACAACATCAGAAATCAGGTTGAATGAGGTGAAACTGCCATTTTAGTAAGTCAAAACAGTCAAGTATCAACATTCTCATATAATTCTACTTAAGACAATAATTATTTCAATAATTTGTCCATACTCCTTTATCTTCACTAAAGCTAAAGCTTTAAAATATGCAGTTTTTAGGTCAAAGTATTGGTATACATATAAATGCCTGTGTGCATAATGAGAAAGTACAGGGTTAGGATTAAAGACGTGTCTTGGAAATACCATTTGTAGTCATCTAACACATCCTTCTATTGTACTAGGCACTTGTGCCCCTTGTCTGCCTTGAAGATTTTTCAGATTATGGACAACAAGAAAAGAAATGCAAAGACTTGATCTCTCAACCCATGGGAAATTCTGTCTGGGAAATGGGCCAAAAGAAGAACAGGAGAAAATACAACAAAATTTGTACCACATTACAAGTTCAGTGGAGGAAAATCACAACAAAGCTGTGAGCAGAGAAACAAAGCATGTGGCTTCCTCCTTTCTAAAATATAGTATTGCTTAATGTGTCCTGCTTTTAAGAGTCTAAGCATAAGACGAGATACCAAGTACACATTGGAAAAGTCCTATCTGCATAGTCATCTAAAATGAGACAAGCTTAGCTTAACTAAAAAATTTTATTAACAATGTAAAATGTTAAATATTTGTACGATCTGAGCTAATTCCAGCATGCCCTATAAGATTTAACACTATGCTGTTGTGCAGACACCATGCTTCAGATTTCAATTAACAAAATGTGATAATATTCGATTTTACATTTGAGGGTAATTGTATATGTAACTACACCATTTCCTAACTGGATTACTTCATTCTCCAAGAAGCTGAAAAGGACATCATTGGATCAAAAGGAAATTAGTTGCCCATATGCATTGTACGAAGGTATTAGGATTATTGTGTATTTACAAAATTTAAGTACTTTTCTTATATGGTTTTTGTTACATTATAAATTAAGATTTTTTTTATGTTGAAGCTCTTAGATTCTGACAGAATGGAAGACTAAACATAATTGAGTGCAGAGAAAGCAATAGGTGAGGTGGTATATGTTTGGTTATATTATTATTTCTAATGATATTGATAGATTGGATTTTTAAACACAGTTGTGTAATTTTAAATAGATTTCTATGTTTAAAGACTTCTCTCATCTATGATAAATTGTTAACATGAGATCAGCAAGAGCTATAGATAGACTATTATATGTGAAATAATTTTTCCCTGTATATTACAGTTAAAAAAACTTCTAAATAATTTAAAAATCATAATTCTTGTATCTGTCATGGCATGGTTTGGAGCAGACATGCATAATGTCAGCTTTAAAAATCCTTTTAAAAACAGCCTGCTTTTTGAATCTGTTCTTTTTTTCTTGACAGCAGCTGCCTTCAAGTGTAAAATCATTTAAAAGGGCAAGGGGAGGTGGATAAAAGTAACAAGGAAGCATAGAAAACATAGTGAAAAACCATTCACTGTGTGGTTCAGCTGTCTGGAGGTCCTCAGGTTTTGTGATTTTTTTTTTTTCGGGTGTTCCCAGTGGTGGGTTTCCAGGAGGAACTGCCTAGCTCGATACAAGACAACAGAGCCCGAAGAACCTTCTCTTCCGTCTTCTGACCAGAGGGTAGGGGGTTAGGTTCAGAAGGCTGCTGTCATCTGCAATGGGATAGAATGCACATGTGAGTGAGATGTAGACAAAAAATATGCTTTTTATGAAGTGGCTTTAAAAACCTACCCTTCCCTCCCATTTGGATCAAAGTTTCTCAGCCTCAGCACTGCTAACATTTGGACCAGATCATTTTATTGAGTCACTGGGAAAGTCATAAGACATTTTTTGCATAGAAAAAAACAGAAAAGCAGGTTGTGACTTTTCTGACAACCCGATATTTACCCTTAGGGGCTGTCCTGGGTATGGCAGGATGTTTAGCAGTACCACTGGACTCTACTCACTAGATGTCAGTAGCACTCCCCTACCAGTTGCGACAATGAGAAATGTCCCCAGATAAGGCCAAATGTTCACTGGAGGAGGGACAAAATAGCCCACGGCTGAGAACTGGTGCTTAGAATTAAACTCTAACTGCTCAGAGGCCATCTTTCAGTTAGGAGAAGTACACAGAGCTTATTAGAGAGAGCCCATGATTTGGAATAATGTTGGCTTCTTTTCTAATTTACCCCTGCAACTTATTAGTTCTGTGACTTTGTCCATATAACTTCAGCTAAGTTTCAGTTTTCCCATTTGTAAAATAGGATTTAATAACACTTACCTTAGGTGAGAATTAAATAAAATAATGAGAGAAAAAAACAGTTATCTTGGGTGGGTGCCTTAGTGCTTTGTATAGAGGAAGCACTCAGTAAATACAGCCATGATGAACTATTTTCCTTTACGTAGGACCATTATCTTGTGTGTGTGTGTGTGTGTGTGTGTGTGTGTGTATGTGTGTGAGTGTGTGTGTGTGTGTGTATACAAGCAAATGGAAGTGTTAAGATTGATGAGAAAGTGCCTCTAATACTAAGCGAAGGGCAAGCTGCCTAGGACGACTGCTGATTTGGACATCTTTTTTGCACACTGAGACACCTTTGTCTAGCCCAGAGCATATCAGATCATCGCCTAGGGCTGAGGTAACACAAAGCTCAAGAATTCTTGGCAGAGATTTGGAGCAGCTTTCTACACCACAGGAAGCAGACACCTGCAGTAAATGCTGAAATTCACCAAGATGTAAGTATGCCTGGAATGGTTTGAAATGAATTCGACTGCAAGGAAAGATGTCTCTCCACATTGATCCAAACCCTGTCTCTGAAGTGAAAGGTTGCTGAAACAACGTGAGCAAAATCAGAATGTTTCCCCACTCATGCCAAATGTTCTGGGTTAATCCACTGGAACTTGTTGGAAGACCTTTTATTTTTTTTACAAAAGTTGGTTGGGATGCAGCTTATTAAGACTTTGGTAGCATCTTTTCTCCAAAGTACACAGTCTCAGAAAATTATAACGTAGGATAGCTTTAAACATGAAAATGAAAAGCAGGAAAAGGAAAGGATGTAAGAAAAATATGAGAAAATGAAAGAAAATAGAGAGTAGAAAATGTAATCAAGGAGAAAAATAAAGAAGTGGGACATCTGGGGGACGCAGAAGGGGAGGACTGTCTGTTGATGATAGTGTATGTGTCTCTTTAGCTGGACTGGTGTGCAGTGTGTTCATGTTGGGAAATTCATTTTACAAGCTATGTTGATGTACAGTGATTAAATGTACAAAATTTTAAAAAAGAAAATCCAGCCATTGTAAGTTCAAACCTCAGTCATTCAATGTTTAATTCTTGAATGCTGCTAAAGCCAAGAACATTGAAATCCCCTAAGACATGATTACGTCATTTTCTTTCTTTCTTTCTTTTTTTTTTTTTTTTTTGAGAGGTTTTTGCTATAGGGCATGTGTGCTTGTCAGAGAGACAGAGAGACAGAAAGTGAGAAATCACCCCCTGGGGGGATGGCCACGCCGCAACCACCCCTTCTTTTCCATTTTCCTCTTGGGATCCTGGGCATGCACGCACACACACCTGGCATGAGTTTAAGCCATCGGGTCTAGGACTCAAACCGCAGTCGACTACATGGGAGTCCAGGGACACAGTCATTATGCCAACTGCTAGCCCTGATGATGCCATTTTCTTTATTGCTCAAATTTCTTTTGCTAATAAAATTTTTTTTTAGAAATTTATATTCACTCATTATATATTACTACAACATACAAAATGAATTTTCCCATTTAGAATACACTGAATATTGGCCCAATCAAAGACATTACCTATTATTTTCAACAGATAATTTTCCGTTTTGTGTTTCTTAACAGTTTACTTCTTTCTTTTTCTCCTTGATTCTCTTCCTTTGTCCCTTTGCCATTTCCCACTCTCCGCCATTGCTCCTCTGCGTCCCACACTATCTCTGGTGTCCAAAGTTGCTCTCCATGCCTTTAGATAATCTGAATTTACAGGGAACTCAAGCAGCTCACCCAAAAAACAAATGACCAACCCAATTAAAAGATGGGCAAATGAGCTAATAAAAGATTTCTTACATAGATAATATGTTTAGAAAAAAGAGGAACATGAACATGAGAAGTTTTCAGATAAACAGAATTTAAAGCTGTGTTTCAGAACAGTCAAGAGCGGGGTTCATAATAGAACTGCAGTTACAAATTTCAATTCTGGAGGATAAAAGAAAAATCCTTCAACCAATCCACTGGCTGTCAAACATTAGCAGCACCAGCATCATCCTTGGGCTGGGGCCAGATGGTGGCACAACTGCTCTGCAAGGCTGACCACATAGGAAAGCTCCAGGCTCACATCTGAGACCTCTCTAAGTGCACCAGGCATACATGTTCCTGAATCCCTGGTCGAAGGTACGAGTGGATTGTGGTATGAAGACCCTATTGAGGGACCAGCAGTTAGCATAATGACTATGTCACTGGACTCCCATGTAGTTGACCATGGTTCGAGTCCCAGACCCGGTGGCTTAAACTCACGCCGGGCGCATGTGCATGTGTGCCCAAGGTCCCGAGAGGAGAATGGAGGAGAAGGGGCTGCGGAGTGGCCATTCCCCCTGGGGGGTGATTTCTCGCTTTCTGTCACTCTGTCTCTCTCTGTCTGTCTGGCAAGCGCACGCGCCCTATAGCAAAAACCTCTCCAAAAAAAGAAAAAAAAAGACCCTACTGAGGGTGCTCTCTGTTTTTCTGTCTCTCTCACTTATAAAAGAAATGAATAAAAAACTAAAACCTTAAAAAAGCAAAAACCAAAACAAAAAAACAAAAAACAAAAAAACCAAAACTCCACCAGACTGCTGACCTCTCCTCCAGAGTTTCTGAATCAGGAGGTCTGGGATGGGGTCCGGGACCCAGCATTTCTCACAACTTCCTAGACATGCTGATGTTGCTGGCACTGAGACTGCACTTTGAGCAGCACTGAAATAACGTAAGGCCTGCCACGTGCAAGACTCTGTGTCGTACTGAGGGTGATGCCAAGGTGAGTCCCAAAGGAAAGATGGTCCCTGACTTCAAGGATTGTGTTTTGAGTAACTATGAGGCTTTAGTAGAAATGCCGCAGAAGATCCAAATACAGTGCTATAAGAATTCCTGAGTGAGGGGTAGGGGTGGATGAGTTGACTTCCATTTGGGGGAGAAGGAAGAAGATTCATGGAAGCCTTGGTGTTCATGCGGGGCCACAGGAGTGAGGAAAACTTGAATATTTGGTGAAGGGCAGTGTTCTGGATGGAGGGAACAGTGTGAACAAAGACATGGAGGTAACCAGAGGCAGCCTGAATACAGGTCCAACCACACAGTCCAGTCTGTCTGGAATGAAGGGTTTATAAAGGAGGGGGTAGTACAAAACAGGATACTTAGAACTTCCTAAATATCCGGCACCTCGCCTTCCTTCCTTGCCTTAAGCATGCCATTACTTTTTTCCAGAAATGACCTTCCTCCCTAGACAAATGGTAATTTCTCCTTCAAGATTAGATTATCTTAAATATTTATTTTACTTCAAAATTTCCTGACAGTTCCAAGCTTCTGCATTCCTTCATGTTTCTATCCCTTCTATAAACAATTGCTATAGCTCTTGGCACAGCATATGCATCCAGTCCTGTCTCCCTAGCACTCTGTAAGTGCTCCTTATAAAAGTCTTAATAAGTTTACCCTTTCTGCCCCAGCTTTTGTCACCCACTCTCTCCCCAGTCCCACTTAGCCAGGCTTCCCTGCTCTAAATTCCAAGTAAGTTTCTTTTTTCTTTTTTTCAGAGAGATTTTTGCTATAGAGCACCTGCACTTGCCAGAGAGACAGAGAGACAGAAAGAGAGGAATCATTCCTCAGGGGAATGGCCATGCCGCAATCCCTTCTCCTTCCTGTCTCTGGTCAGGATTTTTTGCATGCATGCAAATGCACCTCGTATGCATTTCAAGCCACCAGATCTGGGACTCGAACAGCGGTTGACTATGTGGGAGTCCAGCAATGTAACCATTATGCCATCTGCTGGTCCCTGGAGTAAGTTTCTTTTGACAACAACATCAACATCTTGTTGCGAAAGCCTGTGGACATTCAGTTGTCTCCTAGCTTGCTCCCTGCACTATTAGCCACTCTTCCTTTGCAATCTTCTTCAGTCTGTTTCATAGTGGTCTTCCAGATTTCCTCACTGTCCTCTTTGTAAAGTTCTCTTCTTTCTCTTTAAACCCTAACTTTTGGCATGGCAGGGCTCTTCTCTGTACACAACCTCCTTATGTAGTCTCAACATTTGTAGGGCTTCAGTAGCGCCATGCTAATGAATCTGAAATCTGTTTATAGTCCTGCCAGATGACATGTCTGACCTCAGCGCTACTGACCACTAAGCACTGCTCTCATAGGTTCGCCACGTCCAAAACTTTGATCCCTCTCTACTTCCTAGCTCCTCCTCTGTTATCTCAGGCTCAGAGATTCACACTATCACTTACTCCATTTTCTAAGTCTCATTCTTGAATCTGCCTTCTGTATCACATCCAAACGGCATATTCTCCTCTCCAATATTCTGATGACTTTAGGTCATGTTTTAAGCATTTCTCACCTGAATTACTGCATCTACCTTCTAACGGTTCTTCCAGTTGCACTAGGATAAAGTACAAATCTCTCTCTCTCTTTCTCTCTTTTTTGAGTTTTTATTTTCTATAGGGCGCATGTGCTCGCCAGAGAGACATAAAGTGAGAAATCTACCCACCGCTGGGGGGATGGCCATGCCACAATCCCTTCTCCTCTCAGGATTTTGCACACTTCTGGTGTGAGTTTTAAGCTGCTGGGTCCAGGACCTGAACTGCAGTTGACTACGTGAGAGTCTAGTGACGTAACCATTACACCATTTCTTAATGTGGATTACATGGGCCTAAAGATGATATATCTCACTCATCCTTCTTGCCTCTCTTTAGCCTCTTGACTAATGACATTTCCAACTACTGAAATGCTTGGGCTTTATAAAAGCACCCTGCTCTTTCATTCCTCCATATGACTTCACACATCCAGAATCTTCTGCTTATATGATCGTTTTCTTTTTTTCATCTCTTTGGCTCACTCCTACTTACCCCCAAAAAAATCTCAGCTCAGTAAATGTTCAAAAGACAATCTCTAGTAATCACCCATTTTCAAGTTGATTCTGCACTAGGTAAGAATCCGATATGCCCTTGTAGCAATCTGTGTTTAACTATTATGACATTCTTACATGGAAGGCATTAATTTCTGTGCCTTTTCTACAGCATATGTGTGAGTTTGTGTGTCTCTGTGTACATGTGTGTGTGCCTGTGTACGTGATAGTTGTTTCAGAATGCACATGCCTTATGCTGAAGGCTCCCCACCACAACCCTGGAAGGGAAGGCAACTGTCATCTGGAAAAATTTCTTAGATAATCATCACTCAGTTCTGCCCTGTTGAGAGGGACAGTTACTAGAGGGGAGAGACATCCCTAGCACCTAACAGAACTTGGCATATCACAGGTGACCATTAAGTGTTGGATGATGATGGGTATAATGGATGCTGGGGTGGGAACTTTATTCTTCTTGCAGTAGATGATGAGCAGACGTTTAGCATTTGAGAGCAGGGGCTCAGCGTAGTCAGAGTAATGCATGAGGAAATTTGGTGTGGATTAGATTGGAGGAGAGGGAGGGATCACATATGCCACACTGGATCCTGGACAAAAGGTTTGAGACTACACAGGATATGTGGCTATTGATAAAACTGTCTAGAATAACCTTCAGATACAGAAAGTCATTATGTGAGGTCATAAAGGCCATCTCCAGGATAGGAGGGTGGCAGGACAGCCCAGTGTCCTTCAGCCAGATGTCTGAGAACTTTTGTGCTTGAAGTGGCCAGGTCAGTTCTGGATACGAAGGTCCAGACTGGTGTGGATCAGCGCGTATGAGTCTGGAGAACTGTTCCTAGGGCCGATTTAGCTTGGAGTCGCACTGTCCACAGGAGGACCTATTCTAGAGTAGATTCAATTCCTGGCCTGCCTCCTTCCAGATTGAGTCTGACGTACGGTATCAACAACCGAATTCTATGCAAGAGCGAATACACAAACACATTCCACAGCATTAGCTAAGTTAAAATTTTGGAAAAGGTGAAGCCGTCTTTCAGGCTTAGTTTATTTCTGCCTCTTTGTTTTGTTTGCTAACAGCATGCACTTAAGAAGATGCTTGTCCTTCACTTTCCAATCTCTTTTTAGCCTTTGTCAGTAACCTTGCCGGCTCTCCACAGGTGGTTCCATTTGTAATCCATTTGACACAGCAAGACTATCATAATTAATGAAGCTCCCGACAGCACTGCCAGTGACCCAGAATCTGGGGCGGGAGGGGCACTGGAGCAGGGGAAAGAACAGCAGGCTGAGAGCCAGGAGACCTGGACCTTGTCCGGAGCCTGCCCAGGAACCGCAGCAGAGCAGGGGTGGCTCCTTCCTTTCTTGTGCACCTCTTTCTCGCCAGTCTTAAAGTGGAAGGATGAGAAAGGAAAAGCCCTATCTAAACTAAAGGCATAATCACCGACCCTTAAAATTCCTGCCCTCACCACCTTACTTCCTTGCCCAGTAAAAGTCAATTTAAAGTACACTGTGGTCAAGTCAAGTTTTGATTGTAGTAAGAAGGGGCAAATATGATTAAATCTTAAATACTGAAATAAACACGGAGCTGTTTCTAAGGGAGGACTAAGAACTGCTTTTGAGTGGAGGGGAAAGGAATTCTGAGTTGAAAGCATTTTTACATAGTAAGAGTTGGAAGGAGGAAAAAAGGGGCACCGGGAATGGTATCTTTTCTCATTTCCCCTCTGTTTCAAATACAATGTAAATTGATAATAAAAAAGAAAGAAAGGAAATTGAAACCAGGAAAAACAAACAAACAAATGATTTTCTATAATGGTTTTCATTCCATTAGAAGCACATTTTGACAATAAGGTCCTGCAGAAAAGAACTGCAATAATTTTTTCCTTGTTTTATCCTATGCCATTTCCTGTACTTATTAACCTAGACCTGTATAGAAAACAAATTACCTGAAAAAATTCCAGGAAGGTCATATGGGAGCCTGGGTGGTCTCGGTAGTTGGAGAGAGGAATCTGCATGATTTGTTTATTCAAATGGTGTCATATGTATCTGTCAGAAAATATTCCCAGAGGGAGCCAAAAGACCTGCTCCCCTGCCCTTACCTGCTCTCTGGACTCTCTAGCAGAGACTCTGATCCCCCTGCCCCAGAGGGCAGCTCGCAGTGACAGCACGGTATGAGTGCATATTAAGCAGGAAGAGGATGTGCTAAGGCTTCCCATTTCTACCCCAAACAAAGAGACCCAAATTCTCTACAATCTTTCACTTCAGTTGTTTGCTTATTTATTCATATCTTCCATGAGAGACAGAGAGAGACTGGCACCCCCAATAGGATCTCATTTAGTTCTCACAACAATCCTCTCAAGTGGGTGACACTATTATCACTTCATGAGGATAAGGAAATTGAAATCTCCAGAAGCCAAACAACTTGTTTCTATGTGCAAAGCTGGTAAGTGACAGAAGCAGCATTTGAACTCAAGGCCAGCCATAATCCAAAGCTTTTGGGCTTAAACATCATGCTTATTTCCAGCAGTCTTTCTATGCTGTGGTCAGAGCAACCTCTCATTACCACATGTTGTCTACTTTCTCTTTCTTTTTTGAGTGTATTTATTTTATTCATAACTGTGTGTGTGTGTGTGTGTGTGTGTGTGTGTGAGAGAGAGAGAGAGAGAGAGAGAGAGAGAAACAGAAGCACCTTTGACAGGGTCTTATTATGCTGCAAACCCCTTTCCCCAGCTCTCTGGACCCTCAGGATCTTGGGCACACACATGTGCACACAGTGTTTTTTGTTTTTTGATTATTTTACTTTATTTATTTATTTATTTATTTATTTATTTATTTATTTATTTTTAAATTTGACCAGAGAGGGACAGTGTCTGTCTCTCTCTCTCTCTCTCTCTCTCTGTGTATGTGTGTGTGTGTGAGAGAGAGAGAGAGAGAGAAAGAGAGGGAGAGAGAGAGAGAGAGAAAGCAAGCCACCAGATCCAGGACTTGAATATTGGTCGGCCATGTGGGAATCTAGCTCCCTTAACCACCATGCCACTTGCTAACCTCCACGGTGTGCTTTTAAGCTGGAAATCTGAACCATGGTCAGCCTCATGACTTCCAGCACCGTGGTTCAGTTCACCACTGTGCCACCAAGCCGAACCTATTGTCTACTTTCTTTACAAAACACTATACCTGCAGCTCAGGCCAGTTGGCCTTGGTAACCAGGCCCTTCAGGGATGCTTCCAGTTACTTGATGTACCAGCTCCCCACCTCTTATTTTCAGATCTCCAACCCTGTGTAGCTGGGACCATGCTATGCAAAAGCCTCTTCCTCTGGCATTCTCATTCCCACCTCTGCACCTTCTGCCCCAGCAGAGCTGCTCCCAGAGCTGAGATACTCCAGCTCCACCAACTCCTCCTCCTCCTTCTTCTTGCTCCAAGGTAAGTGGCACTCTGTTCTCTCTCCCATCCTGGCTCTGCTCAGTACAAGAGACACTTCTTTCTTGACTGTAAAAAGTCTTCTCCACCCTGTAGGTGCCACTGTCCAAAGCTGACTTGTCTCTTATGCTGTTCTAGCCATATGCTTAATAACAATGCTTATTCTTGGTCCTTTGCACACATGAGCAGTCCCTGGGGCTGCAAAATTGGGTGCAGATTGAACAAACATTTGTTGTTTGTGCCGGGTGTTGTTCTACCATATCTCAGGTTCTAAATACTGGGGATATAATAATTAACAAAAGCATACAAGACTCTTTCCTCATTCCAGGGAACAACCCCTTCCATTTTTGTGTTGGGATATATATTCCCATAAGATAGCTTGAGTTCACATCCCTGTTTTTCTCCTAACAGTCTGTGGGACCTTGGCCAATTTGGGTAGCCTCTCTGTGCCACGGTTTCCTATAAACTGGGAAACACTGACAGCATCTTCCTCAAAGTTGTTATTAGAATTAAGTAAGTTAATACAGGTAGCTGGATCCCACATGGCCTGACTGCACATTCTGAGTCCTGGACCTGGTAGCTTGAGATACATGCTGGGCACTTGTGCACACCTGCCCCAAATCCTGAAAGGAGTGAGAAATAGAAGAGAAAGAATTGTGGCATGACCATTCACCAGAGAGTGCTTTTTCTCTCTCTCTTTCTCTCTCTTTCTCTGTCTTTCTCTTTGGCAAGAGCAAGTACCTCCTGACCCCACACACAAAAAAAAATTAATACATGTAAAGAATTTAGGCTAGTGGAACACTGTAAGTTCTCAATATATGTTAATTATTACTGTTGCATTTTTTAAAGAATTAAGCATGTAGATGGCAAGGGTCTTCCTGTGGAAGTGCTCCATGAGGCTGTGAGGACAAAGGCCCTCTTTGTGATCCTTTTGTGATGGCATATTTGGTGCAGTGTTTTCCATAGTGTGTGACAGGGCCAGGGAGAAGGGGTCTGTTTTGAAGTCAGAGTGTATCTGAAACTGAGTTCACTGGAGACTCCAGCCCCACTGTCATGTCTTCTGGAGGAAAGGTGAACGCATGCTCAGGGCTTCCTATTTTCTGTGTCATGTCCTCACTTTAATTTCTCAAGAAGCAAGTCCCAGGGTGATCGTGTTAAAAACATCCTCTGCCACAAAGAGAATGACAAGACTCACCTTGATTTTTCAATGGTAAAGGCATAGTTTCCCTGAGTTTGCTTAAAAGGTTTTTCATTTCTCGCATGTCTCTGTAAAAGTGATAAAAAGAAAGAATGATCAGCTGCAAAGCTTCAAGATGCAATCTCAAACAGTCTGTTCTATGAGATGGCTGAGGGACGAGAGTCTGTGCCTAATTATACAAGCTCTAGTTCCCAATAGACAAATATTGTATTTATTTGGTGTTTACAAGAAAAAATCGTGAGATGATGTGGCTCTGGAAGGAATGAGAACTACTTTGCCGAATGTTTCCATGGGCGTTCTCCTGCAGGAGCCCTCATCTCTGCCTCCCATTGGCCTGACTGGAATCAGGAGGAGCCTTTGGTGATGAGGACCTGTGAGCGGAAGCAGCATATGCAACTGGGGCCATCCTGGGCAAAGCTAATGCTGGTTGGGGGTGCTACAAAGGCTTTATGATCATACTGTGTGGTGGCTGTGCAGGTTGCCTCGCTATCTGCTTGGTTTCAAAAGCCCTTCCTTACTGCGTGCCAGCATAACACACGTTATTAAGAGCCAACACTTATCAAATTGACTTGGAATAATGAAAGTATGAAAAATTCTAAAATTCCTTTAGGTGAGGGCTCTTCACAATGGAAGGGAGAGAACAGACTGACAAGAGGGCAAATACCTGAGAACAAACAGCTGGGCCTTCCCCTAGCCACTGGCCTCTCCCTCCAAGCTTCTTGGATCCTCTGCCTACAGCATGCAGTGCCACTACGCACCTCCAATGCCCTCACTCATCCTGGCTGCATAGACCGTTAACCCCTAGAATGGAGAGCAGAAGCATGTCTGGGGCTTCTAGTCTAGGGTAGGGGATAGCTGGCCTTTTCAGGACAGTGGTTTCCACCCACATCCAGGTGGTTGTTCACCCCAGGACATAGGGGTAGATTTCATTTAAAAAATAGCAAAAATTAATATTTCGTGCAAAACCTGTGTACCTCTTTTAATTAAGCTTAGAAAAGGCAGGCATTAGCAGGCACTGTGGGTTTGAGAAAGTTTGAGGGGGGAGACAATTCTAAAGTTAAATTCAATCCACTAACTTATTTGAGGAAAGAGAACCACCATGTGATTTTAGGTATGCAACCCCTCAGTCCAGTTCACAAAGCACCAACTGTTCTGTTGAGCACAGTTTGAGAACCACTGGAGACCTCATGGGGTCTCTTCTCCAAGTATCAACTTATATGTAAAAGACAACCCAAGGCTCAAGAATAGTTGAATGTCAAGGGAGGAGAAAAAAGCCTTGACGATCTATGGAAATTCACCTCCACAAACATTCTGGACAGTTTTCCTCAGGTATGAGGTGTGAGTGTGTGTCTGTGGGCATTGCAAGCTGATAAGGTGAAAGGTGAGAGCAGATGAATGGAAGTCAGGGCTCTCCGTCTGGAAGAGCAGGGGGCACATTCTGCCTTCATGTGAGATCTTAGGGTGGATGGGCTGGATAGCAAAGGCCTAGGAATGCAGCATGTAGGATCCAGGCAAGGTCTCCTTGCAGAGAGCCACTTTTCAACCTTGGCTGCCACACAGGAGAATCACCTTTTGCCCAGACTCCATCCTAATAAAGCCTCATTCAGATGCTTATGCTGAGGGCCTGGTATAGTATTTTTAAAAAGCCCCTCCTTCCCCAGCAACTTAAATGTGCAGCCTGATTTGAGATCCACTGATTTCTTAGGGCAGACAGCTAGGGAGAACTGAGGAAGCCGACTACATCTGTGTTCATTTCCCTTGTTGTGTTTTTCCATCTACTTTAACCAGGATCTGGACCTTCAGGCTGAATCAAACACTGCCAACACTGGTGCCTACCCTATCCTACTATTATTGCCATCAGTAATTGGCTTTCTTACACGGTTACAAGGTTTAGATGGAGCCGCTGTCCAAGGTGTCTGAAAAAGAAAATGGCTTTACTGATAGTTTATATCCTGACCATGGCATTTGGGCAGATAATTATTTTTTCCTGAGAACAGAGCAAAGAATTTTCTATTTTGTAAATTAAGATAAATCACTCTCTCATCATTTGTCTATGGTTTTATTAAACTGTGCCAAATAGCTTTATTGTTTGAATTGTTGGATTTCCAAGCTTATACAAAATCCAAGTTTTATTAATAGCACATAATTACCACATGCTCCAATTTTTCTATAAACACAGAAATTCAGTAATTAGCTTTAGAATTATATTACAATCTGAAAGTAGAAGCACAATGGCTGTAAAAGCCATGGTGTGTTATATTTCTAAAAATAAAAAAATAAAATGTCCATTATCTTGTCAATGACTCAACCTCATGTACACACACACTGTTCCATGGAATTGCCCAATATTCATTCAGCTGCTTTGTGCCAACTCTGGGGACATTAGTAGCAAAGGGCACAGATAGCAGTGTAAAGGCCAATACGTAAGGGCCTCATCTTTCTGCCCCACAGAATGGCATTTTTGGCATATAGATGGGACATGGCACTTATTACATAATTATTGCTCCCTTTCCCCAAATGAAATAGAATCTTTTCTTCTCAAGAAACTCCCTCTGTAGAAGTGAACTACTAAAGTTCAGACAATGCATTAACTCTTTTGACCACTAAGGGCCTGCCAGCTAATTCTGGGAGAGTAAATAAGGGGGCTCTGGGAAAAGCCCTCCGTGGACTGACAGAATGCTCAGCTCCTGCCTGGCTGCTAAGCAGAACATTCCATAAACCTGAAATCTGAGAATGTAACCAGAGACATCTTTGAGTGATTTTGGATTCTTCTCCCTTAAACAAATGGAAATTCTGGGAACCAGCCCAGGGGGCGAACTGTGACAGAATGTAGATCCACTTTCTCCTTTCCAAGGAAGCATGCTGTTTTCATTTTCCATGGAGATGCAATATGTCAGAGTGGGCTAAGAGAGGCCTGGGAGCCTGCACTTACCATGGGTTCTGCTACTGTCCCCCGAGAGGATTTGGACTATTTACCCTCTCTCCTCTCAGCATCCTTACCTGCAGATGAGATAATCACCAAGGACCTTGCAGCACTAAGCTTCACTGGCAGACCAACAAACTTTGTTTCTGAACCCGAAATAGAATACCTCGACTCTCTGTGGCCTCTAAGAGAACCAATGTAAGGAGGATGGCAGTGTATTCAGGGTACTTTCCCACTTACCTTTCAGTGTTCTCGATGTCTGTGGAAACCTGCCAGGAATGCTGCTGACTATCTACGGGGGATGATGAGGAATCCTCCAGGGCGGGGGTTTCAGCACTCTCCTCAATTTTGCAATCCAGACTGTTGATTCCCCCACCAGGTTCCTTTCCTAAGGGAGGAGGGTAAAGAAAAGGAATGAGAAGACATAAATGCCAGTTCTAGACCCATGATGTCACTGCAAAGATTGGCTATGTTTTGAATCAAATACGCCATTAATTCTACTAGCTTTTTGAGTTGGAAAATATAGGCACATATAAAGGGTCTCCAAAAAGTTCATGAAAAATGCATATTATGAGCAAACTATACATAGATTTCAAATTTTTTATACCTATATAACTCCTATTTTAATTCCTTTTCCACTGTTTGTATATACATACATAAATACACACACACGCATATATGTATGTACATATATATTCATGTGTGTGTATATTATTTTCACAATGTTCTGGCAAAGACAGCTTGAGGTCAATACAACCTGAGGATCAAGATAAAATGAAGTCCCTATCTTTGATGGAGTATTGGTGCCTTACAATCCATTCTTAGTGAGTTAGATCAAGTTAGCTTAGGAGAGTGGATTTTGCCTGGGAAACCACACTGTGTTTTGGTCCTCAGATGCAGGGCGGGCTAAAAGGCCAGGAGAAGATGAAACCCAGAGGGAAAATGGCAGCTCCCTCTGTGCTGATGCTGGGCACTGGCTTTCTTGGCCTGCAGCAGAGGCGGTGGACCTGCCTTCCAATCTTTGGCTTTCGTTTAGTACATCTTTCTAAGAGGAGAGAGCCTGGCCTTATGAACCTCCTACCTTACTCTGCTGAGACCATAAAGTGCTAGCCACTTAAGTCCCACGTGGAGGGCCTGGTCCTGAGTAGCTGTCCACAGCAAAGTGCTGCCAACCCACAAAGACTTGCATTTACCACGACTGAGCTCAAGTGGATTAATCAATGCTTTCTGGAAACAAATCTCCAACTTGTTTCAGCCATATGAAGGGATTTCAAAAAGTTCTTGAAAAAATGGAATTAAAGTACAAGTTTAATTTTATGCAAAAAATTGTAATCCATGCGTAATTTTGTACATTTTTCATGAGCTTTTTGAAGAGCCCTTGTAGGATGATTTTATGAAATTATGAGGGAAGTCACAGTACACGGACTAAGTGAACTCTGCTAATGCCTTTTCTTCTGCCTTGCAATCTGTGTAATACAATGAGAAAAAGAAAAGCAATTCGGGTAACTGCACACCTGTTACTAAACTACAGTAGAAATGGATCTCTGAACATAAAGACAAAACACAACTTTACTGACGAGAAATTTTTATCCTTTCTTGTGTACTTTATGCCCGCTGATCCTGGGTGATAGAACTTGCCTGAGGAATTGTTTTTCCACTTTTATGCTATGCTGTTGGGTGGAAATTAATTAAGCACATAATTTCTCACATTACTATTTCACAGTTGGAGGGCAGTGACCTCCTAAAAGCATTTGCATTTTACCTCCTGGCGGAGTGCAGCAAATGCAGTCAATCCATTTGCCACCCACCTTCGGGCAGGGTCAGCCTTAGGACAAGAGTCTGAGCCAGGGCAGCAGAGACCTGGGAGAGGGAGCAAAGGGAGTCCTCTGAAACAGCTCTCTGCTTTTCAAAACTCTGAGGCATATAAGGCATCTGAAAGTGTGTGTGGCTCTGCTGCATTCCTGTGGGTTTGAAGAGCCTGAGCAAATGAAGTGTATGGTCTGGGCAGTAAATAGGAGAGGAAGAAGATTCACACACAGCATCTGGCTTATGGGCTCTGCTGGGCTTTGGGGCCACAGTGTCCCCTGTGGTCAGGATTATAGAACCTGAAGCTGTCACTTTAGTGGGGACAGGAAGGGCACAAGGAGACGTGGTGTTCCTTCTTGGAGTCCTCGCTCTGCCTTTCCTGTGATACACCTTTTTCACACAAAGACACAGATAGAATCCAGTTGCTATCAACTCTGATTATACGTACTGTTTGTGGTAATTATACTACTTATATAAGACAGATACTATTCCATAACTTTTTCAAAGTAAAATATTTTTCCAAAGATATTCTTGAAATACTCCTATGGGCTCATAATGGCAGGTAATATTCTCCTTTTCCTCATTTTATGTGACTTGTAGATGTAACTCTAATGTGGCTGAACCAGAATGAAAACCTTGGCAGCTGGACCTGCAATTTAGTGCTTTTAGTCAGCTTGCAAAATTTCTGCAGAGTTTTGATACCGTACCTTCTGTGGCTAAAATGTCTTAAAAGACAGAAAAGATCAATATGAATTTAAGGGCTTTTCAATTCCATAACATATATGATATCAAGTTTACTCTGCAAGAGGACCAGAATTGCCCTCATTCACTGGTAGCACTGACTTTATACTAGGCATCCTTTTCCACCATATTACCTGTTTATTGCCTTTGTAGAACTTAACTATCAGACATGATCTTGCTTGTTTACTAGTTTATTAACTAGTTTATTATTTGCCCTCTCCAGCTCTATCCTTTTATCCCATCTCCAAACTGTCCCTGCAAACTCTGTAAAGACAGAAACTTCATCTTTTTCTTAAGCTTTATAAGACCAGTACTAAGACCTGAGCCTTACACATAGTGCAGAATTTTAACCAGCAAGCATACTATCTGTGCTGTTGTTATACAACTTGCTTGCTACTTTAGTATGGTTTGGAGATATTTTCATGTGAGTGCATGTTGATTTGTTGCAGGCTTTCTAACAGACGAGTAGAATTCCATAGTAAGAAATTTAGATTGTAATTTTTGCTCCCTTTTTCTACAATATGCCAATATTTGTATAGAACAGACCCTCTGAGGCAGAATACTGGCTCAAAGTACATCTGTCTGAATTTTTTAAAAATGATATAACATATTGCCAAATTGGCCTCTGAAAAGGTTGTGATAATTTCCTCTTCATTGCCACCAATGGTTAGCCAGAGGACCATTTCCCCATTCTTTTGCCAGCACATAATATTATCAATATTTAATGTCTGCTAATCACATGGGGAAAAATAGAATCTCATTGCACTTTTATTTTTCACTTTCTTTATTACTACTGAGATTAAGTTTACTTTCTTATCTTTTTTTTTTTTAAGCAAGAGTTTTGCTATAGGGTATGTGTGCTTGCCAGAGAGATAGAGAGAGACAGACAGAAAGCAAGAAACCACCCCCCAGGGGGGAATGGCCACACCACAATACCTTCTCTTCCCTTCTCTCAGAATTTTGGGCATGCACTCACACACATCCAGTGAGTTTCAAGCCACTGGGTCTGGTACACAAATGACGGTTGACTACATGGGAGTCCAGGAATGTAACCATTATGCCATCTGCTGGTCCCTATTTTCTTATCTTAATTAGCCGCTCGTATGTCTTCTTTTCATTTCTTATTATCCCATTTGCCCATTTAAACAATGTGATTGTTCTTATTGATTTGTAGGTTTTTTTTTTCATATAATGCATACTGATCATTTGTCAGTTATATATACTGCTTAAATCTCTATTACATGTTGGGTTGGCAGCTGGCATGGCAGTTTAGGCACTGGACTCTCACATGGCTGACTGCAGTTCCAGCCCCAGATCTGGAGGTGCTTTCTCACTCTCCCTCTCCCTCTTTCTGTCTTTCTCTGCTCAAATTGGATAATAATGATAATGATAAATAAAATGAAATAAATATTTCTTTAAAAAAATCTCTATTACATGTCTTTCAATTTTATGTAAATGTGTATTTTGTCATAAAGTTAATATTTGGTAGGCAAAGCTGTTCATCTTTTGTCTTTTAGCTTTGTATCATGCCTACATTTTTTTCTAATACTGACACAATTTTAAAATGTTTGGCTTTTTAATTCACCTGTAATTTACATATGGTATAAGGATCTAAATTTTCAGCTCCCAATAAAAGAGCCAACTGTCTTACCACCTTTACTGACTTTTCTATTACTTTCATTGCTCTTTCTAATATATTACATTCTCATATAAATAGGACCTTTTTTCTCTGGATACATTATTCTGTTTCATACTTGATTGTTTATAGGCATATTTAAAATTATTATGGTTGGGGTATTTGGTTGGGAAAATTCTCTTTCATTGTTCTTTTTAAGAAATTTTTGAATTCACTGCAAGTGAAACAAATATTACTACCATCTGGGACTGGAATGTTTAATATTAAATTGATTACTTTCTCAGTATTGTCTAGGCCTAATAGTTTATTAAATATTTGTTCTTTTTGAGTAAGTTTTGACTGTTTATTTTTGCTAGAAAACCATTCATTAAATATTTTTAATAATATAAAGTTGAATATGGCTTTCTTATATAACTGTTTCATATGCCTAATGCTGTTTGTTTAAGGCTTCTGATTTCTTTCCATATTGGTGTTTCTTGTGCTTTATATCCTCTTCTTCCTTGAATTAAGTTTTCACTTTTTGGAGTATATCCTTGACTAGTTATTTCAGAGAAGATCTGTGTAATGTAAAATTTCTTATTCTTTGTATAACTGAAAATTTGTTTTCTTTTCCTCTTCCCCTCCTTTATGCTAACACTTAAATTCTTTTTTTCCTTTTTAAATTTTGCAAGAGGGTATGTGCACTTGACAGAGAGAGAGAGAGAGAGAGAGAGAGAGAGAGAGAGAGAGAGAGGGAGAGATAGCACCTCCAGCTGGGGGGTGGCTACACCTCAATACCTTCTTCCTTCTTCATTCTTTCAGGATTTGGGGCATGCATGTACATGTGTCTGGTATGTTTTTCAAACTGCCAGGTCTGGGACTTGAACCACACAGTTGGCCAACTGGAATCCAACTGCCTTAACCACCACGTCACTGACTGGCCCACTTACACTTGAATTCTCATTGGCTGAGTATAGAAATTTATGTCCAAAATAAGTTTTTTTAAGAACTTGGATGATATTGTTCTCTTATCTTTTATCTATATCTAGGGATATTTTGTATGTAGACTCTTTAGCTTTCTGAAGAATTTTTAGGATGTTATCTTTAAACTTTTGAGTTCTAAAATAGCTCCTAAATATGTCTTGTTATGGGTCCTTTTTATATGACCTTTTCTTGGTATTTGACTAACATTTACAACTTATTTTCTCCAATCTTTTATTTTGTAAAAATATTATATAACAGCTGGGACCAGCAGTTAGCGTAATGGCTATGTCGCTGGACTCCCACGTAGTCGACCGCGGTTCGAGTCCCGGACCCGGCGGCTTAAACTCACGCCGGGCGCGTGTGCGTGCGTGCCCAAGATCCCGAGAGGAGAATGGAGGAGAAGGGATTGCGGCGTGGCCATCCCCCCTGGGGGGTGATTTCCTGCTTTCTATCTCTCTGTCTCTCTCTGTCTGTCTGGCGAGCGCACGCGCCCTATAGCAAAAACCTCTCCAAAAAAAAAAAGAAAAAAAAAAAAAAAAAAAAAAAAAATATTATATAACAGTTTATATAAAATTAGACATGTGATATGGATATCATTTTTATTGACCTATTTAAGTTGTAGACACTAATGATTTAGTATCCTAAATACTTCACTATAAATTTTCTAAAGAACAAGGATGTTTTCCTGTGTAACTGCAAGACAATTATCACACCAAACTTTTTTAAACTTTGATTAAATATGATTCAGGGATCTGGGACCAGCAGATGGCATAATGGCTACGTCGCTGGACTCCCATGTAGTCAACCGTGGTTTGAGTCCTGGACCTAGTAGCTTAAACTCATGCCGGACGCGTGTGCCTGCGTGCCCAAGATCCCAAGAGGAGAATGGAGGAGAAGGGATTGCAGTATGGCCATCCCCACTGAGGGGGTGATTTCTTACTTTCTGTCTCTCTGTCTCTCTCTGTCTTTCTAGCAAGTGCATGCACTCTATAGCAAAAACCTCTCCAAAAAATAAAAAAAGGAAAAAAATATGATTTAGGGACCAGCAGATGGCATAATGGCTACGTTGCTGGACTCCCATGTAGTCAACTGCGGTTCGAGTCCCACAACCGGTGACTTAAACTCCAACCAGGCACGTGTGCATGCATGCCCAAGATCCTGAGAGGAGATCGGAGGAGAAGGGATTGCAGTATGGCCATTTCCCCTGAAGGAGTGATTTCTCACTTTCTGTCTCTCTGTATCTCTCTGTCTTTCTAGAGAGTGCATGCGCCCTATATCAAAAACCTTTCCCCCCCCAAAAAAAAAGATTCAATACAATTATATATAATACCTGTATTTAAATATCCTTAATTTTTCCACTAATGCTCTTTACAGTTTTTTTTTTTAATTTATTTTTGAATTTGATGAATCTGGTTAAGGACTATGCACTGGATTTATTGTTTCTTGTTTCTCCTTTAATCTACAGCAACATCCTTATCCTTATTTTGTTATTCATGTCTTAAATATCTACATCTTTAAGTTTATTTATTCCTCTTATGAGAGTGAGAGAGAGAGAGGGAGAGAAAAATAAGCACACCAAGATGGCCTCATGCCATGATCCTCACTCAGCTTTCTTAGCCCGTCAGGATCATGGGCATCCGTGCCTGGTGTGTACAGGCTGACTGGAGAACCAATGCTCCGTCTTCCTTATGGATCCAGCATTGCCTCCTGAGCAGTGTGTTAGCACTGTGCCATCTAGCTGGCTGTATCACAAGTTTTTAAAGTTTTAATTTTGTTTCATAACAAAATTGTATTTGTATTAATTGTTGTACATCTTTATGATTTACAATAATTTTGAATGACAAGCTAAGCCAGTTGTTTTATAAAATGCCTCCCCACTTGGATTTGTCTGATTGGTTCCACACATCTAGATTCAGAGAAAACATTTTTGGCAAGAGTACTATAGACGTGATATTGTGTCCTTCTTAGTGCATCACATCAGAAAGCACTTGAGTCAGTTTGTCCCATTTTTTAAAAAATAGCACATGAAGAGAGACTGAGATAGAGAGAGGGAAAGTGAGAAACCATCCACCCCCCGCCCCAAGGAGGTGGGCCATGCCGCAATCCCTTCTCCTCCATTCTCCTCCTGGGATCTTGTGCATGCATGCACATGTGTCCAGTGTGATTTTCAAGCCATTGGGTCTAGGACTTGAACTGTAGTTGGCCATATGGGAATCCAGCGATGTAACCACTATGCCATCTGCTGGCCCTCAGTTTGTCTTATTTTGTTAAATGATATTAAATATTATTGATTGCTTGGTTCAGGCAGTTTCTACCAACTTCTTACTATTGTAAATGCATCTTTTCTCCTTTGTAATTATTAATTAATCTATGCAGTGATTAATTTATATAGTACAATACTTTAAATGTAAAAATTTCTTTTTTTTCTGTAGGTTTTAAAAGAGTTTTTAAAAATTTTTCTTGATTATCTACTTTTTAAAATTCTCTCTGTTCTTTCAAAATTCCTATTTCATATTGGAGTCTCTGGATCTACCTTTCATGTTTCTTTACTATCTTCTATACTCCATATTTACCTTCTGGGTTGAATTTTGGGGGATACCTTGGCTTTATCCTTTAGTTCAGTTAGGCTCTTAGTAGTTTCATCCTGACAGTTTTTAAGAGTTGTGAAGGGTAAGTAATTTTATCCTAATTGCAAGTTAGCCTGATATAGTTTCACTGATACTAGAAGGATGAGATTCCTGGGTCAGAGACAAAGACCATTTGTAACTCACAGGATCGCAATAGCTAGAGCATCCCAGTATTTGTGCTAGCTTTTTTTTTTTTTTTTGAGAGGTTTTTGCTATAGGGCGCATGCACTCGCCAGAAAGACAGAGAGAGACAGAGAGACAGAAAGCAAGAAATCATACCCCAGGGGGGATGGCCATGCCACAATCCCTTCTCCTCCATTCTCTCGGGATCTTGAGCACACACGCACACGCGCCTGGTAAGCCACTAGGTCCAGGACTCAAACCGTGGTCCACTACATGGGAGTCCAGTGACATAACCATTACACTAACTGTTAGTCCCTTGTGTGTGTGTGTGTGTGTGCTGGTTTCTTAAGTCCTAATTCCCAAGGGGAGATGCAGCAGGGTAAGGTGATACCTGCATACTTAGTAGGTATGTGACAGATGAGGAGCCATAAGCTTAGGGATCTTGTGGGTTGTTTTTTTTTTTTTTTTTTTTTTTTTTTTTTTTTTTTTAACGTTTATTTATTTATTACTTCCATGAGTAACAGTGAGTGAGAGAGATAGACATGACCCATGGGGTCTTGATGCTCTAATGTCCTCCCAGTTTCAGTTACTCCTGGATCATGATCATGGGCACTTGGCTGTGCTAGTGTTCAAAGAGGTTTCTGGATGTAAACTCAGAACCTTCCCATGTGGGTGGCCCTCCCAGACAGTTACATTACCACTGCACCAACACTGGTCCCTGGGATCCTGAATCTTTTATGAGCCTGTCATCCTTTTGTTTAAGAGAGAAACATTTCTCTGTACTGAATAGTAAGCATGTCTTGCTCTGGAGGGAGCCACTGTCTCTATTTTCTAAGGCATGATCTAGATAAACATCCTTGAAAAGATAATTTTACATTATCTTTTACAAAGGACAAACAATGCCTCACTTTGCAAGATAGGTAGAATGCAAGAAACCAGTGGAGAATTGTCTCCCAGAACTAATTAGCCCATCTATTAAGTTTTTGATTGATAATATTTTTATTTCCAACAAATTTGGCTCTTTTTTTTTTTTTTGTAAATGACTACTGCTTTATAGGAATGACAGTCTTATAAATTCAATTGTATGTATTTTAAACTTTTAATCACTTTAAAATTTGTTTTTCAGGTATGAATTATTCATTGTTGAAGTTGGTATCTCCCTTTTTAAAAAAACTATTTTATTTAATTTTATTTATTACTATCATTATTATTTTTCAGTTTGATCAGACAGAGAGAGAGAGTGAGAAAGAGAGAAAGCGGGGACCAGCAGTTAGCATAACGGTTATGTCACTGGACTCCCACATAGTCAACCGCGGTTTGAGTCTTGGACCCGGTGGCTTAAACTCACGCCGGGCGCGTGTGCGTATGTGTCCAAGATCCCAAGAGGAGAATGGAGGAGAAGGGATTGCGGCGTGGCCATCCCCCCTGGGGGGTGATTTCTCGCTTTCTATCTCTCTGTCTCTCTCTGTCTGTCTGGCGAGCACACGCGCCCTATAGCGAAAACCTCTCAAAAAAAAAAAAAAAAAAGAGAGAGAGAGAGAAAGCGAGAAAGCAAGAAAGTAAGCCACCAGGTCTAAGACTTGAACTGTGATCAGCCAAGTGAGAGTCTAACACCTTTAACCATCACACCACTTGCCGGCTCCCTTTCACAGTGCTGAATTTTTAAAAAAACCTGGCCATTCCTGGACCTGTTCAGATTGTCTTTGAGGATCTCTGACTTTCGTTCTAGTAATAGCGTCCCCTTTCTGGTGATTCTGAAGACAGGGCAATGCGTGTAGCGTCACAAGGTGTATCTAGTTTTTCTTCTGGGTGCAAGAGTTTCCTATCTTCAATGATAGTGACCTGGGCACCCTGCCTGATTTTTGAGCCCAATGCCTGCTTTGAGTTTCCTGATAAGAACTCAGGTGATGTGGTAGTTATGGTGCTGGACTCCTACATGGCCAACTGTGGTTTGAGTCCTGGACACAGTGGTGTAAAAACCACGTCAGTTGCGTGTGCACGTGTGCCCAAAATGCTAAGAGGAGAATGGAGGAGAGGGGATTGTGGCATGGCCAGCTCCCCTGGGGAGTGATTTCTCACTTTCCCTTTTTCTGTTTTTCTCTGGCAAGCACACAAAAATAAAAACAACAACAACAACAAAAACAAAAACAAAACCTCCTACTTCAGTGAGACACACTCAGTGTTTTAGTCTGGGGAAAAAATACTAGTCACATGCTCACTCCACTGCCCTCCCAAACAGTCCTTGTGGAGACTCAGAGTCATTTCACACTCTATTCTGTTTTGCTGCCCGGGCTTGACACTCACACCAGGAGTCCTCCTGGAGAAAGCACTGATGGCCTCTGCTGCGGCACAGTGGCCCAGCTTTCCGTAAAGGCAATCTCAAACATTCATTTCCCTGACAACAGTTCCAGAAATATTTCCCATGATTTGTATTTGTTGACTCTGAGTTTAAAGTATCTCTGGAATTGGTCTCATTTTTTTTTCTTTTGCTTGAATTTGTTATTTCCTCTTGAGCTTATCTGCTATGGTTTCCTCTGTTACTTCCACTAATCCAACACTAATTGCTTTCTACCTTTGAGAAATTCCTCAACAGTTCTATCAGGTTGTTGGGAAAGTCATGACGTATTTTTCTATGCAAAAATATGTCAGGTCTTTCCCAACAACTCACTAGTTTGTTAAAGTCATCCTTGTTTTTCAGGTTCATGGGAGACACTTCTGTTAGCCAATTTCTATTAATATTTTCTTTTGTTCCTACAATTAGGAGGGGCCATGTAACTGAGTTAAGGCCCATGGACTCTGAGCAGGAGTATCATACATTCTTCCAGAGAGGCACCTAGAAATCCTCATAGAATCCCCCATGCTTCCTGTGCCCTGCCTCCCTTCTCACTGGATTGCTACAGAAAGCGAAAGATTAACACTGGCCACTCCATCCCAGCTCTGGTATTAGACTGTGACACAGGTGAATAGCAGACTCTTATTGTTCGAATCCATTGGCAGTTGCTGTTGTCTCACACAGCAGTTAACTTACTCTGACAAATATAAGAAAACTAATATCCATTTATTCCCTTCACTATGTTTTTCTGTTATTTCAATGGATTTTCAGTAGGAAGGAAAATATATGCTTGAATTCATTTCAATGTCTCTGGATATGTGTTTTCTCTAATTACACTCCTTAAATGAAAGTAATTCATTCACTTACTCAAGAATCATTAACTGTAACTTTACTCTGTCCCAGTCACTGTGCTCGATGCTGGGAACATGATGGTGAATATATTTGAGGTGATCAAAGTCTATAGAAGAGAACAGATAAGAAGCTGGGCAACTCACCCTCAGTGTAACATGGACGATGATAAGTGACATGAAATGCTTTGAGTTTACTTTGAGTGGGCATTGTCCCACAGTTGGATGGCCAGGAGAACCTTCCTGCATGAAGTAACATCTAAGCTGTGACCCCAAATAAGTATTGGAATCGGCGCCAAGTGAAAGGGATGTATGTGGGTTATGGTAGGATGGGTCATATGCCCCAGATAGAGAGAAAGTAGAAAGAACTGTAATTGAGTTTCCTCAAAGTAGTTCAAGATGACCTGAGTGTGGCAGGCCAGGGCATGGGGTTCCTGATGTGAGGTGAAATGGTTAGCAGGGTTAGTTCATGAATGTTCTTCTGAGCCACATTTATGAGCCCTCTACAAACCTGGGCAGTGGCCAATTTGAGTTCTTTAGCTTATTCCCTTCTTTTAAATGGTTGTCCTAAGAATGGGGCACTCATCCTCTAACATCAGATGAGCTCACTGCTCTGCTCTTAGCAAAGGAATCAACATACTTTCAAATGGTGACTTCAAGTCAATGTCTTGTTTTGCCCAAGAGCGTGAATATGCATTTAAAAACATTTATTATGAAATGAAAACCTCTGTCTCCTGAAAAATCAATTTCAGGCCTCAGTGAATAAATATTTGCTTGGGATGGGAATGGAAGCAGGGGAGGAAGAAAGCCCTAAGAGCACCTTGAAATCATACTAGGCTAGCTGCATCACTTTTAGAACTAGGACATCAAAAAGTTGGCCACTTTCCTTGCAAAGCTTTCTGCCTTAAGCTCCTTGGGGAGTTCCATGTATTTTTAGCTTGTTTATGGATAATGTAATAGGCATGTTTGAGGAAAAGTTAAGGGAAACCACCCATGAAGCACATACCAGATTAGAATACTGGTTATTCTTATATTCGTGAGAAATGGTCATTCAGGAGGAACAAAAACAGTCTTGATTGTGGGACAGTCCGAAGAGCTCAGTAAAGTACCCTCAGCTTCAGCAGTCTTAGGCACTGGCACCAGAAGATTGTGCTGGGTTCCTTGTCACATCCTCTAGGGATCTCTTCCTTTTTTATCTATTTCTCACATCCTCTTTCTCTTCCATTCATGTTTTTCTCTGATCCTTTTTATTTTTTTTCTCTATCCTTACTTTCCTGCCTGCCTTCAGCCTATCAGTGACAATGGGAGACATCGCCATAGACAGGTATCTCTTTGGAGGTCCTTAGTTTGGTCTCTAATTTCCAGCAAAGTCAATTTTACCCATTTGAGCAAATTTCTCCAGGAGTCAAAACAAAACAAATCAATCTGTTCTGAGCTTATACGATGTCACTGTCCTACCCTTTCTTTGACGACAGGGGCAAATTTCCTGTCTTTTGTGTTCCTGACATATTATCAGCTATGATACCATGTACAGAGCTAGCTTTCAGGGCAGTTTCATACTGACCAAATATGAACAACAAAATGAAAGGCTTACAGCAGACCATGGATGCTTATCCAAATACTCATTCTCATTCTCAGCATTTTCCTAACTGATGGGTGCTTTTTAACTTCATGCATGGTGAAAAGGACTGGGGAAAGGTAGTTGTTTATTAAGTAATCCACTTTTACTATCTTGTGTTTCTAAAAAGCATATAATTTAAATAGCAAATGATCACATTAGTTTAATTTATTGTTTACACACATCAAAAAAGATAGCTATTGGGTGGTCCCATAGTGCAATGGCTAGGCACTGTGCATAAGGAGCTGGACCCCAGATGGCTGAGCATGGTTTGAATCCCAGCCTGGGCAGCTTTTATAACATGCTGGGTGGGGACCAGCAGGTGGCATAGTGGTTGAGGTGCTAGACTCTCACCTGGTTGTGGTTCTAGTTCCAGACCTGGCAGCTTAGAAATCACTTTGGGCACATGTGCGTGTTTGCCAAAAGTCCTGAAAGGAGGGTGGAGGAAAAGAGATTATAGCGTGGCCATCCCCACTAGAGGGTGATTTCTCACTTCCCTCTCTATCTCTGGCTCTGTCTGGCAAGCACACGCACCCTATGACAAAATAAATAAATAAATAAATAAAAAATAAAAAATAAATCCTAAAAAAGAAAAACACAAAAAAAACATGCTGGGCTTGTGTGTGAACATGCCTAAAATCCTGATGGAATGAAGGAAAAAATATTTCCGGCATGACTACGCCCCATTGAGGAGTGCTTTCCCTCTCTCTCTCTCTCTCTCTCTCTCTTTCTGCGTGTGTGTGTGTGTGTAATGAGCACATGCACATTCTGAAAATAAAAAAGAGAAAATAGTTATGGAAAAGGAAGTAAGATGATATGGTACCTTATGGCAAGATAAGACATGGCAAGAAGATATTCTTAGTGCCCAAAACACATAGCCATAAATAACAATTATACCATACACAGAGCTCCATTCTGGTCCATGTGCTGGGTTAATAAAAACTTTCCAATTCAGAAAAAATACAGAATTATTGCCCTCCACTGCCATTATGCTCCTGTGGCACTGTAGTCCTCTCACTGCCCCCAGAGTAGCAGTCATCAAGGTGACACTACATAGCTGCAATATATGATGATAAAGAAGCACAGGGTCCCTTTGGAACACAGATCTGCAGACAATGGCAGATACCATCAGAGGAGATCCCTATAAGACTTTGATGCTCCATTTCCTACCCTGAAAGTAGAGAACAATGTACAAAATTATTTACTGATAGTTGATTCCAACTTTTCTGTGATGGGCATTATAGTTAAATCATGTCTCTTTTGGAGCACTTGATGGCTTCATTTCATTTCTTTATTTTTAATACACATAATGATTTCTTAGTCAGAATTTAACTTCACCCAATGTAAAATATCCTATAAACCCTTAAACAAGCTATGAAGTTAATCTCTCTCTAATCTTAAAAGTGAGTCTCCAAATTGAGTGTCATTTTGGTAAGAAAGTAAATGCACAATGGATTTTAGCCATTAAACAAAATGTTGAGGTCCGGTCAAGCAGCACATGCTGCTAAGATGCTATGTTTCGTAGTCTAAGACCACATAGGTGGTCCAGGGTCTATTCCTGTCCAAACTAAAAGTCAGATGCCATGGCACATTCCTGTGATCTTAGAAATTTGGGGAGGCTGAGATAGGAGTACTACAAGCTGAAGGCCGGCCTGGGCAATATAGCAAGAACCTGTCTAAAAAGGATCTGAGCATGGTAGTACCTGCCTGTAGGCCTAGCTGGGAGACTGAGGCAGGAGGAATATAACAGGGGGAGATTCAACCTTAAAAAGACAAAAGCAAAACCAAAAAACTCATGGTTTTGAAATATGCCCGGTAGTTATTAAAGAAAGTAGATCTTGTGGCTAAAGTCAGCCAACTGTGCTAACATTCCTCCTTTTTCTACTTGATATGTTTTCTTACTCTTCTCCAATGAAGCTTAGTGGGAATGTTTTAGTGTACTGGAGCAAACACAAACTTTGAAGTGAGATCAATGCGACCTTGGGCAACTTGCCTCACTGAGCCTCAGCTTCTTCATGTGTAAAATTGGGAAAATACACTTGATAAAATGAGATAACATTCATTAAGCTTCTGGCTAGTAGAGGGGACACAGTACATGGGAGCTATTGTCATTGCACTTATCCTACTCCTTAGCTGGCACCTACTTTAACTAAAAAGACAAATACCATGTCCTACTCACTGTTTTATGGAGATAGAGTTAAGAGGCCAGTCGATGGCACAGTGGTTACATTGCTGGACTCCCACAGGGTTGACCGTGATTTGAGTCCTGGACCAGGTAACTTGAAAATCATGCCAAGTGCATGCATGTGCGTGCCCAAGAACCCAGAATGGAGGAGAAGGAATTGTGCATAGACTTCTCTGAGGGGTGATTGCTCACTTTTCCTCTCACTGTCTCTGTCTCTCTGGTGGGCATACAAGCCCTAAAACAAAAACCTGTTAAAAAAAAAGGCATGGTTTTAGATTTCAGAAGTTGGTTATGTTTATATTTTTCAAACACTATAAGCTTGTTTTGGTCTTGGGTCTCTTACATCCAACACCAATGATCATGAGGTTATTTCCTTATAGTCATCAAGTCTCAGATTGAATGTTATTTCTTCAGAGAATTTTGACCATCCAATCTAGAGGAGTCATCCAGTAATTTTCTATTACATTATCCATTCCATTTCAATTATTTGCATTATACCATTAGCATCTGGGACTTTAAGAAAATCTAATTATTTCTGTTTTTCCTTCAATTCTTTCTTTTTCTCTCTCTTTCTATTTCTCTGCACTAGCAAACATGCTCCATAAGAACAGGAACCTCTTCAGTCTTTATTAAGGCAGTCTCCCAGCACCTGGAACAGTGCTTCATATCTGCTAGGTGTTCACTAAGTATTTGTTAAAAGAATGAATACATGTTTCCTCTCAATTTGAATCAGCCTATTTTAAAATTTATTCTGCTTCATTTCTTCTTACCCATTGTTCTATTTTAGTGTCAATTGCCTCATTATATTGGAAAATAGTATCTTTATTTATGGCTATCTTCTATTTCTGTCTTTATGTTGCTTGTTTCGTTTATTGGTGTGGGTCATTTCCTTTACATTTACTAATATGATGCTGAATACACTGGAGTCTTTACTGTTCTTCATCTTGAGTTTCTCCTATATTTTGCTGGATAGTGGCTCATTAACTTCTCGTTAGAGCATCTTGAGCTTTCAGCTTCCAGCAGATTTTTGAATTAGAATTTCTCAACTTTTAACATTTCTTTCTCCTTTCCCTTCTGTAATTACATCTCTTTTGCATATTTTATTTCTGTATTTATCATGGTGGCACATTTAAGGCGAAGAACCCCTTTTATCTTAGGGGGAAGAGGAGAAGACGTCATACTTGCAAAGAACCTGGGGACTATTTTGCTCTAAGTTATGACAGGGAGTTCAGCAGAGGACCATGAACTGATCAAGGTGAGATGAGAACAAAGATGGAAAGAGCAAATTCACATATGAAAGAGAGCTGAACTGAAATATTCTTCTACCTATTCTTTTTTTTTTTTTGGAGAGGTTTTTCGCTATAGGGCGCGTGCGTTCGCCAGACAGACAGAGAGAGACATAGAGACAGAAAGTGAGAAATCACCCCCCAGGGGGGATGGTCACGCCGCAATCCCTTCTCCTCCATTCTCCTCTCGGGACCTTGGGCACACACGCACACGCGCCCGGCGTGAGTTGTAAGCCACCGGGTCCGAGACGCGAACCGCGGTCGACTACGTGGGAATCCAGCGACACAGCCATTACGCTAACTGCTGGTTCCCCCTATTCTTTTCAAAATGGGAATGTTGGTATGTTACAGTCCCTTCTCCTCCAATCTTCTCTTGAGATTGTAAGTACACATACACACACATACCCAGAATGATTTTCAAGCTGCAGGGTCTAGGACTCAAACTGCACAGCTGGCCTTGTGGGGTCTGGTGCTTTAACCTCCACACTACACATTACCTGGTGGTTCTGGTACCACACTACCTAGTCCCCAGGTTCTATCAACAAAGTGAATGAAACTTGAAATCTTATTTCATCCGGTGGCAGGAAACAGGCATTAATGGTAAATGTAATACACAAACTCAGTATTAGGGAAAAAAATGTGCTCTCTAACTGCAGAGAAATGAGAGCAATTTTTTTTCACTATAAACATACAAACTAGACTTCGTCAAATAATATGCCAATCTACAAGTTAAAGTATTAGAATATGAAATTACAAAATGACTAAAATTATTCCCATTAGTCATCTTAAAACAAATCTAGGTTTTCAGTTTTCCACTCTACCTGATATAACCCAATAGCCTTTATTAAATGTAGATTTTTATTTCACATTATTGTAATTTACTTTTATTTTGTTGGCCATGAAAAAAGAAAATCATTTTAGTAATGTTTTTCTTCATTTCTTTGGCAATAGCATGATTTTGCAAACTATAAAAGATTCCGAAGTAGACTATATTAGGCTGATGAGACAGCAAAAATTCACAAGTATGGTGCATGGAACAAGCACAGAGTTCTACTGAAAATATTGTTAAGGTATAAGGATACTTATAATTTACTTAATTGGGGGAGAAGGACAATTTTCATTACTAAATTCAAGTTTACTGTTGGAACTTTAAAATTATTTGAAGCTTCCTTTTCCAAGAAAGAAAGCATACTCTTACATATTGCAAGTGACCTTGTGTACCCTTCCTCTCCAGAGAGTAAATTTTAAGTCATGACAACTCAATGCAATAGAAAAACTAAGCAAAATATACAGTACTATCTGTACTTCTGGAAGCAGCCAGGGCAATGGATACCTGTAAAAATTAATTATATGAACAGATAACTGTGAGATAGTTTGGTTTCAGAATCTAATGTCAATTAAATTGACCAGAGACTCTTCTACAGAACCAAACTGAGTGATTCAATGTACAATTTGTTTCCTGGTCTTGATGAAAAGATAAGCTAAAGAGGAGAATGGCCAAGATTTTTGTCAGCAGTGATAAAAGTAATTTTAGATGAGTTTCTGATTTAGCAGGTCTGGGGTAGAAGCCAAGAATTTGCATTTGTAATCCATAATTTGATGCCAGTGCTGCTAGTTCAGGGATTACTCTTTGAGTACCACTGTGTATTTCAATGGTCAGGCCGAGTGTTCACAGAGGAAGCAGGCTCTGTGAACCACACAGCTCACATTTATTAGAGACATCTACCATTTTTGTGTTTATCTTTTCATCGGGTAAAAAGAAGAATAAAATGACATTGAAAATGTGTATTCAAGGGTGTAGAGTATACAAAGGAGAATGGCACGGTAAGGGTTTGGATTTTTTTTTTTTTTTTTTTTTGAGAGGTTTTTGGTATAGGGTGCGTGCGCTCACCAGAAAGACAGAGAGAAACAGAGAGACAGAAAGTGAGAAATCACCCCCCAGGGGCATGGCCACACTGCAATCCCTTCTCCTCTCGGGATCTTGGACATGCATGCACATGTGCCAGGCGTGAGTTTAAGCCACTGGGTCCGGGACTTGAACTGCGGTTGACTACATGGGAATCCAGCGACATAGCCATTACGCCAACTGCTGGTCCTAATGTCTGGAAATTTTAATATTTTCACTGGGAGGAGTAGGGTGTGGATTTTTTTGTTTGTTTCAAAGGGTAGAGTAGTGGTTTTCAATCCTCATTTTGTGGCAGAAGCACTTGGAGTGTCCCAGGTGCTTTGGATAGGATTTAGTAGGTCCTTGGATAGTATCCTGGACCTTGTTTATTCAGCATCTTGGATGGTTTGGAAGGCGATTTTCTAAGGATTATCCTTTAGGTAATAATGCTTTTAAAAGAATAAGATATAAATCCAAGTGGAGACTTAATCCTGCATGGGGAGAGGTCAAAGATGCTATTACGTATTTTCCTTTTAAGAGTTGTGCATAGAAAGTGAGGCACTAGAGCAGGAGGCAGTGGTTTATTTAATTGTTTTTAAGAGAAGAGGTAAGGAAAGAAGCAGAACAGATCCTAACAATGAAGACAGGAGGCAGCGAAGACAAAATGAGCTGATCAGTTAAGAGGTGATATTCTTTTTATTTGTGTGCTCAAGACCAAATACAACAAAAAAGCGATCTAGATAAAAGAATACTTTCGAGCAGAAAACGAGCAGAGAAGAGTTTTCCTTTCAAAAGTCAATCCTGAAAGAAACCCAAAAAGTTGCCGTGGCTAGCAGGAGGAGACTGAGTGGCAAACTGAGGATCTGGAGCGGGAGTGGGAGTGGAATCACTGGGTGTGACATCTCATCAGCAAGGAAGATTTCCAGTAGCAAGGAGAGTATGCAGTGCTATAGGTGTGGCCAGTGCAGATCTGGGGAGTAACTCTACCTCAACCCAGTCTACTCAGTCACGGAAAAGAGCACAATTACTACTCAGTATGTGTGTGACTGCCTGTTTGTGTGTAGTGTGTGTGTGTGTGTGTGCAAGAGAGAGAGAGACAGGGAGGAGAAAGAGAGATAGAAAGAGATAAAGAGTAAAGTAAAGACATCAGTCTTATGGCACCTGCTTGGATGTCATGAGTGTATCTGAGAGTTCAATTTTCTGATCTGACTTCAGGAGTGTCAAGGAGTTAATCTCTCCAAATAAGTTCTTTTGTATTAATAACAGAAGTAAAGATAAAGACACTTGAAAAATCAACCTTTAGATGGCAAAAAGAAAATGAAACAATACTCTCTTTTTTTTTTTAAGAGAGAGAGATTTTTGCTATAGGGCGTGTGTGCTATAGAGACAGAGAAACAGAAAACAAGAAATCACCCCTGCCCCTCCCTGTGCGGGGGAGAATGGCCACACTGTAATCCTTTCTCCTCCATTCTTCACTTGGGATTTTGGACATGCACACACGCCTGGCATGAGTTTTAAGCTGCCAGATCCAGGACTCGAACTGCAGTCAACTACATGGGAGTCCAGCAATGTAGCCATTATGCCATCTGCTGGTCCTAAAACTCATATACTTAAAACATTTCTGCAATCTTTGGAGCAACATAGCATAATCTAGTTTTTAGTTCTGCTGTGTGCATACATAGATATGTACACAGATTTGGTTTTGACAAGTACTTTATCATATCATTTAGTTCTTCTCAAATTGCAATGCTCATTTTATTTCAAATCTCTAACTGTTTCTTCATCTGAAATAACTTTCTTTTCCCTAGCTGAACTTTAGCTTCAGAACCCTAAGAATTTTTCTCTGGGTAATTGTGAATTTACCAACATTGTCTATTTCTGAACTTAAATCATAAGCAAGAATTCTCTTCCATGCAAGAATACTCTGCTGAGTTCAAGCACACAAACTTTATATTCAGGAAGTTCTCAATAAACAATCATTTGGTAAATTAATAAAGAAAATATAGGTCGAATCTTTCAGTTATAGAACGTTTAGCTTCCTCCCCAATATCCATCCCATTCCATCCTCTCCCATCATATGGTAGGCACTAGTTGGATGAGGTTGACTCCACCCTTAGATATAAAAATAGGCTTTATTATCTAACTCAAGCAGTGGAATTCTACCCCTCTGTCTACAGTGACTATTTCATGCATAGATCCGTTCCAGTCAGAATGAAGTTAAGGACTATTTCTCTACAGTTGGAAGAGGTTCTCTCTATTTATGGATTGTATGGTCCACAGTTGTGATGACTGAAACAATAAAAACTAGTTTGCTTCTGTGGAGAACACCATCTTGAAGGTAACTCCAACACCCAGAAGAAAGAGCATCACTCAGAACAGGAATCAGAAGTCTAATCAAATCATGATGAAGCTATAGCTATCTTTGGAGGCTACTGTCAGTTGAGTCAATGTATTCTCTTTATGGTTTAAGCCAGGGAATGAGAATTTTCATTACTAATATGCCTCCCTATTATTGCTCAGTTCCCCCTGATTTTAAGTCTTTGGGACACAGTATATAATTTGTCTTCTTGCAAATTAATTCATATAGAGAAATGGCAACACTCTTGGATAGCGCTAACTACCCTATTAAGATCATTACACAGTCTTGTGCTTGTGCTGATTTTAATGAAAGTCACATTCACAAGTGACAAAAGAATAATTTGAGAATTGTCTTAACCACAATTTCTGTTCTAAACAATTAATATTCTTACACACTTAGATAATTTTGACAGGACTTTTTAATTAATTCATATATCAAAAAATTTCCTGAACATTTAAATCCATTAAAATTGTGTGTGGATAGGCACGTAGTGTACGTAGACACTTTACAAAAAATTAGCTTTTGTTTAACAATGTTTCTGGCAATATATTGAATGTAGATACCTTTTCGATGAAACTGAAGAGATCCCAGCAGACATATGGATTTTAGCATCTCTGTTGTGTACATTTCTAAGCAGCACTGCAGCTGGATATAAAGACGACAGATTTCTGGATGGATCTCACCATCTTCCGGGCTGCAACAGAACGAAAGAGAAAAGCTGTGAACACTCTCAAGATTTCACTCGTCAGCCATTTGCCTCAGCATCGAAAGGGAAAAACGCTCAATAAAGATTCCTTAAAGCCTTGAGTCTAAAATACAGAACTTCCTGCTTTCAAACCAAAGACCAAAGTGACAGTTCTTACATAAGTAAGTTTATGACTAACAGTTCTTATTTTTTTTTTTTTTTCTCTTTCAGTGTCAGGCTTCTGCTGAGAGCTTAAAATCATAAACGCGTTAAGTAATTGAAAATATCAGACATTTTCAACTTAGCTGTCAGAACACATTTCCAAAATATATTTAAATTATAAGAATCTTCTACCCTGCAAGTAGAGATTAAAACATTTGTTTTTAGGGGAGCCAACAGGAGTACTTCAATGATCAGTTTTAAGATAGTTCTTCAATATTCGGGCCCTGGCATGATTAGAATGCCAATTTAAAAATTATTTTTTAATCTCTGTCTGAAAGATATTTCCTTATTGTTGGCTTTTCACTAATTATGAAAGGCCAAATGATTTTAATGAAAACATAAAAATTTTATGAAAAAAGAGAAAGCTAATAAAATTCTAATATTATGCTTAACAACCAAAAGTTAAGTAAACACCGAACTTACACGCTAAAATTTATTCTAAAGGCTTTGAGTCATTTCCTATTAAACATGATAAAACATATAAAATTGAGTATCATAACTTATGGAATGATCACTTCTGTTTTTGATGAAGAGGACATAAATTCATTATTGATAAAATAATATTCTTTATTTTATATGAAACTAAAATAGTGTATGTTGAATAAAGCAAACTAAATAAAAGGAATAAAATTTAAAGACAGGTTAGAAATAAAGCAAACCTAAAAGTGAACTCTGTCAAATGTCTAATGTATTATTTTTATTTATATCCCCTTTCATATAAAATGCAATGAAATCTGTTTAAATAATGTAGCATTTGGATTTGATTCCTTTGTAAAGTAGGTCAGTGGCAAAATGTCAGGAATAATTATCAGAAAAAAAAATTTAAGTTCTGGAATCACAGCAAAGAGAACTTGTATGTTCATAGCACTTTACAAGGATAATTAGTTTTCGTTTTCAATACTTGCTTAGTAGAACAAGAGTTTATCTAACCATATGGCTTACATAACACAGAAAAATGCAAAATTCTTTGCCTTAATATCAGTAATGCCTGCACAGTCATCCTGTGCCAGATAGAACAAAGTACCTCAGAAGAGCTGACTACAAAATGTGATTTATCTGAAAATTAAAAGACTACATTACTTTCTCATTTGTGTTTCACAGGTCTAGCCGTAGGCCAACATTGGAAGTATTGTTGGCCAAAATTTCAGGTTTTCTTTCAGAGCTTCCTCCCACAGGTGCCTTCCACCCTCAAGCTGTCCTCAAGCTACCTGGAATTTCCCCCACTCATCCCCGCCCCACACACAGCCTGTCGTGATTTCCTATCATCTTCAGCCTTTCAAAATGTGTCCGTCTGTCTCCCATGCCCTCATGGCCCTGCTAGCTTTTGAATTGATAATGCAGATTAATGGTTCACATAATAAAAAGCAACCCTAAAATATTATTTGCTAATACATTGATTTTCATAGAAAAATCTGAAGACGTCTTATATCAAAGGCAAGCCAAAAGAAAAATATTTTAAGACAGGAAGTTTATTTTATTATTATTATTATTCTTTTTTATCTGTACGGCTTCTTCCTTCCAATCACAGCTGCCTATTTTCACCTACGCATAACATTTTGGCCCTGGTGGTTCATATGCAGTTTTTTTTTTTTAAAGAAAGCCTGTAATAAATCTGTTGTATTTATTGTACATTGTACGAGTGGAACAATTAGCCAGTACAGTATCATTCCAAGTCATGGAGTATTCTTGTTTTCAGAAGTACAAAATCTGTGCCTAATGGCTTAGTTCCAGAAATATGCAAACTTCATATATAGATGACATTTTATGTAATTTAAACCAACTACCAGATTAACATATTTTAAGAGCCAGTATATTTTGTTTATTACTTTACAGCTAGAAAGAGAGTGTTAAAGCAATATATTAAGTGCTTCTGGAAAAGGCAAGTCAGAAAAAAGATTAAAATGACTAATTGAAAACATTTCCTTGGGTACTATTTTTCTAATGCTTTTATAACCCATGGAGATTCTAAAAACCATGGAGCAATTGAGCCCCTCATAAATGTGATGAGAAGGAACTGATGAGTTACCACCAGAAGTACAATTTGTCTAATAGAAATTAACTGATGCTAAAATTGCACTATAAATTTTCTAGTTTAAAACTCATACATAAAGTCATATGTCATCCTTTAATATTTTAGAAAATTGAAATATAGAGGAAGAAATGAACTAATGAGAAATGGGAAAACTGCCTTTTATGTTAGTGTTCCATGATGCTTAGACTAGGTTACATTAACCTCAGGACTTAACGCAGTTTAATTCTCCCACTTTAGAACTCTAAGACTTATTACTGATATTGATTACTAAAAGTTCTCTGCAAAACAAATTGTCAGAGGTCAGGAGGTTGTACAGCAGTAATATAACTGGACCCATATGAGAAAGGTCCTTGGTTCATGTCCTGGGACTTCTCTCTGCACACCATGTGTACATGTCCATAATCCAGGCTGACTGAAGCTGGGGGTGGATTGTGACATGATCTGACCCCATTTGGGGGTGCTGTCTCCTTGTCTCCATATCTTATGGAAGAAATAATTATAGAAACATAAAACAGAGACAAATTGTCGAAGGGATTTTATGTCTAATGTTATAAGCTCTAGATTGAAATAGATTTTTGAGAAACGTTATGTGCATTTAGGTTATTTTTATAACAAATAAGCAAAAGTCAGAGCATGAAGGACAAAGAAAAAGCCAAGAAAACATCACTGTAAAAGCCTGAAACATCCTAGGGATAAATTATACAAGTTAAGGAAAGCCTGTGGATATCCTCCAGGAACTGGAAGCAACTTCGAGACAACTTTATCACATATTATTGATAATTATGCTGAGCCTGAAATGACCCCCTCCTATTAATCAAAATTTAGATCTATGAGTCGTCCTGAGGTGACTCCTCATTTAATTCAGTTAAAGAAATGTTATGAGTTAGTAAATACATTGTGATAACTTTTTTCTATTGAATATAAGTGTAAACCTAACTTTATCATTTTGATTTATTTCAAAGCCTTTGTATTAACAGAAAAAAAACCTCAGAACCCTAAAAATTAATTTCAACACAATTTCAGTGATCAAGAGCTCAAGTTGAACCTAAAAACACTTCAAGTAAACACCAAATTATAAATCTGCTTTCAATCGCCTTTTTAAAGATGAGAATCAGAATTTAATAACTTAATTATATAGCATAAAAAACCTGAACTGCTATAGCAATAGGAGGATATAAATATAGATATTGCCTAAGTTGCCTCTTGATAATAGAAACTCACTATAATGTAAATATTTTGCAATTCAACAAGTATTGTGATGAAGAACTGACAGAATGGCTAAACTGAAAAAGACTGATAATGCCAAATGTTGGTCATGATGTGGAAAAACAGAAACTCTCATAAATTGTTTGTGGGAGTTAAAATGATACAACTACTTTTTAAAAAATTTCTGGAAGCTTCTTATAAAACTAAGTATACACCTAACCCATCACCTGGAATTCATTTCTAGGCATTTGCCCCAAAGAAATACAAATGTATTCACAAATAGATCTCTACAGTGTTCATAGTATTTATGTAGAATAACAAAAAAATGAAAATAGCCCTAGGTTTTGTCAAGATGAAAATGGTTAAAAATGAACATATTTGAGGACTATCATGTGGTGTAGTGGTTAAGGCACTGGACTCCCACATGGTTGACCATGGTTCAAATCCCAGACTCAGTGACTTGAACCTCAGGCAGGGCATGTGTGTATGCACCCAAAATATTCAGAGGAGAATGGAAGAGAAGAGACTGTGACTTAACCATCCTCCTGAAGAGTGATTTCTCTTTTCCTGTCTCTCTGGCGAGCACACGTGCTCTATAATAAAAATCTCTCAAAAAAAAGAAAAAGAAAAAATATGATGAAATTAGCATATTCCTACACTAGAATAATAATTAACCATTAAAATTATCAAACTGTTTATTCCCAAAACAGCATGGATGATCACAAAAATATTATCTTGAGTGATGAAACTCTTACATGAAAGAGTAAATATTATTTGACTTACTCATGTGAAGTTCCAGAATAGGTAAAACTAATTGATGGTGAAAATATTAGAACAGTGGTGTGGAGTTAACTGAGAGGGGCATGAGATTATCTTGGGGGAGAGATATTCTACACATTCAGATAAAGGATTGGGAACATGGGCATATACATTTGGCAAAAGGTTTAAATGGTACACTTAACTATTTGTGCATTTGATTATATTCAAAATCTACTTAAAAAAATAACTGAGCCAGAAGTAAATATTCAACTCCAATAATGACACATATGCGCCATTGTTTAAGGGTAAAGTTTACAATTGTTTGCTACATCAGAAAAATAATACAGATTGCTAGTTGAAAGGGGTGATGGACAGACAGGTAGATATGGAATAAAGCAATAACAAATATTAATTGTAGAATGTATGTGATAGATATTTACTTGAGAGTTGAGGATTAACATTTCTCCAAATAATTACATGACATAAATTAAACAAAGCAACTGAGAAATTTTATGACTAGTCAGGTCAAGTTCTGGCATTAACACACTGGAGATTTTAGTTATGAAATGTCTTGGCCCTGTATTTTTCTGCTCTCCAGCTAGGGTGCCAGATTTTAATGGTCTGTACAGCTGCTAAGAGCATTTAAAAAATTACCAAAGTGTTTGTCGTTTTGATAATCTGTCCCTAATCTAATGATTTATATATTTAGTTGAAGGTAGCAAGACAATGAAGGGAAAATGAGTTCTGAAGTTGGGAAACTTAGATTTAAATATAGACTTGGCTGCTTAGAATTGCGACCTTAGGGAAACAACCTTAATTTCTCTGAGACTCCCTGTCCTCATCTGTGAAATAGGGATAACAACTATATCAAATATCTCAAGGCTGATGCAAGGATCAAAGGAGATCATGTATGGGAAAACAATCAAAACATGTGAAGGAGTATGAGAAGTTGACTACAACGCAACTTAACACATCAAAGTTGTGTTTACTTAAACTTATGCTTGCATATAGTCTTTAGTTATAAAAGTTATTTGCTATTTTATAAGAGCGTTCGTTTATCTTTGGTTCCCAAATATTTGGTTAAATAAACATGCCATTAGGCTGATGGGAAAAAAGGTGCGACCTCATTGGCAACCACTTAGCATTTTACAGATTTTAGTGATGACAGAGAAACACTTGGGGTTTGTCAGCTAGCAGAGATGAAAGTGAGAACTCCTGCTGCAGCAAATATATCCAAGTTTCTCTTTTCAGAATCATTTCTGTTGTTTGTTGTTAAGCCAAATGGCAAGGCACAGCTCAGGAAGCCAAGAAGTATGAGGGAAGGCATGATATCTTTGCTTTATTTTCAGAGCAAAGAGCTAGAGAGGAAAGAAATGAAACGACTTGCCCAAGGAGTGTGCCTTCAGGACAGCTCTTCAATAGCTCACTGCCTCCTCATAGATGGATTCCACTTATGAGCATGTGCCCTAATTCTATGCCAACTTCAGCAATAGCTTCAGAGCCCAGCCTTCACATGGCTTCAGTGAGGGAGATTTCTCAAGGTAGTCCCTTAAGTCTATGCAATCAATGGAAGGTTAGCGGGCAGAAAGGGCACACATCCGTGTGTGTGTGAGTGTGTGTGTCCCAGTTATTATTTTAGGTTTCAAATTGTTGAAGTTAAATACAGAGACTGTCCAAGTTTATAAACACAGTACAGGAGCCATAAAAGTACTAAATGACTACCCTTTTATGACAAAATAAGTACCATGATAGAAAAAAGCCAAACCCTGTTGATGCAGAGAATAGAGACAAGACATTTTCCAAGGAATCTATACATCTAATAGTCAAGTGTCTCTACTGTCTTCACTTTTTCTCATGATCTTGCTCCAATTTTCAGTTTTTCTGAAACCTGTGCTTTAGGCGGAAAGCTCCTGTATTTTCCTCATAGACAGTCTTAACAAGTTCGTTTCTCCCAGGAGTCTTCGAGAAATCATCGCAATAATTCCCCTCACTTTGCAGCCTGCTGTCTCATGGGGACATATGGCTGGCTTTGACTTCTTCACCGTTGAAGGGTGAATCAGGATCAAATTCTGCCCTGGAACTACTTGCGTTCAGTCAGAAATGAAATTTTTTTTTTTTTAAGAGAGATTTTTACAATAGGGTGCCTACACTCCTTGGAGAGAGAGAGAGACAGAGAGACAGAAAGTGAGAAATCATTCCCCAGAGGGGATGATCACGCCATAATCCCTTGTCCTCCATTCTCCTCAGGATCTTGGGCATTTAGGCACGTGCCTAGCATGAGTTTCTAGCCATGGGATCCAGCACTCAAACTGTAGTCGGTCATGCGGGAGTCCAGTGACATAACCATTATACCATCTGCAGGTCCCAAAATGTGACTTTTAACAGCAACGAGAAACCTGAGTTGCAACTAAATTATCTTTTGGTGGGTACTTTGAGTACCTTTATGTGAAACCACAGGGCTCAGACGGGCAGTACCTTTTACAATCTCAGGCCCTATTCTGGTCTCCATCTCCCTGTGGCTTTGCTTGCCCTCTGCCATTTCCCCATGATCCTTTCAGAGGGTTGATAAATAATGAGTACCTTTATCAAGCATCTCATTCTTCTTTTTCCCACTTGGAAAGTAAAAACTACATTTAAACATTTAAAAAAATCAATAGCCATCAGTTTCCTGATGTTACAATACTTATAATGAAATAAGACCACAAATGTTTCTATTAAGTTGTAATTCATCTTTTATTTATCTTAAATGTTACTGTTTAATGCAATGCCAGGGAGAGTTGGGATTAGGTGGTGACATTTGTGGTGATTATGAAGGGGACGCCTGGGCATTTCTCTGGGCGTTAGAGGTGAAGGCAGTAATGAGCTGTACATCCTCACTTCTTGTTCCAAGAGTATGCCTCCTAAAATGTGATCCGGAGAAAAGTAACATTTTCAAAGCAATAGTTTTTCAGTCTTCAAAAGATGTTGTCTTTCTTATTCTGTCTTGGCCTTTTCTCCCAGTCTCATACTCTTTTTGGGTTAAGTCTCATAGTCTCTTCATTTTCCCCTCCTTAATACTTTCCTCTTTATGGTTTCTGATTGAGAATCATATAGGGTCTTCAAACAGTTCTTTAGTTCCTGGTACTACCAGGTCTTGTGCTTTGATAGCTAACAGAGAGAGGCCTGTGGCTGAGGGTGTCTGAGTGCTCGGATTCTCAAATATCTGCTGGGATGAAAATTACCAAATTCAGCACCATAATTTAAGTGGCTAGAACACAGCTCCTTCCCACTGAGTATAGCTAGGATCAATTTATGTTTACAGATTAATGTATGTGGAGGTGTTATTTATATACATAGATATATATGTGGATATGTGAATTTTTTTATAGTAAGGATCAGTTTATTTTTTATTTTTTAATTTACCAGAGGGTGCATGTGCTTGCCAGTGAAAGACAGAAATGGAGAGAGAGGGAGAAGGAAAAAGCACCCCCCATGAGAAATAGCCATATGTCACAATCCCTTTTCCTCCATTTCTCCTTCCTTTCAGGATTTTGGGAACACACACACACATGCTTCTGGCATGTTCACCAAGCCACAGGGTCTGGGACTCCAGCCACATTTTCATCCATTTGGGATCCGGATTTCTGAACCACCAAGTCATGAGGTGACTCAGGATCAGTTTATTTATTTTTTAAAGTTTGTATTTCATATATATGTATATGTATGTATATATGAAGGTCTTCAAAACGTTCATGACAATGGGAGAAATTTTTTTTTTTTTTTTGGAGAGGTTTTTGCTACAGGGTGCGTGCGCTTGCCAGAGAAACAGAGAGACAGAGAGATAGAAAGCGAGAAATCACCCCCCAGGGGGGATGGCCACACCGCAATCCCTTCTCCTCCATTCTCCTCTCGGGATCTTGGGCACGCACGCACACGCGCCTGGTGTGAGTTTAAGCCACTGCGTCCAGGACTTGAACCGCAGTTGACTACATGGGAGTCCAGCGACATAGCCATTACGCTAACTGCTGGTCCCGCAATGGGAGAAATTTCTAAAGGCACAAGAGTGCATGAAAACAAGTGTAATAGTTTTAGGATTCTTGTCCCACAGTGGAATATTGAATGTTGATAACAAAGAAATATATACTTCCGAAAACCAGTAAGAGTGATTTTTGGGTGTGCAACACATAGTGTGGTGTTGAATGTTGGAGATGGTGAATGTGTTCTTGATTCGATTGTTAAATACTATATATATCCTTTACAAAATCCATACTGTACCTCACAAAGATGTCAAATGATTATATTTCAAATAATTATAGTTCAAATGATTGAACTATAATAGCACAAAATGTTGACTGATACTTTAATAATTAATTATGACATATAAGTTGTATGATGTAGTTGCCAGTATCGTAGGTAACCCAAGAGACTATTTAGAGTGATGGTCCATTGAGTAACAGAAGACCCTGAGGGCCCCAAGATACAGCCCTTAGAAGATTGAAATCTCATCTTCTAGACTCAGAAAAGAATTAAATCAGAAAGACTATTGGGGTAGGGTTTAGGAAGAGGGTAGAAAAGTGGCTTCTGTTTATCATTTTAGTAATACTATAGCAAATACATATATGGGGGGGTCTTCAAAAAGTTCATGGAAAATGTGTATGATAAAAGATTTAAAAATATGATGGATTTAAATTATTTTTTTTCCTAGAGGGTGTATGCACTTTCCAGGGAGATAAGGTGGTGGTGGTGGTGAGAAAGTACTCCCTTGGGGCATGGTCAACCCGCATTCCTTTCTCCTGAATTTTTCTTCCTTTTTGGACTTTAAGCCTGCACAGATGCATGCTTATTATGTTCCCAAGCTGCTAGGTCTGGGACTTGAACCACGTGGTCAGCTATGTGGGATCTAGCTCCCTAACCACCTTTGAAAACTTTTGCACCAAAATAAACCTATACATTAATTCCATTTTCCCACAAACATTTTGAAGTCTTCACGTAGCTTCTGCTATGTGCCAGTGTCAGTGCTGACAGCTCAGTTCTCTGGTTCCTGCTTTATAGTTTATATGAAGAAGGTAGAGAAGATTTTGAATTTTTTTTTTTTCATTTTGCAGTCTTCTTTTTCAGCTTCAGGCTCCTACCTAACATAAGGCGTTCTGTCACTATGATGTCTGATAGGATTCTGTGGAGGTGTGTCTTTCAACCTGCATAAAATAATTTCCATTTTTGCATGACCATCAAAAAGTAACACTTATCTCAATATGAAATGTGAAGTTCTAGACAGATGTAAGAGCTATTTTCTACCTAAAAGCAAATGCTTTATGCAAACAGAAGAGGCCAGTATCTATATACATGGAAAATATATTCCACCATGAGTTTCTTCACTAGATGGTAAACTCCTTGAGGTCAGAAATTTATCTTTCTCATCTTTGTAACTACCAGCATGTTGCAGATTGGTACATAGCAGGATCTCAAATAATTCATCAAGGTAGTTTCAAAAGCTGGTATCTATGTGGTATGAAAGTCAGAAGGCTGAGGTCACATTGTTGGTTTTACCATATAAGCTTCATTTCACCATTAGAAATTAGTTTCTTAAGAATTTCTCTTTCTGTAGCTCTCTTAAAAAATATTCTATATGGGACCAGCAGATGGCGTAATGGCTACATTGCTGGAACCATGTAGTCCACCGCAGTTCAAGATCCAGACCCGGTGGCATAAACTCACACTGGGCACGTGTGCGTGCATGCCCAAGATCCTGAGAGGAGAATGGAGGAGAAGGGATTGCGACGTGGCCTTCCCCCCGGGGGGTGATTTCTTGCCTTCTGTCTCTCTGTCTCTCTCTTTCTGGCAAGTGCATGTGCCCTATAGCAAAAGCCTCTCAAAAAATTATTCTATCAACTATTATTCTAAAAATTATTCTATTAACATAGATTTAATGCAGATTAGTAAAATGAGGAAAAGATGACATACTAATACCAGAGGTATCTATGTTACCATTTTGGTATATTTCCTTCTGGATTAAATATATACAAATATACATATACAGAAGCAAATACATAGATGAAGAAAGAGGGGGAATATATATATATTTCACTTTTTCATCTAATAACATACCACCTATTAGCTTAACCTTTCTCAGTTACTTTTAGTTAAATGATCTAGAAATGGGGGATAATAGTGCCTGTCTGATAGCACCACTGTGACAGATGAAACTCTCCACGTAAGGCCCAGTATACAATAAATTCTCCAATAGGCTTATGCATGAAAAGGATGAAATCAAGAATGTGACCCAAGTATTTGTCCAAATTTCTTCTTTACTTGATAGTTTGAGGCAGAGATTACATGCTGGTGGCATGTGGTCCAAAAGAAGTCCACAAACTTGTTTTGCTTGGCCTGCAGTGGTTACCCTTTTGTTTTTGAATTCACATACAATCTAGATTTTCTATGTCCCTTAAAGTCGGAAGATCCAATGGCACTTGGCCTGCTCTCTGGTACTAAGAAGTACCTGACTTTGTAGGCAGGCAGGAACTCCTCAGTTCTCTCAAGTTCACCTCACATATTTACCTAATCAGTGTGGCTCTTGTTGTGTCTAGGTTAATTAGTGCTGGTTTAGAGCCCAACAAACAATGATATATTAATATAGGACACTGAAAGGAGATCACCAACTGACTACATTTTGGGAGGTAAGTTTACAGGCAACAAATGCTTCCATCAATTGAAGTGGTGTAGAATTTCCTAGATAAAAAGCTTCTTTTTTTTTATATGAAGCATAAAATTGAAGATTTAGAAATGATAATTAGGATATATAAAAAGTTTATCACAATCTGTATCCACCTAACAAATTGTGATTCATTACTGAAAGTAATTACTAAAAAGCTTCAAAAACTCTTAAGCTGGAATCAAGGGCCCAAATCATGAAATAAACTGCATATTTGAAAAATAACAAAATAAGCCTTCTGATCTTATTTCGGGAAGCAATTCAATGTTTATCACTTAACCAAGAGCTTTATTAATAAAAACAAAGGTCCCTGTAACTGTATACTTGTCTTCCACAGTTCTAAAAATAGAACTTTGGAAATTCTTCCACAATGGTGGTTACTGAATTGACTGCAGTGTTTGTAGGTAGACTGAGGCAACCCTTGACAAATGGCAGGGTAGTAGATGGGACTGTATTAAGAGTGGGACAGGGACTAGCAGTTAGCGTAATGGCTATGTCGCTGGACTTTCATGTAGTCAACTGCGGTTTGAGTCTCGGACCCGGTGGCTTAAAATTCACACCAGGCATGTGTGTGTGTGTGTGTGTGTGCTCAAGATACTGAGAGAACGGAGAAGAAGGGATTACAGCGTGGCCATACCCCCAGGGGGTGATTTATTGCTTTCTGTGTCTCTGTCTCTCTGTCTTTTTGGCGAGTGCATGTGCCCTATAGCTAAAACCTCTCCAAAAAAAGAGTGGGACATGGTTGTGGACAAGATGATACTGTCAAGTTATTTCTAGGCCATTCACCTTAAAATAACCACTTCAGGTGCTGATGTTGCAGGGAGAGAGGTCAACAGTAATGCAACTCTTCAAAGTTGGACCCACATGAAAAGGTGCTGGGTTTGGGTCCTCAGATATCTCTGTACACACTAGGGATGTATGCCTTTTATCAGACCAGCTGAGGCTACAGGTGGGTTGTGGCATTTATGCCCTGTTAATGGCACCTACATCTATATGGAACTCTCTTTTTTTTTTATTGAATTAATGAATAAACCATTTTTTCGTTAACACAAGAATGTTTAGACCAAAGCACAGAGGCAGTGAGGTCTTGTCATCCAAGTTAATATCATCTTGAATGCTGTCAGAGAAGCACTACAGACTTGCTTTTAGAGTTCCAAAGATCCTTTTTAGGTTCAAAATACACATTTGGAAGAAAATAAAGGTACTACGCTTACTCTTCTAAGGCTGCCATAAATGATCAAAACCTGGATGGTCTAAACAACAAAAATGTATTGTCTCAAAGTTCTGGCAGTTAGAAGCCCAAAATATTGGTGTCTACCAGGGGTTTCTATTGAGAGTTGTGAGAAAGAAACTGTCCCATATCTCTCACCTAGCTTTTGGTAGTTTGCTGGCAATCGTTCCATTTCTTGGCTTACAAAATCATCACCCCAGTCTCTGCTTTCATCTACACTAGTCCTCCTGTGTGTGTGTGTGTGTGTGTGTGTGTGTGTGCACATTTCCCTTTTTTTACAAGGATGTCAGTCATACTGGATTAGGTGCCCACGGTACTCTAGTATGACCTGATTTAGCTAATTACATTGGCAATGTTCTTATTTCCAAACAAGGTCAACTACCAAGTAAAAGTTGGGATCTCAACATTTATTAATAACATATTGTTACTTGAACAAAAACACTAGCAGATTCTTTAGGTTAAAAGTATAAATGAGTTCAAAAAGGGATTCATAGAAGAAAGGTCTATAAACATAGATATAAATCTATAGCTTTCCTTTTTCCCCTTTAATCGAGGAATTTATTGCCTAGATTTGGAATTACACATGTGTGTAAGTACTAGACTTCCAAAGCAACTTTTCATCAGAACCCAATGAGAAGGTCTCACAAGAGAGGGAGAAAAAGAGAAAGGAGCAGTGGGAAGATAGGAAGGGGGTGTGAGAGGATGGGACAATATCTTTAGGAAATTTGTTTTCTCTCAGATAAATGATGGACTCAGGAACTAAAGAACACCAAAAAAGAAGCCAAATTGCAGGCTCAAAAGAAAAATCATCAACCTCCAAACAGAAGCTCTGCAGCAGAGGAGCAGTGAATAGGCCTTAGAACATCTGTATCCTTTTCCTTCTTAGCTTACAAAATTCCCAAGAACAGAAAGTTTGGTTCATTACTGCTGTTTCCCTAGCACCTAGCATATAGCCTGGCTTCTTGAAGGGTCTCCACTCATGTTTGTTGAATCAGCCCTGCTCACCCACCAGCCTGCCCATGTCACTGCTGGACATAAAATTGGGCTGGCTGGACCATGGAATCGAGTCCATGTGGTGCATATACTATTTTCAAAGGGACACAGCTAGTAACTTTAGGGTGATCAAGTTAAAGAAAAGAAACAGTGACTACAGGGGAAGGTGAGTCCATTCTGCTACTGTAGTTCATGTTTTCTCAAAAGGAAAGAATATTAATGAAAGACACTGTCTAGCTGAATATGAAGACATAGTCCAGGATCAAACAGTCTTAGGTTTATTTCCTGATTTCATTACTTGTAACTATGTGATTCTGGAAAAGTTTCTCATCTGTCAATGCCTCAAGTACTGGATCAGTATAGTAATACTGATATTTACTTCATAGCATTATTGAAAAGATTTAAGTAAAATAATAGATGATAGCTACATGATCATAACAAGTACAAACGAATGATGGATGTATTCCAGGGAGGCAGTTCGACACATTACGTCTAGACAGCCTCACATTATTGTTACAGGCTTTCTTTCTACTTAATTATTAACTCAAATAGTATTTGTGGAGTTCCTGAGATTCACAAAAGAGTGAGTTGGGAAAAAAATTACCTTTTCTAAAGTCCTTTCTAAGAATAAGTGAAAACTCTCATTACCATCCTATGGTGTTTTTGTTTGATGATAATATGCTGTAAAATCTCCTCTAAGACAAATTAATTTTCTAAACGGTGATAGAAAACTTGCAGTCCTTATTCCTTCCTTGATGTGGTATCATTTTACTGCCAACCAGTTTTAAACTAAATGGCTTCACTGTGGAGATCTACATATATTTTTTTTTATTTCTTTCTTAGTGGTGAAGTATAATGTGCCATTAGGTGAAACAGAATAAAAGGGCTCTGTACTCTGCCAATGGTAAGCTCAAGAACAGAAATAGCTTTTCAGGCAGACAGACATATGGGCAGGAGGAGATAGTGATTAGCAAATGTTCAGGTCAGTCTCTCCAATAAAGGCATTACATTTGATTTCCCAAACAACATAAATTATGTAAGATCGTTAGCCCTTAGCTAGAAAAAGAAAAGACCAAAAGGATTCATTAGCTTCACTGACAAAAGACTAGAGGGTAGGAACATGCTTTTATTATTTCTTGGCATTCGATTCTTCATTAGCAAAATATAATATACCTAGTGTTCATTGGGAGTTTACTATGTGCCAGATACCATGCTAAGCACTTACATCTAATGTAATTGTCACAATGAGTTTATGAGATAGTTGCTCTCCTTATCCTCAATTTACAGATAGAGGGAAATGAGGCTTAAGAGAGGTTATGAAACTTGCTGAAGATGATATAAACAGTAAACAGAGTGATAAGACTTAAACCCGTATTTATGCTTTTAACTGCTATGTAATGTTACTGGGACAAAAGGCTGTTTTGATGTATTTGTTCATTCATCTCAAGTATAGTTATGAGAGCACATTTATGAAAATATTGTGATTGGAATGAAAGAAATATATTTTACTTTTTCTTTGTTGAGCCTCTAAATTATTTTGGTTTAAAAGTCAGCTCTAAAAGTCTCAGCCAGAGCAGTTAGGTGAGAGAAAGAGCATCGAAACTGGAAGAGAAAGTCAAATTGTCCCTCTTTGCAGATAACATGATCTTAAAATATAGAAAAATTTAAAAAACCCACAAAAATCTCTAAAAACTGGTAAATAAATTTACTAAAGTTACAGGATACAAACTCAATATACAAAGAGTAGTAGTAGCATTTTTTTTTCACCAATAAAAACAAGCTGATAAAGTAAGCAAGCAATTCTATTTACAATAGCTACAAATAAAATAAAACACCTAGGAATAAACATAATCAAGGAGGTGAAAGATCTCTGCAATGAAAACTTTTTTTTTTTTTTTTTGAGAGGTTTTTGCTATAGGGCGTGTGCGCTCGCCAGACAGACAGAGAGAGACAGAGAGACAGAAAGAGAGAAATCACCCCCCCCCCCCGGGGGGATGGCCACACCGCAATCCCTTCTCCTCCATTCTCCTCTCAGGATCTTGGGCATGCATGCACATACGCCCAGCATGAGTTTTAAGCCACCGGGTCTGGGACGTGAACTGCGGTCGACTACGTGGGAGTCCAGCGACATAGCCATTACGCTAACTGCTGGTCCCTGCAATGAAAACTATTAAACACTGATGAAAAAAATTTAAAAAGATACAAAAAATGGAAAGACATCCATGTTCATGGATTGAGAGAACCAACATTGTTAAAATGTCCATATTGCTGAAAGTGATATATAGGTTCCATGCAATACCTATCAAAATACCAATGGGATTCTTAACAAAAATGGGGAAAAAAATCCTAAAACTTACATGGAATTACAAAAGACCCCAAATAACCAGAGAAGTTCTTCATAAAAATAAATGAAGCATTCCACTACTAAATTAAAAAATTTAGTAATACAAAGCTAATTTTAACCCAAAAGCCATGCTATTGGCATAATAACAGACACAAAGACTAATGGAACAAAATAGAGAACTCAGACATAAATTGATGTACATACAGCCATCTGAATTTTGACAAAGATACCAGGGAGAAAGTATAGTCTTTTCAGTTAATGGTGCTAGGAGAACTGGATATCCATTAGCTGGAAAATGAAACTAGACCCTATCTCTCACTATATATAAGGATCAACTCAAAATTGATTGAAGACTTAAATATAAGACCAGAAACTACAAAAATACTAAAAGAAAACCTAGACAAAACTTTTTTAGGACATTGTTCTAGACAAAGATTTTTTGTTTAAAACCTCAAAAGCTCAAGCAAAAATAAACAAATGAGTTATAGCAATCTAATAGGTTTCTATGCAGCAAAGGAAACAATCAATAGAGTGAAGATATTTACAAACACAGTGATAGATTAACATTCAGAATGCATGAGGAACTCAAGCACTCATAAGCAAAAAATCCAATTTAAAAATGGGCAAATGGTCTGAATAAACATTTCACAAAAGAATGCATAAAAATGACCAAGAAGTATATGAAAAAGTGCTCAGGGACCAGCAGTTAGCATAATGGCTATGTTGCTGGACTCCCACATAGTCGACCGTGGTTCACATCCTGGACCTGGTGGCTTAAACTGATGCCGGATGCGTGTGTGTGCATGCCCAAGATCCTGAGAAGAGAATGGAGGAGAAGGGATTGCGGCATGACCATTCCCCCTGGGGGAGGGGGGCGTGATTTCTCGCTTTCTGTCTCTCTGTCTCTCTCTGTCTTTCTCGATAGCGCACGTGCCCTATAGCAAAAACCTCTAAAAAAAAAAGTGCTCAATCGCTAATCATCAGGAAAATGCAAATCACAAACAAAATGAGCATGCTAGTAAGAATGTAGAGAAAGAATAAGTCTTAAACATCATTGATGGGGATGGAAACTAAAATAGCGTTTATGGAAACTAGTATTGGGGCTCATCAAAAAGTTAAAAATAAAGCTACCTTATGATCCACTAATGCCACTGCTAGGTATATAGCCAAAGGAAAGTAGATCAGTGTGTTTAAGAAAGAAAGAGCTACTGTTTATTTCAGTCCTATTCACAATAGCCAAGATATGAAATCAATCTACATGTTCATCAAAAAATAAATGAATAAGAAAAATATTATACACACACACACACACACACACACACACAATGAAATACTATTCAGCCCTTAAAAAGAATGAAATCCTGTCATAAAAGGCAAATGGATAAATGTAGAGGACATTATGTTAAGTGAAATAAGCCAAGCATAAGAAAAGAAATACTGCATGTTCTTATGCATGTGTAGATGCTTAAAAAAATTGACCTCACAAACTGAGAGAGGAGAATGTGGTTAATAGAGGCTGCAAAATGTAGGAAGGCAGGAAAACAGGAAGGTATGGGTTAATGATGCAATATTATAGTTAAATAGCAGAAATAAGTTCTAGTGTTTTGTAGCATAGTAAGGTGACTATAGTTAATGATAATTTAGTGTATATTTCAAGATAGCTAGAAGAGGAGATTTTTAAATGAACCAACACAAGGTAATGATGCATGTTTGAAGTGATGGATATGTAGATTATCCTGGTCTGATCATAATACACTGTATTCATGCACCAAGAAACCATATCGTATCCATAAAAATGTACAATTATTATGTCAAATAAAAATAAGGGTTAGAAAAGTCAGTCTTACTCATCATTCTTCCAATTTTACATTTATAATAAATATATAATGGTATTTTCTGCCTAGCTCAGAAAAATGCATATGCAAAGAAGGCATAAATATCTAACACAGGGGACCAGTAGTTGGCGTAATGGCTATGTCTCTGGACTCCCATGTAGTCGACCACAGTTCGAGTCCCTGACCAGGTGGCTTAAACTCACACCATGTGCATATGCGTGCGTGCCCAAGATCCCGAGAGGAGAATGGAGGAGAAGGGACTGCGGCATGGCCATACCCTTTGTGGGGTGATTTCTTTCTTTCTGTCTCTCTGTCTCTCTCTGTCTTTCTGGCAAGTGCACATGCCCTATAGCAAAAACCTCTCCAAAACAAAGAAAAAATTAAAAATATATATATTTATAAGGGTAGCATTTATATTATTCTTGGACCATCATTATTCTTGTTTCCCAAGGAAAGGTGAGAATTCAGAATGCAATGTAGAGACTCCTTATCATTTTTCTGGAAAAATAAATTTTCTGCACAAGAGGAGAAGCGAGCACTGTAAATTATTTGCAAAACATTTCAGAAGTAAAAAGTGAACTAAATGTATCAATGGGGGGACCAGTGGATGGCATAATGGTTACGTGCTGGACTCCCTTGTAATCGACTGCAGTTTGTGTCTTGGACAAGGTGACTTAAATCTCATGCCAGGTGCCATGTGTATGTGTGCCCAAAATTCTGAGAGGAGAATGGAGAAGAAGGGATTGTGGCATGGCCATCCCCCCCTGGGGGGTGATTTCTTGCTTTCTGTCTCTCTGGTAAGCTCATGGCCCCTATAATAATAATAAATTCATATTATTGGATTTAGAGCATAACAGTTTTAAAATGTTATACTTAGTCAAATGCTTTTTAAACTTTGGGTGTCCTGCTTTCCTACCAATATAAGAAAAATTTAACATGTGCTTCTAATATACAATATGTATTTTTGATAAATTATACATATAATAATATTAACTAATAGGTATGTTTTTAAATGTACGAAAATAGAAATGAGAAGAGATATGAAATATCAAGATATATATATATATATATATATATATATATATATATATATATATATATATTATGTTGCACTTTGAAGCCCATCCCACAGGTTTAGCTTGAATGATCTCAAATTTGATATGTATGAAAATCATCTGGAGGTTTATTAAACCACAAAATACTGGGCTCTATTCCTAGAGTTTTCAATTCAGTGGCTCCAGGGGGCCTGATCATTTGGTTTGTATTAAGTTCCCAGCTGATCCAGGAGCCATACTTTACGAATGGTTTAGATAATTGTCCCCCAAGAGTTCATGTGTTGTAATTTGGTCTCTAATGTATTGGCATTAAGAAGTGGTGAGAGCTTTAAGAGAAAGACTCACCTACCTCTTCTGGGCAGGCACCCTACCAGGCAAGACTGGCATGTGAGTCAGTGGACTGAGAGAGAATGGCCCTCCTTCAGTGTGGGTGGGCACCATCTAACTGCCTGGAATTGTATGAGGGACAAATGGAGAAAGTGGAAAAGTCTGTTTTCTGTCTCTCTCTCCTCATGCCTACTTTCTACTCTGCTTCTGTCAGCCATGATGTGATGCTATCCCCATGCCTTTGGACCTTCCAGCCACCAGAATCAAGAGCCAAATAAAACTCTATTCTTTATAAATCACCCGGTCTCAGATATTTATGTTTAGCAACACAGTAATGAATTGATACAAATCATTACCCTGGTGAAGACATAAAAATAAATCTTTTTAAAATGCTAGATAGAGACAGAGTATAAGGTTACATTTTAATAGTGTAAGTAGAAATTTGAAGGTGTGAGTCATATGAATGAAATAGCCAATGTGACATGTAGGGCCTTAGTAAATGACTAATATTATTTTTTTTAAATAATTTTAAAAATTCCAGAGGGTATGTGCACTTGCCAGGGGGAGAGAAAAAGAGAGAGAGAAAGAAAGTGAGAAAACAGCTCCACTTCCATGGGGAATGGTCACACTACAACCCCTTTTCTTCCGTTTTTCCCTCTCTTGGGATTTTGGCTATGCACATGCACCTAGCATGTTGATCAAGCTGCTGGGTCCAAGACTTGAACTGTGTGGATAGTCATGTGGGATCCAGGTATCTTAACCACCATGCCACAGGCTGACTAATGTTCTTACATAATCTGGCTTAATTCACATGGATTAAAATTCAGGTACAGCAAATACTGATGTCTAAAACATAACAATTACTTCCAGTAAAGTTTTACCTATGCAATTCTTCTCTAAAATGGGTGGTTTTCCAGGTTTTTAACCAACTAGTTTGAGGAAGGCCTCTCCTCACTGTATTTTCAACTGATAAATTATTTCTTTTTAAGACTCCCACCTCTGTACTTGATGTTGTAAATACCAAATTAAGTGTGACATATGTCAGTGCAATAACATACTGTCAAAATAAAATTCAATCAGTGCAAGGAGGCTCAGCACCTGACAAAACTATTGCCTTGATAATCAGTCTATTTTGCCCCCTTTCACCTCTTCATTGGAACTTCCTTTTTCTCTGTTCCTCCTAATTTTTAACATTCTCCCTTGTTCTTCTCACGCTCTACATTATTCTTGTGTTCTGTTCTTGCTTTTATTTTCTGTTTATTAATGTTAGCTAAGATGTTAGGCTAAAATACCACGTGCCAGTAGGGATATTTACATTTGTGAAGGAAACAACTGAAGATGGGAAGGCACCCAGCATGTCCACACCCAACCATAACATTGGCACACCAGTGGTAAGGGTGATTTCAAGCAGATGACCCTATGGTGTGCCCCCGAGTCACAACACACAGCCATCAAGCTAATTCCATTAAACAGAAGAGTAGCAGCAATAAACATACAAGCACATTCCAAGAGAATACATGGAAAAAAAATATTTTCAGATGCCATTCAAGATACACAATAGAGAAATCTTAGTAAGGAGATCCAAACCCAGACCTTCTCTTAAACTTAAGCAGATGGAAGGCAACGGGAGGCTGCGGGGCCAGAGATAAGGCATCCCACATGACAGGCTTCCTGAGAAGACAAGCATTACTCCGCAGATTGTTCTGGGAGGCCTCCTGGAGGGTGTGCATTCAGGCTGCAAATCTTATTTCGTTTGCACTCCATGTTTTACTGGGCAAGGATTACCCTAATTTTTAAAATGTCTGTTCTAAAAAGTTTTGCTTCATTTTGGCCTTATTTCGTTTCTTGTCCTTGATTTCATGACAAAACCATCTTAATGTGAACTGGCACTGTATCGCAAATCAAAGGAACTGTGTAGCAACACCCACTTCACAAATTAGTGTATGAGTTTACAAAGAGCTACACATGGTGACACGGCTGGAAAGTGGCCTCGCTCCAGGCAAGGGCAAGGACAAGGGCAAGACAATAAGCTCAGAGGATACATGAAGGCACGTTCTTGCTCACACTATTAAAATTCCAGAGATCCAGAACAGATACTCAATATGCCTACAGCTGATGAAAATCACTTGAAGGAGGTCTGGCTGCAGCACCAGCTGGGACCTGCAGTCTCAGCAAAATGATGAAAAAGACAGCTCCTGTCTGTCTTTGTTCAAGGTAAAAATCCTGGCTGTGCTGTCTGAACTCGCTGCCAAAGCACTTGTACCAGGGGTGGGAAACCATTCATCAGGGAAACTAGAGAAGTTGGTTCAGGCAGGAAATGAAAGAAGCCTGGCTGGCAATAAGGGAGAAGAAAATGACCAGGGATAAGAGGGAGAATACTGCTCACGTACATGGGGGAGCTTAACCACATTCATGGGTGGACATTTACACATGTTGACAACCACGGCTTCGGTGAAACATCTTATAGAATAGCTACATTCCATTCTTCCCCAAGGATGTAGGTGGTCAGGAATTAATACCTTCAGCATTTTTACACTCGGATATCTCTCTTGATTTTTTTTTTCTAAACAGCAGTTCTACTTGTTAAGGATGCTATTTTTTCCCAAGGTGACTACTTGAAAGACCAAGTAGCAATGTGCACGTCAGCTACATTTCCAAAACACGAGTAAGTGATGTCTCCAAGCAATGTGAGCAAATTCATTTCCCTCTATTATGAATTATGAAAAGCTGTCTCCTTTGCAATTTAAACATGTCATATAATTAAAAATACAAATCTTGAAATGTCTTTCTTCTTTCATCTCTCTATCTTGCTTTTACACAAACACACACACAGACTTTTTTTTTAGGTCAAGCACACAGTGTTCTACGGTTTAATGTCAAATAAATATAATAGCAGGAATAAAGAAAAATAATCACTCAGTCTACAGGAAGCCAAGAGGAAGACTTAGAATAACAGAAGTTATAGGGCAATTTTTCTAAATATCAAGATATTTGTTTTGCTTTTTGAAGATAAGAAAATAGTATTATGGCAACCTCATCCCAGTATCATCATTTATTTAACTATTATAACAACTATTCTAAACTTTAACTATCTGAATATTTTCTTTTACTCAGTTAAAATCATAGTACGCAGATTTTGAGAACTTTTTGTTTTTACATATATTGTAAATATTTTTCCATTTTAAATAATTTAAGAGCCAGTTGGCATTGTGATAATTAAAGCAAATAGATCCCAAATGGCTGACTGCATGGTTCAAGTCCCAAACCTGGTAGCTTGAAAGACACTGTGAGCACATGTGCCTTCATATCCAAAATCTCAAAAGAAAGGAGAAATGGAGGAAAAAAGATTACTGTGTGACCATTCCGCTTGGCGGGGAGGCTTCTTCAGTTACCCTCTCTCCCTCTCTTGCAAATACAAGTGCTCTCTGGCAAATTAAAAATAATAATACTAATAATTTCAACCTAGAAATGTGAAAGAAAAAACCAAGAAACTCAAAAAAGAAAAAATATAAAAGGCTAATAAGTATATAAAAATACTCAATCTCATTAGTAATCAGGAAAATGTGAATCTAATTCAGTGAAGCATATCATTCATACCAATTAGATTAAAAAGTAAAAGTATGACAATACCGAGTATTTCAGAGGAGAAGAAGCAAGCAGATAGCAAGGTAAATTGATACAATCATTGGTGCACAATTAAAAGTATCAAGTAGAACAGAATTTGTGCATATTAGACAGTGCATCAGTTCTATTCCTATGTCTATCCTTCACAGTAGTACCATTCAATGGAAATTCCTGTGATAAGAGACATACTCTTCTGTGCTAAGTAGTCATGGTACCTACTAGCTTAATGTGGCTATTGAGCCCTTGAAATAGGCTACAGTGACAGAAAAAATTTAAAATTTTATGTAAATATACCTTTCAATGCCTCTTGCAACATATGTATACAAATTTTACCGTGGAATTACCAGACATGGATGTTTTCAATTTTTGACATTTTGCTAATTTATAATGTATAATATTCTATTTATTTCTGTTTTATTATGTACTTTTTTCAACTATTAACAGAGTTAAATAGTTTTCCTTGTGTTCGATTATTTTAATCATCTATCCATACCTTTTGTCCATTTTCAGCTAAAGTCTTTGCTATAAATCCCAGCTAATATTTTTCTTTCTTTCTTTTTTTAGGCAATAGTTGCTGTTGATTTTATATTACTTAACTTTTTCTATTTTATATTGCCTAGAACTTCAATACAATGTTTTCCATGGAAGTTTGATATTTATGTATTAGAGACTGGCATCCCAAAAGGGTCCTCACACCACAATCCACTGCCCCCCCACCACCACTGAAGTTTTTAGTAAGCATTAAAATGTTTCTGCATTTTACTTGTAGTTTCTTGTTTGAAGGTTAAAACATTTTTAGTTAAGATCAATAAGTTCAATTGTCATCTGGTTTCCATTTTTGTTGTGGATTAATTTGCTTTCAGTTTCATTGCAGTTCCTTTGTAGATGATGTCTTTTCTCTTTCACTTTTAAACTCTTCCTTTGTCTTTTGTGTTCTACGGTGTCATTTCATTCTCTATTTTCTCTTCCTTGAACTCTTACTTGAAATATGTTGCACCTTCTCATTCTAGTATTCATGACTTTTTAACTCCTATCTTACATTTTCTATTTCTTTATCTTTTTCTGTTGCATTCTAGATGATTTCTTCAGATCCATTTCAGGTTTACCCTTTTTAATTTATATTTTAAAGAATTATTTATTTCAATTTTATTCATTTATTATTATTATTCAATTTGACCAGAAAGAGAGAAAGAATGAGAAAGCAAGTCACCAGTTCTGAGATTCAAACCACAGTTGGCCATGTGGGAGTTCAGTGTCTTTACCACCATGCCACTTGCCGACCCCTCAGGTTTACTCTTTTTAAGTGTACATAATCCATCTGTTAGGTTTTAGTTTTAATGACCATACTTTTTCATTTCTGGGGTTTTAGTTCTTTTCTGAGAATTCTTGGTCTTTTTACATATTATCTTTCATCTCATGTTTTCAGTCCTGCTCTTGTGTCTTTCATAATTTAAGACATATTTAATCCAAGTCATTATTGGGTAATAATAGTAACAAAAGTTCATAGAGGTTTAAATGCTGCTGTTTATTTTGCATGTTCACTCTCATCTTTGCTAGAGTCTTTCCGTATGTGTTTTATGTGATTTTAGCTTGTAATCTCATATTAGGCATAGTTGTATATGTAGATTCCTGACATGTATTGCTTTTGGACTACAACAATAGTGTAAATATGATTTCTTAGGAGGCTAAGTCAAACAAATATCCTAGTTATTTCCTTATGCTGGTGATACATTTTCCCTGGACTATCTTGTTCCTAATATGTAACCCTTTGAAGGTCCTGGTTTGAATCAGAATCTTCACAGGAAATAAATGGATGATTTGAGCATCAACCATCTATATAGGGATTGAGTACAAAGATGTGGTAGCAAATGGAAACTATAAGGAACTGAAGGTAGATCCCATGCTCTTACCATACCCCAAGCCCTAGAAGATGAGACAGGGACAGGTTTTCAGAATCTGAACCAGGGAAGAGTTGTAGAGTGCAGGCCTCCTTGGGTAGAATAATGACCTACAGTTATGGAACATAGTTGGTTCAAAGGGACCTCGTATGGAGGGAAACAGGAGGATAAATATCTTGCTCTGACTCTTTCTGTTCTCTCAAATGTCTTAGTGTTCTCCCATTGGCTCAGTCCAACTGAAAGCCAGAGGACAGGGAAGCTCATTGATAAAGGGTGGAGAAGGACAAAGAGTGAATCCGGAGGGGCAAAGAGCAGACATCCAACAGATAACTTCATGTGGGTATCTTCGTTCTAATTTCAATCTCCTTACGACTCTTTCCAATCATAAGCCTTGTTAATGGAGCCAGCAAACTCACTCAGGGAAATCATATAGCATCAGTCCATTCTGCCTTCCACTCACTTTTAATCTCCTTTCATTTTTGACTCCCCAAGGATTTCTCTTGAGCTTTTTAGTATATATATACACATATGTGTATATATACACATATATGTATACACACACACACACACATACACACTCATATATTTTAATTTTGCCATGTGCTCATAGAAGCAAGACTGTGAGAAAAAAAGAGAGAAAGTGAGAAATAATCCCTCATGGGGCATGGTCACCCTGCAGTCCCAACTCCTCCATTTCTCCCTTCTGTCAGGATTTTGGGCACACACGCACACATGCCTGGCGTGTTTTTCAAGCTGACAGTTGGAGACTTGAACCTCATGGTCAGCCTTGTGGGATCCAGCCACCTTAACCACATGTCAATCTGGTATTTTTATGTTTCGTATAACTGCTCTGTCTTGTGTGTCTTTAGGGTACTCAGTCTAGCATAACACCACAAAGAGAAGACATGAATTATCTCACCCAATTTTTTTTTAAAGAATTACTTTATTTATTTCCTTATGTTAATTTGACCAGAGGGGGACACAGTGAGAGAAAGAGGGAAAGTGAGAAAGCAAGCTGCCAGGTCCAGGACTTGAACTGTGGTCGGCCACATGGGAGTCCGGCATCCTTAACCACCATGCCACCTGCCGACCCCAATCTCACCCAATCTTACATAAACTCTATGATGGAGATATTATTAACATTTTAAAGATGAAGAACTGGAACTTGGTTAACTCTCAGGTATTAAAACCTGGTATTAAAACATCAACTTTAAGGCCCAGGCTCTTACTTTTCTTTTTTCTTTTCTTTTCTTTTCTTTTTTCTTTTCTCTCTCTCTCTCTCTCTTCCCCCCCCCCCCCCCCCACAGGTCGTGTGTGCTTTCCAGAGACAGAAAGTGGAAAAGTGAAAAATCACCTTTCGGGGGGGATGGACACTCCACAATCCCTTTTCCTCCATTCTCCTCTCAGGCTTTTGGGCATCTGTGCACATGTACCCAGTGTGATTTTCTTCCAGAGCTCAGATGGTGGTGGGCTATGGGAGAGTCCAGTGTCATAGACATTACACCGCCTGCTGGCCCCAGACTCAGGGTCTTTCTACTATAGTAAGCATTGAGTACAAGCATGCTCTCAGAAGATCTGTGACTGCTATTTTGAAAAAAGAGAAAGAGATAAAAGAAAGAAGAAAGGTAGAAAGGCAGAAAGGAAGGAAAAAATTCCTACAGATTCAAGGAATATTTAGTTGTCTGAAAGATTAACAGTAAAGGGCTGGCAACAGTTAAGTTCTGTGCATAGGAAGCTGGATCTCCTGTGATCGAACAGTTCAAATCCTAGCCCTGGAGGCTTAAAAACACACACTGAATGCTTGTGCATGTATGCTCAAAATCTTGACAGAATGGAAAAACGGAGGAAAACGGACTGTAGCATGACCAGGCACTGGTAGGCGGTACTTTCTCTCTCTCTTTTTCTGATGAGGGCACATGCCCTTGGCAATTAAAAAAAAAAAAAAAAATCAACAGTAAAGTTCCAAAATAAAGGATAAACAGACTTAAAAATAAGAATACTAGAGATTCATTAATAAAGGCTGACATTAAAGTATTATAGTTTGCAGATGTGATTCTGACATTATTTTTTCCATGGAAGCCATCATTAAGGAAAGAAAAAAGGTAAATCTTTATAATCATTTATTTCCTTCTGGACAATACAAGACTATGAAGCAGATGTATACGGATTTCAGCTTGTCTGAAATCTGCAATGGAATCATGTTATTTCAAAACAAAATAAAAAGCTTCTACATCAAAATGATCAGTGAACACATGGTAAGAAAACACCAACATTCTTAAGTTCAGAAAACCACAATCTAAACTGAGACTCAGGTGTTTGGAATTGATCAAACAGAGATGAAATGTTTATTTCATATTATGTTAAATCAATTTATGTGTAGAAACAATAAAAAATGAAGATATATCGGGTCAATTACATTGAAAAACATTTTAAGGTCAGCTGTAGTGGTTCAGTGATAACCCAATGCTCTTTACCGCTGGAGTCACATGGGAAGGTCCCAGGTTTGTGTTCCAAGTTCTCCCTCCACATACTGGCTGCACATTTTTGTGCCCATTATCTTGTCTGGTTGTGGCTGGGGGCGGGTTATATCATAGCATTATAACCCTGTTAGGGATGCCTCACTCCCTTTCTCTATCTTTCTCTCATGGAACAAATGAATAAATTTTGGCAAAAGCTAAAAAAAATTCTGCTGCATTGAGAAATTATTTCAAAGATTAAGAAAAAAGAACAGAAAAACAGAACAAAAAACAGTCTGCAATGTGATAGGACACATTCTACTTGAAAGGCTAAATAATCAAGAAAATGTCAGAAGTAGCTAATAAAATCTAAAAGTTGGATAAATTTACGGAAGCTATTTAGAAAATAACAATGACTTTGACAGAAATCATTAAAATTAGACAACAAGGGAGTTATTATCCCTTAAAAACAAGGAAAAAAAAAAAGGAAAGTTCAGAATATATGCCTTTTAGGGACCAGTAGGTGGTGTGGTGGTTAAGGCGCTGGACACTCCCACATGGCTGACCATGGTTCGAGTCCTGGACCTGGAGGCTTGCTTTCTCTCTCTCTCTCTCTCTATCCCTCTTTGGTCAAATTAAAATAAATGAATGAATAAATAAAATAAATAAATAACTTTTAAAAAGAATTATCTCTTTAAAAAAGAATATGTACCTTTTAAAATATTTTGGGAAATGTTAGTTAGGAGGTCCATTTTTCTGGTCTATTTACATTTGACTACATTATCAGCACTTTGGGATCAAAAAGTATATTATTGAGTATTGGAAAAAAATTTCTTTTTTTTTTCCTTTTTTTTGGAGAGATTTTTGATATAGGGCACGTGCGCTTGCTAGAAAGACAGAGAGAGACAGAGAGACAGAAAGCGAGAAATCACCCCCCAGGGTGCATGACCACGTCGCAATCCCTTCTCCTCCATTCTCCTCTTGGGATCTTGGGCACGCACGCACACGCACCCGGCGTGAGTTTAAGCCACCGGGTCCGGGACTCGAACCATGGTTGACTACGTGGGAGTCCAGCGACATAGCCATTATGCTAACTGCTGGTCCCTAGGAAGAAATTTTCTTTAGAAGTTACCTTAAAAATAAGAAAAATAAATTCTGTAGTTAGGAGATCAAGAGATGCTTCAATTTCTCAAAAAATATTCGTTAAATGCACACATCTAGATTCTAATCACAATACAAATAGTTTATAAGGTATCCAACATAGCTGGATAAGTACGGTATCCAACATAGCTGGATAAGTACGGTATCCAACATAGAGCTGATAAGGTAACCTGGTCTTTGGTTTACTGGTAAACTAATATGAGGCATCATGTGAACAAATATAGTTTTAAAAGAACCTATATGAACAAAATGATACTTAATTGGAAAAAGGTCTTAAAATTTAAGAAATAAAATTTTAGATGAACTATACATAAATCTAATATATAATGAACTGATTCATAAAATATGAATAAGTACTTAACACATAACGAAAGGGAAAAAAAAGGTGCAATATTTCAACAAAATGCAGGAGAAAATACTGTTTTTTGCTGACCTAAAAAAGATTAGAAGCTGCAAAGAAAAAAAAAATCCCTTCGGTTTTATTAGCAAGTGCTGATCTGAATTTTTTTTTTTAAATAGCTGATGTCTAAAAATGAATTGAAGCCTGTTCTATGGCCCTGATATAGGCTGATTCCCATAAAAATCCTTATGACACAGAACGCTCCTATAAAAGTAATCTTTGTCCATTTTAATGTGTGTTGGCAGAAAGGGCACATTCCTGAACAAAGGTGACAAGTAAATAGAAAGCCCAATAAAGAGACTAGGTAGGAATGACAGGGGTTTCAATAAAATAAAATATCAGTTTAGTCAGCATCCAATATAACCTAAAAATTGGATACAACTTGGGAAGCCATTTAGAGCATACCAGTGAATTTGAAAGAAATAATCAGAATGAGAAGAAAAAAGAGCTACCATTTCTTAAAACAAGAGAAAAGAATTTTCTGGGAATTTGGGAAATTGCTGCTAAGAATTTGTTCTGGTTTAAAAACTTTAGAAAATACCATTTGGATAATTTAGACCACTTCATTTTTTTGTTTGTTTGTTTTTGCTAGAGGGCGCATGTGCTTCCCAGAGACAGAGAAGGGGGAGAGGAGAAAGCACCCCTCCCATGAGGAATAGTCACGCTGCAATCCCTTCCCCTCCATTTCTCCCTCCTTCCAGGATTTTGGGCATACATGCACACACACTCAGTACTTTTCTCAATTTACTGGGTTTAGGACTTGAACATGAGGTCGGTCATGTGGGATCCAGCTGCTTTAACCACTAGGCCAAGAGCTGGCCCTCACTTCATTTTAAATATATTTAAAAACAAAATTACTTAAAAAGTGAGGAATGTTCTATGTTATAAACTGCATGTTTGTATTCTCCCTCCAAGTTCATATATTTAAGCCCTAACCTTCAATATAGATGTTATATGGAGATGGGGCCTTTAGGGTTAGATGAGGGCTAGATGAGGTCATGAGGGTACAGCCCAGGTCTGATGCGATTAGTGCCCTTAGAAGAGACACTAGGGAACTTTCTATCTCTTCCTCCACCAGATGAGAACACAGTGGTCATCCACAAGTGAGAAGAGAAATCTTCACCAGAATTCAGCCATGCTGGCATCTTGAACGCCTAGCTTTAGAACTTTTGAGAAAATAAATTTCTGCAATTTAAGTCACCTGGACTTATTTTCTTATGGCAGTCACAGCAGACTGCTGTAACAAATACCTAACAAATATGTGAAAGTGGTTTTGAAACTGGGTAATGGGTAGAGTCTGGAGGAGTTCTGAAATACCAGCCAGAAATATGGATGTTAAGAGTGATGCTGGTTTTAAGGTCTCAAATGGAAACAGGAACATGTTTAGGAAGCTGGGTGAAAGAGGATCCTTGCGGGCCAACTGGTGGCGTGAGGGTAAAAGTGGCCGGATTGCCCTTGAACAACTGCACGGTGCAAGTCTGAGACCCTGCAGCTTGGAAAACATGCCAGGTGTGTGTGCATGTGTGTCCGAAGTCCTGAGATAAGAGGAGAGAAGGCATCGCAGTGTGGCTATCCCTTCTTGGGAGGGATATTTTGCACTTTCTCTCTCTCTTCTTCTCTCTCCCTGTCTCCCTAGAGAGTGCAAATGCTCTACAGCAAGTTAAAAAAAAAAAAAGATGATTTTTGTTATAAAGTGACAAAGAACTTAGCTGAACTGTGTTTTAATGTTTTGTGAAAGGTATAACTTGAAAGTAATGAAATTTGATATTTAGTTGAGATATTTATGCATAAGGTTGAAGGAGTGGTACTCTTGAGTGCTTATACAATACAAAAGGAGAGATGAAGATGAAATTGTTGAGCAAAAAGGAACAAGAACTTGAAGATTTGGAAAATTCTCAGCCTATCCATACTGTAAAGAATCAAAAAAGAATGTTCTGAAAAGAACACTAAGGGTGCAGCTGAACTATCACTTGATAAAGATTTTACGGGATTATATGAACAGAAACACAGCCAGTTTGAATATAAGAGAATGGAGAAAAGCCAAAAGGAAAGAAGGCTGTCAGATTTCTCAATCTGATAGGAACAGATGATAGAATTATTTGGCTTGGGTTCTATTCCTCAAGAAGGAAAAATTATTCCAAAAGTGATTCAGAGATTATTAGGGCCACTATCTTGATTTCAACAGGCCAGATGGCTTTTGCAGGAAGCCTTGAGGACAGTCTGCTTGACCGAGTGGTGGGGGTGGGGAATCCCACCTAGAACCAGGGAGGTATTCTGTCCCCCTAGGAGGAAGAGAGGAAAGATCATAGAACCAAAGAGGATTATTTTTGAGCCTTATTATCTAGTGGCATTAGTCTTGCTAGGTCTGGGCCTTTATTGGGATCTCTCTCCCCTTTCTTCCTTCCTATTTTTCTTTTGGAAATGCGAATGTCTGTCCTATACTTGTCCTAATTGTATTTTGGAAGAATACAACTTGTCTGGTTTCACAGGTTTATAGCTAGAGAGGAATTTTGCTCTTGAGATGAATTGTAACTTGAGTCTCATTCATATCTAATTTAGATGACGTTTAGATGAGATGTTTAAACTTTAAAATTTTGAGATGATACTGAAATGAATTGAGACTTTTGGGACTATTCTAATGAAATGAATGCATTTTACATGAGAGAAGGACATGAATTTTGGGAGGCTAGGGGCAGAATGTTTGTGACTACAATTTTGTATAACTCCATAAATTCATCTGTTGATGCTCTAACCTCTAATGTGATAGTATTTGAAGACAGAACCTTCGGGAAGTAATTGAAGTTAGATGACATCATGAGGTAGGGCCCTGGTCTGATGGGATTGGTGCACCAGTAAGAGACACCAGAAAACTTGTTCTTCTTTCATCATGTGAGGACAAAGTGCGAAGGTGTCTATCTGTAAGCCAAGAAGAGAGCCTGCTCTGGAACTCAGTCATGTTGGCACCCTGATCTTGGATTTCCAGCTTTCAGAGCTGTGAGAACATAAGTTTACATTGTTCAAGTACCCAGGCAGTAAGACTGTGCTCTGGCACTCAAAGTAGACTAAGTCATTCTGTTTAAAACAGACAGCTTTATTCTTCAAAGCTGTCAATGTTGTGAAAAACTCTGAAGAAAATATCCTAGATTAATGGAAGCTAAAGAGACCTGACAACTAAATGCTGACCTAGAGTATGCCTGTCCTGGGAAGGGAAAAAATGCTCTAAAGAACAGTGTCACATCACTGTACAAAAATGGAGATAGACGGTAGATTAGATAATTATCAGTTCAATATACATTTATGAAGGTAACTGCTCTGAGGTTACATAAGAGAATCTCTTTATTCTTAGGAGTATACATTGAAATATTTAGGGGTAAAGGCATAGCAACTTGCTTTCAAATGATTCAAGAAAAATCACATATATCAAATAATAAAGCACATAGATAAAGTATTCATAATATATGAAAAATATTAGTAATAGGCATACTGTAATTGTTGTACTATATTTCTACAAACTTTTTAAGTCTGTATAATATGTGAATAAAATATTAATAATAGGCACATAACAATTATTATGCTATAGTTCTACAACTTTTTTGTAAGTCTGAAATTATTTCTGAAGAAATAAGACGAATAAAAATATTTTGTTTTGAAATTCACTTATAAAGCAATAATAGGTTTCATTTGGGATGGTAAAACAGTAACACGATATGGTCATCTAGGCTTCATGAGTTAATTTCTGTAAAAAAATTGTCAATCATGGTTGGCTTTGTTAGCCATAGAAAACTGCCTTAAAAACAATCTGGAGGGGGACCAGCAGCTGGAGTAATGGCTATGTTGCTGGATTGCCATGTAGTCAATGTGTTTCTAGTCCGGACTCGGTGGCTTAAATTCACACCGGGCGCATGTGCGTGCGTGCCCAAGATCCCAAGAGGAGAATGGAGGAGAAGGGATTGCGCCATGGCCATCCCCCCTCAGGGGTGATTTCTCCCTTTCTGTCTCTCTGTCTCTCTCCATCTTTCTGGCAAATGCACGTGCCCTATCGCAAGAACTTCTCCCCCCACAAAAAATCTGGAGGGTCACCAGATGGTAGGAGTTCCAGTCACCTATTTGCTACTACTTCCCTCCAACAAAAGTCAAGAAGCTGGTTCATCAGTATATTCTTCTCTCTCTCTCTCTCTCTCTTTTTTTTTTTAAGAGGTTTTCGTTATAGGGCACATGCGCTTGCCAGAGAGAGAGAGAGACATAGAGACAGAAAGCGAGAAATCACCCCCCAGGGGGGATGGTCACGCTGCAATCCCTTCTCCTCCATTCTCCCCTCGGGATTTTGGGCATGCACGCACACACGCCTGGCGTGAGTTTTAAGCCACCGGGTCTGGGACGCGAACCGCAGTCGACTATGTGGGAGTCCAGCGACATAGCCATTACGCTAACTGCTGGTTCCCTCTTCTCTCTCTTTTTAAGAAAATTATTTAACTTTAATTATTTTAATTTTATCAGAGAGGGACAGAGTGAGAGAGAAAGAAAGAGGACCGCAGTTGGCCACATGGGAGTCCATCATGTTTAAAGGAATTTATGTCCTTTAGCAGCCATTTCTGAGAATATATGAAGTTTGACATTTTTTTCACTCTTTGGAAATTCAAGTTGTTTTTCTTGATTACCAGTGAGCAAGGAAATTTCTTCATAAGTTTTGTGAACATTTTACTTTTTTCATGAGTTGGGAATGTATATCCTTTGCTTATTTTATTCATAAGGGTTTGTCTTTTTTATTAATCTGTAAAAATTTTTAAAAGAATTATTTAATTAATTTATTTTATTTGTTATTATTATTTTTTAATTTGATCACAGAGAGTGAAAGGGAAAGTGAAAACGCAAGCTACCAGGACCAGGATTCAAACTGCAGTCTGTCATGTAGGAGTCTAGTGCCTTAAACACCAGGCCACATGCTGGTCCCTAATCTATAAAAGCTTTTTTTGTTTTGTTAAAGAGAGATTTTTGCTATAGGGTATGTGTACTTGCCAGACAGAGAGAGAGAAAGCAAGAAATCACCCCTCAGAGAGGATGACCATGTCACAATCCCTTTCTCTCCATTTTGGGCATGCACGTGCACCACACGTGAGTTTCAAGTCTCCGGGTTTGGGACTTGAACCATGATCATGGTTTCAAATTTTCTCAATGGTCCATAAATCTTTTTAAAAAAATTTTAAAACTGTTACATCTTCTAACTCTAGCAGAGAATTTATGTCTCTTTTAGATCTAAAATAGCCCCTTGCCCTTTTCTCCTCATGAAATTGACTTTTTTTTTTTTAAGAGAAAAGGTCAGTAGTTTAGGAAATATTTCAAATCCTGAGTTTGTGTTTCTATGGTGTTATTTAACTTGCATATAGAAATTTTATTACATAGGCAAATATGTTAAATATTTTCTTTGTGGTCATTGGTTTCAGTGTAGTTTTTAGAAAAAACCTTTCCCACTTGGTTATATAAATGTGTATTTTTATTATTCCCTAGTTCTTTTATTACTTTAGGTTTTACACTTAACTCTGTAACCTTTATTATTTTGGTAAGATGTGTGAACATGTTTCTAAATATATTTACCATGACACTTGTGAGAATTAAATTATCAGATGATAATGTTGACATTGTTGCATTAAATATTTACATGAATAAATATTTAATGCAACAATAAATTATATAATTTTAGATGAATATGCCATATATTTATTTTGTATGTTAAGTTTCAGATAATGCATCAAACAGAAACTTTATAAGGAAAAGATTGTGTCAAACCATAAAAATAACTAGTATCCAATTTTATGTCAATAGTTTATTCTGTTTCACTATTTATCCCCCAAAACCCACTAGCATTCTTCAAAATAGAGGAGTCTATAATTCTAATCATAGCAAATGATGGTTTCTAATACAGCTCATGAAAATGTAAGTAAGAAGAAACAGCCATTGCCTCTAAACTCAATACTCATACAAAATGTGAATCGGAATAGATGCATCAATGAGAAATTTCCATCCTCTTAGAAACCACTTGCTTCTTGCTAATATATTAGATAGTAATATTTCCTATATATTCATAATTAGAGTTAAGACTTTCTGACAGATTTTCCTGATCATTATGTTATAATTTAGCTAACTATAAAGGAGAATTAAATTACTTCTTTCTAATAAAACATCCCAAATTATATTTACACGTTTTTAATATTAGATTTAGTTTACTGAAAGGTAGTATCCAATGATGGGAAATGCTAAAGGTAGAAAGCTTTGGAATCTTTATAAGAACTGAGAAACTGTAGTTTTAAATTTCAGAAATCTTGACTTTTAAAATGTCTGCTCATCAGAAAGCTAAAATTAGACAACACCAAGCTTTGATGAGAAGAATTTCCATACATTACTATTGGAAGTACAATGGATACTACTCTTTAAAAAGCTGTTTGACCACACTGACTAAAGCTAAATATATACCTATACTATGGTCCAGCATTTATTCCTAGGTATTTACCCCAGAGACCTGAAAACCTATGTCCACTAAAAGAATGTTCACAGAGGTCTTAGTCATAAGAACCCCAACCTGGAAATGACCTAAATGTCATTCAACTTATAAATTCGTATTTAAAAAAGCAGGGTGTCATCTGGTGGCATGATGATTAAGGTGGCTGGATCTTGCATGGTCAACTGTGCAATTCGAGTCCCAGACCTCTGGGTACATGTGTGGGTCCAAAATTTAGCTCAAAATAGATTGTAGACTCAAATGAAACACATGAAATTATACATATATATATATTAATTTATTTGTTTTAAAACAAGATCTGGCTAGGTTACCCAGGCTAGAACACAGTGGCTATTCACAGGCATGATTCCACTGCTGATTAACATGGAGTTTTTTTGTTTTTGTTTTTGTTTTTGAGAGTTTTTTGCTATAGGGCATGTGCGCTCACCAGAGAGACAGAGAGACAGAAAGCGAGAAATCACCCCCCAGGGGGGTGAGCCACACCGCAATCCCTTCTTCTCCATTTTCCTCTCGGGATCTTGGGCACGCATGCACACGCGCCCGGTGTGAGTTTAAGTCACCGGGTTCGGGACTTGAACCACGGTCGACTACATGGGAGTCCAGCGACATAGTCATTACACTAACTGCTGGTCCCAACATGGAGTTTTGACCTACTCCATTTATGATCTGGGACTGATTCACTCCCCCTTAGGAACCTCGGAGGTTGTCTCACTCCTAGGAGGTTACCATCTTGATGTCAAACTTACTGCAGGCACTGGCAGGCATAGTGCACGACAGCTCAAAACTGGGCATTCTTACCTCAGCCTCCTGAGTAGCTGGGACTATGGGCATGGACCACTGGGGCCAGCAAAATATAAAACTTATTTTTTTAATTTTTAATTTAATTTAATTTATTATTACTTTTTGTTAATTTGCTATAGGGCATGTGCACTCACTAGAAAGACAGAGAGAGAAAGTGAGAAAGCAAGTCACCAGGTTTGGAACTTAAACAGTGGTCAGCCATGTCAGAGTGCAGTGCCTTAAATACCATGCCACCTGCTGGCCCCAAAACTATAAAACTTTTAAGAGGAAATAGGAGAAAGTTTTTGTAGCCTGGAGTTAGGCAAAGATATCTTAAATATGACACAATAATAAGCAGAAGTTGATAAAGCACAGTTCATCAAAAAAATTTAATTTGCTATGTGAAAAACACTATTAAAAAATACAAACACAAGGTGCAGATGGGGAAAACTATCTATAAATTACATTAACTGTCAAAGAACTCATGATCAGAATGTATACGGAACTCTTAAATTAACAGTAAGAAAACAAAAAACCCAACTTAAAAAAAAAAAGCAAAAGACTTAAGCAGAGACTTAATCAAAGAACAAATATGGATGGCAAATAGGCATATCTACATCATTACTCATTAGAGAAATACAAATAAAAACACAAGATATCATTGCATACATTTTTTTTTGATTGTCAGAGGGTACATGATCTCATCAGAGATGAACAGAGGGACAAGGACAGAAACAGGAAGAAGGCACTCCTTCATGGAGTATGGTCACACTGCAATCCCTTCTTCATTTCTCATCCTGTCAGGATTTTGAGCTTACTGCACACATGCCAGGGATATTTTTTCAAGCTGCTGGTGATGGAATTTAAACCACATCAGTCATATGGGATCCATTTTCCTTAACCATTAGACTAGGGGGCTAGCCCCTCTCTGTACACTTTCTTTTTTTCTTTTTTTTAGAGAGAGAGATTTTTGCTATAGGGCATGTGTACTCATCAAAGAGACACAGAGACAGAAAGCGAGAAGTGGGAAATCACCTCCCAGGGGGATGGCCATGTCACAATCCCTTCTCCTCCATTCTCCTCTTGGGATTTTGGGCACATACATACACGCACCCAGTGTGAGTTCCAAGCTGTTGGGTCCAGGACTCAAAGCACAGTCAACTACATGGGAGCCCAGAGACATAACCATTAAGCCATCTGCTGGACCTCTATACACTTTCTTAAATGATTAAAACAAACAAACAAAACTAAGTATTGGAAAGTACGTGGAGATATTGTAATGTTCACACATCATTGCTTGGAATGCAAAATAGCACAATCATTTTGTAACACAGTTTGGTAGTTTCTTTTAAAGTTAGAGAATTGTCTTATGACCCAGAACTCCCACTTCTAGTTATTTATCCAAAATAAATGAAAAATTATTTTCACACAAAAGCCTAGATGTGAATGTTTATAGCAGTATTAGTCACAATCACCAAAACTAAAAACACAAATATATTTCATTTGGTGAAGGGATAAACTATGGCCTATTGTGGAATGCTACTGAACAATACAAAGGAATAGAACGAGTAGTCAACACCATGGATGAATCTCAAGGAAAACCCAGTAGAATCACAAGTTTATTAGGCTAAGCAAAAGAGGCCAGGCCCCAAAGGCTACATGCTATATGAACCCACTTGGGGACATTTTGACAAAGGCAAAACTACAAGGACTATGAACAGATCATTTGCTATAAGCTAGGAGTGAGGGATGGCCTGACTTTTCAGGGACAGCAGCAAAGAATGTTTTGGGGGTGATGGAACTCTTCTGTGTCTTGATGATAATGGTGGTCACACAACTCTGCATTTGTCAAAACTCAGAAATGTATAAGAAAATAGATTTTACTGTGTGTAAGTGAAATAAAATAGAAGAAGTTTAGAAATACAGTGAGGAGACTGAAAGAAGTAAGTTTGGGGAATGTTGATTATTGAAACTGAAAAAAAGAATTTCTTTATAGAAGCATTCGAAACTTTGATAACAATGTCAGTTAAAATTAGCTATGCATATGGTTTAGGCTAAGCGAGTAAAATAATGCATATTTATTAGATTTAACCACTTTTAAAATGAATATATCTACAAGAAAACATGTCAAAGCAGAAGGGAAAAGAGGCTTTATATTTAACTGATTGGGACATTAGTCGTGTCTAAGATTACAATTTCTCTCTCCACCTCTTCTTTTTATTTGTTATTTCTTTCCCACTCTTCCCAGTGTTTCTCTCTGGTTGTCTGCAGGCATTTAACACCGAGAAGTTTATCATGTGGCTCTTCATGTGCCAAGCTTTGAATAGCATAATGGAAAGCTTAGATAGCTGCATAGCAGAGCAGGCAGGGATATTTTTGATATGACATCCTCTTTCACAGATCTTCAATAGAAGTCAAGAGTCAAACACTAAAATCATATTTTTGTGAAAGAATTTCTATCATCTAGAGCAAAGTGGTCTGTGATGTAGCTTTCTGGGAGCTCTGTCTTGATCTAGGGATAGAACTTAGAATCTCATACTCCTAGGCTATCTCCCTTGAATAGAAATTATTTTAGTCAAGCTTCTGGGGAGAGGTAAAACTCAGAGAGTCCAAAATGAACATTCCTGGAAGGCATAACAGAAATACTTTTTTAAAAAATTACTTATTTAATTCTATTTGCTTATACTTACTTATTTGACCAGACAGAGAGAGAGAGAGAGAGAGAGAGAGAGAAAGTGAGACAGCAAGCCTGGAGGTCCTGGACTCGAACTGCAGTAAGCCATGTGAGAGTCCAGCACCTTAACCACCATGCCACCTGCTGGGCCCATAATAGAAATTCTTAGGCAGTGTCATTGAGACTGGTAATTGCGTGGTTAACAGGTTATCGGTGGGGAGCCAAAGAGGAGACGTGAGGAGTGTGCAGGACTTGACCACCAGAATAAGACCAGGGTCTTTATCCAGACATGGCCTTGGGTGGCTGGATTGTTATGAGCAGAATGTCTTGGGATTGTTTTGAACTGAATGTTCCAAAGTATTGTTACAACAACCCAATAAATTCAGTAAGGACTTAAAACCTTACATCACAGAAGTCTCTGGAGTGTGTATAAATACTAATAATAAACTCACGGCTGACCAATATTGACTGGCAGTCCTCCCGTTTCTATCCTGTCTTCTTGTCTTTCTTTAATCCTCACCCCCCAACTCAGGAACTGTTCGCTGTTGGCGGGTCTGACAGTTAACTACAAGTATTTATCTTAAGCTATTATGTTAAGCTGTTACACATAATTGTATATCCATCTACCAGTATTCGTATGTTAGGCTAAGATCTGCTCTTTGAGAATGAAACCATTGACTGGCATTCTCCATCTGGCAAAAAACACACTCATAATATATCATCCCTAATTTCCAGGATCAATTTCTTTAAAGTACAGCTAGAACTTAAATACACTTATGATGTATATGAGTGGAAAAATCCTTCTAGAATTTTATGATTATTTTTCAAAGCTCTTTATAGTTATCTTGTTTGGATCAAATTTCATAAAAATTATTTTCTTACTGGCTCATCAACTTAGCTTCTTTTTTTTTTTTTTTTTTTCCTCTAGAGAGCACGTGTTTGCCAGAGAAAGCAAGAGAGCAAGAGAAATGCCCCCCTCCCCCATGGGAAATGGCCATGCCACAATCCCTTCTCCTCTAGTGTCCTCTTGGAATCTGGGGCACACACACAAGAACACATGCCCAGAATGTTTCTTAAGCCACTGGATTTGAGACTCAAACCATGTAATCTGCCATGTGGGATCTAGTCGCCTCAACCATTATGCCACCAGTTGGCCTCCACTTTATTTTTATACTAACAGTTCTCTTTTTGCACTGTTCTTTCAAATTACTTGATCAAAATTACTATAAGCAAGTTTTAGAAACCAACATAACTGACTCTTTTTTTTTCCCCCTGACTCTTTTTTGATTTTTATTTTTTTGGAGAGGTTTTCACTATAGGGCGCATGCGCTTGCCAGACAGACAGAGAGAGACATAGAGACAGAAAGCAAGAAATCACCCCCCAGAGGGGATGGTCACGCCACAATCCCTTCTCCTCCATTCTCCTCTCAGGATCTTGGGCACGCACGCACACACGCCCTGCGTGAGTTTTAAACCACCGGGTCCGGGACGCGAACCGCGGTCGACTACGTGGGAGTCCAGCGACATTGCCATTACGCTAACTGCTGGTTCCCCTCCTCCTGACTCTTGATAAGCATACAACTCAACTGACGGGAAAAGAGCCCATGATTAGTATGATAGCTTGCCAGCTTAAGCTTAGTTGGTAGGTTTTTTTTTTTGAGGAAATGGAGAATAATCCACTTATTTAGATAAGTGGAGGCAATTCGATAGAATGCTTATAGTACCTGACATGTAGGTAGTATTCCTGATTGACAGATTGATAAACATTTTGCTTAGAAAAGTAAAGTGTATAATATGCACACAAAGCTGAACTGCAGGACTATGTGCAAATAGTATCAGATTCTCACTCTACAGCAACTACTACTGCTACTATAACTAAATGTATTTGGATATTTTTTATTGTGAGGATGCAAGGCACTAAACACCAGAAGTAATATAATCACCTTTGTTAACACAATTTCCTTTTCCTTCACATTTCTTCCTATCTGGATTTGTCACATGGTTCTTCTCATGCTTCCACTTCCTTACTATCATCATTACTTTTTGCTCCCAGTTGAGGTCTGCCCACAGAAATAAGAACTATCTCCCTTTTACAGCAATTGCTGCAGGTTTTTGTCTTCAAACTCAGGATTGCCCCAAGATCATGAGAAAGTTTTTGCTATTCTTGAATGTCTAATGAAGATTAACACTTTGGATATTACCCAAAGAGACTTCCAGACTCTTGTTTTAAAAGCCCCGTTAGGCAGATCAAGACTATTTTGCCTTTAAGAGTTACAAATTATCTTTCTCTACAAAATAGACTGGAATTGGTACCTACAGATTAATTTATTTTAATTACACTTGTACCCCAAAGGACTTGTCTGTGTAGAAACCACAGACATTTTGGTTCTCCAAACTCGTTCAAAGAGTAAATTTTTGCCTTTTTCCAAACGGATATTGAGCTGTCTCTCTAAAAGTAACTGGTCAAACACATTCCGTTGCGTCTTGAGGCCCTAAGCTAAAAGGTACTGAACGACCATTTAATCCCCATGAGGAAGGATATGTGTCTTCTCATCTGCTCTGAAAGGACAGTGGAAATCTAATTTAGCTAAAGGACATATGAATTTATCTAGGTTTTAAGTCAAAATGAATAGGAATGTGAGGAAGTCTGACTTTATGCTATTTAATATTGCAGATGTCTATGTTGGACAGCCTTTCCTGTCAGTTGACAGTCAACCTCTATGTATAACCATTTTATGGTGACCATCTATTTTGCTGATTATGATGGTGGGGCTGGTAGAAAGCATTTTTCAAACAGTTATTTTATTCATGCATGACGTGAGAGCAGATCCCATCCTATTCTAAGCATTCATTCAAGATTTTGGATATCTTATGACAACCAGGGGCTGCACTAAACAGATGACATTCAAGCTGAGATCAGGCATCTGACACACTCCTTTGTGCCCTATGAGAGAAATGTGCACATTGTAATAGGCCTGTCTATTCAGAGGGCTCAATCAGGGTAGGGAATAGGCATATGCCTCTAAAAACAGCACAGCCTTGTGGGATTGGTGTTAATAGCCACTGCTTCCACTTTCTCACATCTCACTGTCTCTTCAAGCTTCTACTGAAGACTTCTGTCCCCAGCTCCCCACTGGCTACTAACATCAAGGTCAACCAAGAACCTCTCTTACAAAATTCATTGGCCTCTCTGTCCTCATCTTACCACTTTAGCAGCAATTGTCACAACTATTTCATCTTTCATCTGGAGAAACTTTCTCTTGACTTCCAGGGACCTATAATCCCAAACTCTGGTCACTCCACAATCTCCTTTACTGGATCCTTTTCTCTTCCCTAAACTTTAAGCATACTCAGGGGCCAGTTTGTGGTGCAGTGGTTCTGCAACTGGATCCACATGAGAAAGGTCCTGAGTTTGTGTCCGGGGACCTCCCTGGGCAGGCCAAGTGCCTCTAGGTATGACTGCGATCTGCACTGGCTGGGACTGGGGGTGGACTGTGGTGTGAAGACCCCATTGATGATGCCCGTATCTCTATCTCTTTGTCTATGTCTCTCTCCCATGGAAAAATAAATAAATAAAACTTAAGAAAAAGACTCTCTCAATTGTTAACCCTTAAATTTCTTCCATTTTGTCTATATCATCTCCCTAAATGAACTCATCCACTCCCTAAGTTTTAAGTACCACCTCTATTCCAATGCCTTCCAAATTTAAATTTATAGCCTTGACCTTTCCTCTGAGCTCCAGACCTGTCCTAATGGATATTAGTTCCTAATGGATATTAATGGATGCCTAAAGGAATCTCCAAGTTATTACGTTCAAACAGAGCTTTTGATTTTTTGCTTTCTCATCCTCCAAGTGCTCTTCACCTAAATCTCCCTGCTTGTGACATGGCACCAGCACTGGGTCAGTTGTTCAGGCCAAAATGAAGGACTCATTCCTCTCTCATTCTCCTAATTCCTCTGTAACCCTCAGTCCATCTGAAGTCCTGTAGGCCTTACCTCTGAAATCATAGCTCTAAAATAGGCCACCATCACCTGCACAACTGATTTCTTGTCCTGTAGAGTTTTTTCCTACACATTTAAGAATCATAAATCTCATCCTCCAATGGCTTTTCACTGTATTTTACATCAAATCCGCTGTGACCTAACAAGGCCAAGCCGGCTGGCTCCTCACTGGCTCCTGACCTTGTCTTGTCCTAGTCGTCCACCTCTCCCCATACTCCAATCTGTCAGGTTCTGGAACTCACCATGTGTTCTTGCCCCAGGGTCGTTGTGCTTGCTGTTCCTTCTGCCTGGCACGCTCTGCCCTAGATCTTCACATGGCTAGTTTCTTTTACCGTGGAGGTCCCACCTCAAATATCACCCCCTCTGGGAGGACTTCCCTAGCTGCCTAAACCTGCTGCTTTTCCCCTCTCCCCTTGATGTGACACATCTGCTGTCATGTTATCCTTTTATATTACTGCATACATACCATGTTTGAAATGATCTTTAATTCATTTTTCTTTCATCACTTGTCTCCTTTAACATTTATAAACGCCACAAAAGTGAATCACATATGCTTTACTTCCTGGTATATTCCTGGCGCTTTGTACATAGTATGTGCTTAATTTGTCTTTACTGATAAATAATTAAATACAGAAATAGATAAGGAGGGGAATTAGAGTAACCCCCAAACTTCGAAAAAATTGTACTTCAATGTATCCAAATACAAACAGGCATAAAGCTTTGAATATGTATAAAATTGTTCTTAAAGTCCAAGACTCTTGTAAGTATATAATTTCATTTATGGAAGAAAAAATATCAGATGATGGTCTTTATGTTTAATTCTGTAGCCTGCGTCTTCTAGGGAAGTGGTGGTTCTCAGCACTGGGTGTCTACTGGAATCAACAGGGGAGCTTGAGTCTTACCTACCTGAGATGCTAATGTAATTAAAGTGAGTTGTCGCCGAAGCATCAAGAGCTTTCAAGCTTTCTAGGTGGGCCAGCTCTGTGGTGTTCAGAGGTAATGCATTGTTCAAGAGAAGCTGAATCCCACATGGTAACCTTGATCCGAATCCTAAGCACTGTCCAGTAAAATATGAGCCCAGGATCTGACGGCCTGAAAGACTGCAGGATGGGAATTGGGGCATGCCCAGACCCTGTGGAGGCTCTCTCTCTCTTTCTCTCTCTCCTGCTCTCTTTTTCTCACTTATGCATAGGCTCTATCATGAATAAAGGGAAAAAATGAAACTGACTTTTGAAGGAGAAATCTTACCAGGTTATTCTAATATAGCCAAAGTTAAGAACTTCTATTGGGTTGCCAGAAAAGTCATGACACATTTTTGCATAGAAAAAATACATCATGGCTTTTCTGACAACCTAATATTACAGAAGATATTTTGGGCTTTGGAATTCATGAAATACTCTTTCCAAAGCCCATGGAATCCAGAAAACAGAGAGATTTGTCTGAAGACCTAATATTAGAGATTTCCACAACTTATTTAGTAATACAGTCAAGGTTGAAAAGGCCTAGCTGTTCTTGCTCAGTTTCAGTATCACCAACCACATCAGTCTCTCAAATTAAGAAAGTTTGGTGAAGCCAGACAACAAACACACTGGTGACATTTCAAAAACAATGCAGAGAACTGGATGCAGGTGGGGCGTGATGGTCTGCTTGAGAGCAAAAGGTCTATAGGGCTACCCACATGGTTCAGTGGAAAAAGACATGTGGCCATCACCTGGGCCATATCAAGGGATGAAAGAGTTCTCAAGGATGGCATCCAGAGGATGCTTGGGCAGGAGGGGAGGTTAAGTGGTAACAACAGCCTGAAGTGAGCAGTGCCCTGGGGAATGAAGGTGCAAGAATGGAAGCTGGGAGAAAAGAGGGACAGAGAGAGGCACAAGGGCCAAGAGAAGTTCTGGAGGGGGCAGTCTAACACCAGGGACTCAGGCTGCAGCCCGGCTGACTCAGCAGTGAGTATGGGACGAGCCCCCGGCTATGAAATATAATAGAGCAACATGGCTTGGCAAGGGATGCGTAGGGGTAATGGAGGGTACTAGACACCTCAAGGAGTGTGGGATAGAAGCTTAAGCCACTTCTCTTGGATATTAAATGTAAGAGTAACCCTGAGGAACTAAAAAAATTTAAAGAAACTTTGTTTCATTATTTATAGAGGTATTTGAGCAGCTGATGTTTTTACTCTCTCTGTGAAGTGGGAGACAAGATCATCCTTTTTTTTGTCATTGTTTTTAAATGGAAATGACCTTCCAAATACCTAGAAAAATCAAACATGGTTGCTCTTACACTCGGCTTCCAGAAACAAAAGGTTATTATTTTGACACTTGAAGAGGTATTTACACAACTTCTCAGAAGAATAATGTTCTTTATAAGGCCCATTCTGCCTCTCTATGCTTTGCAGATTAAGCCTCATTGTTCTAGGGAGCTTCTTCTGTTTGGTTTATGAAACTAGACACTGAGCTGATACAACCCAGGTACAGCTCCAGCAAAAAAAGGATATTACAATAAATTGTGGTGGTGCTTGCACTGTTTAGAAAGATTTGAACTATAACGGTAAATCATTGTTCAACTCTTCTCACGTATAGTTCCAGCTGTTTTATCACCTAAATTAGTCCAAACTTTAAGTCTATGTCTGTCTTTGGTGAGCTTCCTTTTCATTTGTCTGAAAGACAGTAACTGTGCCAAAAAGATTTGTGGAACAAATCCTTCAACACCTAAGATCTTTCTAAAAATAGTACCATCCATAAGCAATGAGCAATTTGTATTTTTTAGTTGTAAGGGTTTACAAATAGCAAAAGAGAAAAAAATACAAGCAGGTAGGAACTAGATTGAGCAGGAGGTGAATTTCCAAGATGATGAAAAGTTTAGCAGTCTAAACATATTAGTCTGACTCCAATATCACTAATAAAGAGGTTCTCTAAATTACCTAAATCCCCTATGTAGCTTGAAAAATTAGATTGTCTTTAGTTCTTTTTAATTTAATTAATTAATTAATTAATTATTCTTGAGAGGTTTTTGCTATAGGGCGTGTGTGCTCGCCAGAAAGACAGAGACAGAGAGACAGAAAGCAAGAAATTACCCCCCAGGGGGGATGGCCACGCTGCAATCCCTTCTCCTCCATTCTCCTCTCAGGATCTTGGGCATGCACGCACATGCACCCCGCATGAGGTTAAGCCACTGGGTCCGGGACTCGAACTGCTGGACTACATGGGAGTCCAGTGACATAGCCATTACATCAACTGCTGGTCCCTGTGTCTAGTTCTTGTACAGCAATATACACACTCAAAACCATGAGAGGACAAAGCCACCAAACAAACCCACCAATTAGATGTTTTCTTCAGGATGTAGAGATTTTTAAATGAATATTCTTAGAACCAAGTCCCAAAAACCTTAGTATCTTACACACAGAAAAGTGCATAATAAATGCAGACTGAACAAGTGAATGGATGAATGAATGAACAAACAGACAAATGAACCATAAATATGTTTCCAGACTGGCTTGGAGTGGCTGCCACCCTTATTACATGGGATGATTTCATGCACCCCTGAGAGTGTAAACCCATAGGCTTCCTAATTTGGGAAATGGCAAATCACCAGTTCCCCAGGTACAGAGCTTTGTTTTCTTCTCAGTGTGCAAATTGACTGATACCACCAATGACTTTAAGTTATTGGCCACAGATTTTGTTTAATTAAGAGAATAAATAAAGCCTTTTTTCTTATAATAGCTTGACATTTTCCTTGACTGCCTCTCTTATGATACTGTAATAATGCAGAAAAATAAAGATGTTTTTATATAATAAATATATATTTTTAAAAACTAATTATTTATTTAATTTTTAATTTATTATTATTATTATTTTAATTCACAAGAGAAAGAGAGAGGGAAAGTGAGAATGCAAGGTTCCAGGTCGGGGATTGAAACTGTAGTCGCTTATGTGAGAGTCCAGCACCTTAACCAACATGTCACCTGCTGGCCCTGAAAATATGATACTTTAAAAACACACACACATATATATATATATATAGATAGATAGATAGATTTATATATATATATATATATATATATATATATATATAGACTTTATATATATATATATATATATATATATATATATATTATAGAAAATCTTTTTAAACCAGTGTTGTTCTGCAAGAGACATTTCGTTGGATGCCCAACATCCAACTCTTGTTCCTATTGCGAGGTCCCCCATTATTGGTGGTGCTAAGGGCTCCCAATGTCCACTATGGAAGCTGAAATGGAGAGAGCCTCCCTCTGCCTACTCCCAGCAGACAGCATGCTGCACAGGACCAAATGGGTGTTCTCATCAGAGCTTTGCAGCTGGAGAGTGTGACCCAAGTGGAAAGGATGGTTAGTGCTCATTTGGCACAGCAGGGTCCATCAGTGGCATTGATTAGGGCAGCGTCCTGGCCAGACCACTTCTGTGTAATCTTTGCAGAAACCTTGGTTCGTGTTCATTTTCCAAGCTCTTTTTCCCCATTCCTCCATTTGAGTATATGATCCCCCACAGCCTCTCAATAAATCCTCCTACTTGCTTAAGATATCCAAAGCCAGGTGCTCTTGCTTCCAAAAACCCCTAATTGACCCATCTCTCTAGTTACTGATCAATAACAGAGCTAAGCCTATTCCTGGCAGTTATAAATAAAAGGAGAAACCATAAAGTTTTAAATTATCTAATAAATTTGAACCACATTCAGATCCTATTTGTATTCTTCCAGTCATGGCCCTGGGGAAAATCTAGTGGCCTTTGAATGAAGTACTGACCCTACCTTTTATTGACTATGTGACCTTGAACAAGACACTTAAAATCTATGCACCTCCATTTCCTCACCTATTACATAAGAATAAAAATATTGCAGGTATGTTCTAAGGATAATGTAAGATTATTTTTATCATGAAAGTAATTTTAAATCTTGAAGCTATTTTTATCATTCCAAGCCAACAAAATCTCTTCTGTATAATCTCATTTTGCACACAATTCACATCTAGTGTACATTCTCTAGTTCCTTTTTCAGATAATGTTGGGGAGGTGCAATACTTATAGGTTAAAATTCCAGTTATAATAGACAGTATGTGGGACCAGCAGTTAGCATAGTGGCTATGTCACTGGACTCCCATGTAGTCAACGGCAGTTGGGCAGTTCGAGTCCCGGACCCGATGGCTTACACTCATGCTGGGTGCGTGTGCATGCATGCCCAAGATCCCAAGAGGAGAATGGAGGAGAAGGAATTGTGGCATGGCTAACGCCCCTGGGGGGGGGGGTGATTTCTCACTTTCTGTCTCTCTATCTCTCTCTGTCTTTCTGACGAGAGCATGTGCCCTATAGCAAAAACCTCTAAAAAAAAAAAAAAAGAAAGAAAGAAAGAAAGAAAGATAAAAAGGACAATATGGGACCAGCAGGTCGCACAGTGAATAAGGACTGGACTTACAAATGGTTGACTACAGTTCGAGTATGGACTCCATGGCTTAAAAATCACACTGGGTGCATGTGTGTGTGTGTGCCAAAAATTCTGAGGAGAATGGTGGGGAGGTGGATAATTTCTCACTTTCCCTCTCACTATCTTTCTCTCTCTTTCTGTTGAGCATTTGCGCCCTATGGCAAAACCAAAAAAGAAAACAAAAACAACAAAAACAAACAAACGAAAAACCCCAAAAGCCTCATATCATTACTTCCAATGTAAACAATAAAGCTTACACTATGTTGAAAAGATGAGTAGATGATTTCCTTGTTTCTCACTTAAAAAGGTAAGCTTATATTTAACCCAACTTACCTCACTCTCTCTGACAGGCACACACTGAAAGAGCAGTTCAAACCACAGTTCCTTTGCCTGGAGACCTTTCAAAGCTGTCATGCCAATGCTTTGGTTTCTAGCTAAAATTAATGCAGTTGAAACATGTTTTCCTGGTTTACTAGTGCCACTTAGCATAGAATCGAAGTCTTGCTCATGGAGTCTTATAAATGGTCATAAATGGACATCTTCTGGTTGCATGATGCAGGCATGGCTAAGGGAAGACTGAAAACTGAGGCAGGGATGCAGAGAATGGGAAGTGGCATGACACTGGCATAGTCTAAAATTTGGACATTGGTCTCGGATGACAGAATTGATTCTGGGTAGTTGATGTAACTCTTCTAGCAGAGACAAGAAGAAAAGGAGCAAGGAGAGAAGCCCTTTGCGGGAGCTACTCTCCATTGCCACGCCCTGGGAGCACTCCCTTGAGGAAAGAGAAAGGGAGACATCCTTGCTTGCTGGCTGTGCTTGCTCGAATGTGTCCTTCATCTATGCCAGTGGTTCTCAAACTTGTCTGCACATCAGAAGCACCTGGGGGTATGTCAAAAATTCTGGAACCTAGGCCACATCCTAGATCAAGGAAATGGAAATCTCTGAGATAAGACCCAGGTACTGGCATTTTTGGAACTGCCTAGATGATCTAATGGGATAATTACAAGTTTGGGAACCACTAGTCTATGTTTTTCTCATTATTTATTTCAGTAAAACCTGTGAATTGCAACCATCAATATGTGAGAGTTTCTTTTCTTTCCACTCCTCTACCTAAGTCCTGGTTCTTTTGAACTTTGAGCTTGACAACAAAATCAAGATATAGTCACTAGATAAGATGCAAACACTAACTCATTTCTAAAGCACTGATCACTTTTTTTTCTTTTTTTAGAGGTTTTTGCTAGAGGGCGCGTGCACTCGCCAGAAAGACAGAGACAGAGAGATAGAAAGCGAGAAATCACCCACCTGGGGGGGGGGGGGGGTGATGGCCATGCTGCAATCCCTTCTCTTCCATTCTCCTCTCAGGATCTTAGACATGCACACACACGCGTCTGGCATGAGTTTAAGTCACCAGGTCCAGGACTCGAACCGCGGTCGACTACATGGGAGTCCAGCGACATAGCCATTACACTAACTGCTGGTCCCAAGTACTGATCACTTTTTAAAAAATATTTTTGCCATATGGTGTGTGTGCTCACCAAAGAGAGACCAGTGAGTGAGAAATCACCCTCCAGGAAAAATGGCAATCTTTTCTCTTCTATTATCCCCTTGGGATTTGGGGCATGCACACACATGTGCCTGCTGTGATTTTTCAAGCCACCAGATCCTGAATTCAAGCTGCGGTCTGCCCTGTGGCAGTCCAGCGCCTTAACCACCAGCCACTTGCTGGCTCAGGACTTAAAACAAAAATACTTGCCTTATACCCTAAGTAATTTTCTAGTGTATTTGCCTTTATCAGTAGCTCATCATTTTTCTAAGGCATTCTCTCTGAAATAAAATAGTCTATTCTTGGTGTTAGACCTCAGAGGGATTATTTTTGAACACTTGAAATAATGTCTTTTTTTTTTTCTTCTTCTTTTTATGTACTAAGATGGCAGGAAAAATACATTTTTATAATCAAAATATAATCTCCCAATCTATTTTTATCAGTCTTATCCCAATTATTAAAGCTATAAACTACAAATTTTTCTTGGACTACAATGTAAATGTTATCAATGCTGTAAGTATTTTTGGTTGAATAAAACTGGAATAAGTTAAATAATAATAGCTGGCATATAATGAATACTCACTACATGTTCTAAGTTTTGCTTAGTGTTTTATCTACAGCACATTATTTAGCTTTCACAGTAACCTAGTAAAGTTATTGTTACATTATCATCTTCACTTTTTCTGGTGGAAATGGAGGCTTTTGGGGGAAAATCGTCTGAGGTCACACATTTGTTAAGTAGCTGTTATGTCATTCACTTTATAGAGGCATGCAGCAAATGCACAGAAGTTATTCAACTATTGTGTGCCTAAATATTTCCTAACCCCTTTCACTGATGTTTCTCATTTTATCTTCCTAACTACCAAGATACCACGCCAAAAATAAGACAGGATGCTCTAGGGAAGAAAAACAGATCAAGAGCCTTCTCGCCTGGCTCTCTGGCCTCCTGCCTTCTTCACTCCTGCCTCCTTTCTCATTATTCTCTCCAATGAAATGAGGGCAGCCCCGTGAGGACCCAGAACACATACTGCAGGAAAGATGCCTTCTCCATCTCTTCCTATATTGTCAGTCTCCAAAAAAGGAAGATGAATGAGTCTAAAGTCAGTACATTTTTATAGGTAACCTAGAAGATGAGCAAATATACATATAGCTGCTCAATAAATATAAAAGCTAAAACTCTCTATACACACATACATACATAAAATTATTTTTCAGGTTTTTTAGCAACTATATTCTAGAATGACATTCAAGATTTGGCAAGTGTGAGTAGATTTTCCTTCTTAATATATAATGCAGACTCTTTAGAAAATACAGATATATAAAAGAAGAAAATAAAAGCCATTTATCCAGAAAGAAAAAAAACCCATAAAAGTTATAGTGTATATCCTGCCAATTCTATATATCTACATTATTTTTTCATTTTGTTACAAAAATGAGGTTATAGACTAAAACTGTTTTATAATCTGCTATTTCACTTAATGTTATTTTAAAATGTTTCCATAGTATCCTAGTACTTGGGTATGTTATCTATTTAGTTACTCCTCTACTGGATATTTAGATCATTCCTCATTTTTCACTGTTATAAACAATGCTGTAATGTACATGTCAATTTTTGCAGCCTGAAGGGAACTGAGCAATATATAAAAACAGCCCAGAATGGTCAGAGACTTGATCAAAATTATTCAATTGCAAAGGTTCGCAGAAATTCTAAATGGGGTCTTTGGAATGCCAGTCTTGGCCTCTTTCTGCTAGACCAGTGACTCTCAGATCACCTGCAGACTTTTTTTTTTTTTTTTTTAAATATCATGTCCTGCCTCACTCGAGACATTCTGATTTAATTGACTTGGGATGGAGCCAAGGTATCAGTACTGTAAAAAACTCCCCTAGGGGCTCTAACGTGCCTTAGGCTTAAGAGCCCTGGAATCAAGACCTCACAGAGAGGTGTCCTGGGACCCTCTCACATTAGCTTCTGCAACATAAAGAAGGAACTGTATAAAAGAGCCTCTCAAAACATCCTGCAATTATTCTTTCTTGATCTAACAGCACCTGAGTATGTTACTCTGGTGACTTAGTCAATTTTCATGGGGTATTTGGTCTTCAAAGTTGGTAGATAAGTGCATATTCTTGTAACTGCTCTGGTTTTAGAGAGCTTTGAATGTTTGCTTTAGAGCTAGTGCAGGGGAAGGGCTGGAGAGGAAATAAGGAGATGCCGCTTAAGGGAAATCAAAGTATCTCAGGCTTTTCCCACTTGTACAAGGCCCTTTAGCGTTAGCCCTCAGATCTCAATGGTTCTGAGCTCCCACCTGCTTGGCTGCAGCCAGCCTCTCCAGGCATCTCCAGGAACCTCGAGTTGTATTTCTGTAAGACACTGGTAGGTGTCCAAATGTTCCCATTAGTTGCTCACTGCCACAGAATGCTGGCCTGAGCAACGGCAGCCTCAGGCCCCAAATGTCCCAGAGAGGTGTCAATCGGACTTGAACTTGGCCGCCACTGCAGTGGAATTAGAAATCAATTGTACCCTGAGGCTGGGGAAAGTGGAGCTCATCCACCACTTTTCCAGGCCAGAGACTGCGAGTCAGGAGTAAAAACTGCTTGCTGTGTCTTCCACTTGTTTGGAGGCAAAGTTAATTGAACTGCGAAGTTCCAGGCTTTAGTGATTTGGCATCCAATTCACACCCACAGGTGCCACCCCGTGACCTCAGTTGGGAACAATGTAGAAACCATGCTGTACCCAGAGCATAAATCTTAGAAACTATAGCAAAGTGCTAGATTCCTTCTCCCTTTGGTAGACCTGCTCCTGGGGACTCCCCGCTGTCCCCGCTGTGTCATGGATCCCTCTAATTTGTGTAAGACATCAGAACACCAAGCGAAGGTAAACGAGGGAGTGAAATGGCAGAGATGGGTGTCAAAAAGATCAAAGAATCAGCTTTGTCTCACTGGAGCTCTCAGAATTTCCTTAAAGACAAATGATTGGCCAGGGCACCTGTGGGGTAGCAGGCAAGGCCATGGGCTCGAAGTCAGGAGACCTGGGTTTTCATTTCAACTCTGTGATCCCCAGGCTGTGGCTGAAGGTGAGTCACTTCACCACCTCTGAGAGCTGCAGTGTCCTCACATGTGAAATAGGGATAATAATTCCCAGCTAACAGAGGTGTAGAAAAGATTAAATGACATTTCCAAAAGTACTTTGCATCCTGGAAAGCCTTAGAATGTGCATAGTGGTGATAGTGACTCTATTTATAAAGGGTGTAAATGCACCTCTCATAGGTCCCTAAGGCTACAAGAAATCAAGAACAGTACACAGCATCTACTGATACTTTAGCTCTAATGCTGTGTGTCTAAATCACCTCTTCTGGGGAGGTGTGAAGGAGATGTAGGGAAGGTGAAGAAACCCCATGAGACCCCTGAGAAGGAACAGGAGCCCCGGTAACTGCTCTTTAGTTTTCTTGACTTAGACTGCTATGCTAGAGTGGAGTGCTCCCACCTCACAAACACCTCCTTATCTTTTGCTTTTTTGCTATTGCTGTCCTCACCTCCACCACCAGTATTGCATCTGTAACATACTTGGGGGCCTCTCTTTTATCCCTGGAGGAGAGAGGACCCAAACTTGGGTAAGTCACAGACCCAGGAAGAATAAAGGGAACTGCGGTCTGTTGAATGGTGTCTGTGTACCATCTGGACTGTAGAATAAACTCAGATCCCTGTGGCAAGGAGAGGCTCAAGGAAAGAAAACATCCTACCAGGGTAAGAAGAGCAGTCATACGAAAGTAACACTGAGGCTGGGTGACAGATGGAAAGCAGTCCCTGTAAGGTGCAACAAAATGAGATTGGGAAGAGAATTTTTTCCCTTAGAATCACATTTGAAATAAAATGTGTGCCCAATATCTGACATGTGTGTGGACCTCAGACTCTGTTATATAACTGACAGACTGTCTTAATCTTGACCATAATAAGATTAATTGTTCCTGTGTGATACAAACAAGTAATGTGTGAGCTATATGATTTAAACAATTGTCTTCCTGGAAAAAGGGAGGGCCTCTCAAGGGGTTTAATTTCAGGATAAATGCACAAATATTATTTCTTTCTTTAGGTTCAATTCCAGAAATCTTTAACATAGTGTTAAGGCTAGTCAATAGGTTGGCTTCATTAACTCACAATTCAAAGCCAAAATATTAGGTCTTCGAAAAGTCATGATGGGGACCAGCAGTTAGTGTAATGGCTGTCGCTGAACTCCCATGTAGGTGGTGATTCGAGTCCAGGAACTGGCCGCTGGCTGCCGGGTGCGTGTGCGTGTGCATGTGTGTCCAAGATCCCGAGAGGAGAATGGAGGAGAAGGGATTGAGGTGTGGCCATCCCCCCTGGGGGGTGATTTCTCGCTTTTTGTCTCTCTGTCTCTCTCTGTCTTTCTGGCAAGCGCATGTGCCCTAGAGCAAAAACCTCTCCAAAAAAAAAGAAAAAAAAAAAAAAAAAAGTCATGATGTATTTTTCTATTAAAAAATGCATCATAACTTTCCTGACGACTCAATATATTTCTTTTCTTTTTTATATTTGGTAGCTTTTTTTTTTTAACGGCCAGAGGGCATGTGTACTCACCAGAGAGAGGAGAAAAAGATTTTTTTTTTAAATATAAAGGAAGTGAAGTATTGATAAGTTTTTAACACTCCCCAACGCGTCATTCTGAGAGTAACACAGAAATTAAGGAGGTGTTAAAGGTTAGTTACTAATACAAACACAAAATGATAAAACATCCACACATTTTTCTAATTCTTTGCATATTATCTACAAATAAAATCTACAAGCATGTGACAATTAATTATCAGGAATGGACAGTAATGGTCTGAGGGCCACTTTTATCTAGTAGACTTTCTTTTGGTTAACATAAAAAAAATCACAATATTTCAAAAGGAATTCATAGGTTCTCTCTCTCTCTCTCCTTTTTTTTTTTTTTTTTTGGAGAGGTTTTTGCTATGGGGTGTGTGCACTCACCAGAAAGAGAGAAAGAGAGAGACAGACAGCAAGAAATCTCCCCCCCCCCCCCCCAAGGGTATGGCCATGTTGCAATCTCTTCTCTAGATCTTGAGCACGAACACACACATGCCCAACATGAGTTTAAGCCACCGGGTCTGGGACTCGAACTGCAGTTGACTACATGGGAGTCCAGTGTCGTAGCCATTATGCCATCTGCTGGTCCCTGTAGTTTCTCTTAAGACAAAAGAAAAAAAAAGGCACCCCCCCCCCCCCCCCCCCCCCCCCCCCCCCCCCCCCGTGCATCTGGCCCGTATTTCCACATGGGAATTAGCAAACAATGAAGCCCAGTGGTAGTCAGCTGTTTTAGATCCACAGGCCTGTGGATCACTATCGCTCCACCCTACCCACTTTTTCATTTTTTCTACCTGGGTCCCTGTTAAATCTGAATACAGAGACCCTGAGTTACACACTGCCTCTAATCACTGACCCCGAGACTGGATAATCACCTTTATTGTGTATCAACTTCATTCCTTTATCTGCACAGTTAACCAGCACAGTTCCCAGAGAAAGAATTCGATCCTACTTCTCCATTTTCATTTCTATTCTCCAACTGAATCATTCTCCTTCCCTGCCTCTTTCCCCTCACATCCCACAGAATTTCCTTCTCAGAAGTTAGAGAACGCTTTTATTATGCTGAAGCGTGAAGCGAGAGTTTCCCAGAATGAACTGTGATCACATTTCTTCTGGAAAGATACACCTAAATAGATATCTGAACTCATTTCACCCTTTCACATCAGATCTACAATGGTGCCCACACCTTAATCTAATACTAAAATTTAGAGAATAATTTAAAGCCACTCTGAGTCTGAACAGATTTGGTAGCTTAAAACATGTTTTACCCTCAGAAAAACAAAAGATTGAATCTATGAATATAAAAACAGTTGATATGGTTTGTTTTATGGAAGGAACATTTGCTGAGTGATTCTGCATTATGGTGCATACTGTGGCCTAAAATAATCTGAGCAGGTTCCTCATTATTCAACGATGGTACTCACACAAATGCAGCCATTTGAGCCCAAACTTCAGATAGTAAGAAAATATAACTTAGGGTGGAAAAATGTCATGCAGGTCCCCCAGTTCGGATGATGCAGCAATTTCCTTTGAGCTCTGTTTTCCCTCATGTAGTTGCTCTTAGGTGAGGGCTGAACCATGTCCTGACTCCTGACTACATTGTGACTGGCAGGGGCCACCTCAACTCCCCCTTTCACTCTACACACAGGGAAGCCTTCTCAAATGTCCACAGGAGACCACCCCTTAGCCTTACTCTTTGAGAATTACAAATCATGGGGTTTGGGGCCATCTGCGGTGGTCAACAGAACCACCAAGCTAGGGAGAGACCTTGCACTCACCCTTCCGTAAGTTGAGTATTTTTCTCTTCCATGGAGGAGAAAGCTGTAACCACTCAGACTGGACCTTGTTAAATCACAGTCACGGAAAGAGGCTGACCATTTATCTCTGCTTCATCTAGCTCATGTGAGGATAAATAATCTGCTCTGGTCCTCACAGGAAAGGTCTCTCACTAAAGGTTTTAAAGTTTATTTATGAGAGAACCCCCAGCAAAGTCCTGATGCTGCAATCCCCCCTCCCCCAGCTTCAGCTCATCTTGGATCATGTGCTTGTGTGCCTCTGTGGTACTCAGGTAGGTCTCCAGACATGAACCCAGAACCTTCTCATGTGGCTCAGCCTCACAGATTGTGGTGTTTTATAGCTACATCACTGTGCAGCCCCTGGCCCTATTTTTGATCAGGACCCAGATGAGGATTATCACAACACCAAACACACAGATTTTTAAATAGAAGCGAATAAAGTGCTAGCAAGAGCAGGAATAAGAATCGTTAGATGATGGATCCTTGACTCACCTTCCAGTTAGTAATTTCTTATTTTGAAACAAAAATTTTACTTTTTCTCTCCCCTTGCTTTGTGTTACAACAGGATAGAACAGACAGAAGTGAATATTTTATTAACATAGAAATAATGACTCAAAACCCAAAATGTTTGAAGTGTACAATTCAAGAAAGATCAAGAGTTTAGGGACCCTTTTAATGATTTCTTTTTCTATCTAAATTTTTCTACATTACAAATATTTGGTAAGTATAAAAGGGAATTATTTACTCTTAAATTCTGAGACAAATAGAAATATTCATAGTAATGAACATAAGAATAATTATTTTTGTCCATTATTGTACTGCTAACAGAAATACCTGAAAATGAGTGATTTATAAAGAAATAGCTTATCGACTCACAATTCTGGGGCTGGAAAGTCTAAAGTCATCATGAAAGGGTGAAAGGCAGAACTTTGGCAGAGTGGTGCCTGGTCCATATCCACATGGCCCCTGTCTGATTTATTTCTTCTCCTTATATACATACCAGAACTCAGTCATGGGGAATCCACCCTAATGACTTATCACACTCATAGGCCCCTCCTAGGGACACTCTAAAGGGCTTAAGTTTTCACTTATAACCACATCCCAAAACATGAACTTTTGGGGATAGCCAATCACCACCAAGAAAGACCAAATTCTAAAACATGAACATTACCCGAACTATAACAAAAATGAATATAATACATAATATGAAAAGTCAGAAATGATCTGTTTATGGATAATAAATAACTGAGAGAGAAGTAAAACATCAGTTTCAGTATCTCCTAAGGTCAGTAAGTAAATGGAAAGAATGGAAATAAGAATTCCAAGCCAAATGGGATACTTCAATATTAGTTAGACCCACTAAGGTGATAAAAGAGTCTGAATCACAGAGCTTAAAGCTCTAACAACCAGTCATTTTGGTTGAAAACTTGAAATCTCATGAGGGAGGCAATTTAGATTATTACTGTTATGATTTTAAACTCCATTTGCTAGGAGAGGAGGAACTCTTGTGGGTTTATTGACAAGAGATTTCGGTATTTTGAGAAGTGCTGTTTTTAAGATTGGTCTGATCATCTCTTCCTAATCTTACTTCCATCTGTTTTTCTTTCGTTTATCTCTTTGCCCAGCTTCACTGTAACTTTCTTATCACCCTAGTGGGAAGCTGTCTCTCTTTTAATCCCTGATATGCTTGGTACTGTTCCTCACCCTCACCTCCTTTTCTTTCTTTAATCCTGTGCTCATGGTGTCCTGGACTGGATCTGGGGGCAGGAGGCAATGTCACTGTGGTGATGGAGTATCCTGTTTCTGCTGAAATGTAGAACCAGGTCAGTTCTTGAAACATAAAGAATTCAGCACACCCAGTTTTGTTTTTGTTTTAGTTTGTTTGTGTTTTGTTTTTTATATTCTTTCTGTTTTAGGTTTTTGTCATAGGGCATTCGTGCTTACCAGGGACAAAGAGAGGCAGTAAGATGGAAAGTGGGAAATCACCCCCCCCCGGGGGGGGCACACTGCAATCCTTTCCCCTCTTAGGACTTTGTGCACCCATGCACACACACCCAGTGTGAACTTCAAGCTTCCAGAGCTGAGACAAACCACAATCAGTCATGCAGGAGTCCAGTGCCTTCACCATCACACCACCTACTGGTCCCAGCCCACAGGTTTCACTGAGTCAAAATCTGATCCCATGGGGTCATTTCTGGGACTTGCATACTCAAACAATCAAGAAAGAAGGTACCTAAGAATAGAGCCATTTGAGTAGACATGGTATGAGGGAAGAAAGTTTAACAATTTAGGGTCCACAGAAAAGTGCTGAGGCTTCAAGAATGCAGAAGCAAGAGCTATTCACACTCCACCGGCAGCTTCAGTGAGGCCATAATTTTGTTATTTTCCTTTCCTGCCTGTTTTCCTCTTCTTAGTAGCTGAGGAAACCTTAAAAACTCTCAAATCGGCTGTGTGCTGGTTGAAGAGATCCTTGTTCTGAAGTGTGTCCAGGGGAGGAGAGAGACAGAGTGGAAATAATAGTGTGTGACAGTGGAAGAGAAAATAAGCAATCCTGCAGCCAGTCTAAGAAGATAGAGTCTGTCCGGAGAATCAAGCCAGTGTAATGGTAAGAATAAGACTGACACCAGCGAGACCAGTGTTCAAGCCTTAGCTTTGCCACATATCTTGACCAAATATCACAACTTCTCAGAATCCAAGCTCACTGAAAAGTGGAAACAAATATCTAACTTTTTGGGTGCTTTAGACCACTTCCAAGTGAGCCTTACCTAGAATTCAGAGACAACCTTGCAACCTCATATTCTTTGGATAGGACCACCGTCCTGGAACCATATGAAGGTCCAAAGAATCATAGGCACTTCAATAACGACATCCTTTTCTTTTTTTCTTTTTATTTTTTTAAGAGGTTTTTGCCTTGTGGTGTATGTGCTTGCTGGAGAGAGAGAGAAACAGAGATGGTGAAAAGGAAAATGAGAAATCACCCCCCAGGGAGAATGGTCATGCTGCAATCCCTTCTCTGTTCTCCTCCCAGGATCTTGGGCACACCTGCACATGCTCCTGGCTTGAGTTTCAAGTCACCTGGTCCAGGACTTGAATCGCAGTAGACCATGTGGGAGCCCAGTGGTTCAACCACTATGCCATCTGCTGGCCCCAGTAATGACATTCTTGAATTAGTGAAATAATCCCACTCTCGCCTACCAACGTAGCTGCCTCTGGGATGGGGGCACTCTGTGAACTGGTATCTGTTATTTGCAGGTAGATGTACTTGGCCATCTACATAAAGCCTTTAAAAACATTGTCTTTCTAGGTTATAAGTAAATATTTCAGATGAACTCATTTAGGAATAAAATATTACATGCAAATGGTACAGAGCATAGTAGGGTTTTAGAACATCTGAACTATTTCTGTTTCTTTTTGGTTCAAAACAAATATACCTCTTCTGAGATGTAGTTATGGCCCAGGGCCACTCAAATAAAGGAGAAAAGACATTGCTATTTGCTCTGCAAAGCTCAGCCCAAGCGGCATCATTCCTTCATGAAGTCTTCCCCTCTGACTACACCTACTCAAGCAGAGCTGATTGCTGTTTCCTTGATGCCTCTACTATAACCTCGGCATATTCCACTGCATCATTGAGCACACTGTTTGGAAACGATTTACTCATATGCCTATCTCTAGGAAATAGAGATGCTAGGAAATAAGCTCATCAAGGGCAGGGGCTATGTTTTATTCCTCTTTATACTTCCAGAGACCAGCACAATGTTTGGCCCATACTGGAGGGTCAAGTTTAATGAATAAATTAAGCAACAAAGAAGGAAATAGGCAGGAAAGAGAGAGTGATGACAAGAGATCCCCTTCCACTTCTTTCTCCTCACTCTTGTGCTCCTTTGCTCACTTCTCACAGCTAAGTTCCCTATTCTTCATAGCTCCCCTTTATGAACCTTGTAGTCTTCCCAAGGGTCCATTTAAAAGTTAAAGATCCTGTAATAGGCCTCAGGAAACATCACTTTGGTTTATAGAGTTGAAAATTTTTGCTCTCATTAGAACAAGAGACTTCTGAGGAAGTCCTTTAAAAGGAACACGCCTGGGAACCAGCTGATGGCATAATGGTTATGTCACTGGACTCCCACATGGCCAACCATGGTTCAAGTCCCAGACCTGGAGGCTTGGAACTCACACTGGGTGCATGTGTGTGCATGATGAAAATCTTGAGGAGAGTGGAGGAGAAGGAACTGTGGCACAGCCATACACACACATGCACCCGAAAAGGGGGTGATGTCTAGCTTTCTGTCTCTCTGTGTCTCTCTGGCTCTCTAGTGAGCACATGCACCCTACAGCAAAAATCTCCCTTAAAAAAAAAGGAACACACCTAATTGACTTATTTCTTTGCTCTCTGCCCTTCCTGTTTGCCTGACACATGGGCATTGTTCTGACGCTTCAGTTGAAATCTTGGAACCTTCAGGTGATGCCTGCAATTCTCTAGAAATCTCAAGTTCTGATATCCTTAAATCATGAGCCAATGCTTATGACCCCCACCCTCCATCCCTAAGTTTTTAATTATGTGAGAAAAAATATACACTTACATATTTAAGTCATTCATGTCTGGCCTATATTACTTGCAACCTGAAGACAGTCTGCAAAACTGATAATCTAGTCTTTCTTTTCTTTAGACAACCCAAGCTAAACTTGCTTATTCTTAGACCTTTACATTTGCACTTCTCTCTGCCTAGACGTATTTTTTTTTCCCCTCAGATCACCATATGACTGATCCCTTCTTAAAGTCAGATGACATGTAGAATATCACTTTCTCAGAGGGGATTTAAACATTACCCATATCACATTCATTATTCTTTAGTTATATCATTTTATTATATTTACTGTTTGAAAAGTCCTCTTGTTTACTTCTCCATCACTCCCAGCTCCCTGCAAACACACACACATACACACACACACACACACACACACATGCACACCATGAATGCAAGAGCTTTCTTGATTTAGTTCAGAGCTATTGTATCTCTAGCATCTAGAAGTGCACATGGCATACAGTGGGTGTTCTATGAATAGGTCCCCGGAAAAGAGATGACTTCTGGAATGAAACATAAATATATTTTCCCATAGAAAATGCTGTCTTATATATTGAATAAGTGTGTAATTTAAAGAATTATGGGTTAAACACTATTTATGACTTAGCCACTATATATAGCATAGTTTCAAGTTCAGTTTCCCTCACTGAGCTCATTGTAATCTTGACCATAGGCCATCCTGCAGCTTGCCCTCATATTCAGAAAATGCTAGCTGCTTCCCTGAGCTGTCCAGCTGCCTCTCTGCTTTTTACTCTTAACAGCTCATTAGATACTAACTCCTCAATGAAATTTTTTGTTGATTTATTAAAGGTTTGATAATTTCTTTAAAAAGTCCATTCAGAATAAAAAATCCCAGGTAGATTTTTAAAATCGATTCCCTGAGTGCCACTACTCGTACATATTCTCTTGTGAAAATTATATTTAAGTTGTTCCAAAGGTACCTTGCCAAACTTCCTGCCCTACCAAGTGGTTTATGAACCTTGTAGTCTTCCCAAGGGTCCATTTAAAATTAGTAAAATCTTCTAAATCCTTGTGGAATCCTCTCTCTGTTCTGGTTTCAGTATGAGGAGCGTGGTGGACTATAATGAGACTATGAGTAAGACTTTGACCTCCACGAGAGTGAATTATTTCTTCTATCTAGACTACTAGGACAGGATCATCCTGTTACACACATGTAAAGAATACAAAGTAGGGATCCAGCAGTTAGCGTAATGGCTATGTCACTGGACTCCCACGTAGTCGACCACAGTTCGCGTCCCGGACCCGGTGGCTTAAAACTCACGCCGGGCGCGTGTGCGTGCGTGCCCAAGATCCCGAGAGGAGAATGGAGGAGAAGGGATTGCGGCATGACCATCCCCCCTGGGGGGTGATTTCTTGCTTTCTGTCTCTATGTCTCTCTGTCTGTCTGGCGAGCGCACATACCCTATAGTGAAAAAACCTCTCCAAAAAAAAAAAAAAAAGGAATACAAAGTAGATCGGTTTGAGGAAATGAAATACAGAGTTAAAAATTAAGCAGTAAAGGATAAATCCAGAAATATAAACTGGATATTAGGACAGAGATCGTTAATTATTTCCCCATATCCACTCTCTCTCTTTCCTTTACTAATAAAATCTTAATTTTATTTTATTATTATTTTTAAAAATTTGACCAGAGAGGGACTGAGCAAGAAAGAGAGAATAAGAGCGAGAAAGAGGGAAGGTGAGGAAGCAAGCTGCCGGGTCCGGGTCTTGAACCATGGTTAGCCATGTGGGAGTTCAGCACCCTTAACCACCACACCACCTGCTGGTCCTCTCATTTAAGGTGACAATGAGAAAAAACTAAATTCCCTAGTCCTGCTTGCAGTTAGGTGTGAACATGTAGTGTAGTCTGAAAGTTTTCTTTGAGACTGCTCAAAAATAGCAAATTGCTCGATACGATTTACACACATATCTCTTCATACCAGATAAAGATTCTCAGCTGGAAAGTCTGACTTTTGGCCCTCCTGCTTTTCTTCCCTTTTCTCATAATAGGGAATTGAGAGCAATGGCTGGAGCTCTAGCTATCATCTTGCATCATAAAGGGAGGTCGAGGAAAGAAGTCATCAACTATGAAAGGGCAATAAAACACTCGATCTGAATTGCTCATTTTAGAGCTTCCTTTCTGTGACAGAATAAATCTTGGAGCTTTTAAGCAATTGCTAATTTAAATTTCTTTGTTAAATGTAGCCAACTATTATCCTTTTTGATACAGATAATCATTTAGGAAGATTTTTTAAAAATACCCAATGTCCAGACTGCATCTCAGACTAATGAAAGCAGAAACTAGGGATGGAATTCAAGAATCAGCAAATGTTTAAAGCTTCTCAGGTAATTCTTGTGTGTAGCCCAGGCTGGGTATCATGCTTTAGGGGATAAACCTCCTATGCAGCATGTCCAAGAATCTTCTGGGGGATGCGGAGGAGCCTGCTAAAAATTCGGATTTCCAAGGCCTCGTGCCTGAGAGGTTTTGGTTCTTTAGGTCTGAGAGCACCCCAGTGATTCTGATGAAGGCAATCAGGGATGACATCTGAAGAAACACTGCTTTAGGCAATGGGGAATCTTTGGAAGTTTTAAAGCAAAGAAATGACAAGATCAGAGGAACATTTTAGGAGGATTAGCCTGGATCTCCTAAATAAATTGAAGAGACGGTGAGATGGAAGGCAAGGAGACCAATTGGGAGGCACTGCAGTAGTCGATGGCCTGAGGGGATACCTTCTGAACTAAGAGGGCAGCCACAGAGATCAGGAAACAGAAGAGACACAATAGACACTGAAAAAAGGAAGAAACGAAACAAAACAAAACTAAGGACTTGGTAAGATCCTCTACCCTGATGACACAGGGTAGAGGAACTTCAAGATATTCTTATTGACTGAGGAATACATTATGGGTTTTATTTCTTCTGGGTTAGTACATTTTCCCCCTTTTCTTGAATTTAGTTAAATTGTTATAGATTATTAGTTTACTATGCATCTATAGCTGCAAATATTAAGTTTATTTCTGTTAACTTGATTATATCTAGGGTTTCCCATTAGGTAACATATATTTGCTAAAACAATTCTATTTAAAGGCTCAGAGGTTTTATCCTAACCAGAGTCAATTTCACAAATAAAGTTATTGTATATACACATGTCTGTGTATATCTATGTATGTATACAAGTGTATATCTATGCATCTATGTATATATGGAAACAATGCTTTCATGAGGTCTCACTTTATGTTTTTTTCATTTATTTTTAATTTGCTGTAGGGTTCCTGCATTCACTAGAAAGAGAGAAGAGAGTAAGAGAGGGAAAATGAGAAAGCATCCCCGAGAGGGGATGACCACACTGCAATCCTGTCTCATCCATTCTCCCCTCAAGATTTTGGGCACACATGCACACTCACCCAGAGTGTTTTTTCAAGCCACCAGGTCTGGAGCGCGAGCCATGCAGTTGACCATGTGAGACCAATGGCTTCAACTACCATACTCACTGGCTGTCCTTTACTTCCCCGACCCCCGCCCAAGTCATGTCTTGTGAAGCAAAGAAAGTAAACAAACAGTATAGTTACTGTTCTGAAGCAGTGCTTTACACAGGTATCTTTCTGAGAGGAAACATAACTAAATTCTCAAAGGCTTGAAGTCTAAAGAATGGTTTAAAAAGGTGATCTCAAAGGTAAATCATTATCTTACTATTCAATATAAAGCCACCAAGCAGAGAGATATTAAAGTGATATTTTATCAATTAACCTAAATTAAATATAATTACTTTATGACTAATTCTAAATACACATTGCCCATTGATCTGTTGTAACAATGAACACCCGTGTCTCAGAAATTGATCTTGGGTATGCCCTTCGAGTCCTCTGTTATTTAAAAAAAGCAACATATTGATTTCAGAGTTATTAAACAAAAATGTAGCCAACTATACAGGAATATCATAAAATATGAACTAATCTAATGTCTCAATTCTTACTGAAATCTCTATCAAGACAGTTTCTTTTAAAAACAGATTTTAAAACACCAAGTAAACCTAACGAACCATCACTGAGCTCACCACTCAGGGTGCAAAGATGAATGAGACACAGCCTTACTCTCTTGTACTTCATAGTATAGATAATAAAGTGGTGATGGATTTTCCTAAAGTTTGTTTTAGATTTAATTTTCTCTCTAATTGGAACATCTATTCAGACTCTAACAAGGTGAAAGTCATTAGCTCTGTACAAAAAATAAAAAAGGCTAAAACTTCAGCAGACAATGGGAGAACAGTTGTCAAGATTCCATAGCACACTGAGCTTGGCTGCTAGTCAGAGCACTCTTTTTCACTCTGGTGTGAAGCAGGGCCTTGTGGCTTGCTTGAGAGCATGTGAGTGGTCTTTCAGCTGCAGTAGGAGCACCTCGAGGGACTGCCACCTGCTCACTTCTCCCAGCCTTGACTTGCAAAGTGAATGCCCCACGTGTGGACTGTCAGTGCCTCACTTACTCTCCCCTGTATTCTCACCTGCAGTTAGATTTTTGTTCCCCTCCAGACACCAGTAATTACGTTGGTTAGAGCAAAGTGCTAAACACTTGAGAGCCAGTATCTTTGTGAAAATATCCATTTCATATATAAAACATCCTATTTCATGTTCACAAACTCCACCCTAATATGAGCTGTAATCTTGCAAATGATAAAACTTGGGCTCAGGGTATGTAGAGTGTAGGTGGTTGGTTGTGGGTAAAACTACACTTCCACTGCCCACTTCTACTCTGGGCAAAACTACATGGTCAGTTCTACCTCAGATGGATCAAGAGAATTTGTGATGGGTTGAATTATGCCCCCAAATTAACATGTTGAAGTCTTAACCAGTGGTACTTGGAATGTGACCTTTTTAAAAATGTTTCTTTCCTTTTCTTGCATGAGAGAGACCCATGCTGTGACCTCCTTCCTAGCCTTGCAGCCAGCCAGAATTATGGATGCACCACAGTTGCTATTGGTGGGTGTTCAGATCATTGCCCTGGGATCCAAACCCCAGGCCTGTCATATGGCTCCAGTATTTTGCACTGGTGCCCTATTCCCTGCACTGGGCCAGAATGTGACTGTTTTTGAAAACAGGGTAATTGAAGCATAATTAGCCAAGTTAGGATATGTTACTTATGCAATATGACTGGGTGTCCCTGTGAAAAGGGGAAATTCAGACAAAGACCCAGACATACACATGAAAAATACTATGTGAGGCTGAAGACAGAGATGCTTCAATGAGCCAAGGAATGCCAAATATGGCCAGAAAACCACTAGAAGCTAGAGGAGAAGCATGGAACAGATTCTCTCGCACAGACCTCAGGAAGAACCAGCCCTGCTTGGTCTTAGACTTCTAGTTTCCATGATCGTGAGACAATACAGCTTGGTATTAGACTTCTAATTTCCATAATCATGAGACAATATATTTCCACTTTTTAAAGTTTTTTTTAAGCCTTTTTTTTTTCATTGCCAGTAAGTGGATGCACCATCCAGAGAGAGATAGAAAGAGAAAAAACAGAAGACACTCTCCTCAATGGGATGCAGTCATGCCACAATCACTTCCTCTCTCTATCCTGTTGGGATTTGGGGTGCACACATACAGGTTCCCCACATCTTTCAAGTTGTGGGGGCCAGGACTTGAACCCTGGTTGGCCATGTGAGATCCAATTCCCTTAATCACTAGTCTGTATGTCCAGTCTAATTTCTGTTGTTTAAGCCTCCCAGTTTGTGGTACTTTATTACGGCAGCCCTAGCAAAGTAATACTGGACTGTTCTTCCAGCATTATCTTTCTGGATAAGGAATTATTTTGCTATAGACATAACTTGCCTTTTACTATTTGACCAGTGAGAGCTGAAGATGTTAAAGCAAACACCTGTAACAGGAAGAGTTCGTGAGGCCAGCTTGGTGATACAATGGTAATGAGCTACTCAACAATGCTGCATTTATATGGAAGATAATGGGTTTGGTTTCCTGTCAGCTTGCACATACCTCACATGTGCACCCATGATCTTGACTGGTTGAAAAAACTGGGGAAGGCATTGTGACATGACACCCTGCTGGGAGTTCTTGTCTTTTTCTCTCTGTCTCTCATTCTCATGAAGGAAGTAAATTAACTTAGAAAAAATAAAAAAGGGGGGCACATAAAGAACAGAGTGGGTGGTGTGGCATGCCTGCCAACCACAGATTTCTCACTAACAGCAGAGGCTGTCACTGCCCACTGAAGGCCTCCTCCATCATGCAGATCAAAGACATCTGAGAGAGCTGCCTCCCTGGTCACCAAGTTCTTCTTCCTAACTCTACCAACCCACAGAATTGCTCCTGTCACAGTGAACGTGTTAAAAGCGACATTACTGACTAACTTGCAGTTCTCTAACTCTCATTTCCCTCACTTTCTCACCTCCCAACTTTCTAGCACACAGAACAAGGGCATGAACAAGAAACCAGCTAAAAAGTGAAACTAGAAAAAAATAGAGGATAAAAATGAATAGCAGTCAAACAAAACATAAACAGACCAAAAATAGAAGGAGGAGGAGGAAGGGAGAAAAGGAAAGAGAGGAGGAGAGGTTGTGGAGAAGAAAGAGTAAACACAAGAAGATTTAGCAGGAGAAAAATATGGTCAGAAAAAACATTGCTGGAGGGAAAGACCTGGGGTTGTGGATCTCCAGAATGTTCATTACATGGTTCTAGAAGGCCTTTAGGAATTTAACATAATACATTCACATTCTTCTTGTGAATGTAATATGTTCAGATTCCAACAAATTATTCCTGAAATCCAGTCATCAAACTGCAAGGTGCTTGTTGTTTCCTAGCTTAGTCCCATAAACAAAGTCTATGTGATTCCATACAAATTAATGTAGAATACTGAAACGGTGAAGCCAGGTGACTCAGAAACCATACAGTTCAACACTCTCAATTTAGGTGCACAGGGAATTTAACAGATTTGTCCAGTGTCACACATCCTATACCAGAACTAGGCCAAAAGCTTTTGTAAGTATTGAGCGATTTATGAAGAATCTAGGCTGATTTATATAAAGAAAATATTTCTATACTTAACTCTATTTGAAACTTCACACCCCCATACCATTTTTAAGGTATTCAAGAACAGACCTTTTGATAGCCATACGGAAAACATCAACCTAGAAAATTCTTTGGAACATAATGTAAGAAACCAAAGTTAAAAAAGATTTATTCCAACCAAAATGTGTATTTGAAAAATATTTGATGGACTAATATATTTTTATATAAGTAAATCTTGACAATTTAAATTTTTTTTTTACTTTAGTTTTTAATTGCCAGAGGGCTTGTGTGCTTTCTGAGAGAGACAGAGAGAGAGGGAAGGAAAAGCATCCTACCCTCCAGCCCCGAAAGGGGTATGATCATACAGCAATCCCTTTTCTTCCATTTCTTCATCCTGTCTGGATTTTGGGCACACACACACACACTCTCTGCATATTTTTTAAGTTCCTGGGTTCAGGATTCAAGCCCAGTCACCCATGTGGTATCCAGCTCCCTTAACTAGGACTGCCCTGATAATCTGAATTTTAATGTTTTAATCTTTATACCAACACTAACCTGAACTAAATAATGGCATTTATTACGCACTAGCCAGTCTTCTAAGTGCTTTATCTTTACAATACCATATGATTTGGTCTTATTATTTATGAACTTTATTTTGCTGATTAGGATACTCAGGCAGAAAGGGACAATATCTTGGCCCAATGTCACACTACTTGTGAATAGTAGCACTGCTGGCCTGGCTTCACAGTTTATTTCCTCAATCACTGTGCCAAACTACCACTACCCTGTGGGGAAATATGCATATCAAATTTACACGTGTCCTTAGTAAGTGATAAAACCAAGATTTATCCAGGTCTAATCAATTATCAGGGTTTCCTGGAGGGTGTTGGCCGCTGTTGCCTGTCACACTATACAGCCTCTCATATTATCATACCTATACCTCTCACTTCCTTTTTTTTGGTCTTTCTTTTTCTTTTCTTTTTTTTTTTTTTTTGTTTGTTTGTTTGTTTGTTTGTTTGCAAGGTTTTTGCTATAGGGTGCACGTGCACTCGCCAGAGAGACAGGAAGTGAAAAATCATCCCTACCAGGGGATGGCCATACCACAATCCCTTCTCCTCTATTCTTTTCTCGGGATCTTGGGCACACATGCAATGCTTCCAGCATGAGTTTAAGCCACCTGTCCGAGACTCGAACCGTGGTCGACTACATGGGAGTGCAGCGACACAGCCATTACGCCAACTGCTGGTCCCTCTATACCTCATTTCTAAGCTCTGAAGTAAACCCTTCTCTACTTTGATTCTTCAGCAACCATTAATGGGAGGTAGTGATGTGAGAACGATTCAATCCAATGCAGATGCCACAGGAGCAGCATAGAAAAGGGAATCCTAACCACCTGCCACGGTATGGACTCGGGTTGCTGGAGAGTGCAGGCTGCCTTTTTCTTTGGATTCCCCAAGAGGTGGTGTGCTTGATTGAACGGATATTAAATCAGAGAGCAAAAAAACCCAAGTTCTAAGACCCGGGTCTTAGAGCAGCTCTAACTAGTGAAGTAGCACAGACGACTGAGCATGTGGTCTCTGCTTCATACACCCAGCACATGTAATCCTCTCAGTTACTGTAGGGGTAGGTACAACAACTAGTTCTAAATGAAGGAATTGAGACTTAAAGAGGTAAATACTTCTATGTAGGTCATTAAAGAGGCTATTCAGCCTGTCTTTTGGGCTGTGTGACTCCAATCAGAATGTATACAAGTGGACTTTGTGGAAAAATGGAATTGAAGTTTTAGTTAATTTGGGGATGAACAATTTTTGAAATCCCTGCATAGATTTCTTTCTTTCTTTTAAATTTGCTATTGAGTGTGTGTGCTCACCAGGAAGAGAGAAAGAGACAGAGAAGCAAAGTGAGAAATCTCCCCCTACTCCAGGAAAATGGCCATGCCGCAATACCTTCTCCTTCATTCTCCTCTTAGATTTTGGGCACACATTACACATGCTCCTGATGTATTTTTCAAGCTATAGGGTCTGGGACTCAAATGGTGAGCCACCTTAACACAATCCTACCAGCTGGTCCACATAGTTTTATCATAATACATATTTTTTATGAACTTTTTGACCCATTGTTTACTCTGCCAAACTATCTCCAAAGTCACTTACATTCTCTGACTCTCAGACTCCTCAAATAAAAAGCGCCATAGAGTCCTAGGGATTCATTGGAACTAGTTCATGGTGAGCACATGCACTCTACAGCAAAATTCTCTCTTAAAAAAAATAGTATCTCAGAAGTTCCTTTGGGAAAAAAAGTTTAAGGAAACAGGGCCTAGACTGCTGCCTACCTGATAGGTATGCAGTTGCACATTGTACATATACAAACACACACACCCACCCCAAGCATTGCACAACAATGCTACTTTGACTTGCTTTGTACATTTGTCTGTTGAAGGGAGGATTTGCTACTAAAAAAAAATGGAATTTTACTTGCAAGTGATATTTAAGTTTCCTCTTAGCTTCATTATCTAGGCTAAGATCAGAGTTATAAAGGTATAAAATAACTTTGGTAAATCAAGCCAGTCAAAAGATTTCAGGTCCATCTGGCTAGATGTATCCCGAAGATATCTTATGGAAAGCAAAGACTGCTTGAATCTCTGCTAATCTAAACACAATTTGAGGAAGTGTTTTGACTGTGACAGTGAAGAGCTTCCTACTCAGGGCCAGCCACTGAGAAACACAGTCTAAGTTTTCATCTCCTGTGGTCACTATCATTTCTTGAGGGTTTCAACTGGTCAGGGATGAAAGGGATATAGTGCTTGCAACTTGTTTAATATTAACTCATTGTCCTGCCTTACTCTTTTCTTCCTGTTCACTTTCAATCCCATCATTCTCCTCTGGCCCTTCAGTCAGCTTATAGATAAGAAAGGAGGAGTCTATATTGGTAACAAATCAATGAATTTACTTACTCCTTCAAGCCTGCCTTCCTCCACCTGTATTCCTTCACAGAGTAACACATTGGTGCATAGATGATAGCCATGAAGGAGGCATCTTGATGAGCTCATGAAGAGCCAAGTTTTATTCTTCCCCCATCCCTATAGCTCATAGCGTTCATTAAAAGCTACATATACAACAAAGAATAAAGCCAATTAAAAGCCAAGTGTTAATCATCGTGATTGATGGTGATAATTTAAAAGTTGTTGTGGTATACTTTAGATACCATACAACTCACTCATTTCTAAAGTGTGCAATCCAGTGACTTTTTAAATAAAAACAGAATTGTGCAACCATCACTATACTGCAGTTTTGGAACATGTCATCACTGCAAAAAGATTTCTCCAGCTCATTTGTAGTCACTACCTATTCTCCAGCCCCAGGCAACCAGTAATCTAGCGTCTGTCTCTATAAATTTGCTTTCTCTGAGCATTTCATATAAATGAAATCATATAATATGTGGTATTTTGTGACTGGATTCTTTCAGTCAGCATACCCTTTGCAAGATTCATCCATATTTTAGCACATATCAGTACTGTGTTCTTTTTTACACAACACTTTTTTTAGCCTCTTCTTTTTAAGTTTATTTCTTCAATGAGCAAAGAAGAGAGGGATAGCAACCACCTCAATAGGATCTTGACACCAAAATTCAGCCTTGCTTCACTAGCTCTAGATCATGAGTGCATGAGAGCGTAGCATACTCAAGAAGGTCTCCAGATATGAACCCGGAACCTCATGTGGGTCAGCCTTGTAGAGTGTTGCATTTATTGCCTTACCACCACCCAGTCCCTATGTAACATCTTTTGAATGGTAGCATTGTATAGAGGAAATAATGTGGATTTCAGAAACGCGAACATAATGTTGAATTGAAACTGTGCCACTTCTTAGCTGTGTGACTTTAGGTAAATTCTTCAATTTCTTTTGAGACCTAACTGTAGAATAAGGATAATAACCCCTCCCTATGAATTAGCTGAACTGTGATGGCAAATAGAGAGTACTCAAGAAATCAGGTCCTCTCTACATTTTCCAAGATTTTTTTTCTCACCCCCGTTTCAAATTTTGAAGTTAATCCTACAGCCTCCCTACCAGACTTCACATCAAGCTTGAAATGAAAACCCACGTAAAAAGCATTATCAGAAACGGAATTCTGCCAAAGGGAATAACATCCTTCATTAATGGAGTCCAGATGGTGAGGAACTAAAGGGATTTCCTTCAATTACATTACTGTCATTTTGTATAAAGAATGTTAACTTGCATTTAATTATTATTTTAAGGGAGAAAATATGTAAAATTCTATCCAGAACATTTCATAGAATTGGTCTTACCTTTGCAGGGCTCTAAGAACACAATATTTTCCTACCAATTCTTATAAAATGACCCCATTTCATTAACTCTCAGATAACGTATAAGCAAGTACAAAATATTACAAATCCCATAGTAAAATCCACTTCAAGTCCTCAAATCTCAACTTTAGCCAGTAGTTGTAGACCCCTTCTTTCCTAAGCCTTCAGCAGAGCCCAGATTTCATGAGCGTAGTAAAATAAACTGGACCAATCTCTTCACTCATTTCTCCATCCACTGTCTCTGATTAGTACGTCTTCATTTTGAGTTCCAACTCAAAGGTATCCTGAACTTATCCCCATCCCACACTCTTGAACCCAAAATATACAGAGGTACTACCCTTTAGCTTGGGCATAAAATATCCTGTCCTCAGTTTGCTTTTCCTTCTGAATTAATGTTTCTTTTAACTTTTTAATTCACCACTACTCTCCTTTAGGTTTCTGTTTGCTTTCTTCTCTCCTTGTCTAGGATTCATCACATTTTCTTTTCTTCCTCAAATTCCTAAAGCACTCCATTTCCCAGATAAATGTCCTGTTACATGCAGCATAACAAAACAGAAAAAGTAAGGTCTCTCAATATTTCTACTAAATTAAATAGGTTTGTAATATATTTTGTTTACCCCTCACTTTGAGGAGACTATTAGAGTGTAACTTTTTGCATGAAATAAAATGCCTGTTGTCAAAGGTAAACTAGTTACTAAAAGAGGCAACATATGACTTTCTAACTTTATAGAGCAGTAATAGTCATTATACATATTATTGGTACTGAAGATGGCAGAAAGTGATTCTTTCAAATAGGTAAATTATGAAGTCATTGGGAAAGTCATGACTTTCATGTTTTTCTGTTCAAAAATACGTCATAACTTTCCTGATGATCCAATAGATATAATTCCTATATTGATCAATCCACCACATTCTTGGGTGAGTCTGACTCATTTGAACTTCTGTGGTGATAAAGCCACATTCACACAGATTAATACATAGAAGTCATATCCAGATGGAACCAGGCACTGAAAGAAGTGTACGAATTTCCTTATTTTAGGTATTCCCTTAAATATAGGAACTGTTAACAAAATGTATGGCCAACTTTTATCCCAAATTTGAGAAATCAAGGAGTAGATGAGATCCCTGGAGAAAGTTTTCACTCACTGTCTTACCACCTAGACTTGGGTTTCCATAACTGTGATAAAAATTAAGAAAATTTTTGGGGGACAAAATCAACTTAGGTTTATTTAGATTTGTGAATTTCCCCAATCTGTAAAAAAAAAACAAACAAAAAAAAAAACAAAAACAAACAAAAAAAAAAAAAAAAAAAAACCTTGTCTTGTGTTAAAACTTCCCTTGCATATAACTACAGAAAAGGGAGTAATTTATATCTAAGACTTTATTTTAAGGATTTTTATTTTAAGCAGTATCATAGGAATTTATCTCATGGCATAAATAGTTTAGCGAATCTGGGATTTAGCAAAGATTTTCTCTCGACAGCACAGGCCTTTTGTTCAGCTTCAGATGACAAAATAATCTTGAGGCAAGATGATTTAACTTGGTCAAATGTACAAACATTCTTCCCCCAGAATGTTAAACCCCAAATTTCGGCAAGTGACCAGCATATCGAAAGCTAATTTAAAAAAAAAAAAAAAAAAAAGACAATTTAGTCACTAAAATTAAATGACAAAGCCTCCAGATTATGGTTTGGCCTATAGTTTGTCAACAGCTCTCCAAATCTCAGGGTGATTGGTTAAAATCCCAAATTTGCACAGATCATGTCTGAGGCCTTGTTCACCACAAAATGCTGTCAGCATCGGTGCATCATGTATATGAGTTAATCAAGTAATGCCGAGAGTCTCCTACCCAGAGATGGCAGCCAGTTTTTGGTGTGCCTGACGGGCCATTTCACAGCCTTTGGTTCTTGTTTTGTGCATTTCGGCTCGGAGTGAGGGGCAGCTGACTGAGACGTCCCCAATAGAAATGACCAATTCCCGGTACAGGGCCACTTGAGTGTTGAACTCTTGGACAAGCTGGAAAAGAAGCAAGTTTCTTTCACCAAACACTTAACAGAAAGTTTCCTATTCTGGGCTATGTAAACAAGGACCTTCACCAACCCCTGAGCCAACTCACCTAAACTCCAGCAAAGGAGCCTACAAATTAACTTAAACCTTAAGTTGTAAAGATGTCAAGTCTCTTTAACAAAGGCAAGTGTTTTTCACCCGCAAGCTTGGTCATGGAGCTCTAGTTCCAGACCTACTTGCCCCCACCCATTCAGACTCAGTTTCTGAAGAGATCATATTTAGAGAGCGATCATGACACTCCCAGGTCACTAAGAATGATGCTGGGACTCCGGCATAGACGCTCCTGTCTGCCACTGCTAGGACGGGGATTTGAAGTTGAACCAGGGAAGGAAACCAAAGGTAGAGTACAATAGACATTCCATTCACCTTCTGCCGGGCCTCAGCCGCTCAGGCTCCGGAGCCTGACGGGAAGGTCGGCCACAGCCTCTGCGCCGGAGCCTTCGTCCGCTCTGCAGCGCTCCGTGCGCTCTGTTTGGATTCGTTTGCTACTGTCTCCCCACAAAGCAGCACCTTGAACTGGCTCGCTCACCCCACCTCCCCATTCTCATCCCCTCCCTCCCTGGTGAGCGAGCCAGTTCACAGTATCTTTCGCATCCAACATTCTTTCAAGGGGCAGAGACACAACCTACGCCGCTGACCCTCAAGACCCTTCTGGTGGCACTTCTCTCCGCGGGGCCATTACGACCCGGGTGTCACCCCGAATCTGGGGGACTGCAGATTTAAAAATAGTGCATATGCACGTGATCGGCATGGAGGAGCTGAGGGTGGGGGAGTGGCTGGCACTCAAGCAAACCATTAACACACACGACTTCCCCCACCCCTCTCAAAAAAAAAAAAAAAAAAAAAAAAAAAAAGGCGCAGTTTTTACCCACCATCTTGCAGTCGTCCAGGGCTCGTTGGGTTTTGTGGGCGCTCTCGGAGCCGCTGCCCCTGCGCTCCCAATCTCCGCTCTGCAGCGGGGGCTTGCTGATCTGGAAGATCGAGGAGCGGGTGGACCGGCTGGGGCGCTTTTTGCGCCCATTCGGTGCAGAACTCATGCATACACATCCACCAAGCCCAAGCCGCTGGTGCAGTGCGCCCCGGCGCGGGCGGCCCGGTCGTTGCCCTGAGCGCCGCCGCGGAGCAGCCGGAGCCGGGACCTGAGGCGCGTCGCTCACAGGGTTGGGGCTGGCTGCGCGGGTGGGTAACCTTCAGCTTGAAGGAGAGCCGGGGAAGCGCTGGCTGTGCTGTGCAGCATCGCTTCCACTAGCAGCGAGGAAGAGGGGCCGTCAAGTTCTGCTCAGCAGCATTACCGGCCCTGTCCCGGGAGCTGGGCGCTGGCGCGGACTCGTACCACCTTCCTCTCGGCATGGATTGAAAGACTCGGCGAGAAGAAACGCGCCGCCCGGCGGTTCCGAGTTTCCATTCAGATGGGGGAGCAGCTTTCAAAGCCTGCGCTGCAAGGTGGGGGGTTGGAGGGGGTGTCGCTCTTGCTTCGGTGTCTTCCTGCAGAGGCGCTTGGTTTGTTTTTCCCCTCCCTCCACCGTCACCAGGCCTGGAAGGGCTGGTCGTCCCCACGCAGGCAATTGGCTCTAATCGACTGCCTTGATCCCTGGTCTCTACGGGTTTGTCTGTTTGAAGATCCCAGAAGAATCCCTGGCGGGACTGGCAGACGCAGGGAATCGGTCCGGCTGACGTTGCTCCTGGCCCGGCACATTGATAGGACGGGAATACTAATGTGATCTGTCCACACAACCCCCTTCTACCTCCACAGTTTATGCACTTATCCAATCAAATCCTCGGGAACATCAATTGCAATATTACTTCATCTGCTCTATTATTAGAAACGAAAAGTGTCATCAGAGTGGAACACATTGCCACATGCTGGGACCTAAACATGGATTTCAAATAAACCGAAGTGGGCTTGAGGCCCTCACCATCTGAAACTGAGACTGTCTGAGGCCGCGGAAGAGAGAGCGGTTCCTTGAAAAGGAAGTTCTCTTGATAACAAAAACGGAGAGCTTCGTTTCCCTGACTTGCTGTCCTGTTGAGGGGTGAAGTGTGGCCGGCAGTGAGGCAGGATGCACAGAGGCATGCTATCCAACCGATCCTCAACCCTCTCCCATTTCAACTAGGAAAGCTCTCCGTTTTGCATTCCAGAGCCTGCTCTGAGTGAGAGTTTCCTTAATAGACTTGAACAAGTAGGAGCCAACAGGCTGCTGTGGACATTCAAAATGACCCTCTTCTCCTTGATGGGACATCAGTAGTCCAGAGGCCAACCGAGGTGGCCCAGGAAAGTGCAGAGGATGAGGGGTGAGGGTGAAGTCCTCTGCCATTTATATCTACCCTTACCACTGACATCCAAAGATCCTTCTGGGAGGAAGTTCCCGTGAGTGATTTGTCAAGAGAGAACTAATGGGGTCTGCCACAGGTGAACTAGCTGTGTGTTAAAAAGTCTAATGAAGAATGAATCAGAGGTTCCTGGATAATATCTTAAGGGAACATGAAGAAGCTGAAGAAAAGGAAAGCCAGAAATAAGCAGGAAAGCTAACATCCTAAGGAGGGTGACTAGGATTTTTTTGTAAGACAGGTAGACATATTGGGACTGTGTGGTATAAGAGAGAGATTAAGTCTTTGCCCTACATCCTGGTACAGAACTCCTAAAATCCTGAGTAAGTCCAAGACTGGGTAAGAGACCAAATATTGATTAGAAACTTGGAACTTTCAGCCTCACTCAACGCTCTCCAGAGAGGGAGAGGAGCTAGTGACTGGGTTAACCACTGGTGGCTGATTACTTAACCAACCATGCCTATTTAAAGAAACTCCATAAGCACTCCTATAAAATGATGTAATTTGGGGAGCTTCTGAATTGGGAACTTCTGAGCATGTAGGTTCTGGAAGTTTAGTACATCTGGAAAGGACATGAAAGTGTCTGTGCCCCCTCCCCAATGCCTTGCTCCATGAATCTCTTCCATTTGACTGTTCTTGAGTTGTATCCTTTAATAAACTGGTGAGTTATTACAGTTTACTTATTAAGGGGAGTCATGGGAACACCTGAATATTTTTAAATTTTATTATTTTTTCCATGACAGAGACCTAAACAGAAAGAAAAAAAAAAAATAGGTACCCCTACACTGCAATCCACCCAAGCCTCAGCCAGCTAAGATAGGCTCAGGATGTTCATGGACGTCTTGGGACCAGAACTCAGTACCTCCCTATATGAGTCCAGTTGTGTCACACCATCTGGCCTCTGTAACCCTTGAATTTGTAGCCAGCTAGGACAGAGAGTGAGTGACTTGGGGATCTACTATTTGTGACTGGTCTCTATAATGGGAGCTGTCTCGTGGGCCTGAGCCCTTAAACTGGTTGAGTATGATGTTAACTCCAAGTAGTGTTAGAAATGAACTGAATAACAGGACACATGGTTGATGTCAGTTGGAGAAGTGGTGTTGGAAAAGACCACGATCACGTATTTGGTTGTAAAGGGGGAGAAAACCTAACAAGAGGCTATCTGAATGGGTATGCAGCTGCATTTGCATAGTGTTTCACCAAAGGTTGAGAGCCAGTTTTCTCCATGCAAGACTGGAGGGAGGCGCCAACTCCCACAAACAGACCTGTGTGTGCTGCTATCCTCTACATATAGATGGCCTAGAAACCAGGCTGAATAAATTCTCTTATTGTGTGAATTTCTCTAAGTATGAAAAGGTAAGGGGATACCCTTAGTATGGTCCCTCACTCTTCCTCTTTCCTTAACCCATTTTTCTCTTTCTTCATGTGTGCAGGGAAGAGAAGCTGGTGATGAATAATGAAGATGGTAGGTGTATTAATTTGTGGTTTTTTTTTTTTTTTTTTTTTTTTTTTTTTTTTTTGCATTGCTAATAGAAATACCCAAGATGGGAGCCAAAGAGGAGACATGAAGAATGTGCAGGACATGACCACCGGAACAAGACCAGGGTCTTTATCCAGACATGGCCTTGGGTGGCTGGATTGTTATGAGCAGAATGTCTTGGGATTGTTTTGAACTGAATGTCCCAAAGTATTGTTATAACAACCTGATAAATTCAGTAAGGACTTAAAACCTTACATCACAGAAGTCTCTGGAGTGTGTATAAATACTAGCAATAAAGTACATTCGGTGCTGGCCAGTATTGACTGGCAGTCCTCCTGTTTCTATCCTGTCTTCTTGTCTTTCTTTAATCCTCAGCCCCCCAACTGAGGAATTGTTCACCGTTGGTGGGTCTGACACCAAGATTGGGATATTTATAAAGAAAATAGTCATTTACTTAAAAACTCATAATTCTAGTGGCTAGAAAGTTCAAAGTCACCACAAAATGGCAGAAGGCAGAATTTTAACAGAATAGAGCATAGTTTATATCCATAAGGCCTTCTCTCTGCTGTTCTGTTCTCAGCCCCTCTAATTATAAACCCTTCCAAGATTCAGAAATAGAGGCCCACCCTAATACCATTATTACACTCTACCCTGGAAACGTGAAGGAATTAAGTTTTCACTTAACACCTTTATACAATCAAGACCTGTAGCAAATACTGTGTTACACAAAATGGATTCTGTAATGACAGGACTGCACTAAGCAGTAAGAAATATGACATGTACCCACCCCAATTCCCCCCTTTGCCTGCCAAACTGAAGAGACAAATGGGAATGCCCTGCAGGAGTAACAGAAACACCAAAACCTGGTAACTACAGACTTGTTAGTCCAGGACCCAAGTGGAGAAGAGCAGACTTGCCATGTGCTAATTTTAGACACAAGTGCTAGTTTAAGAGCTCTGCCCACTTTGGGGCAAAAGGATGCCTCTTCAAAGCTGCTTTGCCATTTGCTCCTGGTACTATGACCAGAGCACATCGCTCCCAGTCACTCTGAGAGATTTGTAGACCTTAGTACCTGAGACTCTGAGACTCGCTACCTCTACCTGGGCCTCCACACCCATCCTTGGACTCTTTGTGAAACTTGCAGGAATGGATTGGACCAGCTCCTTCTCTTCCAGGGTAGACACTCGGGACATCTGGGACCCCTCAATTGGCTTTTTGCCTCCAGAGATTGCTCAGGGTGATTGGCTAACATGAGTTGTTCTTTTCCTTTGACCTGGACTGCTTTGCTATGTTAAATTTTATGCTATATAATAAAGTCTGACACTGTGGAAAGACATAAACACATCTGGGGTCTTATCCCTGTGTTTGCGACAGTCCCAAGAAATGAATTTCTGGAGAACATCCAATTAACACCCACTGATATTAAATTCCAAAACATGAACCTCTGGAGGACAAAACATTATCTAAACCAGAACAGTGAGGATGGTGAGGAGGAAGGTAACAGAGGGGCTAAAGGACTTTAAAGAAAGATGGATGCTCATTTGTAAATTATTTAAATCCTGATATAAACCCCTTTCATGACCACTAACTTACTCCCTTGTCCTCCCACCCAATCTTCAAAAAAAGTCTACTATAGTCCAAGGTTAGTGATGCTTTGAAGAATTAAAGGAAAAGAGGCTGCCCTTTATAAATGTGTGGATGTAGGATAGAGAGACCAGGACATTGGAGATCAGTTTGCTGGAAATCTTTTGCTACTACTTTTATTTCATCCCATTTTTTTTTCTACTGAAGAGACAAATGGGAACAAATTGACAAATTGACCAGATGTGAGTATCTCAACGCTCCTCAGTAGTAGGTTTCTACTCCAGCTACAACCATCTGGTTCCTACCCCTGCCCCCTTCTTCTGCCTAGAGACAATTTCAGCAAATTAAAAGAAGCAGCACAATTACATTGCCCTGTTTCTATGCCATATTTCTTTCAGGATGTGGGAGAGGGAGGACAAGGAAGAGTAAGTGGTCAAATGCAATGCCACCTCTGAAGGACTACAGACTTGGAAACCTGCTGGGGGATTAAGCAGAATCAGCATTTCTAGGTGTCCCTTGGCCTTCCCTGACACACAGCCCAGGCCATTTTCCTGAGAGAGGAGAAAATAGCATCAATTGCAAAGCTGTCTCTCCTAGCGACAAATGCTGTAATCAGAATAGCAGCAGGCAGGCTTAGTTCCCTCACCTTCTCGCACATTCAAAAAGGCATGAATTTACATTGGAGCTGTCTGACTGCCAAGTGGAAGGGTAAGTCAGCAACAGGGACACATTTTCTGGTTACTCAGACCCAATTTTGGCACAACCCTGAAAATGGGTACCCTGAAGACATGTGGCTTAGAAAAGTCACATCTTAGATTCATTTCAATATAAGATACACTTTACATTTCATATTCTCTAAGTGGTAGATTCTGAGAATTCATTCTGATTAGGGGATTAAAGAAAAAAACATAAATATATCATAGAATACCAGTTTAGAGTAAATACAAGCAACTGGTTAAATTTTTTTCAAATTGCTGCTTCAAGGAACCATAGTAGGACCCAGTGACAAATACCTCACACTGGCTGGCCTCTTATGAACAGAGATCCTGGGGAGTAGATTTTATCTGCAAGTAAAGTCGGGGGGGGGGGGGGGTAAAACAATGAAAAGTTCTTATTTGAGTGTGTTTGTGACAGGGGCAGAGAGAAATATATTAAGATACTGCATTTTAGAACTGGGAAAATCTGAAGAGATTCTATTAGTGTCAAAAGATAAATTAAGTTATTGTGAAGAATGTAGCAAACAAGCCAAAATGATTTATTTCCACTAAAAGAAGGGAGGGAGTACAATATGTTAGGGACATTTACTAATGCCACAATTTTTTAGTGCTTTTCTTGGGTCCAGATCCAGGTTTTGTTTGAAGCTTATACAATTAGGGGACCCTTCTTTAAGAAAAAGAATCTAAAATTTTAAATGCAAATGTAGATACATGGTCTTAGAAGTAAGGTTTCCTGAAGCTTAAGCTTCATTATCTTGATGGTAAATTTCTATCTTTGATGTCTATTATAATCATAATGGGCATCTGGGTTTTCCCTTGCTCAGCTTTTATTCATCTGTTTCTGATAACAGCACCTTAAAATTCCTTTGATAAATCAGTCCTTTCACTTTCATCCACTTGGTTCTGGGGTGGGGAGGGCATATGATGTGGGCTTGGCCAATGAGAGTAGTGCATTCTAGTGGCCACAATGATTGGCTAAATAATGAGTATAAAATCTAAGCTGGACCAATAAACTTTAGCCTTGGGACTTTTTCTGGAACTATTAAGCTGAAACACGAAATCGCAGTTATTCAACATCCCCCCCTTTTTTTTAACCTAAATTAAGAATAATTTTATATATTGAACTGATCTTCAGTTTTCTTTCTTTCGATCAGATTGATAGGCTGGTAAGATGAAAGCCTAGAGTTTCTGCCATTTATAGTCAAACTGCCTAACATCTAAACCAGATGATCAGACTAGAGAGATGGATAAAGTTTGATTCTTTTTATTTTAACAGAGATTGTTTTGTGTAGGATGTGTATGCTTTCCAGAGAGAAACAGAGAAACAGAGAGACAGAAAGCAAGAACTCATCCCCCTCAAGGGGGATGGCCATGTCAAAATCCCTCCTCATCCAATTTCCTCCCTGGATCTTGGGCACACATGCACATGCTCTTGGAGTGAGTTTTTAGGCTGCTGGGCCTGGGCTTTGAACTGCTATTGACTACGTGGGAGTCCAGCAATGTAATCATTATGCCATCTGTTGGTACCTAAAAAATTGATGCTTAATGATATTATTTGAGTCCATTGGTCCAGCTCTGCCTTAAGTCAAACCATACCTACAGTTTTAGTCAAGTGAACCAAAGAGTTCCCTTTTCATTTAAGTCCGTTTGATTTGGGTTACTATTATTTGCAACCAAAAGAGTCTTGATTAATACAATATTAAAGAATAATTGGTAAAAGGTATAGGACACATCCAATGAATCCATCATCTAATATGAATGTTCATTATGAGCAAGGCACAGTGTTAGAGACAAGAGAGGATGCAATAAGAGTAATGATTGATTTTTCCTTCTAAGGTACTCACACTTAAGAAATGAAACATACACATATGAAACCATGAAGAATAATTAAATTCATAATTGTGCTACTTTCTACTTCTGTGCATTCTGCAGGGATTTAAAGATGGGGCCAATCTCCACTGGATGAAGTTATTAGAAAAGGCAACATGATAGAAATCAAGTCTGAAATGCACGTTGAAGTATATAGATGATCTGTATAGATGGAGGAGTGCGTGAGAGAGCTTTTCAGGGGCTGGCTAAAAGCAGAGAGCAAAGGCACAAGAGTAGAGGGGATGGAGAGTCTGACATGAATTAAAGACAAGAACGAAAGTTAGTGTGAAAGTGTTGTAAGGTTACAAAGTAGGATGGTCTAATTCCTTTGATTTAGGAAAGGAAAAGGAACAATAAATTAGCAGCAGAGAAGCCTAACACATTTCATTGGATGACAATAATGTTCAGTAATTAAGGCCACATAGGAGGTAAATATACCCAAAGATCTAATCTGATATATTGTTTTAAATTTATTTCACATTCATTCACTGAAATTATCACAGCATACAAAATGCGATTTCTCATCCAGAATACACTGTATAGTGGCTTAATCATACATGTTATCGTGAACAAATAATTTTCCATTTGTATATGTATATATATCATTTTTCTCACCTTCTGCCATTTCTCACCCTCCTCCCACACTGTCTTTGGTACCTGCAGTTGCTTTACATTCCTCCCCCCACAACACATGCACATTTTATTGACTCACAAAATATCTTAATTAATCTAACTACTTTCAATAGCAAAATCAGCTGATATATACATATCTGTGAACACATGTCTGAATTTTGGCATGAACTCTGTGAGTAGAATGAATATACTATACAGTAGCACCTAGCTAAGACTATCTAGCTTACTGTGGTCATTAAATAGGTATTTTTAATATATTTTTAATTTAAAAAGGCAGTTTTAGCTTTAATAAGTCAAAATTGAAAAATGTAAGGGACCAGAAGTTAGTGTAATGGCTATGTCGCTGGACTCCCATGTAGTCAACCTCAGTTCGAGTCCTGGACCCAGTGGCTTAAAACTCACGCCAGGCGCATGTGCGTGCATGCCCAAGATCCCAAGAGGAGAATGGAGGAGAAGGCATTGCGGCATGGCCATTCCTCCTGGGGGGTGATTTCTCACTTTCTGTCTGTCTGTCTCTGTCTCTCTCTCTCTCTCTGTCTGGCGAGCGCACATGCCCTTTAGCAAAAACTCTCCAAAAAAAAGCAAAAAGAAAAAAAAGAAAAAAGAAAAATGTAAGAGAGCTTTGCTTTAAGATTTAAAGCCAGGGGACCAGCAGTTAGCGTAATGGCTATGTTGCTGTACTCCCATGTAGTTGACCGCAGTTCAAGTCTCGGACCCAGTGGCTTAAACTCACACGGGTGTGTGTGTGAGTGTGCCCAAGATTCCGAGAGGAGAATGGAGGAGAAGTGATTGTGGTATGGCCATCCCCCTGGGGGGAGATTTCTTGCTTTCTGTCTCTGCATCTCTCTGTCTTTCTGGTGAGTGCATGTGCCCTATAGCAAAAACCTCTCCAAAAAAAGAATTAAAAAAAGGACTTAAAGCCAGGAAACATGAACCTATCAACAGCTCAAGAGAAAACGAAAATCCTTAAACATGGAAAACAAAGCATAGAAGAGAATCAGTAATGTTTTAGTCAAAAGTCTATTTCACCAGTTCAGTCTCATGTACTTTATCTTCTGTTATGGTCTGATCTTTCCAATTAAATTCTGGAAGATAACATTCAACTACAAACTTGTCCCTACCATTAAGTTGGCCATTTTCTTGGTTGTTTTTTGGACCCTTATTTCTGTGTGTCTGTATTTAGCTTTCCTCATATAGCACTCCCTTCAGAACTTCTTGGAGAGCTCATCTGGTGTCAGTAAATCCTTTTAGGTTATATTTATCTAAGAATGTTCTTGTCTCTACTTCCCATAAGAATGATAATCTTGCTGGGTATAGTATTCTTGATTGAAACTGTTTTTCACTTAATACTTTGAATATATTTTCCCATTCTTTCCTTGCTTGCATTGTCTCTGATTAGAGGTCTGCTGTTAGCCTGATGGGATGTCCTTTGTAGGTAACTTGATATTTCTCTCTTGTCAATCTTAGTATCTTGTCTTTGTCTGTGGCTTTGGTCAATGTGGCTATAATGTGTCGTTGGATAAGATCTTGGGTTGATGCTATGTGGGGTTTTTTGTATTTCTTGGGTCTGGATCTTTGAATACCTCTTTAGGTTTGAAAAGTTTTCTTCCAGAATTTCATGGAATAGATTACCAATGCCCTTATTAGTCTCTTCACTTTCTGGGATACTGATTATCCGGATGTTTGGACATTTAATGATATCTAGTATTTCTCATATATTATTCTCATTGTTGGGGGGCTATTTTCTCAGTATTTGTGGTGGATTTTTCTAGTCCAGCAATTCTGTCTTCTACATCTGAGATTTGATCTTCTGTATGACCTAGTCTGCTTTTAATACTTTTAAGGGAGGTTTTGATTTTCTGTGTTATAGCTTTCACCTCTAATAGTTCCATTTGATTCTTTTTTATGGTGTGTATTTCCTCTTTCAGATCATGCAAGAACTTCTTCACCTCCTGGAACCTGTCAGCTCTTTTCTCCTACCTCTTCCACAGTTTATTGTCTTTCTTCTCTTCCATCTCTGTTAGCTTTGTCACCATAAATATTCTAAATTCTTTATCAGACGTCTCCATGAGTTCCATTGTACTGTGTGTGGATGAAGAGGAGTTATTTTTTTCCATTGGGGGAGAGGTATTTTCTTAGTTTCTCATATTTCTTGTGCCTCTGTGGTGATTTCTGGTCATCTGGTTATATGTTTCTTTCTAATTTCTTGAAATTCAGTCTGAGTGTTCAGCGGTATGTAGGAGGAAGTGATCTGCAACCTCCCTCCTGTTCCATTTTTCTCCCTTTGTGTGTCAAATTCAGTGGGAATTGAAGAATATTCTGACCCTAATAATATTCAGATGTTTAGCTATGGTTCACTTAGACCTGTCTAGACACTCAGTATGTGGGGGTTGAGTAGTAAAGTAATGAAGGGAAAAGAAAAAGGAAAAGAAAAAAAGAAAAAGAAAAAAAGAAAAACAAAACCAAAAATTTTTGTTATTTTTTAAAAAAGCAAAATATGAAAACCAGGCAGCACATGAAAAGAATAGTTCCCAGTGCCAATGAAGTCTATGCTTTTTTGCCTCTCTTAAATGGGAGGGGGGAAAGGTGCAAATTAGCAAGATAAAGGAGGATCTGAGAGCCAAGAAAATACTTTACCTTGGGAAGAACCAGCTGGTGGCATGGTGGTCAAGACGCTGGACACTCCCATGTGAGTGACTGCGTTTGAGTCCCGAACCTGGTGGCTTAGTTTCTGTGTGTGTGTGTATGTGTGTGTGTGTCTGTCTGGTCAAATTAAAATAAATGATGAATAAGCAAAATTAGATAAAATATTTTTAAAAAATTTTTAAAAACTTAAAAGACAGAGAAAGACAGAGAGACAGAACAGACAGAAGGATACAGGGATGCCCTACCACTCTGGAATGTGGTCTGGAGGGTGAAGTCTCAGCAGAAAATTTTCATTAGTCTTAGTCCCTAAAAACAATAATAGTTCCCAGCTCCAGTGGAGGAGTCTTTTCTGAAGGCCTCCACTTTTTGCCTCTTCACTTTGGAATGGGGTCTGGAGGGTAAAATCCCAGCAAAAAGTCTTCATTAGTCTTAGTCTCTGAAAGCAATAGTTCCCACTTCCAATCTAATCTGATATTTACCACTGAAGTCCTATACTTTTGCATAAGTGGGCTTGAGGTCTACACTCCAGTGTTAGAGGAATCAATGAAGTAACCTAATGTTAGAGGGAGAGTTAATTGTAGCTAAGAATGGCATGGCTTACATTATTCAGAGAAAAACAGAGGAGTTTGATCCTGACACTTGCTTGAGATAGATCATGGCAAAAGAGAACTGTTGCCATTTCTTGATTAAATGAATAAATAAGAGGGAAGCGATGTTTTAAGAAAATTAATTTGGCAGTGATATGTAAGATGCATTGGAATGAAGAGACAATGAAGCCATTTGTTAAGCTATTATAATAATCCAAATGGAGGAGACACTTGACTATGCTAGGAAGAAGATAGAAATTTAAGAGAGTTTTAAGGTCAGAATATTATCTTACAACAGGACCAACTAGAAAAAAATCTGAAGTCTACAAGCTAAAGGGTAACAGGTTTTTCAACCTCTCATGGAAATAACAAAACTTACTGACAATTATCTCTGAAATTTGCATCTAGCCCTGGCATAATACTTTTCTGCCTGATATGAGCCCAGGCATTCGTCTATTAGTCAAACCTACAACCAGCCTTGTTTGTGGGTTCTACTTAGATCTTCTGCCCATTGACTAGGCCTCTTTCTGGACAACTATGGCTCTGGCCTGAACCTCATCTGTACCACATATGCTCAACACTAGTCAGCCACTGCTTTGCTGACTCTATTTCCTTCTGTTAGCCTATTCAATCTTATCTGCAGTGGGCACTCTTCCAATAAAACTTGGTTTCTTTAAGGACATTTTGGGCCTGCCAAGTATTCTGAAACATACATTGGAGGAACACTGCAGTGAATAGGTTGTCTGCAGAACCAATTCTTTAACTGTCCTTTGGTCCATCTGTGCCCAGGCTCATTTCTGGCTATTAATTCCATTCCCACTTTTGCTGCAGTCCTCTTAGCATTTTTTCTGTTTCTCTGCCTTTTACCCTCTTACCATTTATCCTAGTCACACAATTAATGCGTATATATATTTTTTTCTTATCTAAAAAATTACATGGTGGAGGCCAGCAGATGGTGTAGCAATTATGTCACTGGACTCGTGCATGGCCAACTGTGCTTTGAGTCCTGGAGCCAGTGGCTTGAAAATCACACCAGGTGTGTGTGCATGAGTACCCAAGATCCCAGGAGGAGAATAGAAGAGAAAGGATTGAGGTGTGACCATCCCTCCTGAGGGGTGTTTTCTGTTTCACTCTCTCTGGCAAGCTCATGCACCCTATGGCAAAAAACCCTAAAAGAAAATTACATGACGGATAAGAATAAAATTCTTTTTGACCACCATTCCAGTCAATCCTCTTCTGTATCTCCAGAAATAATTCTTACATTTTCTATGTAGCTCTTCTATTACACAGTTGTACACATATAGCTTCCTGGGAAAAAAAATGTAGTGTGTTGGTGTTGTTTATGTTTGTGTATGTTTTTATAGAAGTAATATATTGGACATCACTCATCAATATTCCTTTTTTCTTTCTATTCAGCCCATGTCTTTGAAGAGGCTTCTATGTTGTGCATATCTATCTCAATCTTGTATTGCTGCATGATATTCTAGAATAATAGATACATCATAGCTTATGAAACCATTACCCAGTTGGGATAGTTAGCTTACTTCTAGTCTTTTAATATTATTAACAAGGCTGTATTGAAATTCTTAAGCATTCCCAATCCTCCATAGAAGAGTGTATATGTCATGAGAGTATGTGAAGGAACTTCAAAAGTTATTGGAAAATTGAATTGAAGTATGAATTTATCTTGGTGCACAAAAATAGAAATAAATTCACAATTAGTTCTTTTCTTTTTAAATAATTATTTTATTTAACTTTATTTATTTTTAAAATTTTGACCAGAGACAGAGTGAGAAGAGAGGGAAAGTAAGAGAGCAAGCCACCAAACCTGGACTGGAACCGTGGTCAGCCATATGGGAGTCCAGCGCTCTTAATCACCATGCCACCTGCCGGTCCCCACAATTAGTTCTTAATACAGATTTTCCACCAACTTTTTGAAGACTCTCTTTTATGAAGAAGTGAAATTGCTGGGTCATGAAATAATGCATTTTTATTTTGAAGGGACACTGACATTTCTTTCCAAAGTGGATGTATCAAATTACAGACAAGCTGGCTATTCATAAAATATCTGTTTCCCCACATACTGGCTGGTTTGATATAATTAAGTTTATATCAATTTGATTTTTTTATTTCAATAAAACATTCTTCCTTACATTTTCTCTTCCCAGCTTTCTATTGGTTTAGTCGACCTTAGAGAATAATGAATTGGTATTTGGTAATGCTCTCATCTTCCCATACACACACAAAGACATGCACATACACACACACACACACACACACTCATACAATTACCTTCCCTCCCATCATAGCCCTCCGACTGCTGCTCAAATGGGTAGCTCTGTGACAGTACAGTTCATTTCTGAAACAGTGGGTTCCCAAATTACTTATCATTGGTAACATCAGCAGGGCAGGGATGAGAGAAAAGAATAAAAGATGAATTTGAGGGCTGACTCTGTGGCACAGGGCCAGTGCACTGTTTAAGAGAAGCCAGATCTCACATTAGTGATTATGGTTTGAAACCCTAGCCCAGTCATATTTAAACATGTTGAGCAAGCATGCAAGTACTCAGGATCTGGTGGACTGGAGGACTGGAGTAAGAGGATTTCAGTGAAATCAAACTCTGTGGAGGATATTTCTCTCTCTCTCCTTCTCACTTTCATGTGCATGCACACATGTGCTATCTTGAATAAAGGGGAAAAAATGTTCAAATTTCCTAATCAGAGAAACTATAAAAATGGAGCTTTCCCTGTTAGAATTGGACAACTGAAAATATTACTGTAGGGGCCAGCAGGTGGTGTGGTGGTTGGGATGCTGGACTCCCACATGTCCAAGCGCAGTTTGAGCCCCAGACTTGGCAACTTGTTTTCTCACTTTCCCTTTCTCTCTGTCTCTTTCCAGTAAAATTTAAAAAATAAAATAAAATTATATCAATTACTCAATATTTTTTAAAAATGCCATGGCTCTATGAAGCATTAAAAAATAGAAAATATTAGTGTAACAGGTTAGAGTTGGAGTTGTAAAATTAGGAGTTAGAAGCAAAAAGTGGTCAATGAAGCCTTGAGAATGTGTTTCCAGGAAGGAGTAAATGTCGATAGGAAAAAAAGGCAAAGAATGGGGATTGAGTCCTGAAGCTTGTTAGCAGGTGGGAGATGGGGTGAGGTAGAGTCAGCAGAGGTATGGAGAAAGAGCTGCCAGAAAGCTAGGGAGAATACACTGAATGCAGTGTCCCAGAAGCAAAAGGCTGAGTAGCTGCCAAGGAGAGAGCTACATGTTATCCCAGAGATATCAAGGAGAAAAAAGACTTAGAAAAATACCTTTTGACAAGAAGAGGTTGTTGTGGAAAGTGATAATGAATGAAAGCAGCAATACTCAATTTATAAGTGAGTAAAGAGGATAAATGGAAGAGGCAGGCAGAGAACACAAGGATGAGGGCAAGGAAGAGCTAGGAAGATAGCCACAGAATGACAGGTTCTGATAAGTGTGTATTTTTTTAAGTGTTTGAAAATGAAGGGAAAATCCAGTGGATTGGCAAAGACAGAAGTTGCTTTAATAAGAAGGCTTAATTTCAGGAAAAAAAGGGTGTCAGAGAAAAGAAGAAAGCATGTAGTCCAATGTACAAATGAATGAAAATCTACTGATTTTTTGCAAACAAGAAGTTGTGGACAATCTTCCCAAGAGTCCTTAATAGGAATTCAGTGTTGTTGATCTCAATTCAATACTGAAAATAAAATCTAGAGTTATATAGTTTAGGTCCTTTGACTATGTTAATAAGATAATGCACTTAACAAGGGCTGCAAAATAGCACCATCAGCTAACATCAGGGATTAAAGCATTAGAATTTTTGTGTTTTCAGTCTAATTTCTGAAATTCTGGTGCATCAGAGGGTGATAAGGGAAATTTAGTCTTCTGTGAGGCAGCCAATTCATCTGTTTTTTTCCTCTGACGTTGGTTCTGAAAGACTTTACAACAACTCTCAATAACCTGATCTAGCATCTAACAAACCTTGCAGTCAGGATATTCTGCTTTATGTATATTTTAAATTCCTCCTTGGAGCAATTTAATTCTATTCCCTTAGCGAATGTAGGAAATAAGTAACATCTATTGCCAGACTTAAAGCAAGACAGATGAGTTAGATTTTCAAAATTGGTAGCTAAATCTTTTAAACTCTGACCAAAATGAGGAAGAGAACTAGGTTGGGAGTCATTGTCTCTTAATTCCAAGGCATGGTGGACGTAGGGTTTCTCCTCCCTAAGGAAATGGGGACTAAGAGGGTCTTTCTAGGGGACTGAAGAGATGGAAGTGTTGGCATCAGGCTGGGATCAATTCCAGCCCCTGCAGTTTGGGTCATTCTGTCCTCTCTACATTTCTGTGGAAGTTAGAAGGGTTTATTTGACATCTCTGTTCTGATTGTTTGGCAGAATTAAAGTGTGTCTGACTTCCAGTTTGGCAACAAATGCAGCCACAATACCTCTGGCTTTTTCAAAACTGCCAGTGCAGAACCCATCAACAGCTGTACTGATTTGTTGCATGACCATAGGAAAAATGAAGTCAGTATCCTCTTTATAATAACTCTTGCATCTTTAAAGAATCATATCAAATCATCTTTCTTTTTTTTTTTCCTCCAGGCAAAAGAAGTTACTTTCTTCACTGTTTGTCAACTGTACACAATCATCTTTGGTATTTTAAAAAATACATATCAGTTATTTATTTAGGTTCTTGGCAAGAAATTTAGAACATCAATGTGTGAGGATAAATTCCATTCATGAAAGCAAACACAAATCTCAGTAGTCCTGGAGCTGAGGAACAGCTTTCTGATCACCCTTGCCCTGCTCTCTAATCTCATATTTTTCCTCTGTGTCACAAAGATCTCATCTTCCTATGTCTGGGCTTCTGCAGCTTCTTTTTCTTGAAGGAAGTATCACTGAAGTGTTTGGAGATTTTTACACTGCTAATAACAATTTTGTGACGGTAACAATGACAAATTTCTGATGTACTCTTTTCAGTGGAACTCAGTTGAGGACCAGAGGTCCAGTCACAAGTAGCAAGCCACTAATTGCTTCAGGAAAACCACTCTTTTCCTCTGTGACATCCAGTGAGGATGATCAGAATGGTCCCAGGAGTGATGCTAGCTCGCAGTTTTCTCACAGGCTGCCGGAAGGGTTTTTTTGCCATGGCTTAACAGCCATGACAAGCTCATCTTTAGTAGGGTAAAATCTAGGCATTTTGTGCTTCCCAGGTACCAGCATTCTTGTCACCACCAAATGGTTTTGTGACAGTGGCAAGAACCTTCTATTTCTTTTCAGTCCTGGATTTAGTGGCCAATCCTCTCGTGCATGACCTTTCTGGAATACATGGCAGATTGGGACTATCTGCTGATTCCTTGAGCTAGGACTGGGTTCTAGCTGCAACGGAGCTTTCCGTTCATGGGCTTTTTAGTCTTTTAACTCTGCCACTGGCATCAGCCTTCTTGGCTTCAGGTTTCTTTTTCTTAGTGGTCAATTTCTCAGCTTTTTCACCCACCATCTTGTAAAATGCAAAAGAGTCATTTTTGTTATTTCAAACTACTTGAAACTAATCTCTATAATAAGGTCTCTAACAATAACCTGATTGAAATAAAAGTAATGTTATTGTACCTTCATATAACATCGAACTAATACAGGAGACTTTAAATATAACTTTTAAAATGAAGTGATTACTCTGATAATCTATGTCAATTTTGTGGTCTAAATGATAGATATAAGCTAATTCTTACATTTTATGACACTAATAAGAAAAAAGATATAATAATATGCTTTTATGTTGGGAATAAAAAGAAATGTAGAATAGATATGACAGAAATACATTATAGTAATTTCAAAAGAAATGTTTGTTTATCATTGCTTGACTATTGTTTTGTGTGAATTTATAGCAGCTGATAACTCTTGCTTTTTATAAATATTACCCTTTTTGTTACTCTATAGTAATAATTACTATGAAAATTTCTTATATAAGCAGACTGGGAAGTACCAGACATCTAAAGGAAGTGTCTGAGTCTAGCACAGTCAAGTTATACATATCTTGGAATCACAAAATAATATCAAATGATTGATAAATAATTCTTTGTTACAAAGCTAGCTAACAACTATTACAATGTAAAAAAGTATTTTAGTTTAGTTTTTTTAGAATAAACTCAGATCATTGTCAACAAAACTTTTTTGTGCCTGGTGTTTTTAGGGCACTAGGCTATGCAATAGGAAGTCCGAGAAATTAGATGACACATTTTCCTCCTTCAGAGTCATACAAACGTATCAGTCTAAGAGAATAATACTACATGTCATAATTCATACCTTACTGTGAGACATTTAGGGAAGGGAAAGAAGAGTCTAGACAGGATGGGTACAAGGAGAACTGACCCTTGATGAGAACTAAATGTCCCAAATGCAGTGTCTAAAGAGACAGGACAAAATTGGGTGATTCATATTAGCACAAAATATCCAAGAAAATATAATTTAGTTAGCAGAGATTTTTTTCTTCCTTTGCTTTGAAAAATGTGTTGATAAAAAGATACAAAATTTCAGTTAGACAGGAGGAATAAGTTCAAGAGATCTATTGTATGACATGGTGACTATAGTTAATAATAATTGTGCTCTTCAGAATTAGTAAGGAAGTAGATTTTGAGAGTTCTCATTCCTCTCATCCAAGTGAGGGAATATATATATTATCTCAAGTTAGCCATTCTACAATGTATATATATTTCAAAAAAGCATATTTTATGCAACAAATATTTATGATTTTTATTTCAAAATATAGAAAAATAAATTAGAAGAAATAAAAAAAGCATTATTGAAATCTAAAATTGAGGCAAATTCTACAAAAACCTCACTAATAAATATTCTTTAAAAAAGTCATGGTCATGAAAACGAGGCAAGATTGAGGAACTGTCAAAGATTGGGGGAAACTAAAGGACTTGATGACAAAATTTGATATGGTATCCCTAACTGGATTCCAGATTAGAAAAAGTATATTTGTGGATAATCTGTAAAATCTGGAGCCTGTGCTTTGATTAATGGTACTGTACTAATTTTAGTTTCTTCGTTTTGACAGATGTGTTGTGGTTATGTAAGAGATTAACTTTGGGGAAAGCTGGGAAAAGGATTTATGGGAATTTTCCACACTAGTTTTGCAACTTTTCTATAAATCTAGAATTATTTCAAAATAAAAACTTTATTAACATAAACCATGAGTCATGTACTTCCTATGTACTAGTTGCTGGGGATACAAAAGCAGATAAGACAAATCCCTGCCTAAGAGAAATTTATAGTAACAAAAGTAGAAACAGAGCCTGGTCATGCCATGACTGGAACACAGGCCCCTTCTCCCAGTGGGAGCCCACCAGTCTGTGCTCCCATAGTCCCTGCCTTGCTCTGGGCCTGGCTCCCTCATCATTGGAGCACATAGCCCTCTCTGCCTGTAGGAGTCTTTCAGGCTTTGTCAACTGTCCCCAGTAGCCCAGCCCAGATGACAGTTCCTACACAATGGCCCTGGTCTTCTGTGGGAAGTTTCCAGACTTGCAAGCCTCTGCTACTGAGAAGTGCTGAGTCTAGTTTGAGTGCATGAGCTCCTCCCCACATAGAAGTCCTCTAGATTCAGCTGCCCTTCACCCAATCAGCAGTTATCCCAGCATTCATTGAAGTCACAGTGCACAGGTCCCTATCCCCTTCAAGGGCCCTCCAGGCAGTGCAAGCTGGCACTCTTGATTCTGTTGTCCTGAGTAACTACTGCCTCTCATTTGCTGGGGCCAACAAGCTCTATAGAGAATGCAGGCCAGCAACTCTGACCCCTACCTGGTTATAGCTAAGCAGCTCACTGGGGGACTCCTATCCTCAACTTAACTGCACCACTAATATAACAAGCACTTGAAATCTAGAATACGGAGTTACAAATACCACTGATAGTGAATTCAACATAGGAAATCCCACAGAGACTACACTATTATGCCCATTCAAAATCAAAATAACCCATCTAATCAATGCTAAAAGACACATGCTTTAAAAAAAATTTCTACTGAAAAAGTTACCTCAAAAAATCAGAAAAGGTGACTACCCCACCAGATGTAGAGATATCAATGTAAGGATGCAAAAACATAAAAAGAAAGAAAACTTCACATCTCCAAAGGCACATAATTCTCCAGTAGTAAATCCCTCCCCCATCCTCGCCAAAAGAAATGATAGAAATGCCTGAAAGGGAATTCAAAATAAAGATTCTAAAAATACTCAGTAAGATACGGAACATTGACAGTTCAATGAAATCAGGAAAACAATACATAACAGAATGAAAAATTAAACAGAGAGATAAAAATAATTAAGATAAGCCAAACAGAAATTCTCAAGCTGAAACAATAAATGAATTTAAAAAATACAAAAGGGAGCTTCAAAAACAGATTAGAAAAAAAAAAAGAAGGATTCTGAGACTTGGGAGATAAATCTTTTGAAATAAACTCACCATGGAAAAAAAATAGAAAAAAAAAGAATAAAGATAGCCTACGGAGTTTGTGGGATATCATAACACAAACCAATAGTCACATTATGGAATGCTAAAAGGAGAAGAAACAAAGATAGGAACAGGAACAGAAAACTTATTTACTAAGTAATAGCTAAAAATTCTCAAGTTTTGGAAGAGATATGGTCATTTAGAGAGAAGAAGCTCAAAGGTCTCCAAACAAACTCAAGTCAAAAATATCCTCACTGCGCCCACAGGTGGAGTAGTGGTTAAGGGTGCTGGATTCTCACATGGGCAACCGTGGTTCAAGTCCCAGACTTGGCGGCTTGCTTTCTCACTTTCTCACTCTCTCTCGCACTCTATCTCTGGTCAAATAAATAAATAAATAAATAAAGTTAAATAAAATAATTAATTAAAAAATTCTCACCAAGGCATTGTAATTAAAATGTATAAACTCAAAGATAGAAAATTTTGAAAGCAGTAAAAGTGTCGAGTTGCATATACTAGAATTTTCATGAGTGAACTTCTCAGTGGAAACAATACAGGCCCAGAGAAATGGAAAGATATACTTAAAATACTAAAAGGAAAAAAGTACCAGGCACGATTATTATAGTCTACAATCTTATCCTTCAGAATAGAAGGAGAAATAAAGTTTTTTATTGTTGTTGTTTTTTTTTGTTGTTGTTGTTTTCCCAAACAAGCCCAAACCAAGGGACTTCACCATCGCTAAACCAGTTTTATAAGAAGTCCTTATGGAGCCCTACATTTGGAAGTCAAATATTGGTAACCATCATAAAAGAAAAAAGAAAAGAAAAAGAAAAAGAGAAGAAAAAAGAAAAGAAAAGAAAAGAAGAGAAGAGAAGAGAAAAGAAAAGAAAAATCAAATGCACTGGTAGACTAGATGAGAAACAGAAAGGAATAAGACCTTTTTACTACACACACACACAATCACCACAAACCACAATTATAGAAAATGAAAGAGAAAGGGTGCTGAGGCTGAGAGAGCCACCATTTTGGATGCTGAACCGTGATCCCGAAGTCTGTGTCTGCGGTTTTCAGGCCTGGATTCGGCCAGGAGAAAAAACACAGCATGCTGGGCTCTGGATTTAAAGCTGAACGTTTACGAGTCAATTTGAGATTAGTCATAAATCGTCTTAAACTATTAGAGAAAAAAAAACGGAACTGGCGCAGAAGGCAAGGAAGGAGATTGCTGACTATCTGGCTACTGGGAAGGATGAGGGCGCTCACATCCGTGTGGAGCACATCATCTGGGAAGACTACCTCGTGGAGGCCATGGAGATCCTGGAGCTGTACTGTGACCTGCTACTGGCTCGGTTTGGTCTCATCCAGTCTATGAAGGAGCTAGATTCTGGTCTGGCTGAATCTGTGTCTACACTAATCTGGGCTGCCCCTGGACTCCAGTCAGAAGTGGCTGAGTTGAAAATAGTTGCAGATCAGCTCTGTGCGAAGTATAGCAAGGAATATGGCAAGTTGTGTAAGACCAACCAGATCGGAACTGTGAATGACAGGTTAATGCACAAACTGAGTGTGGAAGCCCCACCCAAAATCCTGGTGGAGAGATACCTGATCGAAATTGCTAAGAATTATAATGTACCCTATGAGCCTGACTCGGTGGTCATGGCAGAAGCTCCTCCTGGTGTAGAGACAGATCTTATTGATGTTGGATTCACAGATGATGTGAAGAAAGGTGGCCCTGGACAAGGAGGAGGTGGGGGTTCACAGCACCAGTGGGTGGACCTGATGGAACAGTGCCCATGCCCATGCTCATGCCTATGCCCATGCCATCTTCAAATACTCCTTTCTCATATCCATTGCCAAGGGGACCATCGGATTTCAATCGATTGCCAGTGGGGACTTATCAGGCCTTTCCCAATATTCATCCACCTCAGATACCAGCAACTCCCCCATCATATGAATCTGTTGATGACATAAATGCTGATAAGAATGTCTCTTCTGCACAGATTGTTGGTCCTGGACCCAAGCCAGAAGCCTCTGCAAAGCCCCCTTCCAGACCTGTGGATAACTATGACAATTTCATACTGCCAGAGTTGCCATCTGTGCCAGACACACTACCTGCCACATCTGCTGGTGCCAGTACCTCAGCATCTGAAGACATTGACTTTGATGATCTTTTCTGGAGATTTGAAGAGCTGAAGAAGAAAACATAGGCCTCTTAACGAAGGCAGTTTCCAAATTCTGGGATTTGGGACTGAGCAGTTTCTCCTTGTAACAAAGAATCTCCATGAAATTCCGTTTCATCTATTAACCATCACTGAGCACACACTTCCTCTAGCTTTCCTTCTGCTCTGTCAGATTCCTCTGCTTCCCAGTTCTCTATTGGCTCTAAGAGGCTAACAGCTGGAGACTTTGAGACCAGAGCAGCTGATCCCTGGCTACTGTGCTTGTCTAGTTCCCGTCAGTGAGCCCAGCTTCCCTCCTGGCCTGTCCCACAGTCCCTCCACAGCAGGGTGAGGAGATGAAAGTGTTGTGGGAGAATAGCCAGAGGTGGCCAGACAGTGGAGGAGAGCACTTCATGAGTGTCTCAGCCTTGCGTTGATGTTCCAGACATAGAAACATACCCCTCCAGGTTGGGGTTATGGTGAGTGAGAATCAAGGCCAACTTGTGTTGTTTTCTCACTATTATGAATGGGAGAGAGAAAATGACTCAGGAAGCCATTGTAACGGTTCCTGGAAGCTGGGCCCTCTCATTGGCATATACACTTCTCCTTGCTGCGGGACACTGTTGTACCTGGATCCAGTTGCAAAGTTTATTTGGAAAGTTGAAGGCCCCCTCTTAGTTCTACTGGATTCTCAGGGAGCCCTCTGTGGCCTTTTCTTCATTTTGAGTGCAGTGTTTCCCTTTTACCAGAGAGCAACACTAGAAATTCCTGTTCTCCCCATAGCATGTTCTGTTGGATTGCACTACTGGCAGAGGAAGGACAGGCCATGTTGCTGGGCAGAAGTTGCCATTCAAGCCTGGGGTAGGCTTCCAGCTGCCTTAATAGAAGTACTCAAGTCTCTTGGGTAATGAGTTGGAAAGCCTACAGGAGAAGAGGGTTGCTTGTTTTCATTTGAAAACTTCATGATTAAGGGAAGATTAAAAAATTGATTGCAGGGACCAGCAGTTAGCGTAATGGCTATGTCGCTGGACTCCCACGTAGTCGACCGCGGTTCGAGTCCCGGACCCGGCGGCTTAAACTCACGCCGGGCGCGTGTGCGTGCGTGCCCAAGATCCTGAGAGGAGAATGGAGGAGAAGGGATTGCGGCGTGGCCATCCCCCCTGGGGGGGTGATTTCCTGCTTTCTATCTCTCTGTCTCTCTCTGTCTGTCTGGCGAGCGCACGCGCCCTATAGCAAAAACCTCTCAAAAAAAAAAAAGAAAAAAAAAAATTGATTGCAGATACAAAAAAAAAAAGAAAAAAGAAAATGAAAGAGAAAGAAAAGAATGAATACACAAAACAACCAGAAAGGATCTAGCAAAATGAGAAAACAAATTCTAATCTATCAACAAAACCCCTAAATATAGACAGAGTAAACTGCCCATTTAAAAGGTATAGACTAGTTGAATGGAAAAAAAAAACAAAAAAACAAAACAAAACAAAACAAAAACAAACAAAAAACAAACACCTAACTATATGGCTGCCTAGAAGAAACTCGCTTCACCTGTAAAAATACACATAGATCAAAAGTGAAGAGATTGAGAGAAGCTATTCCACACAACTGGAAGCCCAAAGCAATCAAAGATAGCTATACTAGCTATCAATATTTGAGAAAATAGACTTCAATTAAAAAATTATAAAAGGAGATAAAGAAAGCCATTACAGAAGGTCATTATATAATGATAAAAAAAAAATCAACCCAGTAAGAAGACATAGGAAGTGTGAATATATATATACCCAACATAGGCACACCTTAATGTAAAAAACAATTATTACTATAGCTGAATAGAGAGATAAACTACAATATAATTATAGTTGGAGACTTTAACATCTCACTGTCGACATTGAACAGATCATTTAGACAGAACATCAACAAGGAAGCATCATACTTGAACTGTTATAGATCAACTGAGCCTAACTGACATCTGCAAAGAGTTTCATCTAACAACTACAGAATACACATTCTTATTAACAGTACAAGTATCATTCTCTAGGACAGACCACACATTAGGCCACAAAAGAAATCTCAAGAAAATTTTAAAAATCAAAATTTTATATAGTATCTCTGGTGAACAAAATGGAATAAAACCAGAAATCACTAACAAGAAGAATAATAGAAACCATGCAAATACATGGAAACTAAATAATACATTTCTGAAAGACCACAGAGTTAATGACGAAATCAAGATAGAAATTTTAAAAATTCTAGAAACAAAAAACAATGAAAACACAACATACCAAAACTTATGGGATACAGTAAAAATAGTTCTAAGTAGTTTATAGTAATAAGTGCCTTCACCAAAAATAAAAAAGAAAGAGGAAGATTTCAAATGAACAACCTAATAATCTACCTCAAGCGACTAAAAAACCAAAAACAAATAAATCCTCAAATTATTAGAAGAAAGGAAACAATAAAAATCTGAGATAAATAAATTTGAGGCAAAAAAAATCCCTCTTAAGATTGATTAAGCAAAAAATCTTTTTTTTTTTTTTTTTTTTTTTGAGAGGTTTTTGCTATAGGGCACGTGCACTCGCCAGACGGACAGAGAGAGACATAGAGACACAAAGCGAGAAATCATCCCCCAGAGGGGATGGTCACGCCGCAATCCATTCTCCTCTCGGGATCTTGGGCATGGACACACATGCGCCTGGCGTGAGTTTTAAGCCACCGGGTCCGGGACGTGAACCGCGGTCGACTATGTGAGAGTCCAGCAACATAGCCATTACGCTAACTGCTGGTTCCCAAAAATCATTTTTTTTTTAAAAAAAAAGGTAAGTAAAACTGACAAACCATTAGGCAGACCAAGAAAAAAGTGAGACGCTCTAAATAAATAAATCAGAAACAAAAGGGAGACATTACAACTGATACCACAAAAATATAAAAGGTATTGCTGTGAACAACTATATGCCAACAAACTGAAAAAAAAAAAAGAAAAAAGAAAAAAACAAACCTAAGTGAAATGGATAAATTCCTAGACACATACAATATATCAACATTGAACCAGGAAGAAATAGAAAACCTGACTATATCAATAAAAACAACTGAGATTGACTCAGTAATAAAGTCTCCCAACAAAGAAAAACCCAGAGTTTCACTGCTGATTATTCTTTTCTTCTTTCTTCCTTCCTTCTTCCCTCCTTCCTTCCTTCCTTCCTTCCTTCCTTCCTTCCTTCCTTCCTTCCTTCCTTCCTTTCTCTCTCTTCCTTCCTTCCTTCCTTCCTTCCTTCCTTCCTTCCTTCCTTCCTTCCTTCCTTCTTTCCCTTTCTTTCTTTCTTTCTTTCTTTCTTTCTTTCTTTCTTTCTTTCTTTCTTTCTTTCTTTCTTTCCCTCCTTCTTTCTTTTTTAAAATTTGCTATAATGTATATTCCCTTACCAGAAACAGAGAGAAAGAGAGGGAAAGTGAGAAAGCAAGCTGCCAGGTCTGGGGCTTAAACTGTGGTCTGCCGTGTGTGAGACCAGTGCCACCTGCTGGCCCCCTCACTGCTGATTCTACAAAACTTTTAAAGAAGAGTTAATACCAATTCTTGAACCATTTGAAAACATGAAGTAGAATCCTCTCCTGCAAACTCATTGTATGAGTTCAGTATTACCCAGAAACTAAAATCAGACAAACACGCAACAAAAACAAATTATAGACTACATACCTAGTAAATATAGATGCGAAAGTCCTCAACAAAATACTAGCAAATCCAACAGCACATCAAAAAAATTACACGTCATGGGAACCAGCAGTTAGCGTAATGGCTATGTCGCTGGACTCCCACGTAGTCGACCGCGGTTCGCGTCTCGGACCCGGTGGCTTACAACTCACGCCGGGCGCGTGTGCGTGCGTGCCCAAGATCCCGAGAGGAGAATGGAGGAGAAGGGATTGCGGCGTGACCATCCCCCCCTGGGGGGTGATTTCTCGCTTTCTGTCTCTATGTCTCTCTCTGTCTGTCTGGCGAGCGCACGCGCCCTATAGCAAAAAACCTCTCAAAAAAAAAAAAAAAAAAAATTACACGTCATGACCAAAGAGATTTTATTCCAGAGATGAAAGGATGACTCAACATACATAAATCCATAAATGTGATCTACCATATCAACAATGTGAAGGATAAAAACCATAAGATCATTGCAGTAGACACAGAAAAAGCATTTGACAAACTCCATTACCCATTTATGATTAAAAACAGTCAACAAGTTAGGCATTTTCTTTGTTTTTGCTAACGGAAACACCTGAAACTGAGAGATTAAAAAAAAAAAAAAGGAAAGACTTATTTGACTTATAATTCTGGTTGTTGGAAAGTCCAAAGGTATGTGGCTGGCATCAGGCTGCCTTCAACATGGCTGACAGAAACAGAGAGGATGACAGGTATGTGCAAATAGCGGGCAATCTGGGGGGCAATCATCCTCCTTTTTGTTTATTTATTTGCTATAGGGAATGTGCACGTACTGGAGAAAGACAGAAAGAGAAAACCCGCCCCGTCCCAGTGGAGCTGGCCATGCCATAATCCCCTTACCTGCACTCCTCTCTCAGGATTCTGGGCATGTATACATAATGTGCCTGGCATATTTTTCAAGCTGCTGGGTCTGGGGCTTAAACTGCTCAGCTGCATTAACCACCAGAGCAGCTGGCTCCCATTTTCTGTTTATAACAGTCTGTTCTAGCAAAACCTAACTTCTTCTCAGTAGAGCTAAAACTCAGTTGAAAAAAAAAATCTAATTTAAAAATAATTACATTATCTGAATATACCCTGAATATACTCAGCAAGTTGCTGCTAGGGCTAGGATTTGAACTGTGGTAGATCATGTGGGATCCAGCTCCCTCTGAACTGCACTTAATCTCTGTGCTATGGGGCCAGAACATTATAATCTTACATATAGAAAATACTAAAGAATCTACAAAAACTCCTAAGATGGATTAACAAATATAATAAAGTTGTAGGATACAAAAACAACATACAAAAACTGGTAGCATTATAATGCACTGATAATGAAATACCTGAAAAGAAATTTAAAAAGTAACCCTGTTTACAATAGGGACAAAGAAAACAAGATACGAAGGAATAAATTTAATTGAGAAAGTAAAAGATCTCTGCAATAAATACTTTAAACCATGATGAAAGGTATTGAAGAAGACACAAAAAATTGAAAAGACATTCTATGTTTGTAGATTTGAAGATTCAATATTGTTAAAATGTCTACACTACTGAAAGTGGCCTACAGAATCAGTGCAATATCAATGACATTTTTTAGAGACATTAAAAAATAATAAAATTTGTATGAAAGCACAAAAGACTGAATAGCCAAAGCAATCCAGAACAAAAAGAACAGAGCTTAAGGCATATATTACTGGATTTCAAAATATACTATAAGGCTATTGCAACAAAAACATTGTGGTCATGGTGCTGGCAAAGAAAGAGACACAGACCATGAAACACAACAGAAAATCCAGAAATAACCCACACATACACAGTAAGCTGGTTTCTGACAAAGGTACCAAACCATCCACTGGAATAAAGATAGTTTGCTCAATAAATGATGCTGGGAAAATAGTCATCCATGTGCAGAAAAATGAAATTAGAGCTTATCTCTTACCATATATAAAAATCAACTATAAATGGATTAAAGACTTAAACATAAAACCCTTACTAGGGAAAACACTTCAAGACATTGATGTGGGCAAATAGTAATGTCTTAAATAAAACCTCAAAAGCACAGGCAACAAAAGCAAAACTATGCAAATGAGATTATATCAAAGTAAAAAGCCTCTGCATAGCAAAGGCAACAATTAACAGAGTAGGGATAACCCACATAAAGAGAAAATATTTGCATACTATCCATCTGATAAGGCATTAATAAACAGGATATACAGGGACTCAAATAACTCAGCAGCAAAAATAGAACAACAACAAAATCTAATTTGAAAATGGGTAAATTATCTGAATATATGGTTCTTCTCTTTTTTTCAGAGAGAGATTTTTGCTATAGGGTGCATGTGCTCACCAGAGAGACAGAGAAACTCAGAGAGACAGAAGGTGAGAAATCACCCTCTAGGGGGATGGCCACACAAGCAATCCCCTCTCCTCTATTCTCCTCTCAGGATCCTGGGCACCCACACACATGCTCCTGACCTGAGTTTTAAGCTGCCAACTGAAACTGGGGTCGACCATGTGGGAGTCCAGTGACATAAGCATTACACCATCTGCTGGTCCCATATATATGGCTCTTAAAAGAAAATAAACAAATGGCCAAAAAATGAGAAAATGCTCATTATCACTAATCATTAGGGAAATACAAATCAAAATCAAAATGAGTTAGCACCTTAACCTATTATCAAAAAGACCAAAAAAAAAAAAAAAAATGCTGACAAGTATGTAGACAAAGACTCTCTTTTACACTGCTGGTGGGAATGTAAATTAGCACAACCATTTTGGAACCAGTATGAAGGCTCCTTAAAAATAGAACTTCTATAGGACCCAGCACTTTCACTGTTGGCCTATATTTAAAGAAAAGGAAGTCTGTGTGTTTCAAAAATAGCTGCACCCCAATGTTTATTACAGCTCTACTCACAAAAATGAATACAAGACTTAACCTCTACATTCATCAATAGAAAAATGGATAAGAAAAATATGTATAAATGTAAATATATAATATGTAAATAATGGGTTGTCAGAAAAGTCATGGCATATTTTTCCTATGTCTTCCTATGCAAAAATGCATCATGACTTTTCCGATGACCCAATGTAGTCATACACACATATATACATAATGGAGTATTTTTCCACTATTAAGAAGAATAAACTCCTATTATTTAAGGTTAAATGAATGAGCCCAGAGGACATTATGTTAAGTGAAATAAGCCAGGCACAGAAAAAGATATGCCACATGTTTTCTCTCATATGTAGAAATTGAAAAAAAAATGACCTCATTGAAGAAGAGATATGAAAAACTACGACTAGAGGTAGGGAAGGATTGGAGTGATGGGTAGAGAAATGTTGATTAACAGAAACAAAATTATAAATAGAGAAGAGAAATAACATCTAGTGTTATAAAATACAGTGAGATTTTATAATTAACAACTTACAGTATAATTCATAATTGCTAAAAAAGAGGATTTTGAATGTTCCTGGTACAAAGCAATGACAAATGGTTGACATGAAGGGTATACTAATTACCTTGATTTATTCATTATACATAGTATTCCCATACTGAAAAATCACATTGTACCCCCTACAGATATGTACACTTATTATTAAAAAAAGGAGTCTAAATGGCAAGCAATATATTAATATGTAGGATGGCAGAATCATCTGTGGGAGAAGTCTGTTGGGAATTGAGTCTTCTAGCAGACAGGAGAATAGGAAAGCAGGCTTAAAAGAGCTCAATAAGGTTTTGAGGTTATGGAGATAGGAGAGCTGAAGGAAAATTTCAAATAGAAGCTCAGTGATATGGACCATGCCCATTTCTTGGGAACAGAGAAAGGTTGCAAACCAATGACCTCCTAGTATACAAACTCATCCATACTAGGCTTTCAGCTTTTGGTAGAGGACTAGTTTTTGATCTAGAGATTTCTTTTGTACCTCTTGCCTTAGTGAGGCAGCTGAAAGCCTTAGCAGGTTTGTGGCACACAGGATGACTTAATTGACTGTGGGTAGGGAAGGGAAGGAGATGCAGTTTGTTACTGAACAAGTAGTGGGCTGGAATGCTACTAAAATTTGGAAGAGGGAGCCATCACATTGCTGAAATTGTAGACAGTTTTCAGGGAGAGTTGAGATTTAGTGTGGGTCTTAAAGAAAAGAGGTGGAACTTAGAGAAGGAGAAAAGAACAAGGAAAGCATGCAAGGCAGGGGAATAAGTATGAACAAAAGCACAAGAGTATGGTTGAAATGCACACAGTATGTACAGAGAATGGTAAATACATAGGTTTGGCTGGATCAGACAGTGTATAAAAACAAATAATAATTTAAAAGATTGGAACAGGTTGGAGCCAGATTATAATAGACCTTGAAATGCCAGGCTAAGTATTTTGGTCTTCATCCTATAAACAATAGAGAAATCTGATTTTATTATTTTATTTTGGAAGTGAAAGACTAACAGTATTTTGAGAAAAGTAATCTGGTACTACTGTATAGAATGGATAAGTTATAAATTAGACTGAAAGGGGCCAGCAGTTGGTATAGTGGCTATGTCACTGGACTCCCATGTAGTCAACCACGATTCGAGTCCCAGATCTGGTGGCTTAAACTCAGGCTGGGCGCGTGCGCATGCCCAAGATCCCCAAGAGGAGAATGGAGGAGAAGAAATTGTGGCGTGGCCATCCCCACTGGTGATTTCTCGCTTTCTGTCTGTCTGTCTCTGTCTTTCTGGCAAATGCACGTGCCGTGTAGCAAAGACCTCTCCAAAAATAAATAAATAAAGATAAAAAATTTTACAAAAATAGGGACCAGCAGTTAGCGTAATGGCTATGTCGCTGGACTCCACGTAGTCGACCGCGGTTCGAGTCCCGGACCCGGCGGCTTTAACTCACGCCGGGCGCGTGTGCGTGCGTGCCCAAGATCCCGAGAGGAGAGTGGAGGAGAAGGGATTGCGGCGTGGCCATCCCCCCTGGGGGGTGATTTCCTGCTTTCTATCTCTCTGTCTCTCTCTGTCTGTCTGGCGAGCGCACGCGCCCTATAGCAAAAACCTCTCCAAAAAAAAAAAAAAAAAAATTTTACAAAAATAGACTGAGAAATATTATTACCCTAAGATAATAGAAGCCAGAATTAAAAACCATTAGTGAAAAAGGAAAAGGGGAGTTGTGCAGTTTGAGATCACATGAGAGGCCCAGGTCCGATTCCTAGTCTGATCTAAAGGCTGGACATGGTGGTGTGCACCTACAATTTTAACAATTCAAAGTGGCTGAGACAGAAAGATCATGAAGGTGACCTGAGAGCATGACAGCAAGACTGCCTACAAAAGAGTCAAAAAAAAAAAAAAAAAAAAAAAAAAAAAAAAAGACTATAAACTATAAGGACTGGAGGAAACTGGGTGCAGGTACACAGAACCTCCCTGTAATAATGTTTTCAACTTCTTATAAATCTATAACTACTTAAAAATAAAAAGCTAAAATAATGCTATTAGTAGACACATCTAAGTATAAATCACAGAAAGTTAGAAGTTGAAGGATCAGAAAAGACATTCCATGCAATCCTAACCAAAATAAAGTTAATAGATACATTAGTGTCAGACAGAGTAGACTTTAAAATAGAAGGCATTCATGAAAGATACTGAGATTTTTAACATATTGTAAATATGTCAAAATAATTAATACATGAAACTCTGGGCTGGCAGGTGGCGTGGTGTTTAGTTAAAGCACTAGACTTCCACATGGTTGACCATGGATCAAGTTCCGAACCTGGTGGCTTGCCTTCTCACTTTTGTGTCTCTGTCTCTCTCTCTCTGGTCAAATTAAATAATAATAAAGAAAAATAATCCTTTTAAAAATAGATGAAAGTCTTAAAAATTAAGTAAGATCGTAAGCCAGAATGGAATAATAAATTGACAAGTGTCCAGGATCTATAGTTATAGAATATAGTCCCTTTTCCTTTTCTTTTTGTTACTGTTTTCCAGGACTTCCAATAATCCATGAAACAGTGGTGGTGAGAGGGCTCAGCCTTGTCTTATTTCTAGTCAAATAGAGAATGTATCCAAAGTTTGCTTACTATATAATACTTTGCTGTCAATTTGCTAAGCTATGCAAGGTCTCTGAATTCCTAAGGTCAACATGCATTTTTTTTTTTTTCTCTTTTTTTGGAGAGGTTTTTGCTATAGGGCGCGTGCGCTTGCCAGACAGACAGAGAGAGACAGAGAGATAGAAAGCAGGAAATCACCCCCCAGGGGGATGGCCACGCCACAATCCCTTCTCCTCCATTCTCCTCTCGGGATCTTGGGCACGCACGCACACGCGCCTGGCGTGAGTTTAAGCCGCCGGGTCCGGGACTCAAACCGCGGTCGACTACGTGGGAGTCCAGCGACATAGCCATTACGCTAACTGCTGGTCCCAACATGCATTTTAATACTACTTTATCAAAAACTTTTCTGTACCATGTTCAATAATAATTTAATTTTCTATTTTAATATATTAATATGATGAATAATATTGATTTTTCTGACGTTAACCATTTTTAACATCCTTGGGATAAACTTTTAAAAATGTAATGTGAAATGTACTATTAAATTTAATCATTTTTTGAAAAATACTTTTTACACTCGCATTTATCTTCCTCTGTTACATGGTTATGGAATCCATGATTACACTATCCTCAGAAAAAAGCTGAGCAACTTTGTACAATTCATCTGTTAAACATTCTTGGTCTGTACCTTTTTGGAAGAGGGCTTTGATTATCATTTCAATTTCTTTAACATTCATTTACTTAGATTTTATTTTCTTATTTTTATCAAAGTTAGCCATTTGTATTCTTCCAAATGTATCCATTTAACCGAGGTTCAACTGAGCAAATGATCAGCTAGTAATATTCTGAGGGGTTGCAGCACTCTAGGGTACCTTCTTGATTGAATTTCATCAGTCTATAATAATTACTGTAAAGTATACCCCAATAGACAAGTTCATTTTTCTTTTTTTTTAAATTTTTATAAGTGAAGTTTTTGAGCTGTACATACACAGGGCTAACAATGTTAGATAATCCAGATTCTTATGCTCTCATGATACATAAAAGTTTCTCAATTATTGAATAATCTATTTCACATTATGAAAGCAAATCTTTCTGTAAGACTCACTGATATATATTATAGTGATGCAAATATTAAGTAGGGCATAAAAATAAAATTTATCAAAGATAAATTTTTATGTATTCATTTTTAGTCCTTTTTAGCCTCTCTTCCTTAGCAAAAAAATGACAAAGCACATAAATCTGGCATGCATTCCCAGAACTCCCCAACTATACAGGTGGCAGTGCAACCATTTCTCCATCCAATTCAAACTCTTTTCCCCAGACGTTTTGGCCTTAGTGTGCAGGAGCTTGCCAGAGAAGGAGAGAGACAGAGACAGTGAAAAGGAAAGTGAGAAATCACTCCCCTAGGGGGCATGGCCACACTGCAATCGCAAGCTCCCCCCCCCCCCCCCCCATTCTTCTCCTTGGATCTCGTACCCAAGCACACCTTTTGGTGTCATACTCAAACCACCGGGTCTGGGACCCGTGTGTGAGTCCAGCCATCTAACCGTTACTCCATCTGCTGGCCCAACACGTTTTCATTTGCTATATTCTCACAAGAAATGTCAAAGCTTGCCCCACAGCAAAAGACAGTATTTCAGCATTTTATTACTTGTGCTAGAAAAGTACAATTAAAGAAGCATGTGGTATATCAGAAAACAAATTGTGAAGTGCCTAGTTTCTGCCTGAAAGTGAAAAGAAAGATTTATTAATAGAGGCAGAAAAGGGCTCCCAGGATTATAGGAAAGTCTAGATTTAGAATGAGCTACAGGAAACCTGGAAGTCACCCTGAGGTCGAGTTCTATTTTTTTTTTTTTTTTCTTTTATCAGCACCATACACAAATGCCCAGTAAAAAGTGTTACTTTAAATTAATGAATAACTTGGAGGACTCCCTCAGGAGACTGAGGCACCTCTGCTTGGATGCAGAAAGAGCATTATGCAGCGTTCTTGATGAACGGCCGCCTAATTTTCCAAAGAGGCAAAAATCCTGACAGAGAAGGAGCTTGAGGGTCATAACCAAAAATGTTTACCCACCAAGGATTTTCAAGACTTGAGCTTTGACTACAGTCCGCGAACCATGAGCTCTGTTGGTTTGAAATCTCTTACGCGCCCAGGAAAAGAAGAAACGAGGGCACAGGTTTCCGTTAGGCCCTCAACGGCCTGCGCACGCTGAGCCTTACCCGCTCAGCCCGAGGCCGGGCGGTCGCGCACGCAGGTGGCGGGCAGGAAGCCTGAGGAGAGCGGAGCAGCGCGCAGGCCGCGCCCCCCGGCCGCGCCCCGCCAAGCGCCACGCACGCTCCGGCTGCCGTCGAGGCCCACGCGCCCGCCCAGGCCCTCCGGCGCGTTGGCGGCCAGAGCGGATCCCGCAGCCAAGGCTCAGCGAGCCGCGCGGCCGCCGCCCATTCCTGGGAAATGGAAGCCGCCAAGGAGGCTCTCGCAGTGGCACCGCTTCAGCCCTTAGAACTGGGCACACGGCCACCTCCGATCATCGCGGGGGACAGGTCAAGCGACATTGGCCCCTGCGACTTGACCATCCTTCATTTCAACGATGTGTACGACGTGGACCCGAGGCCCGAGGAGCCCGTGGGAGGCGCGGCTAGGTGTGGGCCGCCATCTTCCCCGCCACATCTTGGAGGAGAAATGGGGGTTGGAGGCTTGGGAAACCTGGCGGAGAAGACTTGGAAGCTGTGAGGGCCGCTCCCACAGACATTTATGGACCACTGCCGTTGGTCCTTGGTAGTAAACCGGGTGGTATTGGAGGCCAGTCGTTAGTGACAGGACTTGGTAAGGGGGAAACCCAGAACTAGCGTTTTTAAGTGTCAAGATGGGAGTGAAAACGTTTCATTCAAACTGTGAGCTATGGGAAATGCCATTAACGTGTTTAATCCATTCTGGGTTCTAAATCAGCTTTCCCTTTAACCTCTTTCTCTGATCTTAGGCAAGGACTTAAACTTTTTGAACCCGAGTCATCATTTTTTAAAAAGATGTGTTTTACTCTTCAGGATTAAGTGAGATAATTTAGGCAAAGCATCTGTCACCTATCTAGCCTGTGCTCAGGAGTTAAAAAGTACGAGTTTACTTTTTTTTTTTTTTTCTTTTCTGTATTATGCAGTTGTCAGTGCTCAGATCTCTATAACTGTTGATGCTGGGAACCTATTTTTTTTTTTTAGCACATCTTTTCTTCCTGCTTTGCCAGTTTTATCACAAAATTAGTAGCCTTGGAGTGATTAAGAAAGGTATTTTAAAATTTAAAGAATGGTTCGGATGAGGATAAGGTGGAGGTTGGAAAGAGTTCAGAATTGGTGTTGAGGGGATCTGGGTGTTGAGATCTAAGTTCTTCCAAGTTTGGATTTCTTTTTCTTTCTTTTTTCTCCCCCCTCCCCCCCCCCCCCCACTTATTTGGTATGAGACAAGTCACTTTAACCTCTCTGGGCTTTGTTTTCCTTCCTTTCTTCCTTCCTCTCTTTTCTCCTTTCTTTCCTTTTTAGTTAGGCTTTATTCCATGCATCCTACTTTGCTCTCACTGGTTTAAAAATGGAAAATAACTTGAAATGGGGGAAAAACAGTGAGGGTCTGAGGTAAAACAATGTGGTGGGAATATAAAGGGATATAAAACTTGGGGTTGTAGGAAGCTTGGAATGCTTGGCTAGCAATTGGAGAAATAGTCCGGGTGTTTGAAGATGATCAAAAAATTGACATGACCCAAGAGGCATTTTGAAAATATTAAAGATGACTTTGAGTCGAAAAGATTAGAAGAAACATCTGTTAGGAGTAATCAGTGAATCCTTTATCATTGGTATAGTTATAGTCAGGTGAAGCAATAGTGATCAAAAGGAATAGATGGATTCAAGAGACAAGCAAACATGGTTATTCAATATAGATGTGTATTTATGTGTGTGTGTGTGTGTGTACACTGATGCATGCCTACATGGAAAGGAAGAGATGGGAATCCTAAGGGAGGGCTCTACAATTCTGCTGTGTTTAATACTGGGTAGCAAGAACATTGAATTATTTCTGAAGGAGTAGCTTGTGTGTTGGAAATTGGTGTTGGAAAGGCAATGTTAATTCAATTTGAGAGGCTCACTGACTATTTAGTGAGAAGGAAACAGCAAATAGGCAAGCATCACCTCCTAACTATACTTTCTTTTTCCCTTATTTTTATTATTTTTTAAGACAAGCTGCTGTACATGTTTAGTTCTTCTGTATCAGAAAATTCCTGTTAAATTCTGTGGCTTTTCTGTTAAATCCATTTGTTGTGATGTTGGCCATTTGGGGGACTACTTAGTATACCTTCATAGTGATAGATTTGTTTCTTTTCTTTAGACCATGCTTCAGTCTACCTGTATGTTTTCAGTGAAGACTATTTAATCTTAGACACTCTGGGATGTGTATTTGGAATTGTAGTCTGAGAGTCATATAGGAGCTGCATATGCTTGATTACTGTTACGAATGGTGCTGTTTGCGTTTATATCAGAAAGTAAACCACTCAGAGCAGAGACTTTGTTCTTACCAGTTTATCATCAGCACCTATAATATTGTCTGATCCAAAGTGAGTACTGAAAACACTTTTCAAATGGATGAGTATGGGAAATGCCAGTACAATCTGAACCAGACTAGATTGACCCTGAATGGTGACTTTTATTGAATCTATGGCAGTGGTGGCAAACTGAATTTTACTGATTCTTAGTTATTCATTTGTTTTAATCAGCTTTATTCGAGTTGTTTCAGATTTACAAAAAAATTACCAAGATAGTACAAAGAGTTTGCATATTACACCTATTATTTACCTCTTACATTACTATGGTATTATTTGTTACAATTAATAGGCCAAAGTTGATACTTTATTATTATTATTAACTAGTATCCATACTTGATTCAGATTTCTTTAGTTTTTACCAAATGTCCTTTTTCTATCTGAGGATCCTATGCAGGATACTAGATTACATTTGGTGTTGCTGACTCTTTAGGCTTCTTTTGTGACAGTTTCTCTAGATTTACTTTGTTTTTAATGACCCTGACAGTTTTGAGAAGTACTGGTCACATATTTTGCAGATGTTCTTTACTTGGGATTTTTTCTGATGATTTTTTTGGGAGGAAGATCGTAGAAGTGAAGTGCCACTTGCATCACATTTTTTTCAGAGATATTCATTATTGACATGACTTAATGACTGTTGATAAAGACCTTTGTCAGGCTTCTCCACTGTTACTCCTCTGCTTCCACAAATTGGGTGGCTTAAAACCATGGAAATTTATTCACTTGCAGTTGTGGAGCTAGAAGTCTGAAATCAAGGTGTTGGCAGGGTTGACTCCTTTAAGGAGTCCCAGGAAGAATCTATTGAATGCTCTTCGCTGAGCTTTTGTGAAGGCCTGCTATCCTTGATATTCCTTGGCTTATAGATATATTACTCCAGTCTCTGGTTCTGTCTTCACATAGCATTCTCTCTGTGTGTCTCTGTGCCCAGATTTCCCGTATGTTGTAAGGACACTAGTCATTGAATTAGGGCTCACCCTAATGACCTCATCTTAACTTGATTGCATCTGCAAAGACCATATTTCTAAATAAGGTTGTTTTCATAGGTTGGAGGTTAGAATTTTCAATGCACTATCTTTCTGGGTGACACAGTTCAATCCCTATCAAATGTGGATTCCTGGATGTCATTGATTTTCTAGCATGCTTTTGAACTTTGTAGAAGCCCAAGGAAAAGCCACAGTTTGATTAAAAAAAATTATGAGAGACAGTAACTGGTTCCAGGTTGACTTTTGAGGAATGAAAAACAGTATGTGTTGGGTAGCAAAGTGGTATTGGAAAATGCATTTTTGTATGGGTCATGTAGTTCAACAAAAGCTTTTGGTGGTTGTATTGTGAGATTTCATCCATGCCTCTTATTCAGACATAGTCGTATACAAACTAGTCATGTATAAATGAAAATGCCAGCTTCTTGGACAAAGCTCAGGTGACTATGGAGTGGCAGTGTCTTTGAAGGTCAGAGGTGCAAAACTCAAGAGAGTATATCAAGAGGTATCGGTGAATAGAACACATTAGTGACTGGCCTTTGAAGGGACAATGAAAGTTTTCATCTTATTTCTGAACTACTCTGTTGATGAAAACCTGAGTTCATTGTTGAATACTGTTTTGTAGTTGGCATTTCTGGGAATATTTCTGTTTCTAATTGTACTTCTTAGCAAAGAACAGAGAGAGACAGAGAGACAGAAAGCGAGAAATCACCCCCCAGGGGGGGGATGGCCACACAGCAACCCCTTCTGCTCCATTCTACTCTCGGGATCTTGGGCAGATATGCACACACGCCTGGTGTTAGTTTAAGCCACCAGGTCTGGGACTCGAACCACAGTCAACTACATGGGAGTCCAGCGACATAGCCATTACACCAACTCCTGGTCCCAATGACAACTCTTGACCATTTTTGAATTTGACCAAGAGATTTCTTTTTCTTAACTCTAAGCTGTAATGATAATTCTAATTCTTTAAATATTAGTAGATTCTAAAGTTTAGTCTCCAGTCCTGGTGCTGACTTCTTTATATATTGAAACAGAGATTCATTAATAATTCATTCAATTTAACAAAAATCTATTGAGAGCATACCATTTCTCAGGTATAGTGTACCTGTTACATAGAGTTCAACAAATATGTGCACATTCTTGAACTTACAGTGCCAGGCACTGTTCTTGGCAACAGGGATATAGCAAGGAACTGGAGGAAAAAAAAAATCCCTGCCTTATACAGTCTGTGGTTTAGGTGGGGAAGCAGGCTATAAGGAAGAAAATACATAATATATCACATGGTAATAAATACTGTAGAGAATAATAATGCAGGACAAGAAGAATAAGAAGTGTGGAGAATTGAGGGTGGGGATGATTGCTATTTTTAAAAAGGTTATTTAGGTAAGACCTCACTGATCTGGTGTTACTTGAAAAGAGACTGGAGTGAAGTGAGGTAGTGTGAAATACTTGGCTATCTATGAGGGAAATGTTTCAGGCCGAGGGAATTGAATTTCCTAAGGTGGGAATGGGCTATAAGTGGGTTCCATGAACATTAGGAAGCTCTAGTAGCTGGCACAGAGTAAGTGATGTGAATATTGGTAAAAGATCAGAGAGAGAGAAAAAAAAATCATCATGCAAAGCTGTATAGGCTTGTTGATAATTTTGGCTTTTACCTTGAATGAGTGGGGAGCCACTGTGAAGTTTGATCAGAGGAATGATAGAAACCAACTTAGATTTTCAAAAGATAAATCTGCTTTCTATGTTGAGAATAGGTCTTAGAGAGAGTGAGGGATACTGGAGATAGAACTGTTAATATGAACAAAACTTGTCATGATCCCAGTGGTCTCCGCCTTTGTAGAACATATGTTCTATATGCATTAGGCAAACCAAAGGGGGGAAAATCTTGTAAACAGAAGCAAAATGATCAACTGGTAAGAGTGATGAGAATGCTTAACAGGGTACCTGTTAAGTTTGAGAGGGTTCAGAGAATATTTCTCTGGAGAATATTTAAACTGAGTTGAAGGATGATTAGAAGCTGATTAGATAGGGCATGTTCTTGTTTACTTTTGAGATTTGAGCTGTCACCTAGATTGTAAATCTAAATTGGCAGTTTTCAAAGTGTAATCCACTTAGAAATCATAGGAAGCTCTGTGATATCCTCAAACACCAAAGTATTTTCATTACAGTCTTAATAGATGTTAATTGTCTTGTTCAATCCCATTTTTTCATGAGAAAAGTGAATTGATATGGTTTGAGATATCAGGTTGAAATGAATCATTAAAAAGCTCTCTCTTGTTGAATTCTGGTGTAGTATTGAAGAAAAATATGCACAATGGTCTGAAAAGTTTATTGAAATACTTTTCTAGTTACCTACCTGTGCAAGACAAGATTTTCTTCATATGCATCAATCAAAGTAACCTAGGAATGAGATTTGCAGAAGTCCTTTTTCTCTCCTTTTTAAAAGTATTCATACAAATATATGTCATATATTTATTATTATTTTCCCCATAGTTTTGCAATAGGACACGTGCAGTTGCTGGAGAGAGAGACAGAGAGAAAGAGACAGTGAGAGGGAAAGTGAGAAATCATACCCTGGGGAGATGACCATGCTGCAATCCCTTCTTTCCTCTCTCCTTGAGGGATTTTGGGCATGCACATGCACACGCCCTGTGATTTTCAAGCCGCCAGGTTCAGGATTTGTACTGTGGCCAGCCATGTGGGAGTCCAGCACCTTAACTACTATGTCACCTGCTAGCCCCATAATATATTTGTTATTAATAGGCATATAAATTTCTTAGTTTTAATTTCTAATATGATAAATATAATAGATGTGACCCATATAAAAAATCTTCTAGAAGGCATCAGTTTTTTTAAGGAATAAAAAAGTTTTGCGAGACTAATAAGTTTGAGGACCTCCAATCTAGATTGCAAATGATAATATATATAATAAAATAATAGATTGCAAACAATAAATGATAGGTTCTATTTCTACTCATTTTTATTTACCTCAGACCTAGCAGTGTATAGCAATTTATACAATCTTTTGGAATTTAGTACTTTATATATTCTATTCCTAAAACTATAATCTAGCCCTTACCTCTTTTTCAGTCTTACATTTTGATCTGTTTTTTGAGAAAACCCACTTAGATCTGTCTTTGAATGGTATATTCTGTGTTTAAAATCAAACTCATCACTTTCTCCCTGGAACAGCACTTTGTTACAACTTTGATCTTTCATTAAATATATTGATTTTATCCCAAATAAATTTTTATGGTCTTTTTAAAGAGTAAAATTTTTATACTTTTATAGAGTTTCCTTTTTTCAACCTCTTTACTAACTTGTTTTTAAATTTTGCATGCATCAGGGACCAGCAGGTGGCATGGTGGCTAAGGCGCTGGACACTCCCACATGGCTGACCACCATACGAGTCCCAAACTTGGCAGCTTGCTTTCTCTCTCTCTCTCTCTCTCTCTCTCTCTCTCTCTCTCTCTCTCTCTGTGTGTGTGTGTCTCTAGTCAAATTAAAATAAATGAATGAATAAATAAAATTAAATAAAAAATAATTCTTAAAAAAATTTTTGCGTGCATCAGCATCACTTGGGGGGCTGGTTAAAACACAGATTTCTGTGCCTCTCCCTAAAGTTTTAATTCTGTAGGTCTGGGATAGGGCCTGAAAATGTGAATTTATATTAAGTTTCTAGGTGATACTGATGCAGCTGATCCAAAGATGTACTTTCAGAAATGCTGATCTAGGGGCCAGCAGGTGGCCTGGTGGTTACGGTGCTGGACTCCCACATGGCCAACCGCAGTTAGAGTCACAGACCTGGTGGCTTGCTTTCTTACTTTTCCTTTCTCTCTCTCTAGTAAAATTTTAAAAATTAATAATAATAACAAATAAAAATAAATCTTAAAAAAGTATAGAAATACTGATCTATACTATTTTAGCTGGACTACTCATCAATCCTTACATATGTCTGGGTCAGCAGGTGGCATGTTGGTTAAGGACGTTGGACTCCCACACAACTGACCATGGTTTGAGTCCCATACCTGGAGGCTCAGTTTCTCACTTTCTCTCTCTCTCTCTCACTTGTCCCTCTCTGGTCAAATTAAAATAAATAAATAAAGTTAAATAAAATAATTCTTTAAAAAATTACATATGCCTTTTTTTTTTACTCTATAGTTTTGCTCACATGCTTACTCTTTTTTGCTTGTTTTGTTCCTATCTAGAGTCTCAGACCAAATCATGTGGCTTTTACTTTCCATCTTAGATACGACTGTTCTGAGAGTCCTCTGCAATCCTATATTGTTAAGTTTTCATATTCACATATGTTTTTTACTATCTTGTATGGTGCACATGTATTTTCATTTGTCTTTCATTTTTTTAAAGTGAGGCATTAATTCAACATACTGTAGTGCAAAAAATATGGAGCTTAATAATTTTTTAAGAATGTAATCATCATCTATATCAAAATACGAAGTGTCTCCAGCATACTACATGACTTATGCCCTTCCCCGGTGTATACCACTATTCTTTTATATATCACTATAGATTATATAGCATTTACTCTTTTGTGTTTGGCTTCTTTTGCTCAAATTATTTATTTTGAGATTCATCCATATCATTGCATGTATCAATAATCTGTTATATTTTTATGGCGGAGTTGTTTTTAAATGTATGAATACATCATAATTTATGTATTCTTCTGTTAAAGGACATTCAGATTGTTCCCAAGGTTTGCTATTATGAAAGCACTGCTCTCAACGTTCTTCTATAAGTTTTTTGGTGGACATAAGTAACCATGAGGGTGTGTGCCCAGGATTGACATTTTTGTGTCAAATATAGGCATCTGTATTGCTCTAGTAGATGCTGCCAAATATTTTTTCCAAATTATTTTACCAGTTTATGTTTCTGTCAGCAAAGTATCAGAATTTTAATTGCTCCACATCCTTGACATTTGGTATTGTCTATTTAATTTTTCCATTCTGGAGGGTGTGTACTGATATACTATTGTGGGCTTAATTTGCATTTTCTACTGAGCAATTATGTTGAGCATTTTTCTTAAGTTTTTTGGCCAGTTGAGTTTGTTCTTTAATTAAAGGTTTTTTTAAAACCTATTTTCAAAGTAGAGTGTCTATTTTTTTTAATTTTTAAGAGTTCTTAATATTTTGGGGTGTGATTTCATTGTTGATTATATATTTTGCGATGTATTCTCTGCTAATACTTGCCTTTTTACTCTTTTAATAATGTATTTCAATTAATAGTAATTCATTTTCTTTTTAAAGTCTGTTTACTATTTCTTCAATGAAAGAGAGAGACAGAGAGCAAGGGAGAGAGGGAATGAGAGAAGTAAGGGAACTATCATCAGAGTCTTCATGCTGTCATTTACCCCAGCCTCAGCCAGTCAGGGTCACAGGCATACACACACATACCTAGTGTGTACAGGGAGACCTTGGATGTGAACCCAGGATTCCTATGTGACTTCAGGATCATGAAGTGTTATGTTACCACTGCACTGCTAACTGGCCATCAGTTCCTAATTTAAATGAAGTTCAGTTTATCAGTATTTTCTTTTGTGGTTTGTACCTTTTATGGATTGCTTAAATTTTTGCTCCAAGGTTATGAAGGTATTTTATAATTCTTCTAAAAGATTTTTTTCTTTTTGTTTTTATATTAAATCTGTGATACAGCTTGAATTAATTTTTGTATATGGTTGAGGTAGTTATATTTTTGTATATAGTTGAGGGGTTAACTTTTTCTCCTTGTATGATTCATATTATTTATAATTACATTCATATTTGTAAAGGCTGTCTATTTCCATACTGAATTACACAGGCACCTTTCCAATAAATCAAGTAACTGTATATATGTGTCTATTTCTGGACTCTGTTCCCTTCTGTTGATCTTAATACTATACCATCTTAATGATTGTACCTTTATAATAAGTCTTAATGCCTAACCATGTAAGTCTTCCAGTTTTCTTGTTATCCTTTATTTACTTGTCTATTCTGGGAATTTTCTATTTTCATATAAATTTTATATGGAAATGTATATGGTGAATTTCTACTCAAAATATTTTCTACCCCAAGCCTTGTTACTCCTTAGTGTGCTGATACTGCTTTTTATTTATTTATTTTAAATAATGAATAGGTACTGAAATTTATCATATGTCTTTTCTGTATCATTTTAGATCATTGCAGAAACTCATGATTTTTATCCTTTATGGTATTAAAGTTATAAAATTATATTTATTTTTGAATATTAAATCATTCTTACATTCCTGGAATAAACCCTATGTGGTTTTAATGTATTTTAAAAATATGGTACTGTATTCACATTCCTGAAATTGAAAGAATTTTGTAACTATGTTCATAGGAATATTGACTTATAATTTTCTTTTAATGTCTTTCAGGTTTTGGTGTCAAGATAAAGCTGACTTTATATTATAAAATAAGTTAAAACTATTGCTACTTTTCTCTTCTTTGTAAGAGTTTGTGTTAAGAGTAATATTGTTTCCTCTTAAAAATCTCCAGTAAAAATACAGGACTAGTATTTTTATTGTTGAAATGTTTTATATTACAGTTTTAGTTTTGTTAGTATTGGGTCATTGGAAAACTCATGACACAGTTTTGCACAGGAAAACATAGAAAATTCAGATTTTTATATCTTTTTGTGTCAGTATTGGTAAGTTGTATTTTTCAAGGAATTTGCCTATTTTATCTTAATCAAATATTTTTGACAGAGTATTATCAAAATAAAATAATCAAAATAGCTTTTTGTTGTTTTAAAATCTGTAGGATCTGTAGTGATGTTCCCATTTTTATTTTTGCTATTGATAATTTGTGGTTTTCTCCATTAGTCTTATTAGGGCTTATCAATTTAATTAAATTTTTTTTTTCTTTTTTTTGAGAGGTTTTTCGCTATAGGGCGCGTGCGTTCGCCAGACAGACAGAGAGAGACAGAGACAGAAAGCGAGAAATCACCCCCCCAGGGGGGATGGTCACGCCGCAATCCCTTCTCCTCCATTCTCCTCTCGGGATCTTGGGCACGCACGCACACGCGCCCGGCGTGAGTTGTAAGCCACCGGGTCCGAGACGCGAACCGCGGTCGACTACGTGGGAGTCCAGCGACATAGCCATTACGCTAACTGCTGGTTCCCTCAATTTAATTAATTTTTTCAATGAATCAATTTCTAGCTTCTTTGATTTTTTTTCTTTGCTACCTTTCTCTCCTATTTTGTTTATTTTTACTCATATTTTTCTCTTCCCACTTTCACCATGTCTTGTAACTTTTGTTCAAATGGAAGCTTGATTATATATTTTTTAACTTTCCACTTTTCTATTATATGTATTTCAAGCTGTAAATTGCTATTTAAACACTATCTTAGCTTCATTCCACAAACTATAATGGGCCATATTTTCATTATTATTCATTTAAAAATTCTATTATATATTTATTTTACTTTCAGCTCATTTAGTTTAGTGTGACCTAATTTCTAGACATACGGAGCTTTTCTGTTTTTTTTTTTTTTTTTTTTTTTTTTTCCGTATGTTATTTTTGAGTGCTTGTTTAACCTTGTTATGGTCCAAGAGGATACTCTTTTTTTTCTAAAGAGATTTTTGTTATAGGGCCCATGTGCTCACCAGAGAGACAGAGAAAAACAGAGAGACAGAAAGAGAAATCATCCCTGGGGGTATGGCCACACCGCAATCCCTTCTCCTCCATTCTCCTCTTGGGATTTTGGGCACACATGCACACATGCCTGGTGTGAGTTTTAAGCTGCCAGGTCCAGGACTCAAACCATGTTTGACTCCTGGGAGTCCAGTGATAATAACCATTACACCATGTGCTGATCCCAGAGGCATCTACTGGTCCCAGAGGGCATATTCTTTATGTTAAAGAACTGTAACGATTTTTGACACTTGTTTTTTGATCCACCATATAGTCCATTTTGTCAAGTAATTCATGTACCCTCAAAAAGTAATCTCTTACTGGGCACAGTGTTCTACATGTTAGTTTTGTCAAGTTGGTAATCCTTCTAATATTCTATATCTTTATTGATTTTTTTTTTGGCTGTTGTTTGCTTATTCTGTCAGATTTAGAGGTATTTTTGAAGGAGTATTTTTAGGTGCATATCAACATAGAATTTTATATCTTTCTGTTGAATCAACCTTTAGTCACTAAAAAGTACAGATTTTTACATGTCATAATGCTTCTAGTAATACTTCTTGCCATAAAGTCTACCATTTTCTTATATTAATTTTGTAATACAAGCATTCTTTTGGTTAGAATTGGTTAGAATTTATACGATGTATCCTTCACCGTTTCTTTCAGCTTTCGGTGTTTATATATTTACAATCCGTCTCTTGTAAGCAGAATATAGTAGTTTTTTTTTAATTGAGTCTGTGGATCACTTTTATTTAATGAGTGTTTAGTCACACATAATGAGTATATCCTTTATTTGTTACAGTCTGCCTCACATTAGTACTTCTATTACTTGCAGAACAATGTAATAACCTTATAGTACTTTAACTCTAATTACCTTTTTCCTGTTCTTTGTGTTATTATTGTTATATATTTACCCTCTATATATGTTATAGATTTGCACATTACATCATCAATATTTTCCTTTTAAACAGTTAATTTTTGAAAAATAATTACCATGCATACACACACACACACACACACACACACACCTTTTCTAGTGCTCTTCATTTTTGGTGTAGTTCAATACATTCACCTAGATTCGTTCAATCGGCCTGATAATTTTCTGTGATGTTTCTGGTAATTCAGGTTCAGTGGCAATAGATTTTCTCAGATTTGTCTATACATGTTCTCATTTCACTTTTATTTTTGCATAATTTCTTATTGACTGTAAAATTCTAAGTTAGCATTATTTTCCCTCGCCACTTTATTTTTATTTATTTATTTATTTATTTATTTATTTATTTATTTTTAGAGAGATTTTTGCTATAGCGTGTGCACACTTGCCAGAGAAACAGAAAGCAAGAAATCACCCCCTGGAGGGATGACCGTGCTGTAATCCCTTCTCCTCCATTCTCCTCTTGGGATCTTAGGCATGCATGCACATGCACCCAGTGTGTTTTAAGCTGCTGGGTCTGGGACTTAAACCACAGTTGACACATGGGAGTCCAACAACATAACCATAATGCCATCTGATGGTCTCTCCCGCAGCACTTTAAAAATGCCATTCTAGGGACCAGCAGTTGGTGTAATGGCTATGTTCCTGGATTCCCATGTAGTCGACTGCGGTTCAAGTCTCGGACTCCATGGCTTAAACTCACGCCGGGCGTGTGTGCCTGTGTGCCCAAGATCCTAAGAGGAGAATGGAGGAGAAAGGATTGTGGTGTGGCCATCCCCCTGGGGGGTGATTTCTTGCTTTCTGTCTGTCTCTCTGTCTCTGTCTTTCTGGCTAGTGCACGCGCCCTATAGTAAAACCTAAAAAAAAAAAAAAAAAAAAAAAAAAAAACCATTCTAATGTCTTTTGGCTTCCGAAGTTTATGTTGCAGCATCAGCCATGAATTATGTTTCTTACCACAATTACTACCATCACCACACTTGCCCAACTTTGAACATTTTTTTCTGTCTTTATTTTGCTAGTGGGGTGATTATGATGTGTCAATTTTTTTTTTTTATTTATCCTTCTTGCATTTCACTGAGATTCTTAAATATGTGGGTGGCCTTTTAATATCTGCTTTGGGAAATGAATTGGTCATATGCCTTCATATTGTTTATGATTTATTATTCTTTTTCCACTCCTTCTAGAATTCCAATTACTTGTATGCTGTTGTATGTTAAACTGATTATTTTTTTAATCGTCAGGGTACATGTTCATTTGTGAGAGAGAGAGAGAGAGAGAGAGAGAGAGAGAGAGAGAGAAAGAAAGAGAAAGCAATCCTCAATGAGCATAGTCATGCTGCAATTCTTTTTCATTTGTTTTTCCATTCTATCAGCCTTTTTGGCATGCATGCATATGTACCTGACATGTTTCCCAAACTGCTTGGGCTAGGACTTAAATCTTGGTTGACATGTGAGACCCAGCTCCTAACACACAGCACTGAACTGCTGCACTATGAGGCCGGTCCCCATTTTTATTTTATTGAGAGTCTTGCTATGTCAAGATCTTTCTGCCTCAGCCTCCCAGTATCCTGATTAGCTGGTACATGCCACAGTGCCTGGCTTTTAGGATGGCCCAGAACCTAGGCATCCCATGTGGCATCAGCCTGCCCAGTAGCAGCATTAACCAGAATGTACTGTTGTGTCTGGGCCAAGACATTTTTTTCTTGCCTCATCTTTTATTGTCTGCTTCCCCCTATTCTTTGAGTATTTTCTTAAATAACAATTTTATAGTTCTATAATTTCCATTAGATTCTCTATTGAAAATTTCTCTTTATCCTGTTTTACTTCTAATTTTTAAAAACATTTTAATCTAAGTTATTAGTATTTTTTTTTGCTATAGAGTGCGTGCACTCGCCAGAAAGACAGAGAGAGAGACAGACAGCAAGATATCACTCCCCATGGGGGATGACCACACGACAATCTCTTCTCCTCCATTCTCCTCTCAGGATCTTGGGCACACATGCTCATGCGCCTGGCATGAGTTTAAGCTACCTGGTCTGGGACTCGAACCACAGTTGACTACATGAGAGTCCCGCGACATAGCCATTATGGCAACTGTTGATCTGCCTAAGTTATTTTTAAGGTCTTATTTGAAAGCTCCAACATCTGAATTGTCCATGGGTGTCTTTTTGTTGTTGTTGTTCTTGATTATTAGATATGCTTTTTTTCTCTTTTTACATGTCTAGTACTTTTTTAGTTCATGCCAGACATTATCTGTAAAGCAACCATAAAACCTCTAGATGGTTCTTTCTTCTGGAAATGGATTTCCTTTTCCTTTATCATACAGATAAAATGAGGGCTTATCATGTCAGTCATATCAGCTAAGTCGCTTTAAATTTTAGCAAAATTAATTGTGCCTTTGGTTCTTGCTTATTTCTTAAACTTATCCTTTCTGGACTTTTGATTGAGAATTTCTGGGTCTTTATATCATAAACCTTGGAAGACTAGAAGATTCAGTGTGCTTTTGGAACCTTGTAGTTTTTCTTCTCATCCAGAACTGTTTACAGATTTGATAACAATCGTTCCTTTAGGATTTAATGTCCTATCTACCATGATGCTATAGGAAATCTTATTCTATCTTTTTTTTTTAAGAATTATTTATTTAATTTTATTTATTATTATTATTTTTGAATTTGACCAGAGAGAGACAGAGAGTGAAAGAGGGAAAGTGAGAAAGGAAGTTGCTAGGTCTGGGACTTGAACCACGGTTGGCCATGTAAGTGTCCAGTGCCTTAACCACCATGCCACCTGACAGCTCCCCCATTCTATCTTATAGAAGTTTCCAACTCTTCCAGGTAGCACCAGAATGTAGCAAAGACTCCTGAAATTTCCAAATATTATATCAGCTCTACATGACCACCCAAAAATTAAAGAAAATTGCTTTTTTTTTTCCTCCTAGAAAAGTTTCTGTGTATCAAGGTCAATCTTACGCTCTCTTAATTGACAAATATCTCCAGACAGGAAAACAGCCAGTGATAGATTACTACCTCAGAAGGGTTTTCTACTTTTTTGGTAATAAAGTCTTTTTACTTCCTTAGTTCTCCCATGTATTAAATTTTTGTTTCTTTGTTTGTTTGTTTGTTTTTAAAGTGGAAATGTGGTCTGCCACAATTACTGCAGTCTAACTGAAACCCAAAGTCCTACTTAGGCCCTAACTATATTATTTTAATAGTTTATTTTTTTCCTATAGGGGCTCATGTGCTTACCAGAGAAACAGAGACAGACTCTGAGAGGGATAGTGAGAAGTCACCTTCCACACCCAAGGGATGGCCACACTGCAATCTCTTCTCTATGATTTTAGTTAGGCATACACACATATGTACCCAGTCTAATTTTCAAGCTGCTGTTGTCCAAAGCTCAAACTGCTCTGCCAGATGTGGGATAACCTCTATGCCACCTGCTGGCCACATTCCCTAACTAGATTTTTTAAGCTCAAGTTTAGATAGTATTCTTTATACTTTTTATAGCACAGAGTTGGTATTTACTAAATATTTTGGTAAATCGAGACTTTAATTTATGAATCATACAAAAATATAGGCTATAGTTGAAAACATGAATGGGTAAGTTTTGTAACACAGAAATGTAAATTCAGGATATGTTTATTGGGTAACTACTGAATGTTAGGTATTCCACATATTTAAAAGCACTAGGAATTTAAAGATGGTTAACCCAAAAATATTTGTCCTCAGTAACTCAACAGTCTTAGAGATGGGGGAAGATATGTAATAGATTAAATGCCATTATTGAGCTATCATGAGGGTAATAAGATATTCTCCATGGAGTTAAAAAAGCTTCAAATTGAGTCATAGGGAACATGTGAGGCTTTCCAGGATTTGGTTGAGAAAGGCTATTTTATATATATATATATGTGTTAAAAAACAACACATATAAAACAGAGGTTCGAGAGAGCTTCTCCAAAGTTTCCATGACTAGAATACATTTTGAAAAAGGATTAGTATATTAGTAATATAGTTTGAATTTTTCTATACTCATTAAAGTGTTTTAAACAATTTCAAATGGTGATTTGTAGACATCTTCTGTGGTGTAATAATTTTATATTTAAAAGGAAAATATGATTGATTTAAGAAATTTGTTTTTATACTTAACTTTGGTTTTTATTCTAATTTTAAGAGAAAGATTCTTGCATTGATATTAAAATATTTTATTTTTAATAAAGGTATAAAATTACAACACCTAAAATCATTTTTTTTAGATTTGCAACAGCTGTGAAAAAGTTCAGTTTCCTGAATCCACTTTTGATTTTTAGTGGTGACTGCTTAAATCCTTCAGTTTTAAGTACAATAACAAAAGGAAAACATATGATTCCTATATTAAATGAATTGGGAGTACATTTTGCAGTTTTTGGTAAGTATTTGTAAGCTATCCTTTTTACTCTTATTTGAAGTTTGTAAAGTAATTTACTAATTTTAAATTATTTGATGTAAGAGGAGTTGAATAGTCAGTCTTGTTTATCAGCTTATTGGCACTGAGACACAGGATTTGGGAGCTGATTAACAGGATTGTTTAATGAATCTGAAAATTTGTAATCAAACTTAGGTTTGATTTTATATGGTAAAACTTAATTGGACCTATGCAAAAATGAGAAGTGTTATAGAGTAAAGATTATGGACTTTGGAGTTAGCTGGACCTGGATCTGAATCCTGATTCTACCCTTCTCTAGTTAAGTGATTTTTTAGAAAAGTGATTAATTTCTCAAAGCCTCAGTTTCATTAGATGTAGAATTAGAAAAAATATTGGTACCTACCTGCCTTGGTTAGATCATAGTTTATCCTTCAAAAGCCTATGTTTTAGAATTTGGTTTCCAGTATAATGGTTTGGGGAGGTGGTGAGATCTCTTAAGAAGTGAAGCCTAGTGGGTAGTGTTTGGATCATGGAGGCATCACCCTCATGAATAGATTATTACTGTCTAATGAGACAGAGTAAGTTCTAGCTATCATGAGAAGGGGTTCATTTCTGCAAGAGTGGGTTATTATAAAAGGAAGATGACTGCCCCTAGGACTCTTTTTTCATGTACCCTGCCATTCTCTCTGCTTCTGCTGACTGTGTTGTTATGTAGCACAAGAGGTAGGTCTGATGCTGGCCCTGCCCCCTTAGACTTCCCAGCCACCAGGATTGTAAACCAAACACACTTCTGTTCTTTATAAATTGCCTCAGGTATTTTTGTTAGCAACACATAATAGACTAAGACACTACCTTATAGGATATTTGCAATGATTAAACAAGATAATATTACAAAATGAGTGATTCAATGTCAGGCACATAGTAAGCACTCAGTACATTTTAGCTGTTTATATTAAGATGAACAGATAAAAGGTAAGGGAAAGAAAGGATATTTGAACTATTGATGAAATGTGTTGATGAGAAGATAGTGGATTGGACATTATTTGTTTGTTGAAGAGATAATTAGGGAATTGATATTGAAGCTGAGATTAATAGAACTGTCTCTGTATCTAATTATCATTCCATTTTAAGAATATATAGTGATTATATCTGGATGATATAAGAGATTTTTATTTTTTTCTCTGAGTTTTTGTAGATTTTATACAGTGAACTAAGATGGTCATTGATTCTCATTGTTTAATCGTTTGTACCCATTGTTTCTTTATATTATAATGCTTTCACATTAAAAAGAAAACTCGGGACCAGCAGATGGCGTAATGGTTATGTCGCTGGGATTCCACGTAGCCAACCACAGTGTGGCCATCCCCACCTACCCCCCAGGGAGTGATTTCTCATTTTCTCTCTCTCTGTCTCTGTCTTTCCAGCGTGTGCTATGGCAAAAATCTCTCTTTAAAAAAAGAAATAAAACTCAATACATTGTGAACATTTTCCTGAATTACAATATATCTCTTATTTTGAAAGTATCTGCTACAGAAATTTATCAGCTTAACCATTTTAAGTGTACAATTCAGTAACATTAAATGCATTCCCATCAGTCTATATGAAATGATTTTATAGCATTATTATTTTAATTGCCAGTGTGCATATATGCTTGCCAGAGAGAGTGAGAGAAAGAAAGCACTTCTTAATGAGGCATGGTTGTGCTGCAATGCTTCTTTCTCCATTTCTCCATCCTGTCAAGATTTTGGGTATGCACGCACATGTGCCCAGCATGTTTTTGAATATGCTGGGGCTGGGACTTGAACCGAGGTCAGCAATGTGGGATCCAATTTTCTATGCACATCACTTAACTGTTGTAATACAAGGTCAGCCCTATAACATTATTTTTAATGGTTGCACAGTAATCCATCCAATGGATGATTATTTTCCTTTTAATCTATTATTAGATATTTGATTATTTTCAACTTTTTTATTACAATATGACAGGGAGTTTGGAGAGACAATCTAGGAAACAAAAGAATACTGGAATATTTCAAACAGATTTTAGGGAAGGTCTATTGTAAGAGTGGGTAGAGTGGCAAGGCTAAGTACAATAGTTAAAGAATGAAGTTGTTGGGCCAGCAGGTGGCATGATGGTTAAAGGTGCTAGATTCCCAGAACCAGCAGTTGACATAATGGCTATTTCGCTGGACTCCCATGTAGTCAACCACGGTTGAAGTCCTGGACCTGGTGGCTTAAACTCAAGCCAGGCATGTGTGGGTGTGTGCCCAAGATCCTTAGAGGAGAATGGAGGAGAAGGGATTGAGGCATGGCCATCCCCCTTGGGGGGTGATTTTTTGCTTTCTGTCTCTCTGTCTCTCTCTGTCTCTCTGGCGAGTGCATGTGCCCTATAGCAAAAACCTCTCTCTCAAAAAAAAAAAAAAAAAAGTACTGGATTCCCACATGGCTGACCGCAGTTTGAGTCCTTGAACTGTGGCTTGCTTTCTCACTTTTCCTTTCTCTCTCTGTCTCTGTCCGGTAAAATTAAAAAATAATACTAATAAATGGAATTTAAAAAATAAATAATTCTTAAAAAAAAAAGAATGAAGTTGTTATGTAGAATCCTATCATTTATGCCATCCTTCCCAAATCCTGAATGAGCCTTGTTTCCCTGGAAACAGAGAAGATAAAGAATGAAGGAAAAGAGGCAGAATCAACCTACAATTTAACTGTTCTTTCTTCACTTCCATGTTCTTTGTTTTGCCTGGCACAGACTTCTGGAATTCACTACCATGTAGATTAAGAAGTTAGAATCTAGAAAAGTTAACATTTAAAACCAGTAGTATGTTTGGTTACTAATTTTAGTACATTTATTGAATTGTGCCATATGTCTTTATCTGACTCTTCTGCTTACCTATATTGTGATAAAAGAGAACTGAATTTTGAAAACCCTTTGTATCAGAAGCATACTCTGATCTCTGTAGGTTTTGATTCCCCTTGATGAGGAATGTATAGATTTGCTGTAAGTGATAGTATTTTCAGCTTATTTGACAGTTTGTTTATGCCATGACTCTATATTTATTGATTTCAATTTCCTTTCTATAGGCCTTTTCGGGGTGGGTTTTATTGTAAGTAAGTGAAAACAAATAGTCTATCTCTGTTGGTTATATTTAGTTTATCAGTTTGGCTAAGTGTTATATTGCATTTTTTGTTTTGATACTTTAAATTATTTTTTATGAATTTAATGCAGTTTGAAGAGTATAGTAAGTACAGTCAGTATAAAGAAACAAAAATCACTCAAAATGCCATCATTTTAGGTTAACATTTGTGATATTTTCCTTCAGTTTCTTTTATGTGTATTTTTCATGTAGATGATACTGTAATTGTACAATTTCACATACTACTTTTTTTTTAGCATTGTATCGAGCATTACCCCAATGTTTATTATCGCTTTCATCCAGGTAGGAAATAGATGACATAGCCATGTGGATAATTTAAGGAGAATTTATGAAAAGCCTACCTACAAAGATACGGGGAGGATGAGGGAAACTCTGAAGGAGGGAAAATATAGTATTGCAGACTTAAAATGTGACTAGTTTGAATGGAGGTGTGCTGGAAGTTAATATAGATAGCGGATTTCTAAGTGTTAAAACAGAAGAAAACAGATCTTAATCATTTTTATACTGATTGTATTGAAATGATAATGTTTTGGACATATATTGAATGAAATATATTAAAATTACATTTATCTGCTTTTTAAACAGTGTTGCTTAGAAAAATTGAAGTTACATGCATTGCTTACATTATATTTTGATCAATGTTGTATGAGGAAGAGTATAGAGAGGCATCTCTAAGCCTGAAAAGGAAAGGGAGGAGTCCAGTGGAAGGTCAATTGATAGGCTACATGACCTTCAGTTAGAAAGTTGTAGCCAATCTGCATTAACTTTGAAGGAGAATAAATACTTTGACTCTTTCTTCCCTGATCTTTTGCTCTTCAATTCCTGCCTATGCTTGCCATTAGTTTACTCAAAGAGTAAACTAGCATATAAGGGAGTGACTTGATGTAGTTAACGTAAGAGGTTGGCCTACCTGAGCTCTGAGCCGGGTAGAAAAAGATAGTGAATCTGGAGGGCCTGCTGATGATGATCAGCACCTCACCTCATTAAAATGTCTTGTGGGCCAGAAGATGGCATGGTGATTAAGACGGTTGGATCCCATATGGTTGACTGCATAGTTTGAGCCCCCAGACCCAGTGGCTTGAAGAACGCTCTGGGCATGTGTGTGCATGTCCAAAATCCTCAGGGGAGAATGGAGGAGAAGGGATTGTTGTGTGGCCATACCCCGGTGGAGTACTTTCTCACTCCCTCCCCAGCGCCGCCCCCCTCCCCATCCAGGGAGCACATGTGCTCTATAGAGAAAAGAAAAAAGTCCCATAAATACAATTTTTAAAGACTGCTCATTCTGTTTTATGTGTGATATTGTGAGTGTGTTGGGAAAAGTTATAATTAGATTATGTCCCACTATTAGTTTAGATAGGAAAAATATAAGCTTTAAATAATGTATTACTTTTACATATGGAGATAAAATAGGTAATCTTGGGGTTAGCACATGGTGTAGTGGTTATGTTGCCAAACTCCCAAATGGCTAACCATAGTGAGTCCTGGACCCAGTGGCTTGAAAATTATGCCAGGCTCATGTATGTGCACGTGCCCAAGATCCCAGGAGGAGAATGGAGAAGAAGGGATTGAGGCATGGTCATCCCTGTGGGGGGTGATTTCTCACTTTCTCTTTCACTGTTTCTGTCTGTCTCTCCAGCGAATGCATGCATTCCACGGCAAAAACCTCTTTTAAAAAAATAGGTAATCTCAGATATTATCAATTTTCAAATTCTGAAGTATGCTTTTTAACAATCATTTATCTATTCATCTGTTGTGATTTTCAAGCTGCTGGGTCGGGACTCGAACCACAATTAGCTATGTGGGAATCCAGCACCTTAACCATCATACCACCTTCTGAATTATAGTTCTTTTTTTTTTTTCTTCAAAGAATTATTCATTTAGGGGCTAGCAGCTGGTGTAGTGGTTACATTGCTGGACTCATGGCTGACTTGCAGTTCAAGTTCTGGAACTGGTGGCTTGGGAAAGTCATGTTGGGCATGTGTGCATGCCTGTGGCATGGCCATTCCCTGGGAGGTGATTTCTCACTTACCCTCTCACTGTCTCTGCCTGTCTCTCTTTCTGGTGAATGCATGCATCCTATGGCAAAAATATTTTTAAAAATTATTCATTTAATTTTATTGTTATTGTTATTTTTTTTCTGAGATTTTTTTTCAATGGGTTGCGTGCGCTCGCCAGGAAGACAGAGGCAGAGAGACAGAAAACGAGAAATCACCCCCCCAGGAGGGATGGTCACACCACAATTCCTTCTCTTCCATTCTCCTCTCAGGATCTTGGGCACACACGCACACACGCCCAGTGTGAGTCCAAGTCACTGGGTCCAGGACTTGAACCGCGGTCGACTACATGGGAGTCCAGCGACATAGCCATTATGCTAACTGCTGGTGTCTTCTTGTTATTATTTTTCAGCTTGACCAGAGAGAAACAGAAAGAAAGAGATAAAACAAACTGCTAGGTCCCAAACTCAAACCATGGTCAGCCATGTGGGAATCCAGTGCCTTAACCACCACTCCACCTGCTGGCCCCAGTGTACTTTTAAAAACTGTTAGTGAACTACTTGATTGTTAGAAATAAAAACTGTGTTTGATTTACCTTTTTTATAATGAATGAAAACTGTATACTCTCTTAATATCCACATTTCTTTCATCTTTTTTTAAAAAGCCATTTTAACAAGCGTGATGTGATACCTCATTGTGGTTTTAGTCTACATGTCCCTAATGATTAATGGTGACATTTTTTTCATGAACCTGTTGGCCATTTGTGTCTTCTTTTGAGAAATGTCTGTTCAGATCCTTTGCTCATTTTTAAGTAGTTTTTGTTTGTTTGTATGTTTGTTCTATTTTGCTGACATTTAGTAGTTTGCGTTACTTATATCCTTAGAGATTGTAACACCTTACTAGATATATAGTTTATTTTAAAAAAATTTTTTAGAGGTTTTTGCTATAGGGAGCGTGCGCTCTCCAGGCAGACAGAGACAGAGGGACAGAAAGCGAGAAATCACCCCCCTGGCCATGCCGCAATCCCTTCTCCTCCACCCTCCTCTCAGGATCTTGGGCATGCACGCACACGTGCCCAGCGTGAGTTTTAAGCCACCGGGTCCGGGATGCAAACCGCGGTCGACTACATGGGAGTCCAGCGACAAAGCCATTACGCTAACTGCTGGTCCCTAGATATATAGTTTTCAGGTATTTTTTCCCTAATCTGTGGGTTGTCTTTTTACTTTATCAATTGCTTCTTTTGTTCTGCTGTACCTTTTTGGTTTGATGTAATCTCATTTGTCTATTTTTACTTTTGTTGCCTTACTTTTAGAGGTTCTATACAAAAGCAGTTCCTTACCACTACTAATTTGTGAAGCTTTTCCTCTGTTTCTTGTAGTAGTTTTACACTATTAGGTGTAAACCTTTTAAATCTTCATTTTGAGTTGATTTTTTTTTTGCAGGATTAATGTAAGAGTCTAATTTCATTCTTCTGCTTGTGGATAAGCAGTTTTCCCCACAGCATTTATTGAATAGATTGTTTTTCCCTATTGCATGTTCTTGACAACTTGGTCCAAAATTAGTTTATCATAAATACATGGATTTACTTCTGGGTTTTCTATATTGTTCTATTGGTTGATGAATTTTGGTTTTTATTCCAGTGTTGTGCTGTTTTGACCACAATTGTTAGATAATATATTTTGAAGTCAGGTAGTTTAATGTTTCTGGTTTTATTCTTTTTGCTTAAGATATTTTTGGCTATTTGGGGGCTTTTTTGGTTAGATACAGATTTAAGGATTGTTTTTCTTTATTTTTAAGAAAAATGACATTGGGATTTTGATAGAGATTGCAATGACTCTGAAGATCACTTTGAGTAGTGTGGACAATATTAATTCTTCCAGCCCATAAGCAAGAGATATCTTTTTATTGTGCTCTCTTGAGTTTCTTTCATTAGTGTTTTACAGTTTTCAGGATACAGGTCTTTCACCTTCTTAGTTAAATTTACACCTAGGTATTTTGAATTTTTTTTCTGCTATTGTATAAATAGGATCGTTTTCCTAATTTTTTTGAATAGATTATTAGTGTGATAGAAACACTACTGATTTTTGTATTGATTTTATACCTTTACTGAATTACTTATTAGTTTTAACAGTTTTTTGGTGGAGTCTATAGCATTTTTTATCTATGAGATCATGTCACCAGCAAACAGATTTTCTTTCTTTCTTTCTTTCTTTCTTTCTTTCTTTCTTTCTTTTCTTTCTTTCTTTCTTTCTTTCTTTCTCTCTCTCTCTCTCTCTCTCTCTCTCCCTCCCTCCCTCCCTCCCTCCCTTCTCTCTCTCTCTCTCTTTTTCTCTTTCTTTCTTTCTCTCTCTCTCCCTCTCTCTCTCTCTCTCTCTCTCCCTCCCTCCCTCCCTCCCTCTCTCTCTCTCTCTCTCTCTCTCTCGCTCTCGCTCTCGCTCTCTCTTTCTTTCTTTTGAGTTTTTTGCTATAGGGCACATGTGCTTGCCATAAAGGCAGAGAGAGACAGAGAGGCAGAAAGAGAGAAATCACTCCCCAGACAGATGGCCACACTGCAGTCCCTTCTCCTCCATTCTCCTCTCAGGATCTTGGGCATGCACACACATACGCCTGCTGTGAGTTTAAGCCACCAGGTCCTGGACTTGAACTGCAGTCAACTACATGGGAGTCCAGTGACATTGCCATTATGCCAACTGTTGGTCCTGCAAACAGATAATTTCATGTCTTTGTTTTTTACTAGCATGGCCCCTCCCCCCCTTTTTTTCTCTTGACTAATAGCTCTATTAGGACTTCGAGAACTATGTTAAAAAGAAATGGTAAAAGTGAGCATCCTTATCTTGTCCCTGATCTTAGAGGAAAAGCTTTCAACTTTTCACCATTAAGTATGATGTTAACGGGGAACCAGCAGTTAGCGTAATGGCTATGTGTTGCTGGACTCCCGCGTGGTCGACCGTGGTTCGCATCCTGGACCCGGTGGCTTAAAACTCACGCCGGGCGCACGTGCGTGCGTGCTCAAGATCCTGAGAGGAGAATGGAGGAGAAGGGATTGCGGCGTGACCATCCCCCTTGGGGGGTGATTTCTCACTTTCTGTCTCTATGTCTCTCTCTCTCTGTCTGGCGAGCGCACGCGCCCTATAGTGAAAAAACCTCTCCAAAAAAAAAAAAAAAAAAAGTATGATGTTAACTATAGGTTTGTCATGTATGGCTTTTATTGTGTTGAGGTACATTCTGTCTGTACATATTCTATTGAGAGATTTTATCATGATTGGGTATTGAATTTTGTAACATGCTTTTACTGCTTCTATTGAGATGATCATATGATATTTAATCTTTTCTTTTGTTAATATGGCGAATCATATTTATTGAATTATATTTATTGAACTATCCTTGTACACCAGAGATAAATCCCACTTGATCATGGTGAATGATTATTTTAATGTGTTATTGAAATTTGGTTCGCTAATATTTTGTTAAGGTTTTTGCATGTGTGTTCATCAGGTATAGTAGATTGTAATTTATGTTTTTATAGTGTTCTTATCTGGTTTTGTCATTAGGTTAATGCTGACCTCATAAAATGATTTTAGAAGTCTTTGTTCTTTTTCAACTTTTGGAAAGAATTTTAGAAGAATTGGTATGTGTCCTTAAAATATTTGGCAAAACTAAGTTGTGAAGCCATAGGTTCTGGGCTTTTCTTTGATGGAATACTTTTTATGACTGATCCAATCTCTTTATTCCTTGTTAGTTGGTGCTAATTTTCTCTTTTTAATTCTGTCTTGGTAGGTAATATGCATTCAGGAATTCGTTCATATCTTCAAGATTATTGTTTTTTTGAAGGGGCATATAATTGTTCATGGTAATTTTTTAGGGTTACTGGTATTTCTGTAGTATCTGTTGTAACATTTCCACTTTTATTTATGACTTATTTATTTGAATCTTCTCTTTTTATTCCATAGTTAGCACAGCTAAGGATTTGTCAATTTTGTTTATCTTTATTAAAAAAAAACTTAAATTTGTTGATTTCTTTCCCCTGGTATCTGTTGCATTTATTTCTGCTCTGATCTTCATTATTTTCTTCCTTCTGCTAATGTTGGGCTTAATTTGTCTTTCTAGTTCCTTGAGATGCAATGTCATTTTGCTTACTTGAGATCTTTTATCTGTTTTGATTTAAGTGTCTGTTGCTATAAACATCTTTCTTTTGTTGCATTCCATAAGTTTTAGTGTACTGCACTTCTATATTTCTTTGTCTCAAGATATCTTTGATATTCCTTTTTATTTATCCTGTGAAGCCATTGTTTGTTTAGAGCATTTTGTTCAGTTTCCACTTATTTGTGAACTTTCCAAGATTTTTCTGGTTTCTAATTTCCAATTTCATGCTATTGTGATTAGAAAATAACTTGATATGACTTCAGTCCTTCTAAATATGTAAAGATTTGCTTTGATATTTTATATATATATATATGTATATGTGTATATGTATATATGTGTGTATGTATATATATATATATATATATATACATACACACACACACACATATATATATATACACACACACACACACACACATCTGTTTGTTATTAGGTCAGTTTAGCCATTTTGTAATATATACATATTTTCAAACATGTTGGACATAATTAATTTATATACTTTTCATTTGTCAATTGTAAAAGAAGACAATTGATCAAGAAAAATAAGTAAATAAATCTAGTTAGAAAATAAAATTTTCTTCTCTTTCTTTCAGTCACGAGAAATGGAATTAGTTATGAGACTCAGGGCAACATTTTCTAAAGTAGATTTTGTAAGACATAATTACCTCAATGTGTTTTGCACAAAAAAGGACCTTGTTTTTCAAATGAATTTTCAGAACACTTATTTAGTATATTGTTTGGTGATTTGCAGTGTATATTATAGTATATTATATTATATTAGGGATGCAGAGATGGTGATGAGTAAAGAAAGCACTTTAACTTTTGTTTAACCCATGTTTCCCTAATTTAACTGAAGAATTATGTAGACTCTATTAATATCCCAAAGAACTAAGAGTTCACAGAATACAGTTTGGTGAAAATTGGCCCAGAAGAAAGTTGTATGTTCTTTCATTCACTTTTACTTACCTGGAACTTTTCTTTATTAAAACATGAGTGCCTTTGATGGTATATGGTCCTTGAGTTATAAATGTTGGAAAAACAAACTCATTTAAACTGGGCAAAGTTTTGGTATGCTCATTTCAAGATTATCAGTGACATCCTGATGATAGAACCAATGGTCCTTTTGCTGTTTTTTGTTTGTTTGTTTGTTTTTTCGCAACATTTGATACAGGTGATCAGTCTTTTTTCTCTGAAACACTTTCTTCCTTGATTTTCAGAATGTCACATTTTCCTTGTTTTATTTCAATCACATTGGCTGGTGCTTCTGGATCTCTTTGTTGGTTCTCTTTATATTTTTAATGTTAGATAATCCCAGAAATCAATTTTTGTTCTTTTTCTGTATAGTTACAGTCCTGGTGATCTCTTTTGAATTTCTGACTTCAAATCCGATTTGTGTACTGACTCCAGAATCATGTATTCTATTCGGACCTCTTCCCTCAAATCCAGACATGATTAACCAACTACTTAATTAGCATCTTGACTTTGATATTTAGTAAGTCTGAAATTAACTCCTGATTCCCTAACAAAATGTTCTCCTCTGTAGTTGTGACTTTCTTAGTTAATACAACTTCATCTTCTTCATTCTTCCCCTTGGTCAGGTCAAAAATCTTTTGTGTTATTCTTGGCTTTGAATTTTTATAGCATTAACCCATTTTGCTAGCAAATTCTATTGACTCTGCTTTCCAAAAATATCCCAGATATATCCATTCTCTGTCACCTCTACTCTATCACTCTGTTTCAAGCATCTTTGTCTCTTTGCTGGATTATTATAATACCATTTTAAATGGTTTCCCTACTTCTACTCTTGCCTCCTAGCAGACTATTCTCACCACATTACACAGGGAACTCTTAAAATGTCAGATAATGTCATTTTTCTACTTAAAATTGCTAGTGTTTCCTGAACTAATTTACAGTAAAAATAAGTTTTATGTGGCCAACCATACTCTCTGATTTAGATCCTATTACTTTTTGGGTTTCATCTACTGCTCCCTGTCACTCACTTTGCTGTGACTATTTGTCAGGCTCCTTTCTATTCCTCAGTGACATCAATTATATTCTCATCTTGAAGTCTATACATTTTCCATCCCCTCTACCTAGGAAACTATTCTCACAAATATTTACATGACTTGTTCTCCTTGTTTAAATGTCACTTCAGAGTCACCCCCTCAGAGGACCCTGTTTTAATTATACCCTCGACCCAAGCACATCGTCTTCTTTTCTTGTTTCAGTTTTTTACATAGGACTTACTAGCTTCTAGTAGAGGATATATTTTATTTATATATTTACTTTATTAATGTCTGCCTCTCCTCATTTTATGAAAGAAGAAATTTTTGTGTGTTTTATATTGCTGTATATCTAGGTATTCGTTTGTGTGGTCTTTATTGTTTTATGATCATGAGACTAACTGAAGTTGTTTCATAAAATCATGAGGTGTTAGTATGCAAGTTTAATCATTATGCTATGAATATGGGGGATACTGCATGTCAGTGTTTTCACAGTGACAGATTTTTATATATAATCTGATATTGTGATGTTTGTAAAAACTGTTCGACTTTTACATATCTTTACTGTTATATCTTTTTAAAAAATAAACTTTATATTTTAGAGCTGTTTTAGTTTCACAGCAAGACTGAGCAAAAGGTACAGATATTTCCCATATACTTCCTACTCCTACAAATGCATAGCCTACCCCATTATCAACATTTCCAATCAATGTAGAATATTTATTACAACTGATAAACCTGCATTAATACATAGTTATCTAAAAACTCCGTAGTTTGTATTAGGGTTCACCCTTGGTCTTCTGTATTATCTGAGTTTGGACAAATTTATAATGACATATGTCTATCCTTATAGTTTTATAAGGATTTTCATTGCCCCGAAAATCCTCTGTGCTTTGCCTATTCATCCCTCCTTCTTCTCTAACCCTTGGCACCCACTGACCTTTTTACCCTTTCTTACAGTTTCACCTTTTCCTGAATAGCATATAGTTGGATACAATGGTAGCCTTGACAGGTTAGCTTCTTTCACTTAGCAACATGTATGTAAGATTCCTTTTTGTCTTCTTATGGCTTGATTGCTTATTTTTTGAAACGACTCAGTAATTCATTGTCTGTATGTACCACAGTTTACTTATCCATTCACCTACTGAAGGATATCTTGGTTGCTTCCAAATTGGCAGTTGTGAAAAAGCTGTTTAAACATCTGTGTGCAGATTTTTACATTGATGTAAATTTCCAACTCCTTTGGGTAAATATCAAGGAATATGATCACTGAATCATAAGGTAAAAGTGCATTTAGTTTTGTTAGAAACTGCCAAACTGTCTTTCATAGTGGTGCATTCCCACAAGCAATGAATGAGAATTCTTGTTGGTCCACATTGTTGTCAGCTTTTGGTGGTGGTATGGATTTTGGCTATTCTACTGGGTGTGTAGTAGTATCTTATTTTAATATGCATTTTCATGATGACCTTTGATGTGGAGAGTCTTTTCCATATGCTTACTTGCTATCCATGTATCTTCTTTGATGAGTTGTCAATGTCTTTGACTCATTTTAATCAAGTGGTATTTGTTTTCTTATTATTGAGATTATTATTGAGTTCCTTGTGTATGTTGGATAATAGTCCTTTATCAGTCATGTCTTTTTCACATATTTTCTTATATTCTTTGGCTTTCCATTCTCTTAATAGTGTCTTTTTCAGAGTAAAAAAAATTAATTTTAATGAAGGTCAACTTATCAATTCTTTCAGTTTTTAGTGCATCTAAGAAGTCATCATCAAATCCAAGGCCATCTAAATTTTTCTCCTATGTTGTCTTCTAAGAGGTTTATACTTTTTGTGTTTTAAATTTAGGTCAGAAATTAATTTTTAATGAATTGCTTGGAAAGATTCTTTTTTCTGTTTCTAGATTCTTTTTCTTTCTTTTCTTTTCTTTTTTTTTTTTTTTTTTTTTTTTTTTTTTTTTTTTGCATGTGGATGTGTAATTGTGTCAGCCTCATTCATTGGAAAAGTTTTTTTCCCCCCTTAATTTTAATTTTACTGGCGTTTGCCTGAGAAAGACAGAGGGAGAGAAAGAAACAGATGTGGGAGGAAATGAGAATGCACACTCCATCCCATGGGGAATGGTCATACTGCAGTCCCCTCTCCTTCAGCTCTCCCTCCTTTTTGGATTTTTGGCAGACATGCTTGTATGTTTTTCAAGCTGCATGGTCCAGGACTTAATGTCACAGAGGGCCATGTTGGAGCCAGCTGCCCAAACCACCATGACAATGGCTAGCCCCCAAAGCCTGTCTTTTCCCCCATCACATTGCTTTTGGTTCCTTGACTGTACTTACATGGTTCTGTTTTGGGCTCTTTATCTTGTTCCCCTTATCTTTATGTATACATTTCTGCCAATACCACCCTGTCTTGATTACTGTAGCTTTATTGTGAGTCTTGAAGTTGAGTTCTGTTAATCCTCTAATTTTGTTCTCCTTCCATATTCTCTTTGCTACCCTGATCTTTTTCCTCTCCATATAAACTGTAGCATCAGTTTGTTGATATCCACAAAATAATGTGCTTGATTTTCACATATAGATCATATACTTATTTTGTTAGATTTATATGAAAGTCTTTCATTTTTTGGGGGTGCTAATCTAAACTATATTTCGTTTAAATTGCAAATTCTAGTTGTCTTTCCCGGTATATAGGAAAGTACTGAATTTTGCATATTAACCTTATATCTCCAACCTTCCTCTAATTGCTTATTAGTTCCACTGTTATATCTTCTTATCATGTGATTTGCTAATATCAAAAGTGTTATTATAGAACATTACAAATAGTTCAACTACTGCCTCACTACTCCTAATGATTCTAGCAAATAATTTCCCCAAAAAATGCTGTTAGAAACAGGGAGATGTGCTAGAGGTATCAGTAATAAGAATTTTGCACTAAAAAGAATTCACTAAAGACATAAAAGAGCAATTATAATTCATAAAGATCTATGACTTTAAAACCAACTACAGTTAGGTTGACATCATTTGTCAACACATTTTTGGCAGGAATGAGATTACACTTAATTTTTGCATAAGTAGTTTGTTTCACAGATAATTATTAATTTTAAAATGCCTACAAAATTTTACTATGTTCAAACAGCTTGCATTATGTAAATCTGATGTTTTAGAATATTAAATGATTTAAAAAGAACAGTAGAAAATTATTATTATTACTGAGCCATTTTTTTATTTATAAATAGATCTATCACAGGATTTGTTTTAGTAGTAGTTTATGTTAGTGATTTCAAAAATATTATTGATTTTGAAAATCACTACTGTTTACCCTCAAAAGGAGCACAAAAGTTTTTAAAAAGTAGAACTACACTAGGATTTCCTTTGACTCATTCACAGTATGATTGTTTTTTTTTTAAAGTATTATATTAGGATTAAAAATATGTCTTTTTATGAAGCAGGCCAGTATGCTTAAACTGACTAAAAATGATCTATAAAATTAGCATGCTATGAACCTATGATTGATCATATCATTATATTTTCTCCATCTTTTCTGTTCTCTTTTAGATTAAAAAATATATATTGTTTTCCCTTTATTCATGATAGCGTGCATGTTCATGCACATGAGAGAGAGAGAGAGAGAGGCTTTCTTCACAGTGTCTAGTCATGCCACCGTCCCCTTCCCCTAAACTCCAGCCCATCAAATACTGGGCACTTGCATTCATGTTTAGTGCTTTTCAAATCAGTTGAGCAAGGAGTTTGAACCACAGTTGACATGTGGAATCAGGCTTCCCTTGAGCAATGCTTTTACTGCTGCACCATGGAACTGGCTCTAGAATTTCTTTGAGAATGTATTGCTATATGTATTATAAAGAGAAATTTTGTAGAACGAGGGCTTCTAAAAGTTTTCATTTGTAAGTGAAAGTAATTACATGTAGCAAGTGATAAAATATAGTCTTAACATTATATTTTTGCAAGTATAAGAAACTCTACTACTTGTAGATATACATATGGAAATGGAATAACATTTGTGTGAATTAATTTTAAAATTTTATTATTATTATTTTTAGGTAACCATGAGTTTGATTTTGGTGTGGATATTTTAGAAGAGTACATGAAACAAATGCACTTTACATGGTTTCTCAGTAATGTCTATGACAGATTTACTTCTGAACCTCTTGGACATGGTACAGTAAAAAAAATAGTTCATTGGAACAATATAAAAATTGGCTTAATGGGATTAGTTGAAGAAGATTGGCTAGATACATTGGCTACGGTTAATAAGTCAAACGTAAACTATAAAGATTATGTTGAAGTTGCTAATGAAATAGCAGTAGAACTTAAAGAAGAAGGAGCAGATCTTGTTATTGCAATAACTCATATGAAGTGGGGAAATGATACAAGGCTTGCTCGAAGAGCAGAAGGGGTCAATTTGATTCTAGGAGGCCATGACCATGATTATGGAATCAGGAAGGTGAATGAAACTTGGATCGTCAAAAGTGGATCTGATTTTAAAAACTTGACAAAAATTAATATAAGAATCTTTGATGCATCTTTCCAGTATGTATTTGAGAAAGTGGACATTATGAATTGTGTGGAAGAAGATTCATATATTAAAGCAATAGTAAAAGATTTTACTCAAAACATACAGGTAGGTGAATATTACTTATATTATTCAGCAAAGTACAGACTGATCACATAAAAATTTATTGGACAATTCCACATCATAATAACATGTAATTAAGAAATAATCTGACCTGCAAATAGCCTCATCAGTCACAGTAAATTAGTGCCAGTTTTGGCTTTATTGAATTTTAATTTCTGTATTCAATTTATATTTTATTTTGACTTTAAACAGGAATATAGACCTGCTGTAATGTTAAACTTATTTAGGTTGTTACGATTTTTTTTTTTTTTTCTTTTTTTTGCTATAGGGCATGTGTGTTCTCCAGGTAGAGACAGAAAGCGAGAAATCACCCCCCAGGGGGTATGGTCACGCCGCAATCCCTTTTCCTCCATTTTCCTCCCGGGATCTTGGGCATGCATGCACACGCACCTGGCGTGAGTTTAAGCCACCATGTCCAGGACTTGAACTGCTGCCGACTAATGGGAGTCTAGCGACATAACCATTACGCTAACTGCTGGTCCCTAAAAAAAATTTTTTTTTTTGAAAGGTTTTTGCTATAGGGCGCGTGCACTCGCCAGACAGAGACAGAGAGACAGAAAGTGAGAAATCACCCCCCGGGGGGATGGCCACGCTGCAATCCCTTCTCCTCCATTCTCCTCTCGGGATCTTGGGCACGCACACACACGCGCCCAGCGTGAGTTTAAGCCACTGGATCTGGGACTCGAACTGTGGTCGGCTACATGGGAGTCCAGCGACATAGCCATTATGCTAACTGCTGGTTGTCCGAAAATATTTTTTAACATTCAAATTCTACAATGATTTGTTTCTTTAATACAGGGCTTACTAATCAAATTTAAGAAGCATTGAGTTTACTAAAGCTTGTAATGAAAAGGTACTGTCTTTTCTTCTCTCCTACTTAACTTCCTTAAACTGTTTTTTTTTTTTTTTTTCTTGAGAGGTTTTTTCGCTATAGGGCGCGTGCGCTCGCCAGACAGACAGAGACATAGAGACAGAAAGCGAGAAATCACCCCCCCAGGGGGGATGGTCACGCCGCAATCCCTTCTCCTCCATTCTCCTCTCGGGATCTTGGGTACGCACGCACACGCGCCCGGCGTGAGTTTTAAGCAACTGGGTCCGGGACGTGAACCGTGGTCGACTACGTGGGAGTCCAGCGACATAGCCATTACGCTAACTGCTGGTTTCCAACTTCCTTAAACTTTTAATGGTTTATAATCATGCCACTTAAACTTTTATATGCATTTGAGACCTTGAGTGTTGTCTTTTTTTTTTTTCCAGGGCTCCACACACTTTGGTAAAGCTATAGTGCCATAGGGGTGTGTGTGTGTGCGTGTTACATTTACAAGAGCTGATGGGAAATATGAGTCATGTTCTGTTCACATTCATGCATGTATTATCTCATATATCTCTGGTACTTGAATTTGTTCTATGGAAACAGAGCTCCCTTTTTGACTTTGGTTTGAGTATTAATGGATAGCTTTATGTTGGATCCCCTGCATGTCAGGAATATTAGATAGTCCTATAATTGTTTTCTGGCTTTGGAAGGTATAGACGGGGGGATCCTAAATTTTATGATAATCTGGCTCCTTAAATGGCTCTGAAAAGTAAATGACTGTGGGAATATGTAGTATCTTGCTATCCTTTTAGTATCTTGGTACTTGGAGAGGAAAAGTTTCAGTAAATTTTGAACTGGACATGAAGAAATAGTCAAAAGAAGAAATTAAAATATGAGAAACGTTGATTTTAGATAGCTTATTTTTTTCTCCTTTTAGTACATGTTAGAAGAAGTTCTCTGCCCAATTAATATGGAATTAGATGGCCGCGAAATTACTGTAAGAAGATCTGAGAGCAATCTTGGAAATTTGGTAACTAATGCAATGTTGGAAGCTACTCGTGCTGATGTAGCACTACTTAATTCAGGTAATTTATTTAATTTGTAAAAATAAAAAATATATTTTTAAAATGAGTAAAATGAATTTTTTAGATTTATAGTAGCAGTAGACTATTTTTATTACATGTGAAATCCTATTTAGAGATTCAGTCCCTTAACTTTATGAGACCAGCTCTTCATTTTCTGCTTTGCTCTGGTACAACATACAGAATTAGATAGTTCAGTTTATTTGAAAAATGAAAGCACCAGGTTTTTAAAACTTTGACTATTGTATTCAACTTCAGTAGTCTTTGGAGTTGCTTCTTATAGCGATCTTTAAAAATATTGAGTCATTGCAAAAGTCATGACATATTTTTGGATTTTTTTTTTCTTACACCAAAATGCACCTTAACATTTCCCATGACCCAATAGATGATTTTCCTTTGAGAAGATTTAGGCATGATTCTATCAGAAAGCATGGTAGAGATAGATAATGACTTCTGAGCTGTGACATTCTATAATTAAAGAGAAATGGAAGCACAGCTGAAATGAAATCTCTTAAAACTGTAGATGGTAGATATAACCACATGGTTAAGATGTAAATAAACATGGGGAAGGGATCAGAAAAATGATTAGTATCTTTTGGCAATGTGGCATATAAATCTTAAGATTTGAATGTAACATTGAATCATAAAGGTAAGTTTTATTTTTTAAAAAATGTACCTTTTCCCCTTTAATTACTGTAGGCACTCTCAGATCTGATCGAATACATCCAGCAGGGAATTTCACTTTGCATGATCTTTTGGCTATTCTGCCCATAGTGGATCCAGTTTTAGTTGTCACAGTAACAGGTGCACAACTGCTTGAGGCACTTGAAAATGGGGTTTTCAAGTACCCAGCTCTAGATGGGAGGTATGTATATAGGTTTCTACTGATTAATGTGCTCATTAATTATTTTTTATATAATGGAGCTTAAAGAAAATTCTGAAATAGTAATAATTTAACATTTAAAAATGTTAGCTAATAAGAATTTAATATGTTAGTACATAGGGTTTTTTAAATATTTATTTCTTACTAAATAATGTGAGACTGGCAAAGTATCAGTGTGTAACAGTTATACTTCTGGCCCAGCTTCCAAAGGGCAGCCTCTGTGTTGCAGTTGGTAGCATTCTGGACTGTGGAGCCAGAAGCCACATACCCACCACCATTTGAGTTTCTGGACTAGTTGGCCTAAAAACATGAGGAGTGCATGTGCACAAGTCCAGGAGTCTGTGGACTGGAGGATTGTAGGAAGGGGGTCAATCATGGTGTGACTGAGCCCTGTGGAGCATCTCTCTCTCTCTTTCTCTGTATCAGGGTCATGCATGCACTCTATCATGAATTAAAAAAACAACTATACTATTAAAAATTAAGATTAGAGGGCCAGCAGATGGCATGGTGGTTAAGGAGTTGGATCTCTCATTACTGATTCTGCAGTTCGACTCTAGGACCTGGAGGCCTGACAAACATGTGAGGCACGTGTGTGTTCATGAACCTCCCCCGCCCCCCCCCCCCAAAAAAAAAAAAACAACTAAGATTACTTTCAGTTTTATATGAGTATATTTGGTGAGTCCTTAATTTAAATATTTTACTACCAAACATTTCTTCTTCTCCTCCTCTCTCTCTCTCTCTCTCTCTCTCTGTCTCTCCCCCCCCCACACACACATGGTTGGCCATGTGGGATTTCAGTGATTAAACCATTATGCCATCTGTTGGTCCCTCGTCTTTTTCTTATTTGAAAAATAAGGTACTATTTTGTTGATTGGGTCTGTACCCAAATCCCTGTGTGTAGAATTCTTAAAAATGTGGGACCAGCAGTTAGCGTAATGGCTATGTCGCTGGACTCCCACGTGGTCGACCGCGGTTTGCGTCCCAGACCTGGTGGCTTAAAACTCACGCCGGGCGCCTGTGTGTGTGTGCCCAAGATCCCGAGAGGAGAATGGAGGAGAAGGAATTGTGGCGTGGCCATCCCCCCTGGGGGGTGGTTTCTTGCTTTCTGCCTCTCTGTCTCTCTCTGTCTGGCGAGCGCACGCGCTCTATAGCAAAAACCTCTCCAAAAAAAATAAAATAAAATAAAAGAGACTAAATTAATAGACTTAAAGTGTTGGGATGCTTCATTCCTCCTCCTTCTCCTTCTCCTCCTCTTCTTCCTCCTTCTTCTTTTTTAAGAGTGGTTTTTGCTATAGAATATGTGCACTCACCAGAGAGACAGAGAAGGACAGAGAGACAGACAATGAGAAATCACCCCACAGGGGGGATGGCCACGCCGCAATTCCTTCTCCTCCATTCTCCTCTCGGGATCTTGGGCACACATGCACACACTTGGGATCCAGGACTTGAACCATGGTTGGCCATGTGGGAGTCCAGTGATGAAACCATTATGCCATTTGTTGGTCCCTCATCTTTTTATTTGAAAAATAAGGTACTGTTTTGTTGATTGGGCCTGTACCCAAATCCTTTTGTAGAATTCTTAAAAATGAGACTAAATTAATAGACTTAAAGGGTTGGGGTGCTTCATTCCTTTTCCCTAACCATCAAACCAAAATATATGATAAGCCAATAGCTCAATATTTTAATCTAATGTTTAAATGCTCAAAACTAAAAACCTGGAAGTTAACACATGGCCCAAGTAAACTCCATTTACTTACATATTTGTTTTTCTGATTTTTCTCTTTGAACCCAAGGTAAGTGCATGGTTGTGAGTTGAATTGTGCTGCCCCCTCACCCTTCTTTCCCTAAACTTTATATGTTGAAGTCTCAAAACTTCCTCATGTGACTTTGGAAACAGGGTTGTTGCTTATACTGGGTTAGGGTATACCTATTGTCCAGTACAATGGTGTTCTTATGACAAGAAGAAATATGTACACAGGAAGAATGGTGTGTGAGGATGATGGCAGAGATCTGTGTCAAGGAATGTCCACAAGTACCAGCAGAGAAGCACAATTTAGGGTAGAAGCATGGAACAGATTCTCCCTTACTGCCCTCCGAAGGAGTAAGACTTGCTGATACCTTGATCATGGAGTTTTTGCCTCCAGACAGGCAGTCAGTTACTGTCCAAGTGACTCAGTTTGAGGTATTTTTTAAAATCCTATTTTTATTTTTTTTTTTTTTTTTTTTTTTTTTTTTTTGTTATCCAGACATAGCAGCAGTCAGAGAGAGACAGAGAGAAAGGGAGAGAGAAAAAGTGAGAGCAAGAAAGTGAGAAAGCACACTGCCACACCACAATCCCTTCTTCATTCTCCTCTTGGGACTTTTGGGCACACAAGCAAACATACTCAGCATGTTCTTCAAGCCACGGGGTCTGGGACTTGAATCACAGAGTCAGCCCTGTGGGATCCATTTGCCTTAACCACCAGAGCACAAGCTGGTCCCAGTTTGAGGTAGTTTGTATGTCAACTCTAATGACCGAGTAATAGGCTCTCTCAGATTTATTCATTGAGATCATTTATAAAGAACCATAGTCTATGAACTTGTACATGTATTTCACATGGTAGATCTTTTATTTATGTCTTTGAGAGCGTATTTATATAGAAAAATATCAAAGGATAAAGTAAAATCTCTATAGGACTTTATATGAAGAGACAGTTTATTATTTTTAATTTTTTTTTTTTTTTTAGGTTTACTTCTTTTTAAATGTTTTATTTATGGATTCACAGGAATTTGAAAAAAATAGTGGAGTCTGTGGGGCTGGCAAGTGGCATGGTGGTTAAAGGTGCTGGACTTCCACATGGCCGACCACGGTTCAAGTCTCGGACCTGGTGGCTTGCTTTCTCACTTCCTCTCTCTCTGTCTCTCTCTGATCAAACTGGAAAATAATAATGATAATAATAATAAATAAAGTTAAAATAAAAAATAATTCTTTAAAAAAAAACAGTGGAGTCTGGTGTGCCTTTTCCTCTTTTTTCCCTAAAGTTCCATCTTACATAGCCATGATATATGATCAAAACCAGAAAATATTGGTACAATGTGTTTGTAAAGTTTTGTTCTCTTTTATCACATGTAAGTTCGTGTTTCCACCATCACAATCACAATAGAGAACTAACCAGTTTACTTTTTCATTCTTCAACACAAAAATCTCCCTCATATTACCTATTTTTGTAGTTACTCCATCCCTTTTCCTTTCATCATCCTTAATCTCCAGCAACCACTACCCTGCTTACCATCATTATAAATTTCATTTAATAAATATATAGGTGGGATTATAGTAATGTGGCTTTTGCAGTTGCCTTTTTTTCACTCAGTATAATGCCATTGAAGTCCATCCTCTGTACAGTCTGCTAAGCCTGAAATATGTATCTGACTCTTTATAGAAAATGTCTCTGCCCTTTGGGACCAGTAGGTGATATGGTGGTTAAGGGCTCTGGACTCCCATATGGCTGACCACAGTTGGAGTCCAGGACCTGGCAGCTTGCTATGTCACTTTCCTTCTCTCTCTCTCATTCTTGCTCTCTCATTCTGTTCCTCTCTGCTCAAATTAAAAATAAATACATAAATAAAGTTAAATAAAATAATCCTTTAAAAAAAAGAAAGAAAATATCTCTGCCCTGATATAATGTTCCTCTTTATCAACAATAATTTGCTTTGTTCTTTCATATTTTTAACCTAATGTGTGTGTGCAGGCACACGTGTATGTATATCAACAGTCCAGCTTTCTTTTGTTTAGTGTTGTGTGATATATCTTTTCTTTTTATGTTTACACCAAAACACATCAAAATCATACTGCTGAAAATAAGAGACAAGGATATACAACCAGGAAAAAAACAATACTTTTATTTTCAGGTCAAAATTTTTTATTTAATTATTTTTTAGATTATCTGTTTCAGTCCAGAGGTTTTCTACTTTTCCATTGGTTTAAAGAATGTTTTTGATTGCTTGTTGGAGTATTTTTATAATGGCTACTTTAAAAATCTTAGCTAATTTATACATTGTGTCAACTTAGCATTGGCATCCTTTGATTATCACCCCCCCCAGCTGAATTATTTTGCTGAATAAATTTGGATTAAATTGTAGATAATTTGAATATTACCTCGAGACTCTGGTCTCATTTCAGTTTTATGGAAAATGTTAATAGTTTTGTTTCAGCGGGTAGCCAACTTGGTTAGATTCAGGTCACTAGTTCAAACTCATCTCTGTAGACTATGGTTTCCACTTTCAGAGTCTTCTATTGCTGTGTATCTTTCTTCCATGTTTGCCACCTAGTGGTCAGTCTTGGACCCAGGCTGTAGTTTGGTTTTTAGCCTTTGTTAATGCTGAATAGGACCAGTCCCACACTTGTGTAGATCAGTGGTGGGCTTAGGAGTTTATAAATGACTTTATGGATTTGCATTCTTGAGGTTTCACCCTCTCTACAGTCTCCCCCAAACTTTTCAGTTCCTTGGGCTTCTCTTTTTAGTTCTAGACAAAAATGCTAGGACCTTAGTTACTGCACATCACCTTGTACTTGAAGGATCTTTCATCAAGGGCCGAACAGCAGTGTATTGATGGAGAAAAAAAACAATTGGTGAGTTTCCCCACACTCTTTTGCGAACTCTCTCCTTTAGAGTTTTGATTCTTGCAGGCTTCTGTTGTTTCTGCCTGTTGCCAACACCACTGTGTTGCTTATAGGCTGGTTGTGTGGTACTTAAACACCTTTTCTGAGTTTCAGTAGTTCCCTTTCTCCTCCTGGATCCAGAGCTAGAGGGCTTCTCTTGGAGCTCTCTCTCTCTGCCTGCAGACACTGGTGCCCACTTCTGGCATTTGAGTTTAGGCTGAGAATTACTGGAGGAAAAAAGAATCACACCCTCCTGCTTGTTCAATGATACTTCAAATTGTTTTCTTCTCTTTTCTTCACCCCCCCCCCCCCCAATTCACCTGTAAAGCAGTTTACTTTTTCATTCTTTAATAATCTGTTTCATCTATTCTGTCTAGGTTTTATCAGTGTGTTCATTGGGATAGACAAGATGAAGTATGCTTATATCTAACCCAGAATGGAAACCTTCTCCCTTAGATTGCAGATTGTGATTATGTGACCATCTTTGGTCACTTTGAGATACTATGACATGAGACACTCTTCTCTCTTGTGTTTCTTTCAGTCTGGTTTCTTAGTCTCACACAAAGCAGTGAAGGGAAAAGAGAGAGGTATCTATGACTTTCTCTTGTTCTATTGCTGAATCTCTTCCCCATTGTTAAAGTCTTTCCATTGGCCAGGCGCACTCCTTTCCTTGTCTGCTACCATCACTTGGCTGCCATGTCATCACTGCCGGCAGAACTGTTCATCATCAGTCCTATGTTCAGTTTTTCTCTCTTTTTTGTATCTTCTGACTATTCCTTTTCCAGTACTTCTCTGCTTTTACGCAAAATCTTAGATGTCAGATCACTTTCTTCTTTTTCCAACAATGTACTAATTACAGTAAACATCAGGTTGATTCTTTTTTCCTCTTTGTCTCTGTCTTTCTCTTTGATCAGGATCAGTTGTGGGCGTGTGTTTGTGTATGCATGAGTGTTGGCATGAGTGTGTTAGGATGATGGGTACTATATCAGTAATCTTTGACACAGGAAACCTTTGGGTAATTAAAAACATTTTTTTCTAAGATTAAAACTATCTTTTTTCTTGATATAGGTAGCTATGTGAACAACTTTATCTTAGTCCTGATGCTGCAGTTAGTATTTCTCCACTGAATAAAACATAGAAGGAAGAATATTTTAGTATTAGTTAAGAGATTTGTATCTCATCATGGTTTTCAGTACTAGATAGGTAATTTAGGTAACTGAATTTTAATTCTGCAACATATTCATTATATTTCATTTCGGAATAAAGCAATAATATTTACTCCTCTCCAAGACTGGGTAATGCAAGACTGGGTTATTAATTTAGAAGGCAGCTTTTTAAATTTATTTTAATTATTATTTATACAGTCAATCGCTGTACATCATGTAGATTATAGAGATTTTACCCAACAGGATATACACCACACACCAGGTGAGCTGAGAATACTATACACAACATCATCAACAGGCAACAAACCATATCTGTGTCCCACAAATGTCTTACTTCTACATTTTTTCCCCAAATTCCCTTCCTGCACTCTTCCCCTCTCCCACTGTCCTTCTACCTTGTCTTCAGTGTCCATAACAATTTTCAATGCTTTTATGTCCTCCAGTCTTTCAGTATCTACCATAGAGTACGGACAGTCGGTATATGTTAAGTGGAAACATACAATGTCTCTCTTTCATAGTCTGACTTGTTTCACTCAGCAATAAATCCTCTGTGTTCATCTACTTTCTATCAATTGCCAGTGTCTTGTTTTTTTATGGCTGAATAGTATTCATGGAGTATATGTGCCACACTTTTTCAATTCATTCATCTGTGGACATTTGGGTCTTAGCAATTGTGAATAATGCCTTAATAAATATAGTTGTGCAAGTGCTTTACTGACTGAGTGTTCTCCTGTCCTTTGGGTAGATACCCAGGAGATGAATTACTGGATCATATGGTAGTTCTGTTTGAAGGTCTTTGAAGAATCTCCATAATGTTTCCACAGTGGCTGGATCAATTTACATTCCCACCAACAGTGTAGGAGAGTTCCCCTTTCACCACATCCTCTCTAGCACTAATCAGTTTTTTATTTTTTTTATTTTTTATTTTTGTAAATCTTCTCCATTCTGACTGGAGTTAAATGGTATCTCATTGTGATTTGGATCTGCATCTCCCTTATGATGAGGGATGTTGAGCATTTTTTCATATGCTTTTTTGGCTGTTCATATGTCTTCCTTAAAGAGTTGTTTATTCAGCTCATTTTCCCATCTTTTAATTGGGTTAATAATTTTCTTCCAGGTAAGCTGCTTGAGTTCCCCGTGTATTCTGGTTATCAGTCCCTTATCTGAGGCACAGTTAACAAAACTTCTCTCCTATTCTGAGGGTTGTTGATTCACACTAGTTACTGTGTCCTTTGCTGTGCAGAAATTTCTTAATCTGATATAATCCCACATGTCTATTTTGGGGGTTATTGTCTGTGCTTTGGGGGGTCTTGCTTAAGAAGTCTTTGCTTACCCCAGTGTCTCTCAGAGTTTCACCAGTAGTTTTATAGTTTGGAGTATTAGGTTTAGATCTTTAATCCAATTTGAGTTGATTTTTATTAATAGCGACAGATAGGGGTTCAAATTCATCTTTTTGCAGGTGGATACCGAGTTTTTCCAGCACCATTTGCTAAAGAGGTTTTCCTTTTTCCACTGTATTGACTGGTACCTATTGTCGAAGATGAGCTGGTTGTATATTTTGGGATTTATTTCTGGGCTCTCTACTCTAGTCCATTGGTCCTCATGTCTGTTTTTGTGCCAATACCATGGTATTTTGATTATTACAGCTTTGTAATATATTTTGGGGTCAGGGAGCAAGATGCAACCCACTCCACTCTTTTTGTGTAGGATTGCATTGGCAATACAGGGTTTTTTATGATTTCAGACAAATTCTATGATTGTCTTTTCTAGATCTGTGAAGAATGTCTCTTGTAATTTTATAGAGATTGCATTAAATATGTAGTTTAATTTGGGTAGTATTGCTATTTTGATTATATTAATTCTGCCAATCCAGGAACATGGGATGTCCTTCCACTTTCTTGTGTCCTTTTTTATTTCTTTTTTAAGATTTTCATAGTTTTTCTTATAGAAGTCTTTGACTTTCTCAGTTAGTTGTATTTCTAGGTATGTTATTACTTTTTGTGGCTATGGTAAGTGGGGTTACTTTCTTCAGTTATGTCTCTGTCTGCTTGTTGTTTGTATATAGATATACTACTGATTTTTACAAGTTAATTTTGTATCCTGCCACTTTACTGTATGCACTTATTACTTCAAGAAGTTTTATTGTGGATACTATTGGATCTTCTATGTATACAATCATGTCATCTGCAAACAGGGATTATTTCAACTCTTCTTTCCCTAACAATGTCTTTTATTTCATTCTCTTGCCTGATCTCATTGGCTAGGACTTCTAGTACTATATTGAATAGGAGTGGAGAAAGTGGGCAGCCTTGTCTTGTACCAGTGTTTAGTAGAAAAGATTTCAGCTTTTCCCCATACAGTGAAATGCTAGCTATAGGTTTTTCATAGATAGATTTTATTATGCTGAGAAATGATCTTTCTTTGCCAATTTTACTGATAGTCTTAATCATGAAAGAATGTTGTATTTTGTCAATGCTATTTCTGTATCAATCAAAATGATCATATGGTTTTTATCTTTCTTTCTGTTAATATGGTGTATTACATTTATGGTTTTGCATGTGTTGAAACACATTTACATCCCTGGAATAAAGCCTACCTGTCATGATGAATAATCTTTTTTATATGCTGTTGAATATGATTAGCAAGTATCTTGTTGAGAATTTTTGCATCTATATTCATCAGAGGTATTGGTCTGTACTTTTTCTTTATTGTTGTATCTTTATCTGTTTTGGGAATGAGGGTGATGAAGGCTTCATAGAATTAATTTGGAAAGGTTTCTTCCTTTTGGATATCTAGAAACAGAGTGAGTAGAATGGGGGTTACTTTTTTAAGTTTTGTAAAATTCAGAAGTGAAGCCATTGAGACCTGGACTTTTCTTTATTTATTTATTACTATTTCAGTCTTATTGGTTGTTATGGGTTTATTCAGATTTTCTTTGTCCTCCTAAGTCAATCTTGGTGGATTATATGTGTTCAGGAATTTGTCTATCTCATCCAGATTTTCTTCTTTGTTGGCATATTGTTGCTCCTAGTATCCTCTAGTGATGTTTTGTATTTCTATTATGTCTGTTGTAATGTTGCTTGATTAATTGCGAATTTGATTTACCTGTTTCTTTTCTCTCTTCTTAATTAGTCTAGCTAATGGTGTCAATCTTGTTTATCTTTTTAAAGAACCAGTTTTTGCTTTCATTTATTTTCTGTATAATTTGCTTATTTTCTATTTATTTCTGCTCAAATCTTTATTATTTTCTCCTGGTATTCTTTGTATTTTATTGTTGTTTTTCCAATTTCCTGAGGCATGATGTTAGCTGTCCTTTTGCCACCTTCTCATCTTTTTCTTATATGCACTAATTGCTATGAACTTCCCTCTTATGACTACTTTTGCAGTGTCCTATAGATTATGGAAGCTCATGCACTCATTATCATTTGTTTCCATGAATCTTTTTATTTCAGCTTTAATCTTTTCAGTAGTCATGAAGTCATTCAGAAGTAGATTAGTTTCCATGTATTTGTGCATTTTTGAGGGTTTTTACTGAGATTAATATCAAATTTAATTCCATCATGGTCGGAGAAGATGCTGGATATAGTTTCTATGCCTTTGAATCTGTAAAGGCTGGTTTTGTGCCCTATCATGTGTTCAGTTTTCAAGAAGGTACCATGCAGGGCTGAGAAAAATATATATTTTGTGTGTTTTTTGGGGGGATAGAAATTTCTATAGATGTCTATCAAGTCCATCTGATTTATGGTATCATTTAGGTCCTGAATCTCTGTTTATTTTTTGTCTTGTTGGTCTGTCTAAAGGTGGTAATAGGGTGTTGAAATCTCCAGCAATTAGTGTGTTATAGTCTATTTCTTCTTTTAGTCTAGCAGTCTTTTCTTTAAATATTTAGGTGCTCCTGAGTTAGTTGCATAGATATTTCTAAGTGTTATATCTTCTTGATGAATTAGGGCTACATTTTACTACTATATAATGCCCTTCTTTGTCTCTTCTTATGGTTGTCTTAAAGCCTATTTTGTCTGAAATCAGTATAGCTACTCCTGCTCTTTTTTGGTTTCCATTTTCATGGAATATATTTTTCCAGCCCTTCACTTTTAGTCTATGTATGTCTTTATCCATGAGATGGGTTTCTTGTAGGCAGCAGATGGAGGCTTTCTGATTTTTAATCCATTCAGCCAGTCTATGTCTCTTAATCAGAGAATTTAATCCATTAACATTCAACATTATTATCGATTTATTAAGTTGGCCATATTTTTGGTTGTGTTTGTTTGTTTGTTTGTTCTCTTATTGCTGTCTGTCTTTAGTCTTCTTGGTATAATACTCCTTTCAGAATTTCTTAAAGAGCTGATCTGGAGTTGGTAAACTCTTTCAGATTTTGTTTTTCTGAGAATGTTATTATTCCCCCCCACACACATGAAGGATAATCTTGCTGGGTATAGTATTCTTGGTTGAAATTAGTTTTCATTTAACACTTTGAATATATTTCCCCATTCTTTCCTTGCATGCATTGTATCTGATGAGAGGTTCGGTGTTAGCCTCATGGGATAGCCTTTGTAAGTGACTTAACATTTCTCTCTTACCAATCTTAGTATCTGTCTTTGTAGTTTTGGTTAATCTAGTTATGATTTGCCGTGGAGATGATCTTCTTGGATTGATTCCATTTTGGGTTTTTTGTATTTTTTTGGCCTGAATGTTTGAGTACTTCTCTAGTCTTGGAAAGATTTTTTCTGGGAGTTCATGGAATAGATTATCAATGCTCTTATTAGTTTCTTCACCTTCTCAGATACCAATTATTCAGATGTTTAAGTGTTTAATGGTATTTAGTATTTCTTGTATATTCTCCTCATTTTTCTTGGTTATTTTCTCAGTATTTAGATTCTTTTCTCTAGGTCTGAGGTTTTGTCTTCTACTACTGAGATTTGATCTTCTGCATGGTCTAAACTGCTTTTAATACTTTCAAGGGAGTTTGATTTCAAGTATTACAGCCTTCAGATCTAACAGTTCTGTTTGATTCTTTTTATGGTGTCCAATTCTTCTTTCATATCGTGGAAGGACATCCTCATCTCTTGGAGCTCAACATCTATTTTCTCTTGCATCTCAGAGTTTTGTTACCATAAATACTCTTAATTCTTTTCCTGACATTTTGGTAATATCCTCTAATTTTTCCTTACTTAGAGATGAGTTACAGTCTTCCCTTGTTGGAAATGTATTACTTGATTCTCTAATCCTCGAGGCTCTTCACTTTTGACTAATTTGTTGGAGAAGGATTCTGTAACTATAAGCTCATGTGTTTCCCTTTGCCATGAAATAATTCAGTGTTATTTTATCTTTTTACTGTGTCCTCCAGTGTGGTAATAACTGGAAGAGTTTTGAAATTGGATTTATGAAGGGGAGTTTCATTCTTTTTACATCCAGTACAGTGAGGAGCAAAGAACTTTCTAAATATTACAATATTCAGATGTCTAGCTACTATGCACCTGGACTTCTCTAGGCAGTGGGTAAGGACTGAGCAGTAAAATAAGAAAGTAAGGTAAAAGAAAAAGTAGGAAACAGAAATAGGAAGAAAAAGCAAAGAAAAAAGAAGGAAAGAACTAGAACAAAAAGAGGGAGAAAAAGGAGAAAACACATCATAGAAAATAAGATTGAGTTAAAAATGGAAAACCACACTGCACAGTGCTCAAAAAGGGCAGCAGAGGTAGAAGTAGAGATGTCTACAAGGATTCTGTACTAGGTGAGGGAGGAAGAGATAAATTAGCAAGAAAGAGGCACAAGGGGACAGAAAGTTGTTTTTTTTTTAAAGAGAAAAAAAAGTTAGAAGGGACAGAAAAGCATAAGAGGGTTAGAAAGACTTTGCCTACCTGATTAGCACTGGGGTTGGAAAGGGGGGGGGCCCTGTTGGGGGACATCACTGCCATGAAGCTGAACCCAGAAAGGGCAGTAGAGACAGAGATGGAGGTGCCTGCAAGAATTCTGTCCTGATTAGCACTGAAGTCTGGAAGGGGAGACCCTGGCTGAGGGGCTTCACAGCCATGAAACAACCAGAAAGGGCAGCAGAGGCAGAGATGGAGATGACTGAAAGGATTCTGTCCTGTCTAGCACTGGGGTCTGGACGGGGGAGCTCTGGCTGGAGACTTCACCGCTGTGAAAGTGAATTCAGAAAAGGTAGCAGAGGCAGAGATAGAGATGCCTGTAAGGATTCTAGAAGGCTGCTTTCTGTAAGAGAATAAACTCGTTTTCCCATTTCACATGTTTCCAGTTTTACCCTAAAATTACCAAAAGGCTAAAGAGAATAGAGGAAATATTCATAATTAGAAATAATTATTAGAGAAAAATGATTGTTTAGGCTTCCACTTTAGAGATGAGGAAAGAATTTTGCTTCATCCAGGCCAGGGTTTCCTACCCATCTTTTGTGTTCTCACAGCATCCTGCACTCACTTCTAAATTCTCATCACACGGTGTGATAATTTCCTGCTTGCTTAACTGTTTCCCAAATGAGAGGACCATCCTCTTCATAGCAGGGTTTGTATCTTTTTCACTGTATATTTCTAGTACCATGCACAGTTCTTGACAATAAAAGGTGTTCAGTGATTATTAATGAATATATTTTAAAGTTATTGAAAAAATAATAACCAATAGTAACAAGTTCATTGCAGGCAAAGGAAAACTTATAAAAGTTGTTTGCGTATTCTAATTGTGAAAGGTTGAATAAGACAGAATGTGTCTTAAGATGAAAAGTTGTATCTTATACTCTGTTGATCAGGAGAATAATGATAACAAAAATTTTTCAAATTTCTGCTGATGTTCACTTGAGCACATCATACAAAGTTGCACAAATAAGAGGCAATTTTATTGAAATTTCAGAGAATTTTGGCTAGCTCTGTGTTCTGGTGGTTCAGGCAGTTAAATTCCACACGGCCAGTGTGCTATTTGAGTTTCAAACCTGGCAGCTTGAGAAACAAGCTGGCACATGTGTGTGAGAGGATGGAGAAATGAAACAGGAATTACATGACTGTACCCCTGTGGAAGGTGCTTTTTCCCTTTCCCTTTCCGTCTGTCTCCTGCTGACAAGTGCATGTGCCTTCTAGCCAAAATATAATTTCACAGAATCTTCCCATAAGACACTTTGGGGGGGTCTGGTTTGCAGCTAGTTTTTTTCTTTACCCAAGGTATCTTAATATGAATATTGTACAATTTGAAATTATGCAAGCTTCTTGCACCTCAGTTTTAGTTACTCTGGAGGATTTCTGCCTCACTTTGTAAGGAATACCTCTGGAAACTTCCAAAGTAAAATTCACATTTGCTATTAGCCTGTATTTTAAGCCACAATGGGCTATAAACTTAGTAAAAATTTTTCTAGACATTTTTAAATGTTGAAATAATAGGCAGAAGTTAGGTATTATTACATTTTGTATGGGCTGCACAGATAGTCAAAAAATTTCAACAGACATATATTGTCTGTTCTAACTACTGTACACCTTTAGAAATTGAACATGGAAACTGAGAGGACAAAAGTCTCAAAGTAGTTCAGTATAGTAGAAGGAAAATTCTTGTAATTCTCCTTGAGTGGACAGAAGTAAGGATAGTGTTTACTATCAAATTTTATTTACTAAAAACATTGCTTACTTGGCAAATTCTTCTCAGGTTTGTAAAGCCCCTAATGGGTATATACTTTGGCAGTTTAAATAGCACAATGTACTCACTTAAATTTCAGTGCTTAATCTTACATATTATTAATACATATTTTGCAGAATTATCCATGAATATGTTTTAAAATTTCAGATTTCCTCAAGTTGCTGGAATAGAATTTGGGTTTGATCCAGATGCAGAACCAGGACACAGAATCATAAGAGATACCGTAAAAGTTCAAGGACAATACTTACAGAAAAAAAAAAATTACCTTCTTGCTATTAAGGAGTATATTGCAAATGTGAGATTAAGTTCTTTTGAACAACATAAATAAAATGATTGTTTTATGTTAACATATATTCATGTACATGTATACAAACACACACACAGAATTTTCTTTTGATGATTTCAACCCTCAATAGTTTAGAAAAAACTTGATTGTATTTTATAAATCTTGAATTAAACTTATTTTATCTTATATTATGCAGGTATGATTTAATTATGTCTTTTTTTTTTTGGAGAGGTTTTTGCTATAGGGTGCATATGCTCGCCAGAAAGAGAGAGACAGAGAGACAGAAAACTAGAAACCACCGCCCGGGGGGGATGGCCACACCGCAATCCATTCTCCTCCATTCTCTTCTTGGGATCTTGGGCATGCACGCACACGCGCGCGGCAGGAGTTTAAGCCACCAGGTTCGGGACTTGAACCGCGGTCGACCACGTGGGAGTCCAGCGACATAGCCATTACGCTAACTGCTGGTCCCTAATTATGTTTTTTATTTAATCAGATTTAAAGATAATGGAACATCCAAAATTTGTGTTTAATCCTATTACTTATTTGAAATGACTGACAAATAATAGCCAGAGATGGCTAAACAACTACAAAAAAAAAGTCATAATGGATTGCTAATCTTAAATTTAATGATAAACACTATAACACATTTAATTTTCATGTTTTAAAGATATTTTACTTATATAATATTTAGTTATATGCAATAAAATTTGGATCACTACATTTATAAGGATTTTTAAGTTTAGTTCAAGGGGTTCTTTAATATTTGTATCTAGAGCAGTGTCAGAGTAGTGGCAGGAAGCTTGTTAAAAGTACAGAATGAGGAACCAGCCGATGGCATAATGGTTATGTCGTTAGACTCCCACATGGTTGAGACTGCAGTTCGAGTCCTGGACCCAGTGGCTTAAAATTTACGCTGGATGCATGTGCATACATTCTTCTTCTTTTTTTTTTTTTTGGAGAGGTTTTTCACTATAAGGCGCGTACGCTCGCCAGAAAGACAGAGAGAGACAGAGAGACAGAAAGCGAGAAATCACCCCCCCAGGGGGGATGGCCACGCTGCAATCCCTTCTCCTCCATTCTCCTCTCGGGATCTTGGGCACACACGCACAGGCGCCCGGCGTGAGTTTTAAGCCACCGGGTCCAGGACGCGAACCGTGGTTGACTACGTGAGAGTCCAGCAACATAGCCATTACACTGACTGCTGGTCCCCCTACATTCTTAGTATCCCGAGAGGAGAATGGATGAGAAAGGACTGCAGTCTCGACATGCTCCCAGTGGGTGATTTCTCACTTTCTGCCTCTCTCTCTCTCTTTGTCTCTCTGGTAAGTGCATGTGCCCTATAGGACAAAAAAATACAGATTAATTCAGAGTACTGGTGCTGACAGCCATTTTAGTAGGTTAGAGATCAGGATCAGTAATATTATCCTCAATAGCCCTCCCAGTTGATTTTATCTTGTAATATTTACAGATTATAGGGAGGTCATTTTTAAAGTTGCAGGCAACAGAGCTAGGGATAGCAGGTTGAAGGTTATCATGTCTAGATCCAGGAAGTGGGACAGGAATTTAAAGTGTATTAGTTTGCATATATAGAAATATGTGTTCTTTTGTACATATGTATGAAATTGCATTTCCATGGCAATTATAAATCTAAAATACGTATTTTTATTCACATTTCTGGATTACAACACTAAAATATGTTTTGATATTTCAGGGAAAGGATGGTTACACTATGCTTAAAAGTTGTCCTCGATTGTTTGACACAGAAACTGCACAAGTACTTTCTACTATAGTCATGAATCACTTTGAGTCGATCAAAATTTTACAGGGAAGGAAAAAGTGTCTTTCTGGTCATCGAATGAGTTTGATTACTACTACAAACAAATCTCCATCACTGGCAGGTAATGATACAGTTTTATTTTATTAGAGGTGTTTCTTTTCTTTTTCTTTTTCTTTTTTGAGGGATTTTTGCTATAGGGTGTGTGTGTGCTGGAGAGACAGAGACAGAAAATGCAAATTATTCCCCCACCTCGAGGAGAGATGACCATGCTGCAATCCTCTCTCCTCCATTCTCCTCTCAGAATTTGGGACATATATGCATACAAGCCTGGCGTGAGTTTCAAGCTGCCGGGTCTGTGACTTGAACTGAAAGTTGACCATGTGGGAGTCAACAGCTATACCACCTGCTAGCCCTGGAAGTGTCTCTTATGGAATAAATTATTTGTTAAATTCTGTGCTATTTAGAATTTAAATAGTATTTGATACTCTATTTTCTTTTGCTTGGAGAAATATAATAGAAGATGAACAGAATAATAAAGACTGAATTTTACTTTTCTAGGCCTGAAGGAAACAGAAACAAAGATAAGAAAGGCATAACAAAAACACAAAGCTAAAAAGCACAAGTAGATCTAGCCACAGTGGTGTAGTGGTAGCAGGCTGCTTAATAATGTTTGAATCCATATAGAAGAGTAGGGTTCAGTTTTTAGGTAGACCTACATGCCCATCATCCTGGCAGTCTGGGAAGACTGGGGGAAAGATTGTAGTGTGACACCCTGTTGAGGGTGCTTATCTTTTCTGTGTGTCTGTTTCTGTCTCTATCTTTCTTGTGAATTATTAGGTTGTCAGAAAAGCCATGATGTATTTTTCTTCCTTCCTTTCTTCCTTATTCTTTCTTCATTCATTTATTTAATACGTCATGACTTTTCTGACAACCCAATAAATACATAACCTTTTTAAAAAAAAGCACATAAATTCTAAGAAATTATACATGTTTCAAATTCTTCTACTCATTGTTTTGTCTCAATCACCTTTTCAAATTTTTTCCCTCTTATTTAGTCAAACTGGTTTCCTTAGTGTCCTGTAAAACATCTTGTCTTTTCCTACGTAATAATGACTGTGCCTGATGAGCACATTCTGTTGATTTGGTTTATTCTCTTTAAAAACTCATGTATCAATAATTGAAGACTAGATGGACCATATTCATAATAGGCTTTTATAATTGGTTAATTGACAAAATTGTCTTTCTATATTCAATTTCTTAGCTATATTTATAATTTTGAAAACAAAATGCTTTAAAAATATTTTAAACAAAGAATGTATTTTCAATTCTGTGTAAATTTAGTAAATGTCTCCATGGAAAGTTCATTCTTAGTTATAAAGTTGATTGTAGAGAATGTACATTCAGAGAAATTCTGGTTAGATTTTATTGATGTGAATTTCAATTCATGTATCCTAATAAACTTTATTAGGCTTAAATTTAGAATATTTATTTTGGGGCCATGATATATTTTAATTTACTGTACTTACAGCCTTTGAGGAAGAATCAGATAAGCCATCATCAGTAATTGCAGTACCTGGCATAGAAGGACGGATTTGTCATGTTTCTCAGGACATGAAAGAACATTTGCATCAACTTAGAACTGCAAGAAAACAAGGCTTAAGGGCTTTTCCCACAATTAGTGATAATGCATCTGAAAATTCTGATTCTGACTGATTGAAAAACTATATAGGTAATATGTTTTTTAGTCGGTGCCGAAGTGAATCTACCAATTAACATAGAATTGTAGCATTGTTAAATGTAGTAATATAATGTTGATTTTTTTGTATTGTTCTAGAATTGATTTGAATTCTAAGGATATTGCTATAGATGTTTCACTTTTCATTTGATTCTCATCAAGTCACGTAACTTTGACTCCGTGTTATGCGGGAAATAGTTTGTATATTTGTGAACATGTTTGTGATTTAAGTATATACGTTACATAAAATTTCCAGATTAAATGACTTCTGTTCTCACTTTTCATAGTACTTATTTATACATTATCCTTTTCTGTCTTAATCTTGCTTTGCCATTTTTTTCTATCTGAATGATATATAAATGTCTTTTATATTGTCTTTCCATTGTTGGCTTAACGCCACTTTATTTCACTATTATGACTAAGATTTGACTCAGAACAGGGTAAAACAAGGTAAATGTATTTAACACTGATTGTCACTGTTCTTTGCTTCAGTAAAGATGATGGATGATGGTGAAGTTCAGAGTATAGCAATGAGATAGTAAATGTTTTCATTTCAGAAGTCCTAAGTTTTTCATCATAATACAACAGGAAGGTAGGCCTTTTAATTCAGTTTTGCTTAACTATTACTATCACTTTGACTAGAGTAGCCTTTCTTCTTACTAGAAAGAAATGAAAAGGAACATTTATAGTACATTTATTCATGTACTATAATAAAATATTTACTTCATAGTAATTTAAAACAAGACTGGATCAAATTATAATGGGTTTATAATTAGTTAATTGATTAAATAATGGTCCTTCCTAATTATATCTCATACCTGATAGCTTTAAGCTTATAATTTTTGAAAGTGAAATGCACCACCCTGTGAACTTTCCTTCCTTTTCTCAATTAAAAGCTGTACATACCATACTTGTCTGGCAGGGATGATACCATGATCACAAAGGTGGTTTTCCAGGATGAGGCTTATCCATTGTACTCTGGATGTGCTAACTCCTTTGATTTTCCCAAATGTCAGAAACTCCACTGCATAACTTGTGGTAGTGAGGGACTGTGTTTGCACTTAACCTTGTCCTTTACTGTGTCAAAAGAAAGACTGGCTAGAAACAGCAAATTGTGTAGTGGTTAGGTCATTGGACTCCCACATGGCCAACCACAGTATGAGTCCTGGACCTAGTGGCTTGAAACTCATGCTGGCATGTGTGCATGTGTGCCCAAAATCTGAGAGGAAAATGGAAGAGAAGGCATTGAGGCATGGCCATCAACCCTGGGAGATGATTTCTCACTTTCCCTCTCACTGTTTGTGTTTCTCTCTCTCCTCCCTCCACCCCCATGGTGAGTGCACATGCCTTAAGGCCAAAAAAAAAAAAAAAAAAAAAAAAAAAAACCAGCTCAGGTCAGTAGGTGGCTTGATGGTTAGGGCACTGGATCCCACATGGCAAAGTCCCAGACCTGTGGACTTGTAAAACATGCAGGGCATGTGTTTGTGCATGCCCAAAAGCCCAAGGGAAGAATGGAAGAAAAGAGATTGCTGTGTAGCTGTCCTCCGTGGGGAGTGTTTTCTTATACCCCGTCCCCCATTAGGTGAGCACACATGTCCTATGGCAAAAATCTAAAGAAAAAAAAAAGCTAGAGTCCAGCAGGTGGCATGTTGGTTAAGGTTCTGGACTGGCTGACCGTGGATATGTTGGCTTGAAACTCACGCCAGGTGTGTGTGTGTGTGCCCAAAATCTCCAGGGGAGAATGGAGGCTAAGGAACTGAGATATGGCCATTCCCCATGTGTGTGTGTGTGTGTGTGTGTGTGTGTGTGTGTGTGTATGTGTGTGTGAGAGAAGAGTGATTTCTTATTTTCACTCTCTCTGGCTCTTCCTGGTGAGTATACAGATCCTATGACAAAAACCTGAAAACCTAAAAACAAAGAAAAAAATAGTAAGATGTACATATCATAGTTAGAGTTAGGAACTTTTTTTTTTTTTTTTCCCTATTCAGGCCATGTGTGTTTTTCCCTAATAGATAAAAAGAAAAAGAGACACTCAGTGTCTAGATCATGGAACTATTGAATACCAGTAACCATGAAGTATGTATAATAACATTGTTAATGCAGGAAATTTATCTGGTTAAAAAAACTGTGGAGGGACCAGCAATTGTGTAATGGCTATGTCACTGGACTCCCATGGAGTCGACCACGATTCAAGTCCCGGACGCACTGGCTTAAAACTCACACTTGGTGCATGTGCATGTGTATTCAGGATCCCAGGAGGAGAATGGAGGAGAAGGGATTGCAGTGTGGCCATCCACCCTGGGGGGTGATTTCTCGCTTTCTGTCTCTCTGTCTCTCTCTGTCCTGGTGAGCACACACCCCCTATAGAAAAAAAAAAAGTGTGAAAATAAAATTTTTGTTTAATTTTCCTTTACTTTTCTCTTTATTAGCTGCAAGCAGAAATGGATGTGCTGGCATACATATGTACTGATTATTGCTGATGATTTTTTGATAATAGAAAATATACAAAAGTAGAAAGCTGCTACCAATAATAATTTAGCTTTCATTTGAATAATCAGATAGAAGGTTGATTTCTGAACTCTTTTAAAATTAGAAGTAGTAGATATATTACTAGATCACAAGAACTTTATTCTGAAACCCTCAGAATTTAGATGATGCCCAAAACTTGAACTGAAGGCCAGTCCTTAGCACAATGATTAAGGGAGTCAGATCCCACATGGCTGACCATGGTTTGAATCTTGGCCTCAATGGCTTGAAAAGCACACTAGGCAGGTCTGGCAGATGGCATGGAGTTTATATTGCTGGACTCCCACATGGTCGACTGTGGTTCGAGTCTCTGACGCAGTGGTTTGACAATCACACCAGGGACATGTGCATGCATACCCAAAGTCCCGGGAAAAGAATCTGAAGAAGGGATTGCAGCATGGCCTCCTCCTGGGGGATGATTTCTCTTTCATTCTCACTGCCTTTCTCTCTCTAGTGATCATATGCACCCTAAGGCAAAAACCTCTAAAAAGAAAAAAAAAAAGAAAAAGAACAACATACTGGGCATATGTATATGGTTATTGAATAGAGAAATGGAGGAGAAGGGATTGCAGTGTGACCATGTCCTATTGTTTCTCTCTCTCTTTGGGGACTGCATGTACCCTCTGGCAATTATTTTTAAATTTTTTTGTGAGATTTTTGCTGTAGGGTACGTGTGGTTACCAAAGAGACAGAAAGCAAGAAATCACCTCCCAGGTAGGATGGCCACACCACAATCCCCTCTTCTCAATTCTCCTCTTGGGATTTTGTGCATACACACATCTGCTGATCCCTCTGGCAGTTTCTTTAAAAATTGCTGAATTAAGCATTATTTACAGAGTAAGAGGGCATTGATTCATTCATTGAATATTTATTGAACATATTCTGTTTTTGTTTGTTGAATGTATGATGAATAAGGGACCCTTGCAAGTATGTGTATTGAGTTTCACTGTGTGCCAAAATACTATTTTATAGGAAAACTTTAGAGAGAAATGTAATCAAGGAGGTTAAAACCATAAAAGGATCTAATTCATAGAGGAAAACTGAAATAAGAGTATTGGCAAAAATAAATAATATGTAAAAAAATTACTTAACTATACTATACCTTATTATAAGATTCATAATTTATTGATATGATTTCTGAACAAATACCTTATATGAGGGGGCTTCAAAATGTTATGACAAATGGGATTAAAGTAAAGGTTTATTTTGGTGCAAGAGAGTTTGAAATTAATGTGTGTGTTTTTTTTCACAATAATTTATTTTCCATGGACCTTTGAGTACTCCTTGTATATTATAGGTAAGATAATTTTGCTTGGAAAAGTTGACACATGTAAAATGGCTTTTCAAATTGTATCAATCCAAATAGAAATTTCAGAGGTAAAACTATTTGCTTAGAAAGGTAGTTAAGTCTGATGCTTTAACAGTGCCTATTAATTTAAATCCATATTAATTCAGACATCAGGAAATATAACTTCCTTTGGAAAGCCTTTACAGTGCAAACATATTAAATATATTTGATATTTTAACATGCATAAGAGACCATTCTTTTTTTCTTTTGTAGAGATATTTTTGCTGTGGGGCATGTATGCTTGACATAGAGACAGAGAGACAGAAAGTGAGAAATGATCCCCCAGGGGGATTGTCATACCATAATCCTTTCTCCTCTCAGGATTTTGGGCACACATGCCCAGTGTGAGTTTCAAGCCACTGGGTCTGGGGCTTGAACTGCGGTCAGCCATATGGAAGTCCAGTGTCTTAACCACTGCACTACTGGCTGGTCCAAGAACATACATTTTTAAAAAGGATTTATTTTATTCATCATTATAATTTTCTAATTTGACCAGAGAGAGATAGAGAGAGAGAGGGAAAGTAAGCCACCAGGTCTGGGACTTGAACCATAGTCAACCATGTGTAAGTCCAGCACCTTAACCACCATGCCAACTGGTTGCCCCAAGAACATACATTTAAAAAAAAAAATGCTAGAGGGCTCATGCATTAACTGGAAAGAGACAAAGAGAAAGTGGGAAAGCATGCCCCATGGGGATAGTCAGCTGCAATCCCTTCTCCATTTTGGGAGGGAAATCCCTCTTTTGGAGATTTTGGGTATACACACACACACACACACACACACACACACACACGTGCTCAGTGGGTTTTTAAACCACTGGATCCAGGATTTAAATAATATAATTGACTTTGTGAGATCTAGCTGCCTTAACCACCAAGCTATGTGCTGGTCCAAGCGAGCATTTCAAGCTAGCTTCTCAAGCCATTTATATATTGGCATGTATAGTATAAATCTTTAATCTTGGGCCAGCCAAGAGCGTGATAGTTAAGGAGCTGGACTCCCACATCGCAAACAACTATTCAAGTCCTGGACCTGGAAGTTTGCTCTTTTGCTTTCCCTCTGTTTCTCTCTGCTGAATGTGTGTGCCCTGTAGCAAATTAAAAAATAATGATGAAATAAAATTAAATAATTCCTTCAAAAAACTTTTAATCTTTAAAGTGAACTGAGCTAGTTGAGGTCTCTTGCAGTTTTCCTTTAATTATTCTGAATTGATCAGGTTTATGACAATTTCTGCTTTTCATAACCTTGCAATTTATCAGTCCACTTAACTAGTTTTCTGCACTTCACTTTTTCCTCCCAGCAATCTGTGTATTTACTACTCTCTATCAGCTTTCAATCCAGTATCAAGTTTCATTTTATTTTATTGACACATCTATTGAGGGTAGCTTCCTTTTGGGATCTGGGGTGTGTTGAAGAAAGCATCTATTTTTGATTATATTCATTGAATTGGATTGTTAGTTTTTGTATAGAAGTGAAAAGAGAGATCTTTATCAATTTGGTCTTGAAAATGTATTTAAAAAGACCCAGAGACCCAAAGGTACAAAAGGCACACCAATCCCATTTATGAGAGTGCTGCCTTTGTGACTTAATACCCCATATTCCAAGGCCCTACCTCTTACTACCCCACATTGGGGATTAGGTTTCAAAACAGGAATTTGGGGATTATATAAACAAATCTAGGTAACCAAGATTACAAAGTTGACATATTATTTGATTTTATAATCCTTTTAACAAACGTTATTTTCATGTTTCTTAAGTGGTTTCATAGTGGTTTCTTAGAGTGACATTGAAGTCTTTTTTACTTATCCCATTGAGGATCTATTTCCTCTTTCTTTATATCTGGTCTGGTCTTAGTGACTTCATTGATTAATAGAAAGCAGCAAAAGTAACATTCCAGGACTTCTGAGGCTGCTCCTAAGAAACTTTCCAGCTTCTACCTAAGTTTCACTGGTACTCCCTCTGAGAATTGAGCCACCACGTAAGATAGCTGACTACTAGAGACTGCCCTGCTAGAGAGACCATGTGTTAGGTGTTCTCTGTGACCATTTCAGCTTAGCTCAGATATTGAGCCACCTCTAGTAAGATATCAGGTGTATGAATTAAACTAAGACTCTCCAGACCAGTCCATTTGCAAGCTAAATATCAATCATTAGGTGATTTATGATGGTGAGAAGTGGAATAGAAGAATCTTCTAGGTGAACCCTGATCCTATGACCCTCAAAACTGAGGTGTATAACATTTGTTTTCTGAATTTTTTACCATAGGGCATGTATGCTCATCAGATATATAGAGAGAAACAAAGAGAGGCAAAGTAAGAATCCCTTTAGCCCCAAGGGAGAATGGCTATGCTGTAACCCCTTCTCTTCTATTCTTCTCTCAAGATTCTGAGCATGCATGCACACATGCCCAGCATGATTTTTAAGCTGTTGGGTCAGGACTAAACTGTGGTTGACTGTGTGATAATCCAGTGCCTTAACTACCATGTCACCTGTTGGCTCTTCCGTTTTTTTCTTAAATACACTAAATTTGGGGTAGTTTGTTACTCAGTAATAGATAACCAAACCACATATATACAGCTTTTACATACTTCTCTGGGGAATACTTTTTACAGGTTATACTGTAAACTTTTGTTTTTAAAGAGAGATTTTTGCTATAGGGCATGTGTGCTCACCAGAGATACAGAGACAGACAGAAAGTGAGAAATCACTCCCCAAAATCCCTACTCCTCCAGTCACCTCTTGGGATTTTGGGCATGCATGCACATATGCCCAACATGAGTTTTAAGTCACCGGGTCCAGGACTCAAACTGCGGTTGGCTATGTGGGAGTCCAGTGATGTAACCATTACACCATCTGTAGGTCCCACTGTAAGTGTTTAATTTGGGTTTATCCTGGTTTTAAGATTTGTCATTTGTACAAACTTAGTGAAAGGGCAGTTAGTTGAACTACCACAATATGCTGGCTTTGTGGGATGTCAGTCATCTTGGCTAGGCTAAACTAACTACATTTCCCCTAATTCCAGATAAGTGAGCTATAAGAGATACTTTCTTGCAGGACTTGGAGAATAAAAGGGAAGCATCAACTGTTTTGTTGTATACACACACCTTTTCCTAATCAATCAAACACTAATCCAGAAGTTACTGTGAAGAGATTTTTGCAGGTATTATTATTTATTATTTATTATTATTATTATCTATACATGTAGTGCTATACATCATTTAGATTGTAAAGAGACTACTCAGAATGATATACACTTCAGTCCAGACCATTGAGAATACTATAAATATCATCAACAGATAAACCATATCTGTGTCCCACAAATGTCTTACTTATTTTTTCCCCAAATTTTCTTTCCTTTGCTCTTCCCCTCCCATACTCTCTTTCCACTTTGTCTCTAGTGTCCATAACAATTTTTAATGCTTTTATGTCCCTCAGTCCTTCAGTCTTTACCATAGAGTGCAGACAGTCGGTATATATTAAGTGGAGACATACAATGTCTCTCTTTCATAGCCTGACTTGCTTCACTCAGCAACAAATCTTCCATATTCATCCACATTCTATCAAAGTCCAGGGCCTTGTTGTTTTTTATTACTGAGTAGTATTCCATGGAGTATATGTGCCACACTTTTTTAATCCATTCATCGGTTTGTGGACATTTGGGCTGGTTCCATGTCTTAGCAATTGTGAATAATGCTGCAATGAATATAGATGTGCAGGGGCTTTTCTGACTGAGCATTCTTCTGTCCTTTGGATAGACATCCAGGAATGACTGCTGGATCATATGGTAGTTCTATTTGAAGGTCTTTGAGGAATCCTCCATATTGTTCTCCACAGTGGCTGGACCAATTTACACTTCCACCAACAGTACAGGAGTGTTCCCCTTTCACCACATCTCCTCTAGCACTTAACATTTTTTTTTTTTTAATCTTCACCATTCTGACTGGGGTTAGGTGGTATCTCAGTGTGGTTTAGATCTGCATCTCCCTTATGATGAGGGAGGTTGAGCATTTTTTCATACGCTTTTTGGCTGTTCTTATGTCTTCCTTAGAGAGTTGTTTATTCAGCTCATTTTTCCATCTTTTAATTGGGTTAATAATTTTCTTCCAGGTAAGCTGCTTGAGTTCCCTGTGTATTCTGGTTATCAGTCCCTTATCTGAGGCACAGTTAACAAAAATTCTCTCCCATTCTGAGGGTTGTCGATTCACACTAATTATGGTGTCCTTTGATGTGCAGAACTTCTTAATATAATGTAGTCCCACCTCTCTATTTTGGGTATTATTGTCTGTGCTTTGGGGGTCTTGCTTAAGAAGTCTTTGCCTACCCCAATGTCTCCCAAAGTTTCCCCAGTGTTTTCCACTAGCAGTCTTATAGTTTGCGGTCTTAGGTTTAGATCTTTGAATGGTGACAGATAGGGATTCAGATTCATCTTTCTGCAGGTGGATACCCAGTTTTTCCAGGACCATTTGCTAAAGAGGTTTTCTTTTTCCCATTGGATTGACTGGTACCCTTTGTCAAAGATGAGTTGGCTATATGTTTTGGGGTTTATTTCTGGGCTCTCTATTCCATTGGTCCTTGTATCTGTTTTTGTGCCAATACCATGGTGTTTTGATTATCACAGCTTTGTAATCTATTTTGGAATCAGAAAATGAGATGCCACCTATTCCACTCTTCTTGTGCAGAATGTCTTTGGCAATACATGGTCTTTTATGATTCCAGACAAATTCTATAATTTTCTCTTCTAGATCTGTGAAGAGTGTCTCTTGTAATTTTATAGGGATTGCATTAAATATGTAGATTAATTTGGTTAGGACTACCATTTTGATTATATTAATTCTGTCAATCCAGGAACATGGGATGTCCTTCCAACTTTTTTGTGTCCTTATCGATTTCCTTTTTAAGGTTTTCATAATTTTCCTTATAGAGGTCTTTGACTTCATCAGCAAAATTTCAGCTCTTTTTTCGCTACTGGAATGCCTTTTATTTCCTTCTCTTGTCTGATTGCATTGTCTGTCATTTTGGTCAATCTAGTTATAATCTGCCATGGAGAGGATCTTCTCAGATTGATTCTACTTGGGGTTTTTTGTATTTCCTGGGTCTGGATGTTTGAATGCTCTCTTGACTTGGAAAGTTTTCTTCCAGGATTTCATGGAATAGATTATCAATGACATTATTAGCTTCTTCACTTCCTGGGATACCAATTATTCAGATATTTGGGTTTTTCATGGTATCTAGTATTTCTCGTATGTTATTCTTGGGTTTTTTTTTGGCCATTTTCTCATTTTTTTGGATAATTTTTTCTAGGTCAGAGGTTTTTGTCTTTTACTTCCGAAATTCTATCTTCTGCATAGTGTAACCTACTTTAAATTTTTTTTTATTTATTCATTCATTTATTTTAATTTGACAAGAGAGAGAGAGAAGTGAGAAAGCAAGCTACCAGGACCAGGACTCGAACCATGGTCGGCCATGTGGGAGTGTCCAGTGCCTTAACTACCGTGCCACCTGTTGGTCCACATAACCTGCTTTTAATACTTTTGAGGGAGGTTTTGCTTTCCTGTATTACAGCCTTCATATCTAACAGTTTTGTTTGATTCATTTTTATGGTGTCCAATTCTTTCACAGCATGGAAGGACTTTTTCATCTCATGGAGCTCAATGTCTCTTTTCTCTTGCATCTCATAGAGTTTTGTTACCATCAATATTCTAAATTCTTTTTCTGACATTTTGGTAATACCCTCTAATATTTCCCTACTTGGAGACAAGTTACAGTGTTCCCTTGCTGGAGATGTATTACTTGGTTCTCTTTTCCTTGTGGCTCTTCTCCAATTTTTAGTAATTTGCTAGTGTATTCACTTCTGCCTAACTTGTTGGAGAAGGATTCTGTGACTATGAGCTTGTGAAATAATTCGGTGCTATTTTTCCCCTTCTACTGTGTCCTCCAATGCGGAAAAAACAAGAGGAGTTTTGCAATCGGATTTACAAAGGGGAATTTCACTATTTTTGCAACCACTGCAGTGAGGTGCAAAGAATTCTCTAAAAGTCACAATGTTCAGATGTTTAGCTACTATGCATCTAGTTGTCTCTAGACAGTGAGTAAGGGCAGAACAGTAAAACAGGAAAGTAAGGTAAAATAAAAAGAACGTAGGAAATAGAAATAGGAAGAAAAACCAAGATAAAAGAAGGAACGTACTACAAGAAAAAGAGGAAGAAATTAGAAATCATGTTGCAGAAAATGAAATTGGATTAAATATGGAAATAGGGTGCACACCTGACACAGGCAGAGATGGAGGTGTCTGGATGCTTTTTGTCCTAGGTGAGGGAAGAAGAGACAAATTAACAAGAGAAAGGCACAAACAGGGCCGAAAGCTGTTTTTTTAAAAAGAGGAGAAAAAGTTAGAAGGGACAGGAAAGAATAAGAGGGAGACACTTAGGTACCTGACTAGCACTGGGGTCTGGGGAGGGGGAGCAAGTGTGGGTAAGGGGAGAGGCTCTGGCTGGAAGGGATTTAACAGCTGTAAAGCTGAACCCAGAGGCCAGAGGCAGGCCATGGTAGAAGTGCCTGGACGCTTTATGTCCTGACTACCACTGGGGTCTGGAGGCTGAAGGTATAATTAAAATCTTTAATGAGGGAGATTACCCTGTGGGCCTGACTCAATAGGTTGAAAGGCCTTAAAAGAGGGCTTAAACTCTTCCCTGAGGAGAAATAAAAACACCTACAGACAACAGCTTCAACAGTGTTTGTGGGCCTCCAGGCATCTTTTGTTTTTTCCTTTCTGCCTGCCTATCCACCCTGTGGGATCTAGATTTGATTATTGAGTCTCTAAAACTGTATAAGCCAATTCCTTTTTACGTGTACACGTGTACACACACACACACACTTATAAGTAGATATGATACTGGTTCTGCTTGTCTGGCTGGACTCTGATACAGACTTTTGTACTATAAGTGGTTCCATAGGAACAGATCTTAAGTATGAGTTCTCTGAATTGGTTTTGAATTTCTGGAATTGATTCTCTAATCTGAAAAGATTTAAAGGGACTAATCTTATTTCTCATGGTGAAAAAGACATTGATAATTCATGGTTTGAAGTAATGCAAAAATTGCTCAAATGATAACTTTTGGATACTATAATTATCTATAGAAGATGAAACTCTGGGTGCCTAAGTATGAGCTACTAGAGGATATTTTGGTCAAAATTAGTATAATGAAATTGGCTGATTACTCTGAACTGACCTGGGAAAACTGGATGAAAAAAGATGAGTTCAGGGATTTAAATTCCTAGCTAAATGACCTAAAATCTATATCTGCCCTCAGATAAACCCTATCCTATAGCTGTAAGTCTGGGATTTCTGAAAATTAAAGCCAGAGTCTCCTCCTGTAATTGACAAGCTGAATTCCAAATTACTTCTGCTAAAAGCCTGATCGATGCTAGGAAAGGAAATGGAAGTGGAGAAATATGGGTAGATTCTGATAAAGTTGAGGATTTCAACATCCCAAATGGAAGTGAGTCTTTGCCAGTAGAAGCAGCTCTTCCACTTCTGCTTGAGGAAGTATGATGGTTGATTTTAAGTGTCAACCTGACTGAGTCATAAGATGCCCAGACATTTGGTCAAACATTATTCTGGGTGTTTATATAATGGTGTTTTTGAATGAGATTAACATTTTTTAAGGAGAATGAATAAAACAGATTGCCCTTCATAATGTAGGTAAGCCTTATCTATTAGTTAAAGGCCTAATAGAACAAAAGGCCGAGGGGAAAAGAAACAGTTTTCCTGCCTGATAGCCTGTAAACTAGGACTACAGTTATTCCTGATTTTACAACAGCCTACCAACCTTCAGACTTGAACTGGGACATTTGTTCTTTTCTCATCTCTGTAGCAGTTTCTGGTCTCTGTACTTCAGCTAAGACAATACCTCTGGCAGACTTTAAACTTGCCAGTCTCCATAACTGTGTGATCCAATTCCTGATATGTAATGAGGAATGTTTCTCTAGAGAACCCTGACTAATCCTATACATGTACAGAGTTACCTAAAAATCCTGGAATAACCTTCCCTAGTAACTGCCTACAAGGTACTCCCCAACTTCTTGAGGACCTACTCCACAGCACTGATCTATAATCATCCTTAAGTTAAAACAGCCTCCATAAGATGGGTAGAGTATGAGGAAGGACAAGAAGGAGAAAAATAAGAGAGGCAAGTAATTTATGGGACAAAGAAATGGGTTATTATCGATTGAAGATAACTTTATAGTATTATTAACTGGACTGGTGAGAAATGTACACATGTTGGAATATTCACTTTGCAAGCTAAGTAACATGTGATTTAATGTATAAAAGAAATTAAAATAAAAATGAAAGAAAAACAACAACAGCAGCAAAAAGGTGTAACTCATGAAGAGGCATTATATATACACCAAAAGAGAACTGAATTATTTTTTTTCCTCAATTTATATAAAATCTAAAGTAGGTGTGCAAGAAATGACATTTAAAGTATATTGTCAAGGTGGAAGGAACATAAAGCTGGATCAAGCTGAGTTTATTGATTCAGCCTCAATAATAAATAATAGCACAAGGAGTTAGGAAAGGAGTGGGTGATTGGGTGGTTGGCTGGTCAAAGGATGGCCTAGACTGAGTGAAGTTGAAGGTATATAAAGGCTTAAGGAGAATACAATATTACAATATATTTACCATGCAAGACTTTCTCTCCAATCCTTGGAGGCTATGACTTTCACAGCAACTATGAAAAATAAATTTCTGGGGAAGCTTCAGCATTCTTGTAAAGCTCTGTGGACTGTCTTATCTGAAGGTCAGAAATGAGAGGAAACTACTATCACTGAACAAGAATTCCTAAATACTAAGGAGATAATGGGATCCTGGAATGTCAGGGGTCAAACAATGGCACTTAATTTCTAAATACAAGGTGAGCATGGTTAGTGTAATGGACAGTAGAGTCAAAATAGTAATCAAAAATTTGACTCACAAAGATTATCATGTTGGTGAGTTATAATATGTCTGTAGAACAGAAAAAGATGAATTGAATGATGATGGCCAATGGGAATTACCTGGCACTTGTCTATCCTTGAATGAAGGCATAAAACAGCAATTAGACAAAACGTGACTGGAATTTCTAAGAATGCTTAAAAAACACCAAAGAAAGATCTGACATTTTTTGAAATGTGAAAACTTGAAAGTTATAGCATAGAAAGGAAACTGAAGCACCAACTGACTGAGATCAGTAAGCCAGAATCAATGGAAACCCTTCTTTTGGAAAGGGTAAGCAAGAGATCCCTGACAGTCTATTACCACTGTGTATGACACTCCTAGCTGTCTGGGAGTCCAGGGCTTTGTTTGGCCTGGGCCCAATGAAGGGGATTTTTCTGAGAGGTACAGGGCTATGTAACACCTGAGAAGTTTACCTTCCATAAACCCCCTCTCCCAGGGCCCAAGCTGCTGCAGAACTGTGATATTTTGAGAACAGAGAAACTACTGGAATCAAACTTACTCCTGCTCAGCAGAAGGACTACTCCAAGAAACAGGTAGACAAAAATATGGTGGCTCCAGTCAATGGCTCTGGCCCCTATGGGGGCCCTCTAGTCTCTGCCTCTATAGTTCCAAGCTCACTGTGGCCTTGGCCTCAGTGCATGACCCTGCAGGGATCCTCCAGCTTCAGTCTTCATGGACCCTAGTCTGCCCTGTGCTTGGTCCATGCAGCAGCTTGAATGCACAGTCCCTTCCCTTGCAGGAGCCCTTTAGCCTCTGCCCTCATAGTCCATGACTTTTCCTGGCTCTAGCTCACACAACAGATCCAGAACAAGGGGCTCAGCCTCATGTGGAAGCCCTTCAGAAGCTACAGCCTTCTGCTACTAACAGGCAGTGAGCCTGATAGGCACTACAAGTGGAGCACATGAGCCCGATTGCAGGATCCCTCCAGACTCAGCTGACCCTCATTTCTAACTAGTGTTGAGCTCAGCACCTGCCAAGATAATAGTACACTGGTCCTGCCTCAGAAAGGACACTTTCTGGGCCCTCCAGACAGCAAGCCAGTATTACGAGCTATGTTGTCCTGGGCAACAGTTCCCTTTCATTTGTTGGGGTCAACAGACTCCCTACAGGCTATAGTCGATACCTATGGCCCCTACCAATTCCTACGATCAAGCAGCTCCCTTGGTGATCCTTTTGGCCACAAACTGCACCACTACTACCACAAACACTCCAAGTCTAGTAAAATGAGGCCCTCACAGCACTATTAATGAATACAGCAGAAATAAACCTGTGGAGACTATACTACTATGAACACTCAAAACTAAAATACCCTGCTTCATTAACATTAAAGGACATATTCTCAAGATAAAATCTTCCAAACTGGAAGAGGAGACCATCCCACAAGATGAGCATATATCAATGAATAGATGCAACAAAAATGAGAAAGTAAGGAAATGTAATACCTCCAAAGTAGCTCAATAAAGCTCTAGTAATAGATCTTAAAGATATGGAAATCCTTGAAATGCCTGAAAGGGAATTTGAAATAATTCTAAAGAAACTCATCAAGATATAAGAAAGTACTGTTGAAATCAGGAAAACAATACAAAGCCAAAATGAGAAATTCTATAAAGAGATAGAAATAATTAAAAAGAACCAAATTCTAAAACCAAAATAGTAAATTAAAAATAAAAGAGACCTTTAACAGCATATGAAATCAAGTGGAGAAGAATCTGGGACCTGGAAGATAAATCGCTGGAGATAATTCAATAAGGGGAAAAATAGAAAACATAATGAAAATAGCCTATGGAATGAACAGAATGCAGTAAATTGAACAATATTCACATCATGGGAGTTACAGAAGAAGATGCAAAGACAGCTACTGAAAGGTCCATCAAGTGGCTTGGAGGTTAAGGTGCTAGATGTCTGGCTAGCGTGTGAATCCTTGACCGGACGGCTTGAAAATCACACCTAGTGCATGAGCCTGGCCAAAATCCTAGGAGCAAATTGGATATGAAGGGGTTGTGGTGTGGCCATCCCCTGAGGGAGGGGACAGGTAGTTTCTCACTTTCCCTCTCTTTCACTCTCATCTCTGTGTCTCTCCCAGGCAAGCACATAGACCCTATAGCAAAAACAAAAAGCAAAAATAAAACAAGAAAAACAAGATAGGGACTGAAACTACCAAAATTTTTTAAATCACAAAATATAAAATACACAGGTCACTGAAGAACAGAATAAAGAGCAGAAAAGAAGCCCTATCATCACAACAAATCACCAAACCACAGCCATAGAAAATACAAGAGAAAAGAAACAAAAAATACACAAAATAGTTAGAAAACACCTAGCAAAGCAATACGAGTAATTTGACAAAACTCATAAGATCATCTCACGGGACCAGCAGTTAGCGTAATGGCTATGTCGCTGGACTCCCACGTAGTTGACCGTGGTTCACGTCCTGGACCTGGTGGCTTAAAAAGAACTCACGCCAGGCGCGTGTGTGTGTGGGCCCAAGATCCCAAGAAGAGAATGGAGGAGAAGGGATTGCGGTGTGGCCATCCCCCCTGGGGGGTGATTTCTCACTTTGTCTCTCTGTCTCTCGCTGTCTTTCTGGCGAGCGCATGCACCCTATAGGAAAAACCTCTAAAAAAATAAAATAAAATAAAAAATAAAATCATCTCACTAGATGTGGAAAAAGCATTTGATAAAATACAACACTTTCTGGACCAGCAGTTAGCGTAATGGCTATGTCACTGAACTCCCATGGAGCCGACCACAGTTTGAGTCCCAGGCCTGGTGGTTTAAACTCATGCCGGGTGCGTGTGCATGCATGCCCAAGAGCCTGAGAGGAGAATGGAGGAGAAGGGATTGTGGCGTGGCCATCCCCCCTGAGGGGTGATTTCTCGCTTTTTGCCTCTCTGTCTTTCTGGTGAGCGCACATGCCCTCCAGCAAAAACCTCTCCAAAAAAAAAAAAAAAAAAAAAAAAAGAATACAACACTTTCTGATAAAAATGTTCAACACACTAGTTATAAAAGGAGGGTATCCCTTCTATACAATAAAGGGCAAATATGACAAACATACAGCTAACATGATACTGAATAGGGAAAACTTGAAAGCCTTCCTTCAGAGAACTGGGATAAGGTGAGGATGTCTACTTTCACCATTATTCTTGTTGTGAGGTTTTTTGCCATGCACTCACTGGAGAGAGACAGAGACAGAGGGAAAGTGAGAAATCACCCCCTAGGGAGAATGGCCATGCTGCAATCTCTTCTCCATTCTTGGGAGTTTGGGCAACCATACACACATGCCTGGCATGATTTTCAAGCTGCCGGGACCAGGACTTATACTGTGGTCAGCCATGTGGGAGTCCAGCTCCTTACCCACCATGCTTGTTGGCCCCTCACAATTCTTTTTTTTTTTTTTTTTTTTTTTTTTCTTTTTTTTTTATTATCATCATATTCTTCTTTATATTACATTGAATTACATATAACACATGTGGCCATGCATGTCAGTCAGTACAGAGACATTAAGCTTCAACATTCAATATCTTTTCTATCCAGCCCATCATGAAATACTTCTCAGACTCCAGTTGAGAATACTATACATGTCAACATCAACAGTTAATAAGCCATATCTGTTTCTCACTAATGTCCTACCTCTCTATTGGTTATCTTTCTCTATCCTCTTCTCTTCACTTCCCCCATTCCACACTGTCCTATTCTCATTAAGTATCTTCACTGCTTTTATGTCCTCCAATTTTTTTTCCCACCATGCTGCCTGTTGGCCCCTCACAATTCTTAACAACATAATACTGAAAGTCCAGGTAGAGTAATAAAGTCAAGAGAGAGAAAGAAAGGATGTCCAAATTGAAAAGGTGTAAGTTAAATTGTCCCTGTTTGTAGATGAGATGATCTATATAGAAGCACTGAAGAGTCTACAACAATTCTTAGGACTGACAAACAAATTCAGTAAAGTTGCAGGATACAAAAATTAACATAAAAAATCAGTAGCATTTTTATACACCAATAATAAAATAGCTAAAAAAGAAAGAAAGAAAAGCAATCCCACTTATAATAGCTACAAAAAAAGAAAATACCTGGGAATAAATCTAACCCAGGAGATGAATGATCTTTCTAATGAAAACTTTAAACATTGGTAAAAAGTTGAAGACACACACACAGACATACACACAAACAGAAAGACATTCCATATTTATAGACTGGAGAAATCAATATTGTTAAAATATCTATACTAATGAACCAGTGAAGCAGGAACACCTCCATTTTGAACTCCTCTCTATATTGGAAACTAGTTTTTTCCTTTTGCCTAGAGTAAACACAGTGATTAACATTCTACTGTCTTTGCTAAATAACCCAAAACTCCCTACCTTAAGATGTTCTTTAGTGATATAATTATCAATTGCCAAACCCCTTGCACTAGTCATAAATGTCATTAAGATTTCCTTGTGTTTAAGCAAAGGTTTAGAGATTATTAACCTGCTTGACCTGGCTTCTATTACCGCTTATGCATAGGAATCTCCACTCCTTCCCCTTGTCATCTCCCCTTCCTCAATGATTACTGCTCCTGGCACATCAACCCAAATGTAGTTTTTGTCTTTATAAGCTCCCTTCTTCCTACACTTGGGGCTGCTGGGTTTTTGAGAGACATGAGTCCTCTTGCAGTCACAGGCCTATTAGTCAATAAAACTCCAATAAATTTGGCTGTGTCTGGATGCCCTCTTATTTCTCGCCGATTGGACTATAACATTACCAAAAGCAATATACAGATTCAATGAAATATCTATCAAAATACTACTGACATTCTTCATAGAAAGCTAAGAAAAAAACATAAATTTTTTATAAAATTACAAAAAACCCCCAAATAGTCAAAGAAATCCTACGTAAAAAGAATGGAACTGATGGCATAACACTACTGGATTTCAAAGTGTATTTTTAATACCATTGTAACAAGAAACAGCATGGTACTGGCAAAAGAACAGACACTTAAATCAGTGGGACAGAACAGAGAACTCGTAAATAAATCCACATATATATAACCAGTTCATTTTCAGCAAAGGTGCCAAGAACATACATTGAGGAAAAGAATGAGTCTCTTCAATCAATGGTCCTTGGGAAACTGAATATGTGTTTGCAAAGAATGAAGCTAGACCCATATATCTCATTGTATACAAAAATATGAACTTTAAATGGATTAAAAACTTAAACAATAAAATTCAAAACTATGAAGCTACTAGAGAAAACGTAGGGAAAACACTTGAAAATACTGGTATGGGCAAAGACCAATATCTTGAACAAAGCCTAAAAAGCATAGATAATAAAAGGAAAAAAAAAAAAAAAAACAGATAAATGGGATTATTTCCAACCAAGAAGCTTCTGCACAGCAGAGGCGATGATCAACTGAGTGTAGGGAAAACTCACAGAATGGGGGAAAATATTTGTGTACTATCCATTGACACAGGATTAATGACCAGTATATGCAAGGAACTCAACTCAACATCTGGAAAACCATCCAGTTTTCTTAAAAACTGGGCAAATGACCTAAATAAACAGCTTTCAAAGAAGACATAAAAACAGCCAATAAACATATGAAAAAATGCTCAGCATCACTAATCTCATTAGAGTAATGCAAAGCAAATCCACAAAGAGGTGTCACACTAGTTAGAATGGCTATTATGAAAAAGACAAAAACAAAACAAAGCAAAAATGTTGGTGAGAATATGGAGAAAGGAGCACACTTTATATTGCCATTGGGAATGTAAATTAGTGCAACTATTATGGAAAACAGCAGGAAGGTTCCTCAGAAAACTAAAAAGAGAATTTCTGTATGACCCAGTAATCCCACTATTAGGTAAAAAGGAAAGGAAATCAATATATAGTAAAGATATCTGCACCCAATGTTTATTATAGCACTAGTCACAATAGCCACAATATAGAATCAACCTATGTGTATGTCAACTGATGGATGGATAAAGAAAATGTGACACAAACACACACACACACACACACGCACATGCACACATACACACACACAGGAGTATTATCCAGTCATTAAAAAGTGAAATGTTATCACTTGATGTTAAATGGTTGAGGACCCTAGAGGACATTACGTTAAGTGAAATAAGCCAGGCACAGAAAGCAAAATACCACATCTTCATATGCAGAAATTGAAAAAATAAAAAAAAAGATTTCACAGAGGTAGAGATAAAGTGATGTTAGATGTTGGGAAAGATTAGGGGCATGGATAGAGGGGTATGGATTAATAGAAACAAAATTACAGATAAACAGAACAACTTCTAGGGTCTGGGCTGGCAGGTTGCGTGGTGGTTAAGGATGCTGGACTCACACTGAAGCAGGCATGACTCCACCGTGGAGGAGCATCTCCATTATGGACTGTTAAATTCCTATGACTGGAAACCTGCCTGCTCCCCTTTTGTTTAAGAGTAAATAGAGTGATTAACATTCCTGTTGTCCTTAAAACCGCACTTCCCCTAGTCACCTTAAGATGAAGTCTAGCCACTGGACCTTGTCCAGAGCCTTAAAGGCTATTGAGATTCCACTGTGTTTGGGTAAAGCTGCCTCTGTCATGTGCTTTTGCTTGCTTTTACATTGTGAAACTAACCACCACCCTTTCAAGTCCACTGCTCTTTGTCCTTGTGAATCCTCATGTCATCCAGACATGATAGTGCTTTTTTGGCCTATATAAGCTCCTTTCTCCTTTCATTCAGGGCTATCCGTTCCCCTCACCTCCCTCACCTGTATGCCGCCAGCTTAATCAATAAACTCCAATAAATTTGGCTATGTCTGGATGTCCTCTTTTTTCTCGCTGAGTAGACTATAACACCACATGGCTGACTGCGGTTCAAGTCCTGGATCTGGTGGCTTGCTTTCTCACTTTCCCTTTCATGCTCTCTCTTGCTTTCTCTCTCTGGCTCTCTCTTTCTGGTCAAATTAAATAAATAAAGTTAAATAATTCTTTTTAAAAAAGAACAACTTCTAATCTTATATAACGTCGTGGTGGAGACTATAAATGGCAATAACTTTCAGTGTATCTGAAAGTAAAAGGGAGGATTTTTAGTATTTCCAACATACATACAAATGACTGAGATAATGCTATACCAGTTATCCTGATTTTATCATTAATATATTATATTCTTGTACTGAAAATCAAATTGTACCTCCACAAATATGTACAATTACAATGTTAATAAAGTATTTTAAAAAGTAAGAGATGGCCAGTCTATTAATTCTTACTTAATTTGTATAAGCAGAGGAGTTCTAATTCTAGTGAACAGAAGCCTAAATTGGGTTACCCAAACATAGAGTGAATTCCTTCTGTCAGTTCCAAATTTGAGTCAGTTAAAAGATTCAGCACCCCCTGAGGATCTAACTACATTGCTAAAAATATATCTTGTTATTCTTTTTCTCAGTCTTCTCACAAAGGGACCTAGGGACCTTTACCAGGTTGAGCACTGGGGAGAAAGAATTCTTGGGAGTGGAGTTTATGTTAACCACACTGATCCTCCACCAAGCCATCACAGTCCACACCCTGTCAAGTGGATATGTATACACATTTTCCTAAACCATCTCCTTAAAATACATTGCCTACATGACACAGCTATTCCATATAGAACTCCAAACTTGCTAACCCTTTCCCCAGAAGGGAATAAAATGTCCTCGTGTGATATTTCTCTTCTCCTTAAATACCAAGATTAATGATAATCAACACATCTTGTGGTATAGTCAGCTATTATCTTATTACAGATGATAACATAGGAAAGAAAACAAAATATTTTGGTTAACAAAAATTTATCAAGAGGAAGGAATTCTCATAGTAAGAGAGATTTAAATTCTGCAACCATTCATGTAGTTGTAGCTGGTATTTATAACTGCTCTTTTCTACTCCCCATTGTATTCGTCTTTAGCAATCACCTCAACTGCTTTGCCTGTGGCAGGATGGCACAAACATTCCTGAAGGGTCTGGGCCATTGTCACTCCTGCCTGAACTAGATTTTTATAGTTTGCCTTTGACTTGAATCATAGGATGAGTACTAATAGACAGTTTATGGGATCTTCTGTATTCCAGACATAATTTTCCTTACCTCCATCGGGTAGTAGCAACCAGATTCCTTAACAGGAACAATCATCTCCCTGATCTGCTGTTCATCCCAAGGCATAGTGCTCAAAAGTATCCAGGTGGCAGATTCAACTTTCGTTCAGCAGAAACATTGTGTCCCTTGATAGAGGTATTTCTCCCTGTGGAACTAACACCTATAGACCAGCAGAGTATAAAGTCATGAAGACAGAAAATAAACATTTTGCTGGTTGGTCAATAGGCATAGTAGAGAGACTTCTTCCAATTCTTGATTCTTGGACATGTGAATCCTGGCTATAAGAAAACAGTATTGTGTACTAGATGCTGATTTAGACCATATAACACATTCTGTAGGACACTATCCCAGCCCTATAAAGTGTTGCCACTTTATGTGTATCTTACCTGAGTCTTTTTTTTAAAAAAGATTTATTTACTTACTTACTTACTTATTCATTCATTTATTTTATTTTGACCAGAGAGAGAGATAGAGAACATGAGAAGGCAAGCCATCAGGTCTGGGACTTGAACCATGGTCAGCCATGGGAGTGTCCAGCACCTTAACCACCACAACATCTGCAGGCCCCCATTATCTGAGTCTTTTTTTCTTGGAGAGGTTTTTGCTATAGAGGGCGGGCGCTTGCCAGAAAGACAGAGAGAGACAGAGAGACAGAAAGTGAGAAATCACCCCCCAGGGGGGATGGCCACACCGCAATCCCTTCTCCTCCATTCTTCTCTCAGGATCTTGGGCATGCACGCACATGTGCCTGGCGTGAATTTAAGCCACCAGATCTGGGACTTGGACCGCAGTCGACTAGACTACATTGGAGTCCAGGGACATAGCCATTACGCCAACTGCTGGTCCCCCCCTTATCGGAGTCTTTAAAATGCCATTCCATAATTTTGTCTATCCAGCTCCTTCAGAATTATGGGGAACTTAAGTCTAGTTGTTTCCATCAGCATGGACCTACTGCTGCCCTTTAGTTGTAAAATGAGGTCTTGATAAAAAAAAATAATGCTGGGTGGGATGCCATGACAGTGAACAAGGCATTCTATAGGTTCACATGTGGTAGTTTAGGTACAAGCATTATGTGCAAGGAAGATTCCTGTCCAAAGTGCTTACTCCCCCAAGAACAAAATGCTGCCACTTTCATGATAAAACAGTTCAATATAATCAACCTGTCACCAGCCTGTCACCCCAGGGAATGGTACCATAGTGGGGGCTCATTGCTGGTTGCTGCTGCTGAGTTTGGGTACTCGACAGTGGTTACAGTCAGTTTGTGCTTGGTGAATAGATGTCTATGCTGCTGAGCCCATGTATGACCTCCATCCCTTTACCATGATCACTTTGCTCATAAGCCTACTGGGCAATGACAAGCATGACTGGGAAAAGAGGCTGACTGGTATTTACAGAAGAGGTCATCCTATCTACCTGATTATTAAAATGACCTGCTTAGGTGACTCTGGTGAGAACTCAGATGTGACACAAATATCTTCACATTGGGTATGGGTAGAAGAGGTCCAAGTATATTACCCTTTCCCAAACTTTCTTGCCACCAATAGTCCAATTGCATTCCCTGACCATTCAATCAAACCACTGGTCACAGTAATACAGTACCCCTGGAAATTTCTTCATCCAATAAATAAAATAATAATAACCAACCAAATGCACTGCTTGAAGTTATGCCCACTGAGAGTATTTCCTTCACTGTGGTCCTTCAGGGATACCCAGAACAGGTTGTAGATTTCACCTGTCTACTTTTCAGTGCTACTTGCTTATAATGCAGAATCATTTGTAAATCAGGCCTGAGTTTTTCTCTTCCTCAGTCAACAGGTCTTAGGGCATGAAGACTTAGGTATAGGTTGCGAGAGTAATAAAGTAATGTATAGGAATAAGGACCAAGGACATTTGGTCTAAGAAAAATGGTAACTTAGAGGCCCATGATCAAGTGTTCAGTGTCTAGTAAGGCTCAGAAGTTGGCCAAAAGCTGTTTCTCAAAGGTGTAGTAGTTATTCTCTGAGGATGGTGTGGCTTTGCCCTCAAATCCTAAGGGTTTATGCTGTGATTTACCTATGAAACTTGCCAAAAGCTCCAAGTTATAACCCCGTCTACCACTGACACTTCAAGCACTATGAAACCTGCCAGATCATGTGGCCCAAATGAGAAAGCAGTTTTCCTGGCAACATGGGCATAAGCATTATTCTTCTCTCGTCCTGATTTTGTAGTGTGCCTGTTTAGCTAAGGCAGAAATAGTCTTCCCAGAATTTCCTACCCTGTATGGTGTGAAGTAAAGAGAGTCAAAAGAGAAATTCACATGAGACATGAAGGTCAGAAGTGAGGCAGCCTTGTGGTCAGAGGCAGTAAGAGGCTGATGCACAGGTGCCAGATGTTTCCAGTTTGTCTTTGTTCTTTACTGATCCTTTTCCAGCTCTTCTGATCCTCTTACCAAGGTCATCTCCAGGCCCACTGAGCACCCCTGACTGTGGGTTAATAGAAATAGTAGCTACAAAGAAGCTAGAGATTTAATAGATCAGCTCCACTTTGTGGTCCCACTTAGCTTCCATATTTCCTTGAAGCCTCTTTATTCTAATACTGCAGGATGGCTTTTTTTCTGATTTGGATTCTCATTCTGAGATCTTTATTTTTCCCAGTCTTCCCACAATTGTGTAAGGTCTAATTCCTATAATATATCATTATTTTACATATCGTGGTTTTCCTTCCTGGTTTAATACATTGACATAAACCTGTGTGTCTAGTACAGTAAACAATTACTAACCAAAAGTGCCTATTAAGCACTTGAAATTTGGCTAGTCTGAATTGAGATGTGCTGTGTGAGGTAAATACTGTATTTTAAAAATTTACTACAAAAAATAGTAAATATCTCAGGACCAGCAGTTAGCGTAATGGCTATGTCACCAGACTCCCACGTAGTCAACCGCAGTTTGCATCCCAGACCCAGTGGCTTAAACTCACGCCGGGCGTGTGTGCGTGCGTGCGTGCCCAAGATCCCAAGAAGAGAACGGAGGAGAAGGGATTGTGGTGTGACCATCCCTCCTGGGTGGTGATTTCTCACTTTCTGTCTCTCTGTCTCTCTGTGTCTGTCTGGTGAGCGCACGCACCCTATAGCAAAAACCTCTCCAAAAAAAAAAAAAAAAAAAAGGAAATATCTCACTATGATGCTTAATTCTAAGTATCAACTTGATATGACTGAATAGAAGGATGCCTGGATCTCTGGTGAAACTCTGTTTCTAGGTGTGTCTGTGAGAATGTTGCCAGACAGAATTGGCATGTGAGTCACTGGCTGAGATAAGGAGATCCACCTTCAGTGTAGGTAGGCACCATCTTACCAACTGGGAGTATGAAAGGGATGAGTAGGGAAAGTGAGGGTCTTTTTTCCTGTCTCCTTCCCCCTTGACTTTCCTTACAGAGCATGCTGTATGTTTTAATCCTAGACATCTGCCTGCTCGACCCTGCTCCGTGACTTGGATATTGTCTGCATGTGTTCTTTCTGGCTCTTGACCTCTGTGACCCTCAAGCCAGACAGATTCCATGATAATGCCTATAATAAATCTTCTGTTACATATATATTTATCTTGTTTCTGTTTCTCTGAAGAACCCTAAGAAACTCATTAATTAAAAAATTCGTATTTATTATGTTAAAATGATAATATTTTAATATATTGGCATAAAACATGTTAAAATTAATTTAAGGTGTATCTTTCTACTTTATGTGACTACTAGAATATTTTAAATTATGTATGTGGCTCCTACTACACATCTTTATGACAGCACTGACTTACCCTCTTTCTATTATCTAGATATGCTTTTAACATGTTAGAGGCTCTAAGGAGAATCTTCTTCTCTTTAACCACCACCTTATTACATCTGGGGTAGGTTTTGTGCTAAAGGGCACAAATGTATCCCAAATATATAGAGATACCCAGGAATACTCATATACTTCAGGTGGTTTGGTCTAATTGAAAAGTTAAGACTAGTTCTATGCCTCTAATGTATTATATAGGTTTGCATGGACTTTTGTGGACTAGTCTGAGAATCTAATTTTGTTTTAGTTGCCAGAGGGCATATGTGTTTGGAGAGAGAGAGAGACAGAGAGAGAAAAAGAGAGACAGAGATATGCAGAAAGCATCCTTCCCTGCAACAGAGTATAGTTGCACTGTACTCCTGTCTCCATTTCTCCATTCTGTTGAGACTTTGGGCATGCACACATACACATGAACAGTGTGTTTTTCAAGCCACTGGGGCTGGGATTTGAATCATGGTCATGTGGGATCTGGCTCCCTTAACCACTAGGTTGCAGTGCCCCCCCCAAGTATATTTTATTATGGGAAAATATACAGTCATCTCTTGGCTTCCTCAGGGGATTGGCTCCAGGAACCCCTCCACCCACCCCACTTTCCCTGGGGGGTATCAAAATCCACAGATGCTCAAGTACCTAATATAAAAGGTATAGATTTGCATATAAACTACACACTCCTTCCTACATACTTTAAATCATCTCTAGTTACTCATATTATTTAAATGCTATAAAACAGTTGTATACTATACTGTTTCATTTATATGATTTTTTATTGTTATTTATAATTTTTAAATTAATTTATATTTATTTATTTTTATTTATTTAATTTTTGCCATAAGGTGCATGTGCTTACTAAAGAAAAACAGAGCAGGGATGCAAAAAATCATCCCTTGGGGGGATGGCCATGCCTCAATCCCTTCTCCTCTTGGGGTTTTGGGTATACACACACATGTGCCTGGTGTGATTTTCAAGTCTCTGGGTCTAGAACTCAAACTGTGGTTGGCCATATAGTAGACAGTCCAGTGCTTTAACTACCCCAACCCTAATATTTTTGCTCTGCAATTTGTTGAATCTACAAATATGGAACTCACAGTCATGGAACACTGATTGTACTCAAGGTTCCAAGAAAATTAAGCTAAACAGGAAGATGTTGTGAAAACAACCTGTTGTTAGAGACTATTTTTATGTCAGTAAAATAAAACACCATAGAATTTGCTTTAACTATTTTAGAGTGAGGAGGCCAGCAGATGGCATAGTGGTTACACTGCTGGACTCCTTACAAGGCCAACCGTGGTTTGAATCTTGGACCTGGTGGCTTGAAAATCACACTGGCCGTGTGTGCATTCATGCTCCAGACCTCAGGAGGAGAATGGAGGAGAAGGGATTGCTGCATGGCAATCCTCCTGGAGGGTGATTTCTCACTTTCTCTTTCATTGTCTCTGTCTCTCTCTGTCTCTCTCTCTCTGGTGAATGCATGCACCCTATGGCAAAAACCTCTAAAAATATTTTTTAGAGCCTATAAAATACAAACATTATAATGACTTTAAATTGCCATTATTATATCAAGAATTAAGAACTTTATGTAAAAGTGATTATTTTATTATAATCAAAAATGTATATAATTTATGACTTTGTCTTTACCATGTACAATTAAAAAAAATTTGAAACCACTCTAGTAAGAGCTGTTTAATGAATTTTAAGATAATTTGGTGTGTTATTCTGAAGGTTTTTAATTAGAGATTTAACTGTGATGTACTCTGACTCAATTTTACAATTACTGGCTAAATTATATTTATGGTACTCTTATTCATGAGTATAAACAAAGTAGCATGGGATCAATGTATTTGCTTTAAGTTCTCAGTAAAACGCTTTTGGGGGAGCAGGGTATGTAGTTATGTGGCAGTAACCGAATGCCCTGATGCTACTAAATCTATGGTCAAAATGAGAACCATGTAAGAAAATAAGCAGCCCTTCATTCTGTAGGCTAGAAAACATAAACTGCAATACAGTTTGCCTCCTAATGACCCAGTTAGTGGATCAGTTCTTTGCTATACTAAGGCTATCAGCTTAAGGGAATATAAAATTTAGTTAGTGGTAATTAAAGATTCCAGTTGTTATGACTGGACAATAGTGTATTTGTACTTTATTTAAACTCTTTTTTAAAAAAAAAAAAAAAAAAGACCTTTCTTGGGGCCAGTAAGGGGCATGGTTGTTAAGGTGCTGGACTCCCACATGGCCAACCACAGTATGAGTCCCAAACCTAGTGGCTTGAAATTCACACCAGGCATGTGTATGTGCATGCCCAAAATTCTGAGAGGAGAATGGAGAAGAGACTGTGGCATGATCATCTCCACTGGGGGGTGATTTCTTACTTTGTCTCTCTGTCTCTCTGCTGAGTACATGTCCCCATAGCAAAAATCTATTAAAAAATATACATAAATAAGACCTCTCCTGTGGATCTTCCAAAAGTAAATTGCTAAGTAAGGGGAAGGAAAGAGACAAACATTTATTGAGCACACGCTCTCACTAGCATTATTTCTTTTAACTTGAAACACTATCTTTTTCCTTTTTATAAATATAAAACACAGTCATAGGTTTAATTTACTTGATAATTATTACATAGTTGGCAAATATTACCTTACCTTTGCATACATCTTTCTTAAAGAACTTTTTGATTTGTTTCCTAATCTTACTGTAAATTGAACTTTATCCTGGCAGAATCTTGTGAAGGGCTGCTTTATTATGCACAGTTCTACAGGTGAGGAAAATGAGGGAAGAGGTTAAGCAAACTTTTGTCATATAAAACAGGATGATAATGACCCTCATAACATATAGTAAGAATTGAAAGTGAGCAGAAATGCCATAATATATTTAATTTTCTATCTTCGGTTGTGGTATTACTAGTGATAAATATAATCTTACATTTGTTCTATTTGAATAGAGTCTAGATAGAGATGTAAAGGCTAAAATTGAGTGATGAGATAAAATAGAAAAAAGTGAGAACAGTTTGTGTTTTTTCCTAAAGAGAAGTTTGAGTTACCATTTTAAAATATACTACATATTGATACCTAGTCAATAACCCACCAAATAATTCAAAAGTTAATTTAAGAGATTTATGTAAAATCATTTATAGTATAATTCATCATAATTCCAGCATACTGGAAAACGAGTATTGTGCAATTCTCAAATGCCCAAACAAGGTGAAACTTGTCTCCTGGGGACATTGTTGCCTTAATGAAAAAGCAAGATGGGGCTGCCTCCATGGCTAGTGGTTAAGAAAGCCAGATTCCAGATGGAAGACCACAGCTCTGATCCCAACCCTGGGGGCTTGAAAAACATGCAAGTGTGTGTGTGTGTGTGTGTGTGTGTGTGTGTGTCCAAACTCCTAATAGGGAGGAGAAATGGAGAAGAGATCACAGTATGACCACATCCACTTTCTCCCTCTTTCTGTATGACTTTTTAACTTTGGCAAGTGTATGTTCTCTCTGGCAATGGGGAAAAAAAAGCAAACTTTGTTGATTTCTTTTCATAAGAGCTTCCTTTTATTCCTTGATGTCTTAAGTGTGGCTTGTGGGCCAAAAGGCCATTACCACCAATTGCTTGTTAGCAGTGCAGAATCTCAGATCTATTTCCTACTTTCTGAATAAAAATAATTAATTTTAACAAAATTTAATGTAGGTATATGAAGGCTTAAGAAACACTGCTGTAGACTTCTGATCTAGGCTGACTGCTATACTATATTCCTATGGCTGATTTACCTTCAAACAAGGGACCAGAATAGACAGAGTGGGGACCAGCAGATGGCAATGGTCATGTCACTGCCAACTGCTATTTGAGTCCTGGATCCAGAGGCTCGAAACTCATGCCAGGAGCACGTGCATGCATGCCCAAAATCCTGAGAGAATGGAAGAGAAGGGATTGTGGCATTGCCATCTCCGCTGAGGGGTGATTTCTTGTTTTCAGTCTCTCTGTCTCCTTCTGTCTCTCTGGTGATGCATGCCCCTGTAGCAAAAACCTCTCTCTAAAAAATAAAAAGAAAAGAAGAAATGTACTTCCAAAGTTTACAGCACTTGAAATGGCCCAGATATAAAGTCAGAATCTCTGTCAATTAGCATTCTAGGTAGTCATCACAAACCAGTTTGTATACAGAATGAAAGTTACCATTAAGCAGTGCTAGATGTTAAATAGTGTCCTGTTATAGGACACTACTGTAAGACATTTTGATGCATATAAGCAATGAAAATTGTCATAAAAAAGTGCAAGTACTTAATTTCTGCATTTTTGATCCAGACCAGCTCTTATTCTTAATGCTTCTTTCATAATGATTATATGGTAATCTATGTTTCTCGGTAAATATCCAACTTCATCGAGTTATCAGATGTTAATGATAGTATAGAGTAGTAAAAAGACTACCAAGTCTTGAAATTAGACAGAAATGAAGTTAAATCGATCACAAATCACTTTCTGTGTTCTGTAACATGAGTAGACTATCACCTGATATAAAAAAATATTGGAAAGATAAAATTAGGCAACATGTTAAGGTGACCAGCAAAATATCTAAGATACAGATGCTTTATAAATATATGTTAACTGTTATCATATTTCATTTCCCTTTTCCCTTAATGGTTTAGCTGGTAGACAACATGACACCTGTAAAGCAAGTTAAAAATATTTGCCGGATTCTTAAAAAACAAAATTTGTCTCTTGCATTGCTATTACAATTGTGGGAGAACAACAACAATCTATCACTTATAAAACTACATGCACAAGTAATTTCTGACATGTCCCTTTGGTAGCTCTGGTATAATGAGGAGAGAGAGATCCAGGGCTAATGAAAATCTGTCACTTATTACATAGAAAACCAACTTCTAATATATCCCTTTAAGAACTCTAGTTTAATGAGGAAGGAAATGTCCAGGCCTGGTGTACTGGAAACCAGGCACAGATGCTGGTGAGCGAATGCTACTTTTGCTTGCTGCTTGCAAACAACAGTGGGCCTCCTGAGTAAATATAATCTCTTGTCCCGTGCTTGCAAATCTTGTCCTGACCAAGAGCGGTGTGATTGTTGCTGTCTTCTTAGCCCCAGACATGACTCTTACTACTTCCGGACCTAGCCCCAGTGAGAACGATCTCTTAATTCTTATCTTCTTAGCCCCAGATATTCCTCCCAATATCTCTGGACCTAGCTCCCCTGAGAACAATTTTAAGATATTACATCCTGCCCTCTAGCTTATCATAGTTTGCTAACTCAGCTACCCTTACCACCTTGTAACTTCTGAAAATAATGAACAAGCTTGTTCCTTTGTCCTTCTGCAAATAAATTCAAAGGGAAAATCCCGCTTGGAGAGCCACTTCTCTGGTGGCTTTTCTCTCTCTCGCTCTTGACACAACATTTTGTGTCTCAAGTACTTCTTTCTGTTTGTTTCAGGTGACTCCCCGCTGGTGGGAGAGTCACAATTTGTGACCAAGAGTCACAAAAGGTGACCCAGAGTCACAATCAATAATAAAAATACATGTTAGTGGGCAGTTATTTAGCCATTCTGTTTACTCGGCAATCTTTGAGTGTAGTTCTTAGACTTAAAATTATGTTAAAGAATAAAGGAAACTTAGAAGGACTGTATCTTATATTACTTAATGAATTAAAGGTACATGTGTAAAGAGAATGAACCATAAAGTTTTCTTGAGGTTTCTCCTAAGTTATATGGAAGAAAAAATAAACTTAAATGTGAAAAGCAGTTCTTATTATAGGCATTGTCAAAGAAAAAGCAAAAGGAAAATAAACATTCTGGAGAAAAGCATATATTAGAACTGTGGTGTTCTTTGAAAATCAGAAACTTTCAAGAAGAGTTGAGCATGTTAAATTACATAGAATACCTTTAGGAACACGCATAGATGATAATGTCTCCTGAAATCAACTGCAGAATTCTGTGAAGAATCATTTTTAACTGTTACTGCATTTAACCAAAAAATGCCCTTCTATAACACATTCCTTAATGAATGATCCAGAAAAAAATCATTTTTAAAGACAGTGTATTCATTTAACCATTTAAATAAACATTTTAACTGGATTTTCTTCTGGTGTGGGGGAGGGTCATGCCATTACAGCTATCTTTGGAGCAAGATTTCAAGGCAGAAATGAAATTGATATTGGAACTGCAGCTACATTTAGCATTTAATACTAGAGAGGCATTTATATTATAGCAGGTACAGAGCCAGCTGGTGGCATGTTGATTAAGGTGACTGGATCCCAGATGGCTAAGTGGTTTGAGTTCAGATTTGGTGGCTTGAGAAACATGGCAGGCATGTGTATCTATATGCCCAAAATATGAACAGGAGAATGGAGGAGGAGAAGGGATTGCAGTGTGGTCATCCCCCTTGGGGAGTGTTTTCTTACTTTTATTCTCTTTATATCTCTCAAGCAAGCACACTTGTAGAGAAGAAAATATAAAGGCAAGTACAATAATGTTAGGGTTTTTATTTTATTTTATTTTTTTTTGTTCCTGAATTTCGTAATTCACAATGATAGAATCTTTATAGAATGTAAATTTTGATTTCTTTTAAATTTTGTCTAATTTAGGTTATCCTACCTTCTTCTAAATATAACATAAAATGGTCTGGGTTTGTGAATTTGCTTTTTAAATCAAAGAAATAAATTACCTGCTGAATGCATTAAAAAATGCACCTCAGTGAATGTGTCAACAAGGTTAAAATTAACCTTCACCATAATTAAGCTCAGAAGAAACGGAAACTGTTGATAGTGATAGCTCATAAAATTAAACTTAATAACGAATATTACTTGAGTCAAATATACTTCATTAGTTTTACGATTTTCTTCTTTTTCTCATTTTTTTTGAAAATCAGTTTTTATGTGATTGATATTGTAAAACTGCTAAAGAAAAAAGCATAATTATTGTTTTACTCTAATTCTTATTTATGTGTTTTATTTATAAATTTAAACTATTATCTATTGAATGGCTACTATGTGCTAGATGCCAGAAGAAAATCTTTACATTTCAGGTTTTATCTGGTTTCTCTAAACTGGTCGCTCTAGAAAACATGATACTTCTTAATATTCAGCAGTTTTTAGCTCTATTTGTATAAAATACAAAACATTTTAAAATAAAATTAGTAATTTATAATATTTTTCAAATTCACTTTAAATTTTCATATGCCAATGATAACTCTCAAATTATTAATGAGGATGTACATGACCTAATTCATTTATAATGTCTTTCTATATTATGCTTTCTTCTTTTAAGGATATACTTAAGGGTATTATATACATATTTATATGTAATTTATAAATACAGATCTAAGCACTCATATGTAGTGCTAATCTGATTAATAAATATGCACTGGGAATCAATTTTGTTTCTCTGAGAAAAGTATATATAATATATATTACTACCTATTTACTATATATAACTAAAACATTTGTAAGTAATTTAGGAATGAATCAAGGCTTATTTGAGCATGTAAACCAAGAGTTTTCTAGGAAATGACAAATGTACTTTAAAATTCTTAAAATACTGTTCTTTATCATGTATTAATTTTCAATTGATAAATATTTTAAGATGGTTGACATTTTCCCTTATATCATCTTTACTTTGGGCAATAAATAATTGATTATAAATATCCATTTTTGAGCATAAACTTATCTCTGGGTTCTATTTATTTATTTATTTATAGAGAGATTTTTGCTATAGGGCATATGCACTTGCTGGAGAGACAGAGAGAGACAGAGAAACAGAAAGCAAGAAATCACTCCCTGGGGGGGATGGCCACACCACAATCCCTTTTCCTCCAATCTCCTCTAGAGATTTTGGGTACACATGCACATGTGCCCGGCGTGAGTTTTAGGCTGCTGGGTCTAGGACTTGAACCATGGTTGTCAATGTAGGAGTCCAGCAACATAGCCATTACACCATCTGCTGGTCCCTCTACATGTTTTAAAATCGTTTTTAGTTTTCTGGTTTCTGGATATGATGATTTCAAGTTACACAATTATTTTCTTTGATAGATATAATTTTAAAGACAAAACAAAAATAGTATTACAATAAAAATCTGTATCATTCTTTCATATTTCTTAGACCATCATAAGCCATCAGTAAAGTGCTTTTATTTAAACATAGTCAGTAGTAATTAGGCAAAATTTTGACTTTTTATAGACAGAACTGTTCAAGTCCAATCCATCCCAGTGTTTCTGGATTGTGGGAGTATTTGTAGTCATGACAGAGCCATTCATTTTATGTAAGTTGCGCTTACCGCATGATCAGACACATGACGTCAGAGTGTGGGAATGCTGAATTAGCGCCTCATAATCAAAACTTTTATCTAGGGTTTCACAAAGACCACCCGAGTAACAGAATAAATAACCTTATATCTATTTTGCTTCAGTTTTCTCACTTTTAGAATTGGGATAACTGCCCGAATTCCTTCTTGCATTGGGATAATTCATCTCCCCTTTATTTTCTATAATAAAAAAATTATTTTGAAGGATTACTGTAATTATAAATAAAAATAAACATCCAGTTTTCTTTCTATAAACACATAAGCCTATTTCCAATATTTTTTTTATTCCAGACATTAAATCACTTAATAACAATAAAAAATTTAAAAGCCACTCTTTATTGCACGTTTACAATATATTTGATCATTTCCTAGTTAAATGAATCACTAAATTAATTACAGTTTGGACATGCATTGCTCTTTTAGACTACAAAAAGTCTGTAAATTTTTTATGTTTTAGACAATTCATTCTGCAGTTTGGAAAGTGTTAATAGAATTCTCTTAAGTTTCTATTGGTGGAGGTTAGTCTCATTTTTGAATTTACTATTTTTTTGCTCATACTAATCAAAAATGTTTTACTAAGCTATTATTAGGTCAATACAAAAAAGGATAGTCAGCTTTCTTGGTAATAGAGTAGGACATGACTAGAGATAATTGGAAACCAAAACTGAATATACCCTGCTCAATTAGTTCCCAGAGAATATGGTTTATTTTTAATGTATACACTTTGCCTGAGAATAAGTGGTGATTGACTAAATATTTTATCAGTATAGATACTATCTACTCAGACTACCATTTCATTTTGTATCTTCACTATATTTAATTGGAGAGAAAACCTCAGTCTTTATAATCAAAATAAGCAATAAAGTGACATTGTAAAATTAGAGCCAGAAATCCTAAATTAAAAAGAACTATGAACTTAATAGTGCATTGTTGTTAAGTGCTGAATAGTTTAGTTCTTAAATAAAATTTAGTTTGTTATAAGAAAAACATTAATAAATAAGTCCATTATTCTCAGGCTTTCTATAAACACCAAAAATTTATATAATGCAACATTATAAAAACTTCAAAGCACATTTTAAAAATGTTTAAGCAATTGTTATTTACATCATTCATGATTGTTCAACTGTAGTAAGGTAAGAAAATTCCTAAAACGGAAAGAAAAAATAGCAAAGAAAACAGAAAACAACAAATCCAATGACCCAGTTAACTGAATAAATATAGATGATCACCATATCCATGTCAAACCACCATCCACGGCTGTCATCTTCGAAGTGCAGGTAATCCATCCTGTGTGCACCATGTGGGAACTGCCTTCTCGTAACTGGTGCTGCCCGTCTGTGGAAACCTAGAAGATGTATGGACCTATTATTTTAAAGCTCACTGAAGATCATACCAGGCGCGTGTGCAAGTGTGCCCAAGGTCCTGGGACTAGAATGGAGAGGGGTTGTGGCCATCCTTCGGCCAGGGAGTGATTTCTCTTTTTCCTTTGCTGTTTCTCTGTTTTGGTGAGTGCATGTGCCCTATGGCAAGGACCTAGAGGGGTTAAAAAATCCTCTTAACTCCTGCCTATTTTGGATTTGCTATGTAATTGTTTTCTCCCTTTCCATTCAAACTCTTCTCTTTCTCTCTCCTCCCTACTGACATTAAGCTTCTGGTTTTCCTTCTACTGAAATGACACAACTCTCAGTGACCTCTCTAATTGCCAAATTCAGGAGAATACAAACATTAAAATGATGTAGCTACAAAGATAATAATTATAACAGAACTAGAAGCCATCCTAGGTAACAAAAGAACTTGAAAAAAATTCAATAAAATGCATCACAAAGAGACAGAGAGCTTTCCTATGCTCTCTTTCAGTCACTATTTCACCCCAAACCCTGAGAGAAATCCCCATTCTGACTACTAAAGGCATACATTTGTTTGTTCTGTTTGTGTATATTCTATAAACGGAATCATACAGTTAAAAAAAACAACAACTACGACTTATGGGGCCAGCAGGTGGCATGGTGGTTAAGGGTGCTGGACTCCCACATGACTGACCGTGGTACGAGTCCTGGACCTGGTAGCTTGCTTTCTCGCTTTCTCTCTTACTCTCTCTTTCTCTCATTCTATCCTTCTCTGGTCAAGTTAAAATAAACAAATAAGTGGATAAATAAAGTTAAATAAAATAATTCTTTATATAAAAATCTTCATTACATTCAGATAAGTGCTCAGAAAGTAAGCTGGTACCATAAACAACGCATATCTTAATTTCACTGACTGCTATGTTGTATTCTTGACACATTTTTTATAATGAAGAACAACTATTAGAAGTCTCTTCTAGTTCAGGATGTTAAGGGCAGGGATGGTAAAGTCAGCAAAAAACAAGGGAGGTGGAGTCAGGAAGCCAATTTAGTTCTGCTGCTTATTCGGGACAAGATTGCTCATCTATACCACCTTATCATTTTGAAAATTTGTTAGGACCAAATATAGTATCTTCACATGATAATATTTTCTAAATGTAAACTTTGTGTCATACTTTTACAACTGCGGTTGCATTCTACTTTGAGGAACACTAGTTTAGGAAATTGCAACACTCAACAGCTTTTCTAGACCATGTAACCAGTTTTCAAAACTGTAGTTAATATTTGAAAGGGAAAAAGGATGTATTTGTGTAGGAGAAAGGGAAACTGTAAAGAGTTTTTCTTAAATTCAAATATTACCCTAATATAAACAAATACAACCACCAAAGTAGTTTATATACCTTTTCCAAAGCTTGTTGATGATTACAGGCCAGAGAAATGGCAACATTGTTACTGGTAATTATTATTGTTACAATTATCTACCCACCTACCTACTTACCTACCTACCTATTTAATGAGGGTGGTAAGAAAGGGAGGGAGTGGAGGAAGGAAAGCCAAGGAAGAGAGATGCTCTCCCAACAGGACCTTCATGCCGCGATCCCAGCCCCAGCCTAGCTATCTAGGATCAAGAACATGGCACATGTGTGCCTGGGGTGTACAGGAAGACCTTGGGATGGGAATTCAGGACCTCCCCATATACTCACAGCATCCCACGTTACCTCACAGCTGTGCCATGGCAGCTAGCCAAAGGAGTGAGTTTTAATGGTATATTTGCAGAAACCTACCGCGCTTACACACAGCACAAGCGATGAAGCGTTATGAGTATGGTGATCATACATGCTGGCTTACCCAGGAGAGCTAACTTATTCTTGTTGTTCTGGCATAATTACCTTCACTCTGAAAGTGTCATCACCAACGCTAATTTCCTATATTGTTGGTAAATAGGGAAAAAGGAGATAGCATAGAAAGACACTGGATTAGGAAGTTCTCAGCTCTGAACACCAGAAGACGATGTTTTTTTTTTTTTTTTTCTTTTTCTTTTTTTGGAGAGGTTTTTGCTATAGGGCGCGTGCGCTCGCCAGAAGACAGAGAGAGACAGAGAGACAGAAAGCGAGAAATCACCCCCCAGGGGGGATGGCCACGCCGCAATCCCTTCTCCTCCATTCTCCTCCCGGGATCTTGGGCACGCACGCACATGCGCCCGGCGTGAGTTTAAGCCACCGGATCCGGGACGCGAACCACCGTCGACTACGTGGGAGTCCAGCGACATAGCCATTATGCTAACTGCTGGTCCCAGCTCTGAACACCAGAAGACGATGTTGACCTAGGATGGCTTAGACAGTATTTTTTATAGGCAAGGAGGATAATTATTGGTTGGTTAGTGTTAATTTCTTTAACATTTATTTTTTTAGGTGGTGGGAGAGTGAATAGTTATTTATAATTTTGGAATTTCCAAAATTGTAAATTGTTTGAGATAAATGTAATTTCTAAATCAAAGTCAGACTCAGAAAAATCACCTCGGAAATTTTTATTTGGTAAGTATTAGGTCATGGGATCAGCAGTTGGAGTAATGGCTATGTCGCTGGACTCCCATGTAGTCAATCGCAGTTCAAGTCTGGCACTCGGTGGCTTAAACTCATGCTGGGTGCGTGTGCATGCGTGCCCAAGATCCTGAGAGGAGAATGGAGGAGAAGGGATTGTGGTGTGGCCATCCCCCCCCAGGGGGGTGATTTCTCGCTTTCTGTCTTTCTGGTGAGCACATGCGTCCTATAGCAAAAAGAAAAACCTCTCCTCCCCGCCCCCCAAAAAAAAGTATTAGGTCAAATTATGACAATAGAAAAATTGCTAGATCAATGACTAATTCAGATTCCACTGTAAAATGATGACAATGAAAACGCCTAAGTCATTGGGTTGTTCTATGAAGGTTAAATTAATTAATATGAGGGGACTCCAAAAAGTTTGTGGGAAAAACAGAATTAAAATACAAGTTTATTTTGGTGCAAAAAAAAAAAAATTGAAATCCATGCATACTTTTTTCAGAACATGCATTTTCCATGTACATTTTGAAGACATGTAAATCACATGCCTGGTCCATAGTTAAGGTTCAATAAACGTAGACTCTTTATTTTTATTACGATGGCCACTAGTTTTCATATGAGGGAGAAGCTCCCTTTTCCTGCCAGTGCTTGCTCTTCATGTTATATCATGTCTCTTTTCTGAGTAGACCAGTATGCTTATTATTCTTTGTTTAACAAATGCTTGTGGAATTATTTCCTTCAGTGGGAGCTGCTTTCTCTGAGTCAGATGTTTACTTTAAATAGGATGTGGGAATATCATACATTGAAACTATGGAAGTTACTGAACATTTAACAGAGAGCACGTGCATATTTCAGCAGATGAGGATGTGAGGCCACGATATGACATGGTTCCTGTCTTAAAGAAACTCTAGTCTAAAACAGTGCTTCTCAATCTTTTATTTTTCATTAGCATCCCCATACAAAAAACTTCAAGTTAAGTAAATTAATTTAAGTTTAAGTTAAATTCAATGTCTTCCTAGAAAGAGGAATTAAATAGTAAGAAATAAGATTTTGTCTGATAGAGTTGAGTATCTGAGGGTCATGAACCAGTATAAGACCTAAGATTTCCTGTCCCCCCAAAGCCAATTTGTGCCTTCATTTACAATTCATAGTCTAGGCTACAGTACTCTTTTAAAAAATTATAATCAAAGTATAAACAAATATATAGGAAATGCATATTTGTCAGTGATTATTTAAAAGTAGGAATATGTACTTAAAAACAGTTGTCAGGTAAAACTTAAAAAACCAACTTCCCAATGCATAATAATATATGCATTGCCCAAAATAGCAGAAGATACCTCATTAGACTTGCAAGGCTATGGCAACTCCACCAAAAAAAAAAAAAAAAAATTACCACATTATGCTCATAATCACTCAATGTATTAGATTATCACAAAGTCATGATATATTTTTCTATGAAAAATAAAAATGTGTCATGACTTTCCCATCAACCCAATCTATATTTTAACAAATACACTTCATTCCAGAAAAGGATTCCAACTGGAAATAATGCAGAAGTTTGTTAATATTTTATACAGCATTTTATGCCTATGTTAAAAGAAGCAATGGTTTATAATATTCTGACTTTTCTTTGTTTATGCTTGGTTTGTGTATCATGATTTTATTTGCTTCATAAAACATGTAGGTTGTTAGTTGACATTTCTCTGTGGATCTCTGTGTACCTGCATATCATGGGGCAGAGACACTAGCTACTTTTGTTTTGGAATGTCTTTGGATAGATACCGGTATAGCATACACAGTTTTAGAGGACAACAGAGTGTCTCCTTTTGGTTCAGAGGGCAGGCTTACTTAGAGTCGTAATAACTTCATTACTATTATTACATTAGTAACTACTGAAAAAGGGGTGATGCTCACAAGCTCAGAGTTCTTCCATGTAACATCCCACTGTATGTGCTGATATCATCTGGCCATATTTGAGATACATTGTGGAAAATTGGGCTCAAGTATCTATCTCAAATGTTGCTTCCTTGTCCTTGCTCTGAGTAATAAACTATCCTCTGTCCCAGATCCATGAGTATTGTGTCTTCTGCCAGCCTCTATGAAACTGGCTAAATAACCTGTTAGCTTCTAAGAGGATAAAAATCTGATTACCTTGACAGTTCTTGGCACGGGTAATCTTGCTGTCTCTTTCAGACTGTGAAACCATTTGCATACAATTAAGATCTTTGAAGGTTTGATAAATCTATCCCATAAAACCTAATCTTGTTAGGTACTGGGCAGATTTTCTTTATCAGTTGTTGATCTATTCATGTTATGTTTCTTCCTGAGTCATTCTAGATAACTGCTATACAATATTATCTATTATATCCAAGTTTTAAAATAAATGAAATGTTTCATAGTTATGGTATACATGGGAAACGCAAATATTCTAGTCTCTCAGAGTACACTGCTTATTTGCACTTTCTTGCCGTTGAAAAGTTAGGCCTGCCTGTGAGACTTGACCAGTGAAAACAACTATCCAGTGAAAATAATTTGTGTGGTTTCTGGGTAGAAGCATTTATCCATAAGATGCAACAGCCACCTCTCCTCCTCTGCCATGGCAGCCAGCAACGTACCAAACGTAAGTTGCTCTTTCATCTTGGGCTCCAAAGTGAAGCATTCAACAGTTTAGGGAAAATTACCTTGATATTACTATAAATTCAAACTTAAAATAAAGTAACTTATAAAAATATTGAAGAAATGGATGATAAAAATGGAAGTTGCAATGGACTTATTTTCCTATGTGGGGAGAAAAAAATCTCTTGGAGAAATTCACTATGGTGAAATAAAATAGAGATATCTGTGTAGAAAACCTCCAATTTGCTATTAGGTTTACAAAGAATATAAAGAATTAGCAGCATTCCAGAACTCCAAACAGTTACTTCTGTCTCTTCTTAAATTCCATTTGGTAAAACAAATTTTTCCTCATAAGGTAAACAGAAAGAGAAAACAGGCTATGACTTCTCTTTTTCTGTTCAAAATATGACACAAATTTATATCCACCACCAAAGACCATTATGTTAAAGCTTCTTTCAGAAACAGTAATACTCAATAGTTATGCCATTAGGTTTTGCAATTTCAGCAACTTGCACTGTGCTGATTTTGGGCAGTCGCTGCATGTTTGTTGGATGGATAGATGAGTGCCTGCAATGAGGATACACTTTAGGGAACAGATGAATAATTAACATATTTTTTGAGAGTGTTCCAAATCCAGCCTTTCAACTGTATTCTCAGCAGGAATTGTGATTATAAATATATTTGAAAACCATTTTATAGTTCTTATGAAAAAATATTGTTTAGAAGCTAATTCAGATAGCCCTGAATCAGTATTAAAAAGGAAGCACATCTTACTTTTCACATGTGATGGGACAGACAAAAGGTTAAAGCGCAGTATTTTACTGTTCCAAATTCTTCGTATTACATAAGAATTCTGTTGTGTCAAAAGTTGATTGATATAAATAGGTCTTAGCAGAGGTGGAGTGATATATTTATAGTCACGAATAGGTAAAGAGTTACTTTGTTAATATACCTGAAAAGTTAATGCAAAATAGATTCTCATCTTTATCTCTTGTATCTTTAGGCTTCCAGAGTTAAATGAATTAATAGTGCAAAAATTAACCTTTTATAGTAAATAAGTTAAAAAATGTATTACAGATTATTTGTAACTCCAAACCATCTGGTTAAAATTAAAACAACTTATAAAGTTACCAGACTAAATTGCCAATTTTTAAATGTTTTAATTTTATAACTAGTTATGAAGTATTATGTATTTTTGTTGTTGTATTTTTTATTGAGTGAAATATATATAACATGTAAGGTTTGCCATTTTAACATTTTAAGTGTACAATTCAGTCGGTGGCATTAATTACATTCACAATGTTATGCAACCATCACTGCTATTTTTATTTCCAAGAAATTATTCATTGCTTCAAATAGAAACTATTAAGTAAAACTCCTCATTTCACCCTCTCTCCAGACTCTGGTGATCAGTAATCTACTTTTTGGCTCTGCAAATTTGCTTATTTTAGATATCTCATATAAATGTATTCATACAATATTAGCATTTTGTGCCTGGTGCATTTCACTTAGTGTAATGTTTTCAAGATTCAACCATATTACAGACTGTATTAGGACTTCATTCCTTTTATAATGGATTGTATTACTTTTATCCTTGTATACATATTCCACATTTTGTTACTGCTCAACTACTGAAATAAACTTGTGTTGTTTCCACCTTTGGCTACTGTGAACAATGCTGCCATGAACACTGGCATACAAGTACCTGTTTAAGCCTCTATTTTTAGTTTAGTGTACCCAGGAGTAGAACTGTAGAGTCATATGGTAATTTAATGGTAAGCTTTGTGCACAACCTCCAGACTGTTTTCACAGTGTGCTGTATACTATTTTACATTTCCCGAATCAATTTGCAAGGTGCCCAATTTCTCTCTCCAACTCTTAGTATTTTCCTATTGTTACTATTTTTGCCATTCTAGTAGGTTTGAATCTTGTTGTGACTATGGTTTGTATTTTTTAATGACTAGTGATGTTGAGTAGCTATTCATGTGCTTCTTGGATATATTCTTTAGAGAAATGTCTACTTGAGTCCTTTGTCCATTTTTTAAACTGGATAGTTTGTCTTCTTGTTATTGAACTGTAGGATATCTAAACATATTTTGGATATTTATCAGTATAGTTAAAGATTTGTCAATCTTGTTGATCTTTTCAAAACCCTACTTTGGTTTTGCTGATTCTATTACTTTTCTGTATTTCATTTGTCTCTATTTTTAACTTTTAATATTTCCTTTCTTCTGCCGTAAATTTAGGTTTTGATTGCTGTTCTTTATCTGCTTCCATAATGTGGACAGTTATATTGATTTGAGACTTTGTTCTTTCAAAATTTATTATTAAAAAAAAATTTGCCAGAGGGTATGTGTGCTTGCAGAGAGAGAGAGAGAGAGAGAGAGAGAGAGAGAGAGAGAGAGAGAGAAATAGACAGAGAGAGAGAGGGGGCAGAGATAGAGAGGGAGAAAGAACCCATCAAGAAGGTATGGCCATGCTGCAATCCCTCATCCTCCATTTATCCACTCTATAGGGATTTGGGGCATGTGCAACATGCACCGGGCATTTTTTTCAAGCTGCCAGGTCTAGGATCAAACTGAATAGTTGGTCATGTGAGATCCAGATCCCTTAATCATCAAGCCATGGAGCTGGTCTGAGATTTATTTATTTTATATGTTTAGAAAGATTTTTGTGACAGGGCATGTGTATTCACCAGAGAGTCAGAGAGAGACACAGAGACAGAAAGCAAGAAATCCCCCACACCCCAGGGAGGAAAGCCATGCTGCAATCCCTTCTCCTCCATTCTCCTTTCAGGATTTTGGGCATGCACGCACATGCGTCCAGTGTGTTTTAAGCCACCAGGTCCTGGACATGAACTGAGGTCAACTATGTGGGAATCCAGTGGCATAACCATTATGCCATCTGCTGGTCCAATATATATTTTTTAATGTAGGCATTTAAAGCTATAAATTTCTGAATACCATTTTTACTGCATCCCATAGGTTTTGGTATGTATATGTTTGTTTCTATTCATCTCAAGCTATTTCCTAATTTTCCTGTGTTTTCTCCCTTGGCCCAAGTGTTTAAAAGTATTTTTAATTTAATTTCCATATATTTGTGAATTTTTAAATTTTTCTTGAGGATATTTCTTCCATGTAGCAAAATGTAATACTCTTCTTCACTAAGAAATATAAAATATTTTGTTTTTCTTTACTTCTATCAATAAGGAATATAAAATAAAATAATGTTACCAATTAATATATTTATAATTATATAGCCATATATTTAAAACTCTGAGTTCACTTGTAAGATTTTAACAATGGGCCTGGCTGCAGTGACATAATGGTAGCGCAATTCTTTCAGCTCTGAAGGCCAAATGAAAGATTAGGATTCAACTCCTGGGTTGTCCTGTGTATGCTGGATATGTGTGCATTTGCCTATGATCCTAGTTAGCTGGGAAGGCTGGGAGGATGGTGGCCTGAGACCTTGTTGAAGGTGCATGTTTTTGTTTGTCTCTATTTTTCTTTCTTGTAAATGAAATAGACTGAAAAAAATTCTTTCAAAAAAGTATTAACAGTAAATTCAGCCTATAGAGCTTAACTTTTAGAGTTAACCTAGGCCCAACTGTAGTAGAGCGAACTGATTAATGCTGCTCCTCTGAGAGGCCACATGAGAGGCCCAGTTTTGATTTCTGGCTCACCATGAAAAGCCAGGTGTGGTAGGGAGTGTTTATAGTCCCAGCTACTCAGGATGCTGGGACAGGAGGATTAAGACATACTGAGACCCTGTCTAAACACACAATTTAAACTAATCTCTAACATATTACAAAAGTGTCTCTTGTCAGGTCATACATCAAAGGGCCTCATTCAGGCTATGAAGAGAATATACTGTATCATTATTATCTCTGTGTTATTCAGGATAAACATGTTTCCCATTTTACAGATTAAGAATTAAAAAAGAGAGCGCTAAGCTTTGAGAGTTTAGTTGATTTGCTATAAAGCAGATGTAAGTGTCTGAGCTGAGTCTTTAGCCAGTTTCTATTCATCTACTCTGATAGTACTGTACATCTTAGGTATTTCAAAGCTATAAGACAACTCCATAATATTCTGACTAGCCTGAAATTTTATACAAATATTTTTAAACAAGTTGCTCTTGAGAAGACAGCTATTATTTTAATAATTTATTCCCTCTGGATATCTACCTATATCTCACTTTTGAATCCTCTCTTTGACATTAAAAGGATGAGCAACCCTAATTAATGTCTGAATTCTATTTGTAAATTCAATTGTTCTCTAGGGCAGTGTGGTGGTGGAGACATTAGAAAATATATGGGGCATCTTTGTTTGGTATGATAAATGGTGGGGACTCCTTCTGATCAGGTTACTAAATTACTAAATGTTCAGCAGTATTGGGTTAGTCTCAGAGCATGCTGGGATAAAATTGGTCAACATGTGTGCTTTTGGGAAGCACTGTTGGGATCACGTAGTAGGCAATTTTCTGGAAACAAGTATGATTAAAATGGTAACTAAAGCTTATTGTTCGATAATCCATCTTGTCAGATCATGCTCAAAGTATCATTTATCTAGTAATAGTCACAATAAACAAATTGTATTTTCTAAATCTTTAAATAGAAACTAATAGAATGACTTGGGAAATAACACATGCTGTGAGTCCTAACACTTGGTAATCAGTTATAAATATACATAATCACTTAGAGAATGGAAAGGAATGTATTTTAAAATTTTTGATTCACATAGAGATTTTATGTTACTATTATAAAATATTTTGAATAATATCCTGATAGGAAGTGTTCAAAAAAGTCAGACTCCTTTAATTTAATGACAACACAATATGGGAAAAACACTGTACCCGTTTGAGAGATTATTTTCCTTCTGAAGGTAAAACAAAACCAACTGACCAACAAACAAAAAGTATTATTGTTGGCAACCTTGGCTTACCCTTTCAGATTCTGCTAGTGTTCCCAGCAAAGTCAATGTCCACTTGACAGGAAGTCAATTTATAAAATTCAGCTTGAAAAGCCTCATATATGGTCACCAGTTGTTTGTACAATCTCTTAAAAGGAATCTATTAACCTATTCTTTTATTGTATGTGAATTCTCAGGATATACCACAAAAGGAATACTGAATAAAATAACTTAAAAACATAATATATATTTTATAATGATCTCAAAGTTTCAAATCATTTAAATTCTATAGTAACTTCTTTTTGGAATACAGAGAAATTGTTCTATGGCCTTTTATTTTTCAGACCAGTAAAAAGTAGCAAAAGGAAAAATATCCCAGTGGCATATATTATTTTTCTCTCTCTCTTTTTTTGTAATAGGAAAAAAAGGATATTTAAATGTAATATTAAAGAAAAACATTAATGAGACAGAAACTAAATATTTCTTGGTAGAGCATATTTTCAGGCAATAGATAAAATCTCTAATTTATATATAACTGCATTATATTTAGCCTTCCTATAAAATACTTCAGCATATCAGAAATGTAGAAGAATATATATTCTAATGAATAATATAGTAGAATCTTTATCATATTACCAAAAATGATGGTTTTATTCACAAAGTAGTAGCATCTATTTTCTTTTGATAAAACTCTGTACACCTATATCATCTTAGAGAAATTAAAACATGTATGTAGAGTTAGATTTTGCTAATGAATACCACTTAATTGTTAGCATAATTATGAAGTTTTTCTGCAACACTTTATTTTCAGGTAAATAAAGTCTTAAGTTGCTTTGGATAATTATAACAAGCCTGATACTGGGGAAAATAAAGACTTCAAACTAAGCTGTTTAGTTGTTTGTGAGTTTTCAATAATAAATTACAAAACTGCAAACATTAAAATGTTTTCATATAATCCTATTAATTTTAATGAGCTAATAATCTAATATCTGTTGAGTATATATGTCATAATAATCTAAAAGTTGTTATGAGTATATATGTCAATGAATATTCATCTGTTTTAAGCCATAATAAATAAGCACCTCTATTAATAGTTCATGTGCACTGTAAAATAAAAATGCAGGTACAGCTGTGGTATAGTAAATCATAGTAGTAGTTCCACCAGCTGGCAAAAAAGGTCTGAGATTTTCAAGCATCATTAACATACTTTTAGGTTCTCAAAGGAAAAAAGTTGGGACTCGCCCTCCCTCTTTTCTAGATCCTTCTTATTTTTTTTGGAATTTCTTTTCCTCTTCCAAGATTATCCTGATAACGATTTTAATTCCCTTTTCTTTTGTTTCATATTCTTTAATACATTTTTTTTACAGATAAAAAACAGGCTAATAAATTGAATGCCTTGGATATAATATTGAGTACTATAACTAATTTTTGGCCTCTCAAATCCCAAGGCATTTTCCTCTCAGTAGTGGTATCCTCACTTATTGGTTAAACTCCGTGCAATTACTCACAGATTTCTTAAATATGCACTGTAGTTTCAGTTAAATTTTATTTTTATCTAAAATGGACATTTGCCATATACTATTAAACTATCACTAAAGCATGTCAGTTAACTTCATTTCTGTATAAGACAAACACCATTCATCTTCTTTATTTACAGCATTTTATATTCTGTAATTAATTCATTCTTTACAATAATTCAGATGTGTGAAAGCTTGTAAGCACAGAATAAACAAAAGGATCTTTCTAAGTCCTCAGTTCTCTTCTGCCTTATATTCACACGCCTACCATGTTCTAGAGCAGTACATCTTAACCTTGGCACATTGGCTACATACTGGAATCACCTGGGGAGTTTTAAATAATACTAAGATGTGTTTCTAGAAATTCTGAATTAATTGTTTTGCGATATGGCTAGGGCACTGAAAATCATTCAAGGTTATAAGGGTGAAAAAGTAGAAACTAATATCTCAAATTATTGTGCTTCAAAAAACAAAAATCAAAACCAAAAAACTTCAGCTCTTCTCTTCTTTCATGCAAAGAAAAAAAAACCCTTATTTTTCACTTGTCAAAGCTAGTGGAGGACTTTTAGAATTTTCCAAGATGAGATGAAAAATTCTGTTTCATAATAAGGGAGTTATTTTATAGCTTCCCTGTGTTTGGAAGCCTAATTCCTGAAATTCTGGATTAAAATCATGAATGTTGATGGTTCTCTGTCCTAGGAGTTACTTACCTTTTTATTAGTAACATCAAACTAAATGCTCACTTTGATTGACTGAAGTGATTCCAAATAGATTACATTTTACTTTTGCTAGGGAATAAATGATTGCACATTCTAATTTCCTAGAAGTTGGTCATTTTATGTCATTTTGAAAAATATTTTAACTGTGGAAATATAATTGTACTACACACACACACACACACACACACACACACACAAACAAAAACAAAACAAAACAAACAAACAAAAAAAAACAAAACAAAACCAGACAAAAATTCCTTCTATAATTTCAAGATTTTGGGCAGTTCTAAAATAAATTTATAAGATGTATGTATGTTGAAAATAATAGCTTAAGAACAAAAGTGAGGTTTAGGCCAGTAATAGTGATTTATCCAATCTATCACTTAAATGTAGGGCAGCAAGTTGCTTATGATTGTTCCTTTTGTCATCTGTCATGATAGGTGTTATGAGTGATGCTAGTTGGAAGTGGTGACCCAGCCTTTAAAAGAAAAATCTTAGTTTTCAAGTCATTTATAGCTGAATGTTGAGGGAAATTTTACTAAGTGATTACTTAGACTATAAACTGCATTCTTCAATTCATCTATAATTAACACATTTAAATTCATTTTACCTAATGAGCATGCCCTGTTTATTTTTCTCTCATGTAAGTGCTGGAGTGATTATCATACTTTCTCAAAAAGTTATGCATGGATACTGAGAAAGATCCCTGTGGATAGTTATCTTTTCAACAGACAGACAATCTTTAAGATCAAGAAGTCAAAACTTAAGTATGAACTCCGTTTATCAGTAAAGAACTAGACAGAGGGTACAATACATGGTGATCTGTGGTGTGCTGTGCACTGCAGAACTTGAGAGAGTATCTTTTACATAGACAGCTGTATCAAAGGTGCTTCCTGAGGTTGGCAGTGTATATCTCTAAGTTCATAGCTCTCATTGCTTCCCTAACTTGGAAAATAAATAAACAGCAGGCAGAAAAATTCAGGTGTATTGGGACCAGCAGTTAGCGTAATGGTTATGTCGCTGGTCTCCCATGTAGTCGACCGTGGTTTGAGTCCTGGACCCGGTGGCTTAAACTCACTCCGGGCACGTGTGTGTGCATACCCAAGATCCTGAGAGGAGGATGGAGGAGAAGGGATTGTGGCATGGCCATCCCCCCTGGGGGGTGATTTCTCGCTTTCTGTCTCTCTGTCTCTGTCTTTCTGGCAAGCGCGTGAGCCCTATAGCGAAAACCTCTCCAAAAAAAGAAAAAAAAAAAAGAAAAAAAATTCAGGTGCATTATCCTCTGTAAAAGGCAGACCAGAAGTCCCTAGGGGATGATAAACTGAGGCTATAACCTATACCACACCATTATTAGGCTATAACCTACACCAACTACGTTATTTAGATTCTGGCAATTGGATCACTAGCGAAATCACTGATATTCCCAAAATGCAAGGCTTATGATAAAGTGTCATCAAGAACAATGGGCTCCTGGTTTCTTTCCCTAGTCTACATCTTGGGATTTATTAATGAATGGTCTTAGCAGGATTATATCTACAGACTGAACTCTCAGTCTATTTAAGCAATCCACATGTATGGATGAAGACTTAGAAGTACGGCAGGTTTGTGCCATTCAATCTCCAACAGGCAGAAGAGAATGAGAGAAATGGATTGGCTAAGAAAAGCCCTTTTGGTTCAGTCATGATGACACACGTGGTAAGGTGCTGCTTGTGGGGTGGCGTAGGCTGCATGGGAGATCTGGGTTCAGTTCTTGGTCCACCTGAAACATGCAGGGTGCAGCTAGCTCCCTGAGAGGCTGGTGCAGAAGGATCCTGGCATGGCAAGACCCTGTCAAAAATCTCTCTCACCTTCCCTCAAGAGCTCCCTCTTTCATAAAAAAGAAAAAAAAAAAAAAAAAAGATCCCTTCTTGGGTTTACACAAGGAATAATGGCACCCATTGTGCTCAGTATAGGAAATAGTAGGAGAGAAAAGAGAAGCCAATGACTCTAAAGCACTGACTTTGAACACAGATACTCAAGCTATTAATAACAAATGGCCCAGGACTAGCAGGTGGTGTGGTGGTTAAGGTGCTGGACACTCCCACATAACTGACCACAGTTCGAATCCCAGACCTAGTGGCTTGCTTTCTCACTTTCCCTATTTCTCTCTCTTTCTCTGTGACTCTCTCTGGCCAAATTAAAAAAAATAAGTGAATGGATAAATAAAATTAGATAAATATATATTATTAAAAAATAACAAATGGCCCAATGATGGTTAAGTTTCACACTTTTGATTAGCCACTACTCTTACCTGGTGAAGGATCTTCTATATCCTTAATATGTGTGTGTGTGTGAGTGTGTGCGCATGCGTGTGTGCATGCATGCTTCCTCTTTTTTACTACCAGTTCCTGAGATGTGTTAAAATTTCCAACTATGGGGACCAGCAGTTAGTGTAATGGCTATGTCGCTGAACTGCCATGTAGCCGACCGCGGTTCAAGTCCCAGACCCAATTGCTTAAACTCACACTGGGCACGTGTGCTGCGTGCCCAAGATCCTGAGAAGAGAAGGGATTGAGGCATGGCCATCCCCCCTGAGGGGTGATTTCTGCCTTTCTATCTCTCCGTCTCTGTCTTTCTGGCAAGCACACGTGCCCTATAGCAAAAACCTCTCCAAAAAAAAAAAAAAATTTCCAACTATGTGTGTGGATTTATATTTACTAGTCCTTTTAATTCTGTTATCTTTTGCTTTATATATTTGATACTATTTTCAAGAGACATGCAAATTATGACTTATCATTTTCCTGTTGATTTGCCCCTTTTATTATCATGATATATTTATTTTTATACCTAGCAATTCCTGTTAACTTACAGTCTAATTTTTTATGTTAACATAGCCACATCTTTCTTTTGATTAGTGTTCATGCGATTATTGTCATATATTTCATGTTCTATATTTTAACTCACCAGTTATTATTACTGTCATTTTAAAATAGATGACATTTATATTAGCGAAAACATAATTACCCTTTCTGGTGTCCTTCCTTGCTAAGTTCTGTGTTTCCAGTTCAGATCATTTTCCTTTCCACTAAACAACTTATAAGTCTACTGGATGCCTGAAAATGTCTTTTTTCTAATGTTCTTTTTGGTTGTTGTTGTTTTTGAATTGCCAGAGGGTACATGAGCTTGCCAGAGAGACAGAGAGAAAGGGAGAGTGAGAAAGCACCTCCCAACAGGACATGGTTATGCCATAATTCCTTTGCTTCTATTTCTCTCTCTGGTCATGATTTGGGGCATGCACGCACATATGCTTGGAATATTTTTCAAGTCATGGATAACATCTGAACCATGGTTGATCATGTGGGACATAGTTCTCTCAACCACTAGGCAATAGGTCCGGCCCCACTTTGATTTTTGAAGGATATTTTTATCAGGTAGAGAATTCTAGGTTAGCAGCATTATTTTGCTTTGAGGACATTGCAGATGTTACTGTACTGTCTTCTGGCCCTATAGATTTGGTTCAAAAATTAGTCACCCCTTTGATCCAGCAATCCCACTTCTGGGTATCTACTTAAAAAACAGGAAAATGATCAGTCGGAAAAGTGCTTGCACATCAATGTTTATAGCAGCGTTATTCATGATAGCTAAGACATGGAACCAATTTAAATGTCCACAAACAGATGAATGGATGGAAAAAGTGTGGCACATATACTCTATGGAATACTACTCAGCTATAAAAAACAACAAGACTCGGTATTTGATAGAAAGTGGTCAAATATGGATGATCTATTGCTGAATGAAGCAAGCCAGGATATGAAAGAAAGATATTGTATGTATACACTTTATACCGACTATCCTCACTTTATGGTAGAGATTGAAATACTGGAGGGCGTAAAATCAGTGAAAATAGTTACGGATGCTGAAGATAGTATAGAACCTGGTGGTAGAAGGGATGAGTATAGAGAACGATGGTAAGAGAACAAATAGTGAGGCATGACATTAGCAGGACACAGAAATGGTTTATTATCTGTTGATGATAACATGTACAGTATTTTCAACTGGACTGGTTAAGAAGTATTTCATGTTGGGCAAATTCTTTATACAAGTTAAATGATATACAGTGATTGAATGTTTTAAAAAATCAGAATAAATAATAGTAATAATGATCTGAAAAAAATTATGAAAAGCTACTTGATGATGAAGTAGACAGTAATATCGTTGTCTTGACTGATATAAATGTCATTGTACTGGAAAAAGAAATGTAATACACTGTAAAGATATATGTGATTCAAAGTAACATAAAAAGATTATGATAATAAATAAAATTAAATTTAAAACAAATAAATAAAAGCTAAGTGACATATGTGATTTAATGTATAAAAGAAATTGAACTAAAATAAATAAACCAAAAAAGGAAAAAAAATTAATCACCCTTTCTTCTTTGAAGGTAATATAAATCTTAAAGATTTTCCCCTTAATTTTGGGTTTCAGCAGTTTGATTATGATGTTTCTAGATATAGTTTTCATCATATTTATCCTAATTAGGTCACGCTGAGATTTATCAATATATGTTGTATTTCATCAATTTCAGAAAATTCTTGACAATTATCTCCAGATATTTACTGTTGCTTTTGTCTTTCTCTTCTAGTTCAGGAAGTCTAATTATAAATATTCAACAGATTGTGTCCCACACAGTCTGCTGTTAAAGCTATCTAATGAACTCTTAATTCAGATATTGCAACTTTATCATTTCAAACTGTTTGTTCTATAGTTCCCATTTTCTATTAACATCTACTTTTTCATCTATCTCATCCATCTTTATAGTTCTAATCTGCTAACTCTAACACATACATAAACTGGGTATCTGTTTCTAATTTGTGCTTTCTCTCTTGATTGTTGATTATATCCTAACTCTTTAGATGTCTTTTTTTTTTTTTTTTTTTTTTTTTTTTTTTTTTTTTTTTTGATGCTGGTATGAAGGATCCATGGAGATTGAAGATTGAAGTCAATACTATTACCCTCTAGAGAGTGTTGGACCTTTCTTTTGTCAGGCAGCTAGACTTATGGGCTCATTTCCTCAATCCCAAAACTAAAAAGCAGGGTTGGATTTGAAGTTAGGTTGCAGCTTTCATTAGATCAGTCTACCTCTTATTTCAAATGTCTTAAGGGCATCATGACCTATGTTGTGTTTATTGCAGCCTCATTCCTTTAATGGAATTTTATCTCCAAAGCATTATGGAGTTTGCTATGGGGCTGCAGGAATTTTCTAGTATGTTTTTGTTTTAGTGTTTATTGTGTCCTGCTTTTCAGGTCCTGACCCCTCCTTGAGCATGACTATGTGAATTATGTTAACAGTTTAGCCTATTTCTAGCTACTTTAATCTGAAAGGTCTGCTTTTCAAAGATTGTGGACATAGGTCTTTTAGTTTTCCATCCTACATGGGCTTAAAATGTATGGACATGTGTATGTATTAAGAAGGTTTTTCACTATATTCTTAATGTGTATTTGTTGAGTGCTCCCGGTTACCCCCCCATTACGCTAATTGACTCCCAATGACTTAATTTCTAACTGTGAGACTGTCAGAGATTGCATTCTGCCTTCTGGAGTCTCCTGTACTGCCACAGTGCATTTTGTATATGTGAAGAAGGAATAGGGTGGAATTTGGTATTGTGTGTGTGTGTATGAGAGAGAGAAAGAGAAGGAGGAGGGAGATGGGATGGAGGAAGGGAAAAAGAGAGAAGAGAGGAAGATTGAAGAGGAAAAATTTCTGTTGATAACTTAAGAAATATGTACCAGTTATTTAAAAATAGTATCCAAACAAATGTACAGTCTGCATTATATTTCATTCAATCATAAACAATACAGAAGGAAAAGGCATTTTAATTTTTAGTTCATTGCTCAATTGAACTATTTAGCCTTAGATAGAGATCATGAATTCAGTGACTCAACACCAGAATAACACTGGGTAATGTGAAAAGGTATAGAAATAATCTAGAGGGGCTGGCAGATGTCGTGGTAGTTAAGGTGCTGGACTCCCACATTGCTGACTGCAATTTAAGTCCCAGACCTGGTGGCTTGCTTTGTCACTTTCCCTCTGTCTCTCTCTAGTCAAGTTAAAAATAATAATAAATAAAATGAAATAATTCATAAAAATATAATCTAGATAATGTGTGTTAGCACTTTACATTTCTTTCTCTTTTCCTTTTTAAGGTTTTTGCCATAGGGTGCACGTATTTGCTGAAGAGAGAGAGAAACAGAGCTAGAGTGAGAGGGAAAAGTGAGAAATTACCCCCCAGAGGGGATGGCTATGCTGCAGTCCATTCTCCTCCATTTTCTCCTCGGGATTTTGGGCATGTGTACATTCTCCCCTACCTTCCCCTGGCAGGATTTTGAAGTCACTGGTCAGAGACTCAACCGCGGTCAGCCATGTGAGAGTTCAGTGCCTTGACCGCCATGCCAACTGCTGGCCCCGTGCTTTACATTTCTTATCAGGTATGAGTTACACTGATGATTGTGTCAATTGTAGTTTTTTATCCTGAAGTATCTATCATTTATTGGCACTGAATTGTCTGTTTCTTTTATCAATATTCTCTTGACATGGTTTCTAACCTCTTTCATATCCCTGAAACTGATGATCAGAATCTTGAAGCCAGGTTCCATGAGAACAGCTGAAGGAATTTTAGGTATGGATCAAAGACTTGTAGGGAACATCTTTTTTTTTTTTTTTTTTTTTTTTTTTGGGGGGGGGGCGGGCTTAAACATACATGTTATCATCAACAAATAATTTTCCATTTCTATTTCTTGTATGTGTGTGTATGTGTGTGTGTATATATATTATATATATGTGTGTGTATATATATTATATATTATATATTGTATATTATATGTATATATATCCCCCCCTATTTCTCATCCTCTGACATTTCCCTTCCTCTTCCCACCCTGTCTCTGGTTTCTGCAGTTGCTTTCCATTCCTTTATTCTTTCCCACATTGTATTGATGCACGAAATATCTTAATTAATCTAAATACTTTCAATAGTAAGTTCAGTTGATATATACAGATCTGTGAACAAAAGTTGGCTTTAGGCATGAAACTCTGTGGACAGAATGAATATAGTATAAAATAACACATAGCTGAGGCTATATAGCTTACTGTGTTTACCCAATAGGTATTTTTTTTTAAATACGCTTTTTAATTTCAAGAAAGGCAGTTTGCAGGGAACATCTTATGTGTCTGCATATCTCAAGAACAGTCTGATGGAGAAGATTAGATTCAAACATACTTGCATGAATAGGAAATTGTGAGAAGACAGATTTCAATTCAACACAGAAATCTGCCTCATAAAACTGTTAAAAGGGACAAGCTTACTTTTTAAGGTGGTGAGCTTCCTGTCACTGCAGGTGAAAACCAAAGTTTAAAAGTTCACCTCTAAGTCTGATTGTTGAATCGCCTAAGAAAGTTACTTTATGCATCCTTGCTAACTCTTTAAAACCTTTGATTTTATATTTTAGTGGGGATTCATGGTAACTGTTTGTTTCTAAATTAGTTCATGATCTTGTCATAGGGTCGGCTTCGGAAATAAATTTTACTCCTATGTAAACCCTATAGCAAAACCTGATTCTGTCAGGTTCTGTCAGTATGAAAAAGGCCAGTATGGTAGGCAGTGGTAAAACAACTCTCTGCTGACAATGAAGTTGGGGAAGGTCCCCGGCTTCTGTCCTGAGTATGTGCACAGGTGGCCACGATCCTGGCTGGGGACAGACTGCAGTGTGAAATCCTGTTGGGGTGCCTCTCTTCCTCTCTTTCTCTCTCATGGAAAAAATAAGTAACTTTTTTTTTTCTTTTTAAAAGGACACTTCAGAATTCTTGGGCCCTTTCAAAAAAAATTCCGTGATCGAAATTGTTGCAATTTCAGAGAAGGGTAAAGTTTAAAGTACCTTTTTGCTAATAAAAGGCATCACAAAGTCTATGGTATATTTTAAAATTTCTGATTTATCACCAACTTTCTGAAAAGGCAGAATTCTGGGTTATAATCAAAGTCCTGCTGTTTGAGCATGTATCGTTTTGTTTTTATTAGAAACAAGGCTATTTTTCCCATGTGGAAATCCTTTAATTTATACTGAGCATGTTTAAACTTGCAGAATCAATCTAACACCTTTAAACAAACTAATTTTCTAAATGAAATAATTCTCCAGGATTTCACACAAAATGGATGGATTTATCATAAATATATTATGACACCTGCATTTTAGCTATATGTTTTTGTTACAGCCAACAAAATTAGGACATGGAATTTTAAGTTCTGAATGTTTTTTCACTTCTCTGACTTGAGTATATTTGGAAAAAAAAAATTAACAGTGTGACTTTTTCTCTTGCAAAAGGATTTTAGCTAGCTTACTTTGTATCTGTATGCGTGTATAGTATATACACACACATGCATATACAAAATTATACATAGGGAGAAAACTGATTTTTTAGGGAGTTAACATGTGATGGCTAGAAACTATGTCCAGTACATAATAATAAAATGGGAATGCTGTGCCTGGAAATGGTAGGTAGTTCAGGGGAAAGAACTATGATTAACAGAGCTATGGGTGCAACTATTACTTGAAAAGACATGTAAAGTGCTAGCTTACTTTTATCTAGAATATTCCCAAACTTTTTTACATTGTCCATTTTATGTACAAATACATGAAATGTGTATTTGTAAGAATAAAAAAGATTAAAACATGTCTGCATTCCCATCAACTAATTCAAGACACTACTTTGTAGAGGGAAAAGGAATGGGTCTATTAAACATAAATATTAGCTAGTTTTCTGGTTGAGTAAGTACAAAGAGATTTTATATGAGCTTAATTGGTTAGAAAATCTATACTTACTTTAAAATGCTTAAAGTGCATCTTGTTCTTTTTTTTGTGGTAAACACTAATTGTGGGGAGCCACAGGCATCTATGAAAATATAAATTTTTTACCATAAGATCTCCTTTCCTACCTTATACCACTCTTGAAAAAATTCAGCTGACAAGTAGATTTCTTGGGGAGTCTATTGACATAGTCTATACCACACTATATCGAGTAGTGTGGTACAACTATGGGGAACATAGACCCTAATTTTGCAACATAAGTTGATTTTATGGAGTTTGTTTTTAATAAAGATAAATCAATCCATATGTAATTAAATATGTCTTACTATGAAAATAATTAGAAATGAAGAGTAAAAAAATACTACATAAGCTGAGGTTAATTTATTGCCTCAAATAATAATTTACAAAGTAAAAGATGAAAAATTAATGAGTTAAAAGGCCATCCTAATATGGTATACAAAGAACAGAATAAACCCTAAGAGAGTAATCATAAGGCTTAATAAAGAGCAGAAACTGGGCCAGCTAGGTGGCACCGGTGGTTAAGACAGTTGGATCTCCAATAGCCACCTGTGTAATTTGAGTCCTGGCACCTGGTGGCTTGGAAAACACTCCGGGCACGTGTGTGTGCACGCCCAAGATTCCGAGAGAAGAGACTGTGGTGTGGCTACCCTCTCTCATTTGAAGGGATCTCAAACTATTAGAGATCAGATAGAAACGAATCAAAATACTAATGAGTATTTCCAATTCCCATTCACCACCCACACCTCATTTTTCTTAATACTGATTTTTCCTAAACCGCAGGCACTGCTAATGGGTGTCTAGACTGCTCATTTGGGAGAAGTGTTGGCAGTATTTAGTCAAGTATATTCATACTTTATGATCCAGTCTATATACTTAATAGGTAGTCACACAGTTCACACTGAGATATTCACCAGAGTGTTATTTGTAGTGGCAGGAAGTTGGAGGCATTCTATATTTCAGTCAGTGAACAGAGAGATAAGATGTGGTAGATGAATAACAATAGAGCATTAATGAAAAGTCACAGAGTAGAAGTATATAATTGTCACTTGAATGGATCTAAAAGTCTAGTTAGGTGAAAAAGATAAGGGACAATGTAATATATAAACTATTTCTGTAAGTGAAAACTGTATGTATAGAAAACAATGTATATAAAAATAAGAAAAAAGATACACATTGAATAAACCAAATATAATGGTGGCTGTGAGCTGAGAAGGAAATTAGAAAGTAGACTATGTGGATAAAAGGAAACAAATGAGTATATGGGACAGTGATGACAATGTGCCATACATGAAGAACTAAGACTGGCATAACTTTCTGTGGTCCAGGTTTCAAAAAAGAGAAAAAAAGGATAACAACATAGCAAGTGCATAGAACATTTATAAAAAAATTATAAAAACTTTATTATAAGACATCAAAAAAGATCTAAATAAATGAGATAAACCACCTAAATGGATAGAAAAATTTACTGTAAATTGCCAATTCTCCTCAAATTGACTTCTATATTGAATAGGAATCCATTATTTCAATTCAACATATGTTTTTATGGAACTTGACAAGATGATTCTACAATTCATACAAAATAGCAAAGGGCCAAAAAATAGCCAAGACACTCTTGGAGCAAAACAAGTAAGGAAGAATATATCAAGTTCTACAATGATTTAATAATTGAGAGTGTGGTATTGGCACGGGAAGAGATGAACAGACCAGTAAAACCAAATGAAGATCTCAGAAATAGACTAACACACATGGGGGAATAATAAATGAATAAATTGTTAATATTAATTAATTACTTCCAATAACTGGTGGTAGGAAAAAGTTAAATAGGAAATTAAAAAAAAAAAAAAGAAATTGGATTCCATACTCACACACAACAAAAAATAAACCCTCAAAATAATAACAACAAAAATCAATTTTGACCTTCAAAATTATTTTAAGGTACCAGCAGATGGTGTAATGATTAAGTCACTGGGCTTGCACACAGTCAACCATGGTTTGAATCCTGGACCTGGTGGCATAAAACTCATGCTGGGTATATGTGTGGTGCCCAAAATTCCAGGAGGAAAATGGAGCAGAAAGGTGTGTGGCATGGCCATCTCCTCTCGGGGGTGATTTCTCACTTTCTGTCTCTCTGTTTCATTCCCTCTGGTGAGTGTACACAACCCATACCAAAAATCTCTCTTAAAAAAGAAATAAAAAATTTATTTTAAAAGTTATAGAAAAATATCAACTTGGGGACAGAGAAGAATTATTTATGCAAGGTAGTACATACCAGAAAGATAATGCAAATAAAGAACTATAATTCATCAAAAGATGCTATAAAGTAAAAAAGACAAACCACACACTGGGTTCATAAATTAAAAGAAAAAAGGTCACCAGAAAATATTTGAAAACTCTTAAAAATCAACAACAGGGATCAATAGATGGCATAATGGCTACGTCACTGGACTCCCATGTAGTCTACTACAGTTCAAGTCCTGGACCCAGCGGGTTAAACTCACGCCAGGCACATGTGCATGCGTGCCCAAGATCCCAAGAGGAGAATGGAGGAGAAGGGATTGCGGTGTGGCCATCCCCCTTGGGGGGTGATTTCTTGCTTTCTGTCTCTCTGTCTCTCTGTGTCTTTCTGGAGAGGGCACGTGCCCTATAGCAAAAAAAACCTCTTCCCCCTCCCCCAAAAAATCAACAACAAAAATAGAATCAATATAAAAATGGACATTTATAAAAAGGCATAGGTGAAGAAACTCAGTAATCAATACATGTAAAGCTATGTTCAACCCCTATTCACAATCACATTAGTGAAAATGAAAACCCCACTAAGATAGCATTCTATATCATATTAGCAAAATCTAAAAAATTAAGAATGCTAAATGTGGCAAACAGCTGGTGATAAATCAGTATATCCATTTAGGAAAACAGTTTGGGGTAGGTAACTAAGTAAAAAGGTGCAAGTTTCATTGCCATTTATTCTATGTGCCAGTAGACATGAAAATAATGTTTATAGCAGAATTGTTTATAATAACAAAAAGTGGTTAACTCAATTTTTTAATCAGTAGGAGAATGGATAAATTATGGTATATTCACATAATTGGCTACAGCATGGCAGTAAAAATAAGTGAATATGGCTGCACTCACTGAAATGGATGAATTTGAGAAACATAAAACTGAGTGACAAAGGAAATGCAGCATACCATTGTTACCACTGTGGAACTTAAAAACAAGTAAAATGAAACAATCTTAAGCATATGCATGTATACTTATAAAGAAATGATAAATACAAAATTCAGAGGAAGCTGGGGTAAACAAAGTAGAAATACAGAGCACTTTACTTAATACTAATAACTAGAGAGTCCATTTTCTGATTAAACTCTTATATGTGATTTTTAAAGCCTAACCATAGGCAATTACAAAGGGATTATTCGGCCAGTTTCCTGGGAAAGAGCTGCCCTCCTACACCAGCCTTGGTGCAATGGCCCAATGCACTGCTGTCTCTGAAGGGAGTTATGGTCAAGTTGTCAGGTCCCCCGGCCAATGACGTTCTTTCACATATTTATATTCCTAGTCCTAGTTCCTTTATTTCTAGATTTCTTTACCTTAGGCCCTAAATAGTCTCCCTTAGGGGTCTCTGATGAGGCCTCCTAATGGGGATGGAAGGGAAAACTTCGAAGACACTTTCCCAGTTTGACTCAGGACCTCATACTTTCCCATTCCTAGCCCTTCCAGCTTGCCATTATCCCAGTCCCTGGGACTTGTAATACTATTGGATGCTGGAGGCTTCTGTTTGGGGCTCACTGAAGAGTTAGCCAACCCTCACACCTGTGCTGCTTGACCTACTGCGGCAAAGTACATTATTTCTTGAGAGATAGGAAAAAGGGAATTCTGGTTTTAGACTCTAGCCTCTATCATCAATAAGCTATTAAAGGCTTAACTCATTTTTGGCTTGTTGGTTTAATGGGCTGCTCCAGACACCTGACAGCTCAGCACTTGCCTAAGTCAGCTGAAGCTCTTCACAGTAATATTGGGTTGTTGGAAAAGTCCTGATGTCTTTTATCTTTGTTTTTCAAAGGTCATTTAAAGAAAGAACAAAGATCAATCAAAGATGTATTGCCGATTTTGCTAGATAACCTTTTGCCATCTTTCAGTAAGTTTCATAATTCCTTGTTCACAGAAGGACCTGTCATTACTGGTGAAAAACTGAAAAAGGTGCTGATTTGCAACCTCACTTGAACTCAATGTTATATCACACAGGAGTTTTGAAAATAGTGAAGTAAGGGAACCAGCAGTTAGCGTAATGGTTATGTTGCTGGACTCCCACGTAGTCAACCGCGGTTTGCGTCCCGGACCCGGTGGCTTAAAACTCACGCCGGGCGCGTGTGTGTGCGTGCCCAAGATCCCGAGAGGAGAATGGAGGAAAAGGGATTGCGGTGTGACCATCTCCCCTGAGGGGTGATTTCTCGCTTTCTGTCTCTATGTCTCTCTCTCTGTCTGTCTGGCGAGTGCACACTCCCTATAGCAAAAACCTCTCCAAAAAAAAAGAAAAAAAAATAGTGAGGTAAGTGGAAGTCTGGTGGCACAAAATCAGGCAGGTATGGTGGGTATGGCAACACATCCCATCCAAGCTCCAAAAGTTTTTGAGACGGGACCAGCAGTTAGCGTAATGGCTATGTCGCTGGACTCCCACGTAGTCGACCGCGGTTCAAGTCCCGGACCCGGCGGCTTAAACTCACGCCGGGCGCGTGTGCGTGCGTGCCCAAGATCCCGAGAGGAGAATGGAGGAGAAGGGATTGCGGCGTGGCCATCCCCCCTGGGGGGTGATTTCCTGCTTTCTATCTCTCTGTCTCTCTCTGTCTGTCTGGCGAGCGCACGCGCCCTATAGCAAAAACCTCTCCAAAAAAAAAAAAAAAAAAAAAAAAAAAAGTTTTTGAGAGCTGATCAAACTTGCATATGGTTTTGTGTTGTCATGATATAACACAACTCCTTTAAAATCAATGAGCTCTGGACATTTCTGGGTTATGGTTTCATTCAAACTCTCTAATTGTTGACAGCACACATTAAAATGGTAGGAGCTCAAAAAAACATGACACCTTTAAAATCCCACCAAACTGTGAGCATAACCTTCCTCTGATGAATATCAGGTTTTGATGTCATTTGAAGTAAATTGGCATGTCAGAACCAAGACCATTTGTGTAACATTTTTCAGCACCAGTTATCAGTTGCTACAAAAAAGGATCATTTTCCTCATGTTTAATGAGTATATTGCAGATTTTATACATGCTGTCAAATGAACTTCTTTGAGTTCATGAGGAACCTAGATATCGAGCTTGCTTACGTATTTCAGCTTCTTCAGATGATCATGAATGCTTGAATCATGGTGTTCAATGTTTCTGCAATCTCTCATGTTGGGTAACGTGGGCTTAACTTGATCAATGTCTTTATTTTGTTTTCATCAACCCCGGTGAGCTTCCCTGACCAAGGTGCATCGAGATAAAAACTACCAGCACAGAATATCGTGAACTATCATTGGCACTGATGTTCTTGTACAGCATTGTCACTGTAAACTTTATGCAACTTTTCACAAGCTTGACATGTATTCTTCCCTTTATGGAAGTAAAAGTAAAATATGGCAAAAATGCAGTTTGGTTTTCTATCTTCAACTTGTAAAATCTCTAAAACTCAATCAAATTGCTTAATTTTTCTTTTAGAATGAAACTAGAATTGTAAGCTGTCGGATGACATAGCAATAACATAGATGCGAATGACTCCAGTACTTCCAAAAACGCACTAGCGCCATCTGTTACAAAAATGCGTCACGGGAGATACTGAACTTGAGCTGTGAAAAATTACTTTCAGGAATAAGAATGACTACTGAAGATTTTCTGCTGAGACGTGACTCTCCAGATCCCAATCTAGAAAGCTGTAGGGCCTCTGTATCCTTCTGTTTCTCTCTCTCTTAAATTTTTTTTTAACTTTTTCTTATTTTTTATTTTTTTAAGGTAAAATACTTTCTTGGCTCTTAGCTCCTCATTTATGTTGCTAATTCTTGCCTTTCCCCCCCCTCCCATTTAGGAGAGACAGAAACTCAGATCTTCAAAGATGCTTAATGAACTTGAGCTATGAAAAACTACTTTCAGTGCCACACAGTTTTCACTTTTTGCTTTTTTAAAAAAGAAAAAAAAATTATTGTGGTTTCTTTTTAAAATTTTGTTTCTCTTTCTCTATTTTCTTTTCCTTTTTTTTTTTTTTTTTTTTCCTTTACCTTCATCACTTTGCTGCTCAGCCTCCATGCACTGAGTGTCTAGACAGGGCTACGTGATCCTTAGCCAAACCTGTGAATACTATTAGGATCAGAATATTCAATTCCCACTGAATTTGACACACAAAGGGAGAAAAATGGAATGGCAGAGAGACTGCAGATCAACTCCTCCTGCACATCTCTGAATGCTCAGATTGATCTTCAAGAAATTAGGAAGAAACATATAACCCACCAGATGACCATAAATCACTGCAGGGGCACAAGAAATATGAGAAACCAAGAAAATATTTATCCTCCAAGGGAAAAAGTAACTCTTCTTCATCCACAGACAGTACAATGTCAAAGAATTTAGAATATCCATAGTGACAAAGCTAACAGAGATACAAGAGAAGAAAGACAATGAATTACAGAAGAGGCAGGAGAAAAGAACTGAGAAGTTCCAGGAGGTAAGGAAGTTCTTGTACAATCTGAAAGAGGAAATACACATCATAAAAAAGAATCAAATGGAACTGTTAGAGATGAAGGCTATAATATAGGAAATCAAAACCTCCTTTCAAAGTATTAAAAGCAGACTAGATCATACAGAAGATTGAATTTCCAAAGTGGAAGACAGAATCACTGGCCTAGAAAAATCCACCACAAAAACTGAAAAAATAGCCCCCCAAATTAGAATAATATACAAGAAATACTAGATACCGTTAAACATCCAAACATCTGGATAATCGGTATCCCAGAAGGTGAAGAGACTAATAAGGGTATTGATAATCTATTCCATGAAATCCTGGAAGAAAACTTTCCAAATCTAGAGAGGCATTCAAAGATCCAGTCCCAAAAAATACAAAGGACCCCAAATAGAATCAACCCAAGAACTTATCCAAGACACATTATAGCCACATTGACCAAAACCACAGAAAAAGACAAGATACTAAAACTGGCAAGAGAGAAACATCAAGTTACTTTTAAAGGCTATCCCATCAGGCTAACAGCGGACCTCTCATTGGAAACAATGTGAGCAAGAAAAGACTGGGAAAATATATTCAAGGTGTTGAGTGAAAAACAATTTCAACCAAGAATACTATATCCAGCAAGACTGTCCTTCATATGTGAAGAAAAGACAAGAACATTCTCGGATAAACACAACCTAAAAGAATTTATCAAGACCAGACCAGTTCTCCAAGAAGTTCTGAATGGAGTACTATACCAGGAAAACTAAATACAGATACACAGAAATAAGAGTTCAAAAACAACCAAGAAAATGGTCAACTTAATGGTAGGGACAAGTCCAGAGTTGAATGTCACCTTCCAGAATTTAAATGGAAAGATTGGACCACAACAAAAGAGAGATTAATTACATGAGACTGAACTGGTGAACTAGAATTTTATGACTTGTGACTAAAGCATTACTGATTTTGTTCTATACTGGTCTTTCTGGATTTAAGGATTTTTGTCTTCTCTTGCGATATCGATAGCTTCATGTACCTACTATTTGAAAAGAATCTTAACCTGTTTCCTGGCTTTAAGTCTTAAGCAAATTACTCTTAACACTTTTTTGGCTTTGGTTTACTAAAGCTATAACTGCTTTTCTTGAAATTAAAAAATATGTATATAAAAATAAAATAATAATAATACTTATTTAAGGATCACAGTAAGCTATATAGCCTCAGCTAGGTGCTACTTTATAGTATGTTCATTATGCTCACGGAGCTTCATGCTTAAAAATCAGACATGTGCTCACAGATGTGTACATATCAGCCAAACATTCAGTTGAAATTATTTAGATTAATATATTTTGGGAAGCAACAAAATGTGGGAGAAAAAGGAATAGAAAACAACAACTGTAAATACAAGAGACAATGTGGAAGGAGGGTAGGAAAAGGCAGAAGGTGAGAAATAGGGAAAAATATATACATATGAAATTCTTTAGGTAAGATTGATTTTCATATATTTGATTTTATATTCTGTTTTGGGCTAAATGAGGTACAAGCACATCTGTCTATATAAATCTCTAGGTAACATATAGTTACAGGTACTAACCACCTCATACAGTAGTATGTATTTGTGTAATGCTCTCAAATGTTTTGTCTTCATTCAAACCATGGTATAAAATTATATTCATCCTTATACTACTTCCTTCAAACCTAAGAAATTTTCTGTATTATTGATCACTTATTTTCTGCCTCCAACATACAGTTTCTGCTTCTCATTCCTTCTGGTCTAGGCACTGCTGTACTGCTCTTTCTGGTCTCATAGAGCAGTGCCTCCTGTTCCCGGAAGATTACAGTTCCCCGTATCTGGACTTTGCTTCTCAGGCCCCATAACATCATAAACGGCAAATACTAAAACTACACAGTAATTCATTCTCTGAAAAGGCATGGTTTTATAAAAGATAAAATATAATTTTATGTCCTTATCATATGATCATACAGTAATAAATTCTCAAAGCTGAAAAGGGTATTAGATATTATCTTTTGATTATTTCTTATATGTATAGAGTACAATTAGTTATAATTTACAATATGTTTCCATATTAACTCATTTTATGTTTACAATAACTGTATTAATTAGAAAGGACAGATATAATTATTCCTATTTTAAAGAAAACAGAAATAAGAGGATTCTATGACATATGTAAGTCACACATTTAGACCTGAATCTAGAAACTGTTATTCCCTGACCACTGTATATTTCTGAGATGTTCTTTATACCAAGACCTCACTTTCTATTTGTCCTAAGTTTGGATGACAACTGTGAAATATTGATATTAAATAAGTTTATTGATCTACTTCATATGTATTTATCCCTGTAGCTTTAAGCAAAGAGATGGTAAAATCCTTAATTTAAATAGATCATTATACAACTATGTTTCACCTAATACTTCTCTTTTTTTTGAGAGGTTTTTGCTATAGGGCACGTGTACTTGCTGGAAAGACAGAGACAGAGAGACAGAAAGCGAGAAATCACTCTCCAGGGGGGATGGCCACACTGCAATCCCTTCTCCTCCACTCTCCTCTCGGGATCTTGGGCATGCACGCACACACGCCCAGTGTGAGTTTAAGCCACCGGGTCAGGGACTTGAACCACGGCTGACTACATGGGAGTCCAGTGACATAGCCATTACGCTAACTGCTGGTCCCTGTTTCACCTAATACTTCTAAGACAAGAAAAAATTAGCTTTAAGAAGAGACCTTGGACAAAGTTACTAGGCTTTGATTTTTTTGTTTGTTATTAGTTTCCTTACCTCCAAAAAGATGGAATGCTTTTTTGCAGCTTGGTAGGGGCCATTTTGCAGAGCTGGATTTTTGAAAGCTTTGTTTTATTTTCAAATATTCTTTAGTAAAGAAGGTTTTTGTGGCATTGTTCAGTTCTAGAGTAAAACAAAAGGAAACAGCATTTAAAAACATTAATTCCAATGATATGGCAAAAACATGATAAATGATTGCTGTAGTATTCTGATAATAAATTCAGGTCTCCTAAGTCAATGAAGACAAAAGTTGATTCAATTTTGTTAAATCAAGCAAAGACAACTCTCCCAAATTCACACTTGATGCAACTTTTACATGCCTATGCATCGAATATATATATATATATATATATATATATATATACCGAGTGTAGCTCTTAGATCAGACTACATGCTAGTATGGTAGACACAACGATGACCAAGACATAGCCCCTACTCTCAAGAAGATTGTAAATTAAAAAATGGAAATGAACAAGTAGACACAAAAAGGCAGTAAGTTTTATAGGTGTACCAAGAGAATGGCTATAATGCAATCAGGGTCCCGGGGGTGACAGTGAAAAGGAAAAACTTTTTTAGAACTTTTTAGTTTCATAATCTTTCATTTCTACATATGATACATTGAGCATCTACTGATTCTAATGCAGTAGACTTAGACAAAACTTAAACAGTATAATAATAAATGATCAATTTTCAGAAGCTTGTTAATGAGTTAAAAAGGATTTATTTATTATTTATTCATTTGAAGTACACATGGACAATCAGAGAACATACATGACAATACTCACTTTTCATAGCAGAACGTCTTTCTATAATGAGCCGTGGAAAGCAAGGTATGACCTGAGTTGGACTATCTAATGGAGAAATTCTCCTTAGTGAGGGCAATGCAGAACTGCTTACTCATTGATAAGTAAACTAGGCTTTCTTCCATTAATTGTCCCCTTATTTTCATTCCTGTAACATTGCCTCAGTTTTCATCCTACTGCAGGCTTTCAGCTTTGGCTCAAGTCAGTTGCATTGAAATCACTCCATTTTTCCTAACTGCCTTAGACTGATTCTTACCTATGAAATTCAAAGGAAGAACTGATTTACATTTGTCAACAAAAGAAAAAATGTAAAAAGAAAGAAAGAAAGAAAGAAAGAAAGAAAGAAAGAAAGAAAGAAAGAGAAAAAGCTACTGCAGGAAAATGAGGTTATGTATTGAGCATGTAACTCTTAACTCCGTTCCCAATTCTCAATTAAATAATTTCAGGCTGGATAGTCTCACACTGGTTTCTGCAGAAATGTTTGTTTTATTTAAGTCTGCTTTGCCTACTAATCATCAACAGCCCCTTAATACAAGATGACCATGGCACTGTCACCTGGTTAAAAGAGCTCATTAGTGCCATTCATACCAATAATGAGAATGGAAAAAGTTACTAAATGTCTAACAACACACTCGTTTATTACAGTAACAATGATCTTCATGTAGACTTACCCGGATGGACTGATGAATGATTTGGGTATTTTCTGAGAAATTATATATTCCATGAAATAAATGGTATCGGGTTATGAACTCTTAGGCAAATTGATTCACAGTATTTTAAATGTCCTTATAAATGGCACCAATGTAAATTCCTAACCTCTGCTTCAGGGATGTGGCTCAGCACACTCTCCTTCCTGTGCTGGTGATGATGGAGTTAACTAATGCTCCCTGTTTTTCGGCCTTTAGAATTACATTTTCATCTGCCTCCCACTCCCGCCCATATAAATCGCACCAGTGTGGTAGGTCAGTGAAGATTTTATGTGAGAAATAAGATAAACAAAGGCAAAGAGTTTGCAACTCAAGATTTCTTACTAATCTCCCCCCCTTTTTTTCCTCTCTCCTCCCTCTGCTTCTTCCTTCTGGATAGCTTGTAGCCATGTTCTAAAATATTCATGCAATAACTTGGAGAATATCACTGCGGTACTCTCTCTTGTATTGAAAACTAATTTGGAAATGTAATTGAGTTTTAGTGCAACAGATCAAAAGGACACTGTAAGAGTCATCCAATACCTGAATTCTGATGAAATGGTCACAAACTTTTTCTAGAGGATAGGTGAGAGAAGTAAAAGCAATAACAATGCCTGCGATATTTTGCTTCCTTGCTTCAAGGAACTGATTATAAAATGCACTTTTAAACTATTCAATAGATCCATATACTAATGCATTGAGGCAAGAAAGGGTTAGGAAATACCTTTATGATGCTTAAGAAAATAATGATTGGGCCAGCAGGTGGTGTGGTGGTTAAGGACGCTGGACTCTCACATGGCCAACTGTGGTTCGAGTCCTGGACCTGGCAGCTTGCTTTTTCACTTAATAAATAAATAAATAAATAAATACGTAAATTCCTGAAAAAAGAAAATAATGATCAGATAAATTACTAAAATTTATAAGATGAGGTGGAAATTTTACCTACAACATATTGGCAAACACCTATATATCCATAACATAATCTTATGAGACAAAAGTTTTGTATGATTTCATTTACTATATTTTATCTCAAAGGCCTTTGGAGAAAAGAGAATTAAGAAGCCCTTGTTCCATCATTTCTGGACCAAATAGGAACTTAGTTCTACTACTTCTTGACTGTGAGACCTTGCACAGTCATGAAACTCTCTTCATGCATTTTCTTTCCTATCTCTTAGGAACATTTATTTTGCACCTGCTATGTGCCTGGCACTTTGCTGATGTAGCTAGAAATACAGAGATGAATTAAATGTAATTCCTGTCTGGAAGTGTTACACTATTGATAGATCGGGGATTCTAAAAACCCTAGTTATACATCAAAATCGCCTATAATAATCGTTAAAAAGAAATCTAGGACCTGGCCCAGATACGTTACAGCAGAATTGCTATGTATGTGACCTTGCAGTCTGTACTTTAACGAGTTCATAAGGTGATTCTGGTGCACAGGTAGTTATGATAACCATCTGATGAAATAATAATAATATAATAATAATGAAATAATAATAATAATAATGAAATTTCTGTTTTTTTTTGTTTTTTTTTTTTTTTTGGAGAGGTTTTTCGCTATAGGGCGCGTGCGCTCGCCAGACAGACAGAGAGAGACAGAGAGATAGAAAGCGAGAAATCACCCCCCAGGGGGGATGGTCACGCCGCAATCCTTTCTCCTCCATTCTCCTCTTGGGATCTTGGGCACGCACGCACACGCGCCCGGCGTGAGTTGTAAGCCACCGGGTCCGAGACGCGAACCGCGGTCGACTACGTGGGAATCCAGCGACATAGCCATTACGCTAACTGCTGGTTCCCGAAATTTCTGTTTTAAAATTATTTGTATTTACTTAAATATGTTAAGCCTTATCTTGCTCTGTTATAAAATTATGCTAACCTTAGCTAGACACTTGGCTTTCAAGTCTTATTTTTTAAGAAATACATTTTGTAAATCTACAATTACCACAGACAGTGATTCCTCTAGTGGATCTGAGCAAAGTAAATTGAAAATCTTCTGGATGGGACCACAGTTGGCGTAATGGTCATGTCGCTGGACTCCCATGTAGTCAACTGTGGTTCGAGTCCCAGACTCATAGCTTAAACACATGCTGGGTGTGTTTGCGTGCGTGCCCAGGATCCTGAGAGGAGAATGAAGGGATTGCAGTGTGGCCATACCTCCTGGGGGATGATTTCTTGCTTTCTGTCTCTCTGTCTTTCTGGCAAGTGCACGCTTCCTATAGCAAAAAAAAAAAAAAAAAAAAAAAAAAAACCTCCCCCCCCAAAAAAAAAATCTTCTGGGAAGGATTCACCATCCTAGATGCCATTAAGAACATTCATTGTTTATAGGGGGAGGTCAAAACATTAACGTTAACAGAATTTGGAAGAAGTTGATCCCTGCTCTTATAGATAATATCCAGAGGTGCGAGACTTCAGTGAAGGAAGTTACTGCAGATATGATAGGGAAAAAAAAAAAAAAAAAAAAAAAAAAAGTGAGGCCTGAAGATGTGTTTAAATTGCTGCAATCTCATAACAGAACTTAACAAATGAGTTGCTTCTTAGGGATGAGCAAAGAACGTGGTTTCTTGAAATGGAATCTATTCTTGCTGGAGATGTTGTGAACGTTGTTGAAATGACAAGGATTTAGAATATTACATAAACTTATTTGATAAAGCAGCAACAGGGTTTGTGAGGATTGACAACAGTTTTTAAAAAGTTCTACTGTGGTTACAATGCTGTGAAACAGAATCTCATGAAAGACAACTCTTTTGTGAAAGAAGAATTGATCAATGAGAAAAACTTCACTGTTGTCTCATTTTAAGAAACTGCCAGAGCCACTTTGACCTTCAGCAACCACAACTCTGATGAATCAGCAGCCCTTAGTACCAAGGCAAGACCCTTCACCAGCAAAAAGATTACAACTCACAAGAGGCTAAAATAATCCTTAGTATTCTTAATAATAAAATATATTTTTAAATTTAACTTTACTTATTTATTTTAATTTGACCAGAGAGGGACATGGTGAGAGAGAGGGAAAGTGAGAAAGCAAGTTTCCAGAATCGGGACTCAAACTGTGGTTGGCCATGTGGGAGTCCAGCACCCCTACCCACCATGCCATTTTATTGCTGCCAGCCCCAGCACTACAATTTTTAAATTAAGATATGCACATTATTTCTTAGACATAATGCTCTGTGTACTTTATAATAGAGTACAATTTTGTGTACACATAAGTTTATATGCACTGAAAAACCAACTCATATGCCTTACTTTATTGTAATATTTGCTTTATTACAGTGGTCTGCAACTGGACTTGCAATATCTCTGAAGTATGTCCATATTTTGTATGTAAAATTACACTTCAGGATTTAGAAAAAGGCTTTTGAAAGCTATAGATAGGAATATATTAGCAATTCCTCAAAAAGTAACCTCTGTATCTATTATTGCCTTCAAAGTAGCCATGATTTTTTTGTCTTCGCTGTGGAATAAAACAAACAGGACTTCATTCTTCTTGCCCACTAATGTTCCATGCTGCAGTTTATAAGCCTTGTTTGTTTGAGGAAAAGAGAGAAACAAAACAACCATGATATGTTACACTACTTTATCTCTACTTTCAAATCCCAGGGACAGTGTTTCTGTTTTTAGGTTTTTTTCTGAAGATCTATGTTCACATGAATAAGTCTGTTTTTCAAAAATTATTCTGCAAGGCACTAGTGAATATGTGAAATAGTTTTAGGTGAAATTAAGTGAACATATTTAAAATGTTCGGTTACCTATTTTAAGGTATATTAGAATAAATATATAAGCTAGGATATCAAATCTATAAATTCACAAATATATTGCTAAGAATAAGGCTAAAATAATTACTCAATAAAGAAGGTGCTGGGGCCAGCAGACGGCATCACTGGACTCCCACATGGCCGACTACTGTTTGAGTACCAGACCTGGTGGTTTGAAATTCATGCTGGGCATGTGTGCATTCATGTCTCCTCCAAGACCCCAGGAGGAGAATGGAAGAGAAGGGACTGCAGGTGTGGCCATCCCCCTGGGGAATGATTTCTCACTTTTCCTCTCACTGTTTCTCTCTCCCCAGTGAATGCACATGCCCTATGGAAATAAAAAAATCAAAAGAGAAAGGTGTTGATACAAAGAAAACCTTTAGGTGAAAAAAAAAAGAAAGAAAAGAAATTATGTGTTATGTACATATAGTAAAAATTATATCGGTGATACAAAAATGACTTCAGTTTGAAAAATATTGCTCTTAACACAATGCTTATTTTGCTATTTCTTGTCTGTAATGAAAATAATATTCATTTCCAAATTTTAAAAATGAGATGACTATACTATTAATGGAAGACATCAAGACATAGTCAGATACTCCTAGCAGGGAATGAATATGGCTTTGAGAGGCAGAGACTCTTTTTACAAGAGGAAGAGAAAAATAAAAGAGTACAGCTGTGAATAAAGGCAAGAACAAAACCTTTATTAGCATGAGAATCAACAGAACAAACATTGGTACAGAATAAGATAAAGTGTGACATGGCCTTTATTGGAAGATGGACAATAGACCAAGAAAGATTATAGATTGTTATGGTAGATAAAAAGAGGAAGTGTAATATTCTTGTACATAAGTTGAATGTTCTGAATAAAACCCAGCAGCACATTGGAAAGTCTACCAGAACACAGGAGAATTCTTTGTTGTGTGGGACTGGCTCAAATGCTGCAAGATCCCTGACCTGCTGACTAGATGCTGTAATAGTGGCATCCTCCAATGATCATCACAGTCAAAATATCCTGGGAAAAAGTCACAGGCCTCTTCCTTAGATTAGTTTAAATCTTAGCTTAGTTTAAATGTAATTTTCTTATTTAGTTTGGGACTTCTGTAGACAAGGTAGAGACAGTTGTTTCTACTTCCAATGTAACTGATTAGTGCATCTCCTCACCAGCACCTAGTTTCACTATGTAAAGTTCCAAAGAGTAGTGGTGTTGGGGGTTGGGGCAATGGTCAAAAGGGAGGAGGAGGCCGAGGAAGGAAAATAATGGGACAGAAGTAGGAATCTTCATTATTGTGCTTTGAGTGTATCGTGTATTGGAAAGGGGTGAGAGCAAGGAGTTTTTTTTCACAGTGGGAAGGGAGGTGGTTCTCATCCTGTGTTTTCCCTAATAACACCTGAGACATTCTCTTCTTGCACATGATTATGAGCTGGGATTCCTGAGCAGTGGACACTGGGTCTGTTAACAGGAATACCTGCATGAGGTCTGCAAGAGTCAGTCTACAATGGGGGAAATGGCATGCTTGTATTGAAGGTTGTATTTAGAAAGTCAATTTAAAAGACATTTTCTCTCTTAATAAGGCTGTGATTTCCATGGCAGAGGGATTTCCCCTCCCTCACCTGGATGAAGCCACTCCACATAAAAATGATAAATCATGGCTTTTTCTTTCCTTGGCCTGAATATTCTGTTGTGCAGGATGTAGATTCTCCCTGAACTGGCCTACTGTTGGGGTGCTGATGTAGGAGCTCCCGATATGAGAGGATGTAGTGAGGCTATCAGTTGACGACTGGGAAAGGTTTTGGCTATGCTGAGATCCTGCTACTCAGCCCTGCCCACACTGGGGTCTTTCTCATTTCCACACAAAAGAATTCTAGTTAATTTGGGACACATCAGAACTTCTCCCGATCCACAGGCAGACTTGGAATCTGCCATATCCAAAATATATTCTGTTACTTTTCCAGTGACTGCGCATTTTATATCCCAACCAGCAACATATAAGGGTTATAATTTCTCCATATTCCCACCACCACCTATAATTGTCTCTTTTTTTGGTTACAGGCATTCTAGTGGGTATGAAGTGGTATCTCAGTATTGTTTTGATTTGCATTTCACAAATGACTAGTAATGCTGAACATCTTTTCATGTGCATATTGACTATTTTTATATCTTTTTTGGGGAATTGTCAATTCAAATCCTTTATCTTTTTTTTTTTTTCCCCTGTTACTGAGCACTCGCCAGGGAGAAAGTGAGAAATCACTCCTGAGGAGGGATGGCCATGCCACAATATCCCTTCTCCTCCGTTCTCCTCTAGGAATTTAAGGCAAGGATGCACACATGCCCAGCATGATTTTCAAGCGCTGGGTCTAGGACTCAAACTGCAGTCCACCATGTGAAAGTCCAATGCCTTAATCATTGTGCCACCTACCAGCTCCTCTCCTTTACCTGTTTTTAAACTGAGCTATTTGAACTTTTGTTGTTGAGGTGTAAGAATTTTTATAATGTATTCTGGATAGCAAATCCTTATCACATCCATAATTAACAAATATTTCCTTTCATTCTGGGGTTACTTTTCTACTTTCTCAATAATATCCTTTAAAGCAAGAATGTTTTCAACTTTGATGAAGTCAAATTTATCTGTTTATCCATTTGTGTATGTGTGTGTGTGTGTGTGTGTATGTGTATGTGTATGTGTGTGTAATTTAAGTGTTATATTTAGGAAATCATTGCCTAATCCAAATTCACCAAGATTTATACTAAGGGTTTTCTCCTAAGCATTTTCATATTTTCTTTTTATATTTAAGTTTTTTCTTTCTTTCTCTGTCTTTCCTAAATTTAGGTCTTTGTTCTATTTTGGGTTAACATATACATGGTGTGGATAGGGCTCAAATTCATTGTTTTTCCTTAGATTTTGTCCTATAGGGCACATGTGCTCCCAGACACAGAGAGAGACAGAGAGAGAGAGAGAAAGTAAGAAACTACCCCCCAGGGGCGTGGGCTACTCCACAATCCCTTCTCTTGGGCAAGCATGCACACGCACCCGGCATGAGTTTCAAGCTGCTGGATCTGGGACTCAAAACCATGTGTGAGCCCAGAACCTTCATCACTATGCCACCAAATTCATTCTTATGTATATCCATACCCAGGGGTCCCAGCACCCTTTTAGTAAAATGATACAAAGGCTAAGAAGCAGTCTTGTTAGAAATCAATTGACCATAGATGCACAGCTTTCTTTCTGGACTTTCCTCCTTGGGCCTTGTTTTGGTTTTCTTTGTTTATTTGCTTCGTAACTAGGAGGAGCTGGCTTGGTGAAATCTAGTCCCTCTAAGTTCAGCCTCTGATGGCTCTCCATGGAGTATAACCTCTGTCTTGTATCCAGCCTTCTTGATCACCAGAATTGATTAGTTTTAGCCAGGCTCTCTTTTGTCTCTTTCTGTTCTTTCCTTTAAGACTCTGGCTAGACTGCCTTTATTAGTTAGCTTCCATTAAATGCCGTCCATTGTCCTAATGCTTGTGAAAATGCCTTCAGGCATAAGTCGCTCTAAAGTCTGAATTATTTAAAGTCAGGCTTGTTAGTAAGGGAATTATGAGTAGCATCATAATTCTACTTTTTGAGGCTTACTCCACCATAGGAAGGTCTTCTCTTCCCCAGAAAATCTTTTTTTTTTTTTTTTTTTTTTTTTTTTTTTTTAGATATTTTTGCTATAGGGCTCATGCATTCGCCAGAGAGACAGCAAGAAATCACATCCTTGAGGGGATGCCACGGGCAAGTATGCATGAGTGACCAGAATCCTGATAATCTTTTAAACTTCTCGCTTATTTAGTATTTTGTTTTGTGCCACATACAGTCATGATGCTACCAGCCTTCCCTTAACTGCTTACCACCAAGGTCTCCATGGTTTCTACAACACATTTAGGTAAAAACTTCCCCACAGTCTATTACAGTCAGTTCCTTCAGGCAGAAGTTCTTATTGTCTGCCTCCCCTTCTTGACCTTGGCAGAATCTCTGCATCACTGCACTGCAACTGGGCACAGGGATGTCCTTGGCTTCTCCCAGAATGACACAACTACTTTATGAGTGGGGCTCTGGACTAGAATGGTTGCTTCTGGTCTTTTTTTGGCTTGTCTCAGTTCTTCTGGCTTGGAATCTCTGCCCTATGAGCAAAGGGGCTGGGAAAGATGAAGCCTCAGGCTACTTGAAGTACTGTGCCTAGAGTAGAACTGTTCCAAGTAGTCAGATAGATATGTGCAGGAGGACAAGATATGACCAAAAAGGGCACGTGGTCCATTGATCATGGTTGTCAGAGGTGGCAGGTGGTCCCTGGCACTAAGTGAGGAGAGGTCGTCTACCTTTTATTGCTTAAACTGTCATGAAAGGACTTGGAGCGTAACATTCTTTTCCTTCCACGGGTACGTGTGCACACAGGTACCCTCTCAGGTACTTGACCTGGTGGCACTAAACTAATACAGACCAAATAGTCCCTATCTGCACGCTCATACCTTCAAAGTCCATACTGGGCATGTGTACAGTTATTCCCCTCCAGGCACTTAATTCCCCTTGCCTGACAAGTAATAGTGGGCACAGCAGAAGCCCGGGGAAAAAACAAGAGAGCTACTACACTGCTAAATATTCAATAAGACCCTGCAATATAAGTAACACCTAAACCTGTTCCTGGTGCAGTTGTCACCTGGCAACTTGCCCACCCAGAAGTTCCCTGGGTGTACTGATAAATCTCTTTTCATACCTTTCTTATAGTTGTGGCTTTACTTGTGTCTTGGGACAAATATTTAACCTTAGAGATCTGGGCCTAAGAACTAAGAATCCTATTGCAATGCTCCACAGCTTCACCATCCAATGACAGATTTTCTACCCCCAAGTGTGGGACAGGTAAGGAAGGGAGATGCAGTACTATTGGCTGTGCCTGTTTGGAATAGAGTTATCATGGAGTTGGGGAGATGAGAGAAGTCAGTGATCTGCTTCTGGGATAAAGCTGTAACCCTAGGCTGGAGGTGGAAAATGAATGGAGGAGGCTCTATCTTTCTAGATGTACCCATTGGGTATATAACTGTTGCCACATTGAATTGGCAGTTGAGCGGTTTGAAGGTAGTCCTGTCTCAAAAAAGTTATAGGCTTCTTCTGTTTTCAGCTATAACAGTGGTAACATTTTAGTAGATAACTCTTTTTTTTCCTTCTTTTTAAAAAGAGGTTTTTGTCTTAGGACATGTGTGTTCACCAGAGAGAGAGAGACAGAGACAGTGAGAGGTAAAATGAGAAATCAAAGCCCAGGGGGAGGCCACACTGCAATCCCTTTTCTTCCATTCTCCTCTTGGTATCTTGGGTGTGCACACACACGTGCACCTGGTTCAAGTCACCAGTTCCAAAACTCGAACCAGGGTCAGCCATGTGAGAGTCCAGCAATGTAACCACTACGCCACCTGCTGGTCCCTAGTAGATATTCTTTAATAAAGGCTTTTCCATTTGTTGTATGTACTTTGAATAATTTATAGGGAATTCTGATTTTTTGAAAATAATTATTTCCACTTTAAAAAAAATGGCTATGTTGCGGGAAGTAGGGTCCTTTAAGCTTCTCACATCAGAATTCCAGAAATCTTCTTTACTATTTTTTTACTTATAATTTTAGATATTATTGACTTCCTTCTACTTAAGTTTTTAAAACTATTTTCCTCTTAAAATTGTATGAATCATGTCATTTTAGTTTTTATATTGATCATCTTTATAAATAGTATGCCTTTGTCAGGTAGGTTGCTCTTAGATAAACCCAATGGAACATTTACCCTCTTTAGCTAATAAATAAATTTAGTATTTCCTATATCAGGAAATGCAAAGCTAGGGTGAACTTTAAACTCGGCTGACTGAGTGTTTCAACAATGTCATCAAAACATCATGTTCATATTTTTCCTCAGTTCTGCTACCCAAAATAAGTTTCATACTAAAGCTGGTTCCCCACTTGCTTATAAAATAGCTACCAGTAACTATCCCTATTACGTATTTTCTTTTTCATGTCCAAAGGAAGAGAGAAAGACTTTTCCATCTCATGTCTTTTTCTCTCATTGGCCAGAATTAGATCTCATGTCCATAATCAATCACTGGAAAGGAAGACAGATTACCAAGGAGCACAGGATGAGTCTTCTCACAGAAGCCAGCTGGTATATGTTGGGAGAACAGATTACTCAGGGTTATGATAAGAAGGAAGAAGGAGGCTGTGGATACTAATTGGAAAACAACAATCCAATACAAATTTGTTTTTCTCTTCGAACAACTTTCAATAATGTATTTCAACCTTCATTTTAAAATACAGTTATTAACGCCACTACTTGTTCCTCTACATACTCGCTCCCACCTTGACTTCTCAGTTTCTATCAGCGTTAAGCACTTTATAGACATCATAGCTAACACTGCTAAGTAATTAAAGCAAGATCACATAACTAGTGACTGTTACAGTTCAGATTTAAAATAATTACTTTATTAAAAAGTACTCTGTGGAACAAATCTGAAAAGAACTTCACTGTATTTCTATCCATTGGGCTACTATAATAGAATTATGTTACAACCTACCCTGTACACATTGTATAAATATCTTGAGTTCCATTAAAGAATGAAAGCTTTGTCATTTTAACTTTTAACAATAGCTGTTCCCTGGTAACACCTGGAATGGTAACACTAAGGGTGTTGAGATGATTAACTGATCCGTTAATTTAATAAATAACTCAAAGTTCAGTAAAATGATGAGTTTCAGAAGGGTCTGAATTAGGAAAACAAGTTAATATCAACAAAAGAAACAGAAACCAGAAGACAAAAAGAAATCTTGTTTTTAACAGTAATAATAAAAATACACAGGCATACAGCTAAAAAGAAATGTGTAGACTTTAGGAAAAAAAGTACAGAATTTCACTGAGAGGATATATACCATAATAACAATTACTCAATATTATAAAAAGTCAAATTTGATTTTCTCCAAATTAACTAATAAATTTAATTGACTTGTGAGTGATTAAAACGTAAGTGCTAGAATAATAATTAAATAGTGGTATAGAACAGATAGAAAGATGAGTGGAAAATGCAGTTACCAAGAACACACACATTTTAGTAATTATACTTATTGGTTTTCTTTTTTTAGGGAGATTTTTGCTATAGGGCGTGTGTGCTCGCCAGAGAGACAGTCAGACGGAAAGTGAGAAATCACCTCCCTAGGGGGATGGTCACTGTGCAATGCCTTCTCCTCCATTCTTCTCTTGGGGTTTTGGACATGCACACACATAGACCACACGTGAATTTTAAGCCACTGGGTCTGGGACTTGAACCGCAGTTGACTATGTGGGAGTCCAGCAATGTAACCATTACGTTATCAGATGAACCCCTACTTTTTTGCTTTTTAAAGAAATTTAATTCAATCAGCATTGGAAGAATGAACTGATCACTGAATATTGCTGGAATTATGCCTAAGAAGAATTTAAAAAGACTATATTTTTAACCAAATCATGTACCATAATAAATGAAGCTAAATGTGAGAAAATGAGGATAAAATGAAGCCTAAAATACATATAAGGAAATGTTTACATAACTCTGTAATGGATAAAGTCTTTTAACCCCTAACTTTGAAATCATTATTAATCGAGGCAAAATTTGCTATAAGAGGCTACATCAAAATGCAAATCTGCATATAAATATCAAATAAAATTAAAGTGAAAGTGACAAAAATTTATTTGCAACATATGACAAAAATTGCACTAAATATAAAAATAAACTTCATGGCAAGTGATTTAAAAATAAAAATTAGGATAGCTAGGACTGCAGAGACAACAATTCCTCATGTACTGTTGCTTGGAATAATTCTGGAGCATAATTTTGCAACATATATATAGCCTTAAAAATACGTAAGCTTTAACTACCATTTCAGCTTCTGAAAATTCTTTCCAATGAAAAATTGTGATGTATTCAAATATTTATTCATGTACTCATATATCAGTAAATAAATTATAAATTAATAACTAAATGTTCTATAAGAGTAGATTGGCTAAATAGAACACGATATAATCAAAAGAATGCTTAGTTAAACAAAGCAGATTAGAGACTATACGAGCAATATTACCTGATTTTTTTTTTTTTTTTTTTTTGGAGAGGTTTTTGCTATAGGACGCGTGTGCTCGCCAGACAGACAGAGAGAGACAGAAAGCGAGAAATCACCCCCCAGGAGGGATGGCCACGTTGCAATCCCTTCTCCTCTTGGGATCTTGGGCACATACGCACACGTGCCTGGCTTGAGTTTAAGCCACAGGGTCTGGGATGCGAACCGCGGTCGACTACGTGGGAGTCCGGCGACATAGCCATTACGCCAACTGCTGGTCCTAATCTGATTTTTTTTTAACTTAGAGATTTTTGCTATAGGGTACATGTGCTCATTGGAGAGACAGAGAGACAGAAAGTGACAAGTCACCCCCCCCCCCCCCCCCCCCCCAGAGATGGCCACACTGCAACCCCTTCTCCTCCATTCTCCTTTTAGAATTTTGGGTGCGCGCCCACACGCACCCAGTGTGAGTATTAAGTTGCTGAGTGAGGCTGGGACTAAAACTGCAGTTGACTATGAGGGAATCCAGTGACATAACCATTATGCCATCTGCTTGCTGATCCCCTGATTTTTTTTTTTTTTTGGTATAAACAGAAATGTTTGAGTATATGTATACGAAATATTTTGGAAGGATGTTCACTAAATGTTGTCTTTAAATGGTAGGGATATGGGTGATTTTGAGCTTACAGTTTTACTTGTTTGTATTTTCTGATTTTCCTATGTATTACATAATTCTAAAAGTTATTTTCATATGAAAATTGGACCATATTTTTGGCTGCAAGCAAAGTTGCGTTCCTTACTAGTTCCTTAATTATTATCAAAAAGTGCCATAAGAAATGTCAGAAAATCTGATACTGAACTTGCTTTGAGAACATTTTTATGGACATTGCCTACTCCTTCCCTCAATATGCCCGAGACAAAAAAAAAAAACAAAAAAAAAAACAAAAAAAAAACTCATGAAAAATTTCTTTTCTAGGTAAATTCCAAAAAACTCTTAGGATAATTATTTATTCTTTTTCTTTCCATGGATCATGTGAATCATTTAATTGTGCACTTACTTCTATTTTTCTTTAAGCTGACAGAACATTTAAAAGCAAACACTTCATCTAACTAGTTATTATGAAGGGTCATATGGTTTATATATCTGCCTACTTACCCTCATGTGGTCTTCAAAGTCCCTTCCAATTCATAAATCTCTTGTCCTATTGATTATATTTTATATATCGTCTCAAATCCTTTTGAGGTAGAGTATAAATTTTTAAGCAGGATATTCCTCTTTTTATTATCAGCCTCTAAATAATAGTAGACACCCAAATATAGTCTCTACAGGAAGAGACTTAAGTATTCCCAATATGATTTAATTTAGAAGCACTGATTTTGAAAATAAAGGAAAACATGAAATTATGTTCACAAAGAAACTTGAGTCATTAGTGTTTTAAGAGCTAAGGGAAATAAATGTTATAATCCCTATATTTTATATATTTTATTTCCCAATATTAAATAAGATCATAGAAAGCAGAGGTAACATCTATCTAAACCTCAGCCTAGATACTTCCTCTTCAAGCAAGTTTTTAGTAAATGCTGTTGTGCATAGCTGGTTAGAGATAACACTGAGAAAGGGGTCTCATCAGTGTTCCTTTTGATGTTCACTCGAAAACACCCAGACTGGGATCTGGATTAGAAATGAATCTCTTTCTCCCAACATTCCAACCACAGGCCACAGAAGTTTCAGGAAGTTTCTGCCCTCTCAGGCAAGTACTTCCTTTCTTCTCTCTATTTTTCCTACTTGTTCCTTTCCACAAAAGACGCAACTGAGCTACCTCTAAGACTGATGACAGCTGCTGTCCCAACCACATTTCTCTACTTGGTAGAGTCACTCTGCTTGGCATGTCCTCGTCTTTAGATCTGTCTAACCTCAGTGCAGTGAACTTTTTGTGTGTAGTGTATATGCACTAGGTATATCAGACAGGCATATTTTTACTGTCTCTTCATTATTTGACTACTGACCCTGCAAGAGCCTTCATGTAGCTGGTTGGGTTAGGATACTTAAAACTTACTCTAATAATGATTTTCCCATGCAAGTAGGTTTTTACATTTCTTTCAGGGAAGAAAAGTGTGCTGTGGATTCTCTTCAGTTTTACTATTAAGGAATATGATGGGGTCCTCAAAAGAGTTAGTCAAAAGTGCATATTATTTAAAAAAAAAACTACACAGTTTTATACCAAAATAAACAATTTCTGTACTTTAATTCATTTTCCTATTATTATTTTTTTTTGATTTGCCAGACGGTTCTTATGCTTGCAGGAAGGAAGAGGCAGAGAGAGAGAGAAAGGAAAAGTGAGAAAGCACACCTCCATGGTGGATGGTCATGTCACAATCTCCTCTCCCATTTCTCGTTCCTTTTTCAGGATTTTGGGCATGCACACATATATACCCAATATGTTTCTCAAGCTGCTGAGTCTGAACTCCAACTGCTGAATGCCCATTCAGCTGCCTTAATCATTAGGCCATGGTCTGGTCCTCATTAGCTTTTGAAGTCTCTTCATATATTAACCCCCATTTGTTTTGTCTATGGTATAGCAGTACCTTATTATGATTTCACCCTTTTTCCCCTACTAGTTCTTAATGTTCCATGTCTATTAGTTTTTCTCTACTAATATGTTTTAAATATTGTATTTAAGGTAACTTCAAAAAGATCATGGAAAAATGGAATTAAAGAAGAAATTTTTGTGCATAAAATTTTTGAAATTCATGCATAGTTTTTCCATAACACATTTTCTAAGAACTTTATAAAGATTTCTTGTATATTCTTTCTTAACATGACAATTAGGTAAACAAATCTTTGCCCCAATTTTACTTTCTTCTTGTTAAAGAAGGAAAGTCTTAAGAATATTAGAAAGTTGAGAAGATCTGGAGTTTGGGAGAAAGGCACAATAATTATCTTAAGATATTTACAGTCATAATCTCTGAGACTCCAGAGGAACTAACAAGGGCCCCAGAATGAGTAGTAGTATAAAACAGATAAGAGGAATAAATAACAGTGCTGCTTCAAGTGGAATTTCCTTGACATAGATGCCCAAGTAAAGACTGAACAAATAGTTAGGATGTTTTATAAAGAATTTCAGTGTTGGGACCAGCAATTGGTGTAATGGCTATGTTGTTGTACTCCCATGTAGTCAACTGCAGTTCGAGCCCTGGACCTGGTGTCTTAAACTCACTCTGGGTGCATGTGCGTGCTTGCCCAAGATCCCAAGAGGAGAATGGAGGAGAAAAGATTGTGGCATGGCCATCCTCCTGGGGGGGGGGGGGTGGTGGTGATTTCTTGCTTTCTGTCTCTCTGTCTCTCTCTGTCTTTCTGGCGAGTGCACATGCCCTATAGCATAAACCTCTCAAAAAACAACAACAACAAAAGAACATCAGTGTAGCGTATGGGATTAGTGATAAGGATCTATTGTTATCCATGATTCTATGAATCTAAAAGTGTTCTATGAGTTATGGAGTTGGGTAAATATCATTATCAACTGGGGGGTAAAAATTAAGCTATATACAATTTTTAGTAACTCCTTCCTAATAATTTATAAAGTACCATTAGAAATTGAAGGAAGAGGAAGTCAGAATAATCTGTCATGTTAATAAAAGAGAATAGTTACCTGTTTGGAAAAAGACTCTAGAAATAATTGTCCGACACAATGGGCAGGGAGTGCTTGCAGGATTGTCTTTGGCCAGAGTCCGTAAGCAGGGCTCACAGAAGATGTGATGGCAAGGGTAACACATGTAAGGGTTGAAATAAACATCGAGACACACTGCACATATGTAGCTATCCTTTTCTTCTGTATATTCATTGTCATCATCTGTACTCATCTCATTGTTCAAAGTCTGCAAAACATAGAAAAAACAATTCTTAGTTCAGCATTAAGACTGGTATCCTTGAGAGAGAGATTGACTTCATACATTTATTAAAATGAAAGAAAATATTTGTGAAAGGCATATAATAATTTTCTGCGATACAGTCAAAGTGACAGAAACATTACCTTTAAATTGAGATGAAACTAAAATATACACATGACAAGCCCAGAAATCTAATTTTTTTTTAAATGCTAAATGCTAAACTATATTCAAACACATTAATTTTACCTTTTATCTTTATTTAACCAGCACTAGTAAGTAAATATTGTTATCATCAGATTTGAAAATTTTTACTAGATATGTATTACTTTTTCCTGTTTGCTTTAAATTTAAAGACTCAAGTCTTTCAGTAATCCAAGTTTCATTTTTTTCCTCTAATAACTGCTATCTATTCCCTTTGTTCCTGTTTTATAATTCTTATTACCCACAGATTGGATCTCTTGGTTCTAACTTCCATGGTTCAATTTTGTTCTTCTATTTTCAATCTCCTTCTGTTCTGCTATATCACAGGAGAATTCTCAGCTTTATTGCTCAAAGGACAGTATCATTCATTCCTTGATACAACAAATATTCATCGAGTGACTACTAAAGACTGGACATTGTTCCAGATGATGTTGATAAAGCAGAAAATATAACATAAAATCTCCATCTTCAGGTAGCTTGTTTTCTAGGCCTATGTTATGCAACACTCATGCTTTTATTTTTTTTTAATACCAGCCATCATGTTCTAGAAAAATTTAATAAGTTACTTTTTATCTTATCATTGTTCTTTCCAGGTTTTTGCCACAAGGCATGTGCACTTGCTGGAGAGAGACACAGAGAAAGGGAATGAGAAATGACTCCCCATAGGGGATGGCCATGCTACACAATCCTTTTTCCTCCATTTTCCTCCATTCTCCTCCTGGGGTTTTGAGCAAGCATGCACATTCACTTGGCATGATTTTCCAGCAGCCAGGTCCAGAACTCAAAACACAGTCAGTCATGTGGGAATCCAGTGCTTGGCTCCCTGATTGTTTTTCTTTTTCTTTCTTTTTTTTTAATAGTAGGCTATTCTTACCCTCAAGATATAATATCCTCAAATATATTAGGATAAGAATTGATTAGACTTTTTATAATACACCTTTTGTTTTCTGGATATATCTGTTTCCCCTCAGATGGTTTTTCTGTTTTTATATCACAATATTGGTGCTCCTTAAAAGTGTGACAATTACGTTACTTTATAGAAAGAGGATGAGGTTATTAACTGGCACCGACTTTCTTAGTTGTGTAGATCTGTTTCTGCAAGAGATAACTACTCTGAATAGGAGAGGTGACGGTCAGCTCTGTCTAAATGATGAAAATATGTCAACCAACGTGTTGTTTGTGTACATGGTTGGAAGTAGACATACAGGCTGAGGATTCTTACAATTGCTAAAATATAGAACCTTCTCTTACAAAATAAAGCACTTATTTCATTTTACTCATGAGCACTGCTCTACCATACCAACCATCATTCTATTTCCAGGATCTGCTTTACTTCTTTTTCCAAACCCAAGACCAGGGTATATTCTTGAGCTGATTTACAAAACAGTTTCCTAAGGCATAATATTGGGGTAATTGTCACAGCCGTTTTTGTTTTGTTTTTAAGAGAGCTTTCTGTTCCAGGGTACATGCACTTGCCAGACAGACAGAGACAGAGAGACAGAAAGTGAGAAGTCACCCCCCAGGGTGGATGACCACACCGTAATCCTTCTCTATTTTTTTCTCGGGCTCTTGGACACACATGCACATGCACTCGGTGTGAGTTTTAAGTTGCCACGTCCGAGACTTAAGCTACAGTCAACTACGTGGAAGTCGAGAGATGTAACCATTATGCCATCTGCTGGTCTCCATCCAGCTGTTCTTGATGCGGGAAGTTAGAAGGGCAGCAGGAAAAGTAGACCGGCTAGTCAATAGCTAATCCAGTAACAATTACCATAACACATACCCGTAGCTCTAAAACTTTATTGACTGTCAAAATCAGCTGGAAAGCTCATTAAACTATGCATTGCTGGGCCTACCCACAGAGTTTCTGAATCAGTAGGTCTGAGGTGGGGACTAGGAATTTGCATTTTTAACAAGTTCTGTGGTGATGCTGATGCTTTTGGTTCAGGGATCACACTTCGAGAAATGATACCACTGGCCACATTCCTGCTACTTAAATTATTATTCTTCTTTAATGAATGTCCAGACTATAAAATTCCCCAAAGTTCCACTGTTCTAGATCTTATGGCTCCTGCCAAGTTCTGTAAAAATTAAGATTCAACTGTACATAATATTTGTTGTATTTTCTGATTGCTGTTATTTTGTGTTGTGTAATAAATGTTCCCAGGCATCTGGCCTAACAGAATGCCGACTAACTTCCGGCACCTCTCCTCATACATCTTTAAAAGAAATGATGTCTTCCTTAGTTGCATAATATCCTCCCCCTGCTCAAATCACATATTCTGCATCGGTCACAGGGAACATGACCCACACATGACCTTGGCCAACACACCTGCAAAAGGCAGGAAAGCTCTAGGCTTCTGCACAAAAGTGCTGGATGTTAGAGGTGCCTGAGTCTCCGATGCTTCCTTCTTTTCATTTAAAAAAAATTCATATTTTTAAATAATTTTAAATTTATGAAAAAGTACAAAACAGGAAGAATAGTACAATGGGCCTTACCTTTGGCCTAGCTGCGAGTGACAGGCAGCATGGTGCCCCTGCACAATACTGGAGCCATATGGGACGGTCTCAGGTTCAGATCCCAGTTTGAACTGAACATGCCAGCTTCCATGTGTGCACCTGTAATCAATCCTAGCTGGCTGGAAGGCTTGTGGGGGGAGGGGATCGCAGTGAGGCAAGGCCCTGTCAGGCATGCTTGTGTCTATCTCTCTCTCTCTCAGAAAATAAAACTTAAAAAAAAAACAACCCAAGGGAACCAGCAGTTAGCATAATGGCTGTGTCGCTGGACTCTCATGTAATCGATCGCGGTTCTCGTCCGGGACCCGGTGGCTTAAAACTCACGCCGGGCACGTGTGCGTGCGTGCCCAAGATCCCGAGAGAAGAATGGAGGAGAAGGGACTGCGGCGTGACCATCCCCCCTGGGGGGTGATTTCTCGCTGTCTCTCTGTCTCTCTCTGTCTGTCTGGAAAGCACACGCGCCCTATAGCAAAAACCTCTCAAAAAAAAAAATAAATAAAACTTTATCTTTTACCCATGTTTATCAATTGCTAACTTTTTTTGCCTTTATCATATTATCTTGCTCTTTTTTTCTCTCTCATATAATTATAGCATAATAATCAGAATTAAGACATGAAACAACAGAATAGTATTATTTACAGTACATCAAATTTAACCTATTTCCCCAAAGAAACTTTTTATAGTAATTACTTTTTTCAGTCTAGGACCACACATTGACTGTATTTAGGTGGCATGGGCTCCTTCACTTTTAACTTTTTAAAAATAAAACAACAGTAAAAGGCGAAAGATTTATACGATCTGAAGAGTGGTGCTGGAGAAACTGGACTTCCACTTGCAGAAAGATGAATCTGAACCCCTACCTCTCTCCTTTGACAAGAATCAAGTCAAGGTGGATCAAGGATCTAAATCTAAGACCTCAAACTATAAAGCTGCTCCTGGAGAATGCTGGGGAAACTCTGGGAGACATTGGTGTAGGGAAAGACTTCCTAAAGAAGACCCTCAAAGCAGAGTCCATCGTCCACAAAATAGACAAGTGGGATTACATCAGACTAAGAAGTTTCTGCATGGCCAAAGACACAGTAGTTAGTGTGAATCGACAGCCCTCAGAATGGGAAAATATTTTTGTAAATGTTGCATCAGATAAGGGACTGATAACCAGAATACACAAGGAACTAAAAAAGGTGTTTGGAAAAAAGACGAGCAACCCTATTAAAAGATGGGAGAAGGAGATGAAGAAAACACTCTCTAAAGATGACATACAAATGGCCAAAAGGCATATGAAAAAATGTTCAACCTCCCTCATCGTAAGGGAAATGCAGATAAAAACAACAATGAGGTACCACCTAACCCCAGTCAGATTGTCTAATATTAAAAAAACAAAAAATGATAAGTGTTGGCGGGGGTGTGGTGAAAGGGGAACTCTTTTACATTGCTGGTGGGAATGTAGATTGGTCCAACCACTGTGGAGAATAATTTGGAGATTCCTCAAAAATCTACAGATAGATCTGCCATATGATCCAGAGATCCCACTCCTCGGTATCTACCCAAAGGACAGAAGAATCCTTCATTGGAAAAGTGCTTGCACATCGATGTTTATTGCGGCACTATTCACAATTGCTAAGTCATGGAACCAACCCAGATGCCCCCGTATGGAGGAATGGATTGAAAAACTGTGGCACATATACTCTATGGAATACTACTCAGCCATAAAAACCAACAGAGCCCTGGCTTTTGACAGAAAGTGGAAGAATATGGAAGATGTACTGCTGAGTGAGGCAAGCCAGGCTATGAAGGAGAGACATTGTATGTCCCCACTTAACATATACCGTTTGTCTGCATTCTATGTCTGAAACTGATTGACTAACAGTTGAACAAACACAAGAGATAGGTTTGAATGTCAGATGAGGTGTATGTGGAGGAGTGGGGCCCAACGAAAGACATTTGGAGAAGGGATACAGAGGTAGAGCATTGACGGGATGGGGAGGTGTGGTGTTTTCTGTTGAAGATATTTCGATCAACGGGTCTGGGGAGAAATGTTCACATATCGAAATGGTCTCATTGTAAGCCAAACAATATGATTGAAAGTATATACAAAAATAAATAAAGTAATTAATAAAAAAAAAAAAAAAAAAAAAAAGGAATATACCAAAAAAAAAAAAAATAAATAAAAAAAATAAAACAACAGTCTACTGTTAGAGAGTGATTAGGATGCTTGGCTCTGGTGTCAGTTTCAAGCATGTGACCAAGGACTCAGTCTCCAGATAACCTTTCTATAGGTACAGAATTTTTCTATTCTTTAATATTTTTTCTTTTTTTAGGTTTTAGGGTTACAGAAAAACTGCAAAAAATAGGGAGAATGTTCATGTAACCCCATAGCCCCACACAGAGTTTTGCCTATAATTAATATCTAGCAATATTGTGGTACATTTGCTACAACTAATAAACCAATATCAATACACTATTAGTTACTAAAGCCCATAGTTCACATTAGGGCTCACTTTCTAGTTATATAATTCTATAAGTTTTGACAAATGTAAAATGCCATGTGTCCACTCCATATGGAATAATGTCACTATCCTAAAAATCTTGTGTTCACTTTGTTCATATGTATTATCCTCCTCACTTCCTGTCAGCCAATGATCATTTTACTGTCTGTATGTAGTTTTATGTAATATCAAATAATTGGAATCATACACCATGTAGCCTTCATTAACTGGCTTCTTTCACGTGACAATAAATATTTAAGGCTTCTCCCAACTGCTATTTCTGTGTTTTCTTTTTGTATTTTTAGTGACAGGGTCTTGATAGGTTGTCTATACTGTCTTTAAACTTGCAGTCCTCCTGCTTCAGCCCTTTGAGTAGCCTTGAGTAGCTGGGACTACATATGTACACCACCAAGTCAGGCCTCGACTGATTTTTTTTTTTAAAGAGGCTTTGCTACAGGGCACGTGTGCTCTCCAGAAAGACAGCGACAGAGAGCAGAAAGTGAGAAATCACCCCCTGGCGGGGAGGGCCATGCCTCAATCCCTTCTCCTCCATTCTCCTATAGGGATCTTGGACACACACACACACACACACACACACACACACACGTGCTTGGCATGAGTTTAAGCCACTGGGTCCGGGACTCGAACTGTGGTCTACTACACAGGAGTCCAGCGACATAACCATTATGCCAACAGCTGGTCCCACAGGCCTCAACTGATTTTTAATCTTGAAATTACTCCAGGTCTCTGATGAGCACTGCTCTCAATTTTTTTTTATCAGTTTCTTTTTCCCCATCTTGGGCTTAAAAACAAAAACAAAAACAAAAACAAAAATAAAAACAAAAACAAAACAAAACTTAGTTTAATTCATTTCCTAAATAAATGATAATCCTATTGGTTAGAGTGGTTAGCATCTGGACTGGAGATATAAATACACACACAAACACACATATACATACACACACATTTTATGTGTGTGTGTGTGACACACACACATACACACACACACATATATTGGCAGTGTGATATATTTATTCGTTTTAAAATAGGACTCAGTCTCCAAATAACCTTTCTATAGGTACAGAATTTTTCTATTCTTTAATATTTTTTCTTTTTTTAGGTTTTAGGGTTACAGAAAAACTGCAAAAAAATAGGGAGAATGTTCATGTAACCCCATAGCCCCACATAGAGTTTTGCCTATAATTAATATCTAGCAATATTGTGGTACATTTGCTACAACTAATAAAAAATATATTGTTTTAAAATATATTGTTTTTTCCTATCATTCTACTTTCTTTAAAACTGCCAGCTGAAAAGAAGTAGATTTAACATATTTTGCTTTCTCTAAAAATTGTCTCTAAGGAAGTGAAAAGTATAATTAAAATAAGTTAAAATTTGAAACTAATTGTACTAGGTCATTGGGAAAGTCATGATGTATTTTCCTATGCAAAAATGCATCATGACTTTCCAGACAACCCAATATTATAGATATGCATATATATTTTTATGTGTGTGCACGTATTTCAGTATAAAATTAATACTTAGTAATATCTGTTGTAATACATAAATATAGTATACACTGTACCTCTGAAATAAAGGACAGACATTCAAATTGTCTTATATACATTTCATATTTTTAAGATTCTTAAAAATTAAGAATGTTAAGAATTAAATGTGCCAGATTTACATATTTTTATTCCTAATCTAACAGATAAATGACCATGAATATAGCCTATGTCACCTACCTGTTGCAATCTGAAGGATGCAGGAACAATTTCACAAAAGTCATTACCCTCAGCCCTAAATATCAGAGCACCTAATAGTACATTCTAAACAAATAATTATGTGTGAATGACTAGCACTCAGGACTATCACTGTCCTAATTAGGCCTCTTCTACAATACAAACACTTCTAGGAAGGGGCACCTGCTATCTGTAGTGTCTTTGTGTGAGTTTATTAAATCACACTACGCTGGAACAACAACAAAAAAGACAGAGTATTTTTTTTTTTTTCCTATAGGGCACGTGTGCTTACTAGAAAGAGAGAGAGAGACAGAGAGACCGAAAGTGAGAAAGCACCCCCCAGGGAGGATGACCACACTGCAATACTTTCTCCTCTATTCTCTCAGGATCTTGGGCACACACATACATGAGCCCACCGTGAGTTTAAGCCACCGAGTCTGAGACTCAAACCACGGTCGACAATATGGGAATCCAGCGACATAGCCATTACACCAACTGCTGGTCCCAAGGCAGAGTATTTTCTATGAGAGACATATTTAATGGGTGAAAGAAGTCCTTGAAGATAACAATTCCCAAACTGTGATCTACAGATCCCTAAGAGCAACGGACCCTTTTGGGAGACCCAGAAGGGCATTAGTATGTTCACAGTAATACTGAGATGTTACTTGTCATTTTCTCTGTGTTGACAATGGTATGAATCGTACAAAAGTAATAGTGGATTAAACTGGTAGTGCATTTAGCATGAATCAAGGCAGCAGAACAAACTATACTGAGTCGTTGTATTCTTCACCATCGCACACATGCAAGGAATAAAAAAGCCAGTTTGTATTAAGAATATCCTTGATGGATATGGAAAAATAATTACTTATTCTTAGGTATTTATCCTTGAATATACATCTCCTTTTAAAAAAAATTTTTTTAGAGGGGCCAGCAGGTGGTGTGGTGGATGGGGGTGCTGAATTCCCACATGGTCGACCATGGTTTGAGTCCTAGACCTGGTGGCTTGCTTTCTCACTTTCCCTTTCTCTCTCTGTCTGGTCAACTTTAAAAATAATGATAAAAAATGGAATTAAATAAGTAAATAATTTCTCAAAAAAATTTTTTTAGAGAAATTTTGGCTATAGGGCCAGTGTGCTTGCTGGAGAGAAAGAGAGATGGAAAGTGAGAAATCAACTACCAGTGAGGATGGCCACCTCACAATCCCTTCTACTCAATTCTCCTCTCAGGATTTGGGGCATGCATACATGTGCCTGGCGTGAGCTTTTTTTTTTTTTTTTTTTTTTTTTTTTTGAGAGATTTTTTTGCTATAGGGCATGTGCGCTCCCCAGAAAGACAGAGAGACATAGAGAGACAAAAAGTGAGAAATCACCTCCCATGGGGGATGGCCATGCCACAATCCCTTCTCTTCCATTCTCCTTTCAGGATCTTGGGCATGCATGCACACACGCCTAGCATGAATTTAAGCCGCCGGGTCCGGGACTCAAACCACAGTCGAATACATGGGAGTATAGCAACATAGCCAATTATGCTAACTGCTTGTCCCTTGAGTGGGAATTTTCTAATATTTATTCCTGTCATCTACCAGCATATCCACAGAAAGGAAGGGACTAAAGGAAGACTTACATGCCTTTGAGGTCACCAGTGCTGGCTTAGAGAATCTTTCCCCCATTGCCATCACACTGCTCGAGATCTTTGCAGGTTAATAAAATACACACTAGCTTAGACCACAAGACACAGAGTTATTCAGTCTACTTATTCTTTATGTTGCTTAATTAATTCCTTCAAAAAATCTCACTCTTTGTACTAATGAAATTGCCACCTATTGAGGTAATGTATAAAACTGAAGATTCCAAAGGAGTATATGCTGTCCTTTTGTAAAAAAAAAACAAAAAAAAAAAACTAGAAGAATTCTATTTATCTCATTAAAAGCCCCAGGGAATGCAACGCTACATAGATAACTTGCTTTCCTAATAAATATAAATATTAAACGATAACAATAATCCCCTTTACTTGTAAAATCAAATAATGAAGTTTAACAAAGAGAAAAACTAAGGAAATAGTCCTTATCTTGAAAGGACTGAACTGTCCCACATTCACAGTGGACAACGGCAAAAGTTGAGGCTAGGACTCCTATGTTCATTGCAGTACTATTCACAACATTCAAGATACGGAATCAACCTAACTGCCTCTCAACGGATGAATGGATTTTAAAATGTGGTATATATAGATATACAATGGAATACTGTTCATTCATAAAATGCACAAAATTCTGTCATTTGAGGCAACATGTATGAATAAAGAGGAAATGATACTAAATGAAATAAGCCAGGTATTGAAAAACATACCGCATGTATTCATTCATTTGTGGAGATAAAAGATGGATGGCATAGACAAAGAGAATAGAATGGGAATACTAGGATATGGGAAGGGGAAAAGGGAGAATTGAATACAGAGAATTTAGGTGACAGACACAAACTCCCAGTTAGATAAGCAAAATGAGTTCTAGAGTACTAAGGGACAGTAGAGTAGCTATAGTAATTACAATTTATTTAAAACAGCTAGAATAAACGATTTTGAATGTTCATAACACAAAGTAATGAATGTTTGAGATTACAAATAGTTTATTACTCTGATTTGATCATCACTCATTCTATTCATGCACTGAAAAGTCACACAGTACCTCATAAATAAGTACAACTATTATATGTCAAACAAAAATAATTGTTAAAAGGAAACCTCAGGCTAGGATTTATAAACTTTTGCCAACTTCTCTGGTTTAGGGATAAAACAAACAAATAAACAAAAACACCCCAATTAATTAGAGGAGAAACTCTTTGTCAGCAAAACTGAAAGAATGTATTTCTGTCAGTTTTGGTTCTCTTTAGAGCTTGTGCATGTGCTCTAATGGAAAAACTGAGACTTATGCTTTATATAACTGTGTTGTTTACTACCTCCACACCTGGTATTAGAAATAAAGGTTTTTTTTCAGTATTTTGTATTTGCTGTTCCTATTTGAAAATGTTCTTTTTTCTTTGAAAACTGTGCTAGCAGTTATTTAAAAAATATTATGTATGCTGCATAAATCAAATCTTTAGATGATAAACAATGGAGCATAAATTTGATGCATATTTTTGCAAAAACATTTAAACTGGATTATACTAGCACAATCACTAACCTCTCTGAAATTGTCGTCCTATACTAAATGTAATGGTCTAATGTATTGGTAATTCTGGGAAGTTTTTACTTCATTTAGAAAGTCTTCTGCCATGTTTACTTAGAGCAAGTGAATGGGAATTCTAGGTCATTGGTCAAAAAGGAAAATAAGATTTTATATCTTTATGCTTATAATTGCTAACACACAATCATGTCACAAAAAGGCGCTAGTTAGGGCCAGCAGGTAGCATACTGGTTAAGGCGCTGGACTCTCACATAGTCAACCATGGTTTGAGTTCCAAACCTGGCAGCTTGAAATTCATGCCAGGCGTGTGTGCATGCATGCTGCCCAAAATCTTGAGATGAAAAAGGAGGAAAAGGGATTGCGGTATGGCAACCCCCCTTGGGGGTAATTTCTTGCTTTCTGTCTCGCCAGCAAGCATAAGCACCCTATAGCAAAAATCTCTCTCTCAAAAATAAAGGCACTAGTTAATAAATGCTTAAAAACTATGAAATTCAATTATCACTGTAGGGAAGACATTTTACTTAGTTCCAATATTGTCAGTGTCTGTCTGTGTATGTGTGTGTGTGTGTGTGTGTGTGTGGTCTTCCCTTTGTCACCGTTAGCTTGGCCATAATTAGCTATCTGCTTAATCTATCTTTATCTCTTTGTCTGTCAATGTACACCCTCTGTTATGCCTATTACTAGCTTCTATAAATATACAATTCACTATTTTGAAGTGAATTACCTATTAGCAGTTACACCTCATTTTCCCCTCCCATTAGGTCCTGGCAAGCATTAATCTACTTTCAGTCTTAATGGGTTTGCCTATTCTGGGCCTCTTTTTTTTTTTTTTTTTTTTTTTTTTTTTTTTTTTTTTTTTTAATAAATAAGAGGCATACAATATGTGGCTTTTTGTTAATGGCTTCTTTCATTTAATCTAATTTTTAAAGATACATATACATTATACTAGTTATCATTATCTCATTTCTTTTTGTGGCTCAATAACATTCTACTGCATGGACATAGCACATTTGTTTATTGTTACTGTCAATGTCCCTTTAGTTAAGATGTTCCCAAAGATTTTCTTCTGTGCTCTCTACTTCTCTGGGGGGAGGGTAGGGCTTACACCTCCATTGTCTCAGGCATCAATTCCTCTTACACTGATAACTAATTCTATGTTTAACTTTCTCTCTCTTCTGAATTCCAAATCAAGATTTAGAACTGCTTCACAGAAATAACCGTTACTCACTTCTGTTCACAACCTGAATTCACTTACTCAGATTTGACATTTCTTTCGAATCTTCCACAACTAAGCATTACCAAGTTTAGCTCTTCAGTTGTTGCATTGTGCCCCTATACTTCCTAAGACAGGCTCTTAAGATCTCTGTATTGACTCAACAAATATTTATTGAACACCTATAGTATCGGTCCAAGACCCTGAGGATACAGCTCATAGAGCTTTCAGTCTAGAGGATAAGAATAAAAGGGTCTTACAATAGCACAAAACAGAGAAACTCAAATGTCTGAAGTTTAGAAAGGCTTCTGTGAGGAAGTAGTACTTAGGTGGAGATCTTACTAGAAGTTAAAGTGGTCCAACAATAAAAATGGAATTTGTTTTTATAAGTAATTGAAAAATCCAGAAGTATATTTAGCTTTAGGAAAGAACTGGCTCAGTAGGCTGAATGACATCTCTAAGAACGTGAGTTTTCTTGACTCTGCTATCTGTGATGACAGTTTTATCCTAAGGCCCAACAACTTCATTCCCTCCCTGTGTCCTCAAATGGCTCTAGCTGCTGCAAGTCTCACATACTAGTAACCACACTATCTCAAAGACACAAAAGACTTTCTTGCAGTAGCTCTTGCACAAGGTTCAGATATCTTTTCTCTTCCATGGACTGAAAGAGAGTAATTTGCTTGTGTAACTTTCAGCAAATCACTGTCCTCAGGAAATGATGGACACTGAATTATGAAAGCTAATCAGAGCACATCATTATGGCTGCAAATGGAGAAAGGGTATATTTTCTAATAGAAAAAGACTGCTAACAGAAGACAGTAAGGATGGATGCTAAAGAAATTTCTAAAAATTGTCCATTAAACCAGTCTAAATCATATCTGAATGGTGTGTAGGAATTAGCCAGGTAAGAGTAGAGGGCAAAGAGCATTTTGAGTAGAAGAAATGGTTTAAGATAGAGTCTCCAAACCATTAAAACTTCAGTACAACTGAGAAGCAGAAAAGTAGTTTGGTTATCTGAAGATGAAGCAAGAAAAGGACAGAATTTATAGTTCTCTTTAAAAATGTTGATGTGCATGTATATCTCATATTCTATTAGATACTTACGAGAAGGTGATCATAGTGATCTTTGTATCTCGAAGATACATGGCACATTGGACATGAAGTATTTAGTGACTTAACAAAGTCTGATGAAGACCTATGATTTTATAATTTGGTTAGCATTTAGTTTGAACTACATTCACCATAACTTAATTAACAAAAGAAGAAATTTGTTCACCATTCCCAAGAAGCAGGCTAATGTGTATCATTCTTCAGATTACAGTACCTATAATATCTACCATGCAATTCTTCTTAGTATTTTTAAATGCAAAAGTGGCTAAAGGCTATTAAAATCTATTTATTCACTTAGAGTTGTTTACTGGACCCATGTTTTATCTTCTAGTCATCAGCTACACTACATAATGAGACTCCCAGTCAGTTAGGTATGGCGGGATATAGTAAATGACTGAAGTAACCGAGTTCTAAACAAAAATATATAAATGGAAGTGAGGCAGGACATGTAAAACCTTCCTCTGGAGATGTTCACACTCTTTCCTCTTCCAGACAGATGCAGATGAGCATAGTGGTCTTCAGAGTGACATACCAGAAGTGCTACTAATCAAGCAAGACTAGATGACTGGCTTACTACTCAGAAAAAAAGTGGTATGCTGGGGCCAGCAGGTGGCATGTTGTTAAGATGCTGGATTCCCACATGGTCGACCAAAGTTCAAGTCCTGTACCTGGTGGCTTGAAAATCATGACAGTTCAGCACATGTTTGTGTGTGTCCAAAATTCTAGGAGAATGGAGAAGGGATTGCAGCATGGCTATATCCACTGAGGGGTGTTTTCTCACTTTCCTTATCACTACCTCTGACCCTCTTCATTGATTGAATGTGCCCTATGGCAAAAACCTAAAATTTAAAATAAAATAAAATAAAATAAAATAAAATGGAAAAAAGAAAAAAGTTGTACTGATAACAGCTTTATATGAGTGATAAATAAAAATGTGTTACATGAAATGACTGAAATTTGGTGTTTATTGGTTGTAGCAGCTTGTGTTATACAGAAACTGTTACCTTAGTATCAGATTTTTGCAGCTCTGCTACAGTTTCGTTTGTGCAAGTTTTCTTTCTTTCTTTCTTTCTTTCTTTCTTTCTTTCTTCCTTCCTTCCTTCCTTCCTTCCTTTCTTTTTTTTTTTTTTTTTTTTTTTTTTTTGTCATGACGAAAGCCCAAAATATGAGACTTTGCTTTAGTAGACAGCAAGGGAAATGACTGATAATCAGAGGCTAAATGATGGAGACCCATACTATGCAACCACAAAATATTCAGTAAAACTGTCATCTGCAATAATATGGAAGGCATTCTATGTGTCCATGTTGCCTAGAGCTCTAGAAGAAGTGCCTGGAAAAAGTCAGAGTAATTGACTTTTACTAATTTAAACCACATTATGAATTACATTAATTAATTCCTGAATGCTTAACTAGCCTTGCATTACTGGAATAAATCCTACTTGGTTGTGGTACATAATTCTCTTTATTTACTGGATTTGATTTGCTAATATTTAGCTGGGGATTTCCACATCTATATACATAAATGATATTGGCCTATTGTTTTCTTCATTTGTCTGGCTTTGGTATTATGGTAATGCTGGCTTTATAGAATGAGTTTGAAAGTATTCCCTTTGGAGGAGATTGTAGAAAACTGGAATAATTTCTCAAATAATTAGTAAAATTCACTAGTGAATCTGTCTGGGTCTGGTGCTTTCTTCTTTTATTTGTTAATTTTACACTTCTCCTTACCACTCATCACCTTCTTACTTTCTTCCCTCTTATATTGTCCTCTCTTTCTCTTCCTCCACCCTACTGAAGGGACTAGATAGGTCTAGAATCACAATTCTGAAATACCCTAGTATTGTAAGACTCCCTGGGATCCTCCCTTTTACTGAACCACCTGTGAAAAAGGAGATACTGCTCTTCAGACACCTGAATAGAATATTCCTCCTAAGACCACATTGCTAAACACAGCAGAAGAGGGACTTTGGCATACATCAGTCCACAGAAAAAGAGAACCACACTTGCTCCTAGTCAAAGAAACATTCTCCTAAAAGGTATTCCAAAGTGAATACATCTCCCAATGGCTAGAAGTAGAAGAGCCTCAGGTCTGAATAAACCAGGAAATATGTCCTCATCAAAAGAACACAGTGACTCCCTTCCATTTCTTGAAAATACAGAGGACGTTACCAAAATGTCAGAGAAAGAATTTAGAACATTCATGGCGAACAAATTCTATGATTTGGAACAGAAAAGAGACAACAAACTACAAGAGATTAGGAAGTCCTTCCATGGTATGAAAGAAGAAATGGACACACTAAGAAAGAATCAGATGGAACTATTACAGATGAAGTCTGATATACAGAAATCAAAAACTCTCTTGAAAGTATTGAAAGTCAATTAGACAATGCTGAAGATCAAATCTCTGACCCAGAAGATAAAACCTCTGACCTAGAGAAAACCACCAAAAAGAGAAGATAACAAAAAAACACGAGGATAATCTACAAGAAATACTAGATTCCATTAGACGCCCTAACATCTGAATAATTGGTATCCCAGAAGATGAAGAAACTAAGAAGGGCATGGAAAATCTATTCCATGAAATACTGGAAGAAAATTTTCCAAGTTAGAGAGGCACTCAAACATTCAGACCCAAGAAATACAAAGGACCCCAAATAGAATCAACCCAAGAAGATTTTCCCCAAGGCACATCTTAGTCAGACTGGCCAAGACACAGATAAAGACAAGATACTAAAACTGGCAAGAGAGAGAAGACAAGTGACTTACAAAGGTCATCGCATCAGGCTAACACCAGACCTTCCAACAGAAGCAATGCAAGCAAGGAAAGAATGGGAAGACGTATTGAAAGTGTTAAGAAAGTAACAATTTCAACCAAGATTATTATATCCTGCAAGATTATCCTTCATATGGGAAAAAAAAGATTAAAATCTTCTCAGACAAACAAAACCTGAAAGAATTTGCCAACACCAGACCAGCTCTTCAAGAAACCCTGAAGAAAGTACTGTTCCAGGAAAACTAAAGAACGAACAGCCAGAAATAAAGGAATAAAAGGCAACCAAGACAATGGCCAACTTAAACGTCAGTATAGGTCCAGTAAAATTGATAACAATATTGAATGTTAATGTATTAAATTCTCCAATCAAGAGGCACAAACTGGCTGAATGAATAAAAAAACAGAAACCCTCTATCTGTTGCCTACAGGAAATTCACTTCATGGATAAAGACATACAAAGACTGAAAGTGAAAGGTTGGAAAAAGGTTTTCCATGCAAATGGGAACCAAAAAAAGATATGAAGTTGTGATACTAATTTCTGACAAAATAGGCTTTAAAACAAAAACTCAGTTAGCGTAATGGCTGTGTCACTGGACTCCCACGTAGTCGACTGCGGTTCGAGTCCCGGACCAGGTGACTTAAACTCACGCCGGGCACATGTGCGTGCGTGCCCAAGATCCTGAGAGGAGAATGGAGGAGAAGGGATTGTGGCATGGCCATCCTCCCTGGGGGGTGATTTCTCGCTTTCTGTCTCTCTGTCTCTCTCTGTCTTTCTGGCGAGCGCATGAGCCCTTTAGCAAAAAAAAAAAAACTCTCTCAAAAACAAAAACAAAACAAAAACAAAAACAAACCCAAAAAAAACCAAAAAACCAAAAACTGTTCGAAGAGACTAAGACGGGCACTGTATTGTAGTAAAAGGAGCAATTGATCAAGAAGATATAACACTTATAAATATCTATGCACCTAACATAGGAACACCCAAATATGTAAAGGAAAGACTGTTAGATCTAAAAGGGGAGATAGATTGCAACACACTAAATGTTGGAGATCTCAGCACCCACTATGCCCTCTGGACAGATCATCTAGACAAAAAATAGGTAAAGAGATAAAAGATCTAAATGATATCATAAATCAAATGGGCTTAACAGACATCTATAGAATGTCCCATCCAAAAACCGCAAGATACACTTTTTCCTCACTCCCACATGGAACCTTTTTGAAGATTGACCACATAATCAGGCACAAGGCAAGCTTCTACAGATTCAAAGGCATGGAAACTATATCCAGCATCTCCGACCATGGTGAAATTAAACTTGAGTTTAATTTCAAGAGAAATCCTCAAAAATGCTCAAATACATGGAAACTAAATAACCTACTCCTGAATGACTTCACAACTACTGAAGAAATAAAGCCTGAGATCAAAAGATCCATGGAAGCCAATGACAATGAGGACACAAGTTTCCATAATCTTTGGGACACTGCTAAAGCAGTCATAAGAGGAAAGTTTATATCAATTAGTGCACATAAGAAGACAGAAAGAAGGCAAATGGATTACTTAACATCGTGCCTCAGAGAATTGGAAAAGCAACAGCAAAAAAATCCAAAAAAAAAAAAAATCCAGGTGAAAGGAAATAATAATTTTACGAGGAGAAATAAATGAAATAGAAAATAAACAAACTATACAGCAAATAAATGAAATTAAAACCTGGTTCTTTGAAAAGATAACCAAAATCGATACACCACTAGCGAGACTTACTATGAAGAAGAGAGAAAGGAACCAGGTCAATCAAATCTGCAATAAAGCAGGCAATATAACAACAGACATAGTAGAAATACAAAACATCATTAGAAGATACTATGAACAACTATATGCCAAGAAACAAGATTCTGCAAGAGATGGACAAATTCCTAGACACATATAATCTACGAAGATTGAGCTAGGAGGATATAGAAAGTCTGAATAGGCCCATAACAAGTCAGGAGATTGAATCAGTAATAAATAACCTCCCAACAAAGAAAAGCCCTAGTTCTGATGGCTTCACATCTGTATTCTACAAAACTTTCTAAGAAGAGTTAACCCTCATTCTGCTCTAGTTATTTTTAAATATTCAAAAGGGTGAATCCCTCCTTAATGCATTCCATGGAGCCTCCATCACTCTTATTCTTAAAACACATAAGGACAGGAAAAGAAAGAAAAACTATAGACCAGTATCTCTGATGAACATAGACACAGAGATTCTCAACAAGATACTAGCAAATTGTATCCAACCATATATAAAAATGATTATACATCATGATCAGGTAGGGTTTATTCCAGGAATGCAAGGATGTTTCAACATACGCAAAACCATAAATGTAATTCACCATATTGGCAGGAAGAAAGATACAGATCATATGATTATATCAATTGATGCAGAAAAAGCATTTGATAAGAAACAACATTCCTTCCTGATCAAGACTCTCAGCAATATCGGTATAGAAGGGTCATTTCTCAACACAATAAAAGCTATCTATGAAAAACCCATAGTGAACATCATCCTCAATGGAGAAAAGCTGAAAGCTTTTCCACTAAAACTAGGTACAAGACAAGGATGCCTACTTTCTCCACTCCTTTTCAATATAGTACTTGAAGTCCTCACCAATGCAATCAGAAAAGGTAACGAAAAAAGGCATTCAAATAGGAAAAGGAGAGGTAAAAGTCTCTCTATTTGCAGATAACATGACGGTATACATAGAAGATCCAATGGTATCCATGAAAAAATTCCTGGAAGTAATACATGAATACAGTAAAGTTGCAGGATACAAAAATCTACATACAGAAATCTATAGCATTTCTATATAAAAACAGCAGGCAGACTGAGATAGAACTGAAAAAAGTAACTCCATTTACCATAGCCACAAAAAGTGTAAGATACCTAGGAATAAATCTAACCAAAGAAGTTAAAGACCCCCACAAGGAAAACTCTGAGAAGCTAAAAAAAGAAATTGAAAATGACACAAAAAAGTGAAAAGACATCCAATGTTCCTGGATTGTAAGAATTAATATAATCTAAATGGCAATTCTACCCAAATTAATCTACCTATTTAATGCCATCCCAATCAAAGTACCAGAAACATTCTTCAAAGATCTAGAAAAGACTATCATAAAATTTGTTTGGAATCATAAAAGACCTCATATTGCCAAAGCAATCCTGCACAAGAAGAGTGGAGTAGGTAGCATTTCACTCCCTGACCCAAAAATATACTACCCAGCTGTGGTAATCAAAACAGCATGGTACTGGCACAAAAACAGACAGGAGGACCAATGAAACAGAATGGAGTCCCCAGAAATAAACTCCCAAACATACAGTCAACTGATTTTTGACAAAAGGTACCAGTCAATCCACTGGGAAAAGGAATATCTCTTCAGCAAATGATGATGGGAAAACTGGGTATCCACTTGGCAGTTTCTTTAAAGAATTATTTTATTTAACTTTTATTTATTTATTTAAATTTGACCAGAGAGGGGCAGAGTGAGAGAGAGAGGGAGGGAAAATGAGAAAGCAAGCCACCAGGTCCGATACCCAAAGGACGGTCAGCCATGTGGGAGTCCAGGGCTCTCGACGCCACCTGTTGGCCCCATAAATCCCCATCAATTTAAACTTACTTCCCTTTTCAAAATCTCGCCTGCTACGTTTGCTAGACTCTACATATTTTCCCCACCATTTAAAAATAGGCACCTTAAATTTACAGGATTTTTATAGCTTCAACAAGATTTTTACATTCATTATCCATTTTTTTAAAAAAATAAGAGCCTAAACCTTTCCAACATTTGACCCTACTTTCCATCTGTGATATCATCACTAGTGTAATACTCTTACAAATTGTTGTTTTAGGTTCTAAAAAAAATAAACATGTTGTTATTAAAAAAATATAACAACCTCACAGAAAACACATAAAAATTTAACTGCAAGTCACTTTTAAAAAGTATAGAAATACTAACCTTTTCCTGGCTTTAAGTCTTAAGCAAATTTCTCAACATTTTTTATTTTGATCTATTAAAACTAAAACTGTTTTTCTTGAAATTAAAGAAATGCATAAAAATACCTATTTAATCACTGCAGTAAGCTATACAGTCCCAGCTAGGTGCTACTTTATTTTATGTTCATTCTACTCACTGAGGTTTATGCCTAAAGTCAGACATGTGTTCATAGATGTGTATATATCAGCTGCACTTGCTATTGAAAGTATTTATATTAATTAAGATCTTCTGAGAATCAATAAAATGTGGTGGAGATGGAGGAAGGAATGAAAGCAACTGTAGATACCTGAGACAGTGTGGGAGGAGGGTGGGAAATGGCAGAGGGTAAGAGGTAGGGAGTCGGGCGTGGTGGCGCCCGCCCTATGGCAAGAGGTAGGGAATCAAGGGCGGGTGGGGGTGGGAGCTGCAAAATATATAAGCAAGGAATGGAAAATTATTTGCTGATGACTAATACATATGGAAATGTCCTTGATTGAGCCAATATACAGTGTATTCTGGACGGAAAATCTCATTCTGTATACTGTAATGATGTATAGGAAATGAATGTAAATAAATAAATTTTTTGAAAGTATAGAAGTAGCAGCTGTGGTATATCCTATTTCTCTTTACTCAGTTATCCACATCTATTCCCTGTAAGAGAATCAAATGTGTCCACTTCATTGACCTCAAACTTGGCCACAGGCCTTGCTTTTTTCCCAAGGTAATTTAAGTGGAAGTGACAGAAACCATGGCTAAACAGGTTTCTTTAGAGTCATTATAAGCTTCTGCTGGGGCACTTTTACCCTGCTCTTAATGATGACATAGTTCAGATCATGGCTGCTTTATGATTTTTACATTTCAGGATTAATAAGCAGAGTAACAATTAACATGTAACATGAGAAAGAAACAATTTCTGTTGTTTGTAAACCACTGACAACCAGGGGTAGTTTGTTATTGCTCTAACAAAGGAACATCTGAAAACTGGGGTAGGATTAGAGGTATCTGTAACACAGATTTTAAAGCATGTGGCAGTGACTTAGTGAGGAAACTGCAATTAGGAGCTAGAAAAATGGAAACTCGTGTTATTGATTACGTATTTAGTAAAACTGTCATCTGAGGAAAACTGGAAGGCAGATATTAAGCAAACTCAGCTTAGGGAGAATTCACTAACATGCCTTGGTTGCCATTGGCTGCATTTAACATGGTGTAAGAAAGAGATTAGCTCAGAAAGAAGTAATCCGCTTCAAACGTCAACGAAGGGAGAAAAAGAAACAAGAAATTCTAGGATTCACAGGGCTGAAAGATAAATGTTTCTCATGCTCAACCAGTGAAAGATAGTTAAAAATGCTCTGAGAAACAGAAGCTTAGACTCAGGTCAAATCAAGTTTACAATTGTCATGCTCTTTGCTATAACTTCTCAATGATTAAAAGTGGCATCCAGTATATACTTTCTAGATTAAATGCAGTCCCTATAAATCCGTATACAAAAGTATATCAGAGAACAGAGATTATGTGTGTTTTCTCATGAAAGTCTGATAAGCTTTCAGTGCCAATAATTAAGTCTAAAGAGAGCCGGGTATGTCTTGAAAAAAACTGTGGGTGTAGTTATTGACCCATGCAGATAGGTGGAATAAAATAGATAAAAAGCTAAGATTTAGACAATTAAACTGCTAAAATCACTTCTGGCCTAGACTTCCTGATAGCTTTTAGTATGGGCTAAAAAATACCAGAACCATTTAAGACAGAAATGATAGCTCTAATCTTTGAAGGCAGTAAAACAGAATAACAAAGTTGAAGAGCCCTAAAAACAACACATATTCCTCAATATTTTCTGATGTGGCCAAGGAAGATACTGGGAAAGAAAGAGCCACCCAAAAGTCAGAGTCGAAGCAATGGACTCGGAAGCTAATGCTAGAGAACAGAATCAGTACTAAATAAAAAATAATTTCCTATCCCTGACTTACATGTACCATGAGATTTAAAAACTGCGACCTACCAGTGACTCTTGCACACTTCCTAATTTTTCCCTTTCTGAATTGCGGTACAATTATCTGTTCCTGCTCCAACCTTGTATACTGGGAATACATTGTATACTGTGCAGTAGATGCTTTGTCTTTTTAGTTTGTAGCTAACTCCATCAAGAAAGATCAGATGGACACCTGATACACAAGCTATCATTAAATCCTGCACTTTGTGTCTGGGATGGAATTTATGAATATCTACTTTTAGGAGTAGAAAAATATTTTGCATTTGTAAGATGAGGAAACATGTATTTTTGACCAAGAGGGGGATGTCACCAAATGTAGTTGAGTATATCTGTGGTAGACTGTATTATTGCTTCTCATTATCTATTCCCACTCTCCATAACAGAATCATAGGCTTCGCTAAATGACTTCTTTAGCCAACGAAATGTAAGACATGATGAGTGCTGTACCTAAACCAAACTGTAAGTCTTATCATTTGGTTCTACTACCATTATTGTTCCTCTGCCTTGAAAACTATAATAATCAGATCAAAACCAATTAGGGCCAGCTGTTATGGCACAACAGTAGGTTAATGCACTGCAATGTTGGAGGTCCTGTGGAAGATCTGGGGTTGGTTGCAAGGTCGACTTGTACACACAAGGATCATGTGTGTATGCCTATGATCCTGGCTAGTTGGGAAAGAGTTGGGTGAAGGATCACTGTAAGAGACCTTGTGTTGAAAGTGCATGTCTCTCTCTGTCTCTCTCATGGAGGGAACAAACAAACAAACTTTAAAGATCCAATTAAAGCATCAAGATAAATGTACTTCGAAACACACACACACACACACACACATACACACACACAGACACTTCTGTATTTTCTCATGTGGTATACAATAAATATGTGACTAAGTGGGATTTGTTAAAAGCAGCCCTAATTTCCAATAGATCTGCTTATTTAAAAAGTCATCTTATTCACTGAACATTAAGCCATATGTCAGAACATTAAAGGAAGAAATGTTTAACAGAAATGTTTCTTAACTGTCTTTTTCATGTATAACCATTCTTTCTCTAAAAAATATACAATGAAAATAAATATATAAAATCTCAAATTATCTGCAATTTCATAAAATAAAGTTTAAAAATCACCTGTGTAGATTTTTGCTTTCATATATTGTCTACCTTTGTATAAGTTCATAAGATACAGTAGAAAATTTACCCTTTTCCTACTGTGAAACCAAACAGATGGGATGTGAGAATTCCACAAATAGCAGAAAGGCCTTGATCATACATAATAAAACCTCCATTTCAAGAGAAGTACCAAAAATGGTACCTTCTGATGTCTAGGCTGGTAACCATCTCCTATTCATCTTAGGAGGAAAGTGGCAGCAGCTGCAACTATCCACTGGGACAGGAGAGCACTAGTTGCAATAACATTCCATACATGTGCATACATGCAGTAGCACATTGAACTCCTTAATTCTCAATCCTTTCCTTTGCTTCCCCTCCCCCAACAAGGAATTCTGAGATTCTCATGAAAGCTATAGGCATTCTTCCCAGAAAAGAAGCAGACGTTTTCTGTAATATGCTATTTTGCTTAAGATCTCAGGGGACTCAAAAACACCTTAAATTTTGACCATGGACCAAATTTAAAACTTAGTGTTTAGCACTTAAGATAGAATTTCAGTTTTTAGTCAATTAAATTTACAACATTCAACTACATACAAATGTTAAATTGGGCATCTTTAAAAATATGATTATGGGGACCAGCAGATGGAGTAATGGCTATGTCGTTGTACTCCCATATAGTCGAATGCAGTTCGAGTCCTGGACCAGTGGCTTAAACTCATGCTGGGCACATGTGCGTGCGTGCCCAAGATCTCAAGAGGAGAATGAAGAAGGGATTGCGATGTGGCCATCCCTCCCTGGGGGGTGATTTCTCGCTTTCTGTCTCTCTGTCTCTGTCTTTCTGGCGAGTGCATGCACCTATAGCAAAAACCTCTTAAAAAAGAAAAAGAATATGATTATGGAGCCAAGCATGTGCATGGTGGTTAAGGTGCTGACCTCCCACATGGTAGACTGCAGTTCAAGTCTTGGATCTGGCAGCTTGCTTTCTCACTTTCTCTTTCTCTGTCACTGTCCCTCCCTGGTGAGTACATGTGCCCTATAGCAAATTTTAAATAATAATAATAATAAATATAATTAAATAATAAAAAAGTGGTATTAAAAATAATATGACTATGAGTTAACCATGTTCAAACATAATGTAGTTTAACTAAACCTGTTTCTATAGTCTATTTCCTTATTAAGTAATAAAACAGTGGGGGAAGTAATATGGATGGATATCAGGAGTCTTATCTTGATATGTCAGGAGCTCTACTCCAGAAATTATACCTTCTCAAACCTAAGTGCCTTGTGGTGCTTCTCTATGGAAAGTCTACTGTCCATTTTCAAGCCTGTCATAGTTGTCTGGAATAGCCTGTTGTCATATTAGGAGTACAGATCTTTCAGTCTAAACCTACTACTAAAATAGCAATATTGGGACCAGCAGTTAGCATAATGGCTATGTCGCTGGACTCCCATGCAGTCGACCGTGGTTCAAGTCCTGGACCCGGTGGCTTAAACTCACACCGGGCATGTGTACGTGCGTGCCCAAGATCCCGAGAGGAGAATGGAGGAGAAGGGATTGCAGCGTGGCCATCCCCTCTGGGGGTGATTTCTTGCTTTCTGTCTCTCTGTCTCTCTGTCTTTCTGGCGATTGTATACACCCAGTAAGAAAAACAAAATAGCAATATTCTTTTTTTTTTTTTTAAAGACTCTCTTATTTACTACTGGCAGGGTAAAGAAAAGCAAGGAGTGGGGGGGATCAGCAGCTGGCGTAATGGCTATGTCACTGCACTCCCAGGTAGTCAACCACTGTTTGAGTCTGGGACAAAAGATGTTTGGCTTAAACTGACACTGGATGCGTGTGTGTGCATGCCCAAGATCTCAAGAGGAGAATGGAGGAGAAGGAACTGTGGCATGCATCCCTCCTGTGGGGTGATTTCTTGCTTTCTGTCTCTCTGTCTCTCTCTGTCTTTCTGACGAGTGCACACACTCCATAGCAAAAACCTCTCAAAAAAAAAAAAAAAAAAAAAAAGAAGAAAAAAGAAAAAGGGAATAAAAGTGATTACAGAAACCCAATCAATACCTCTTACATCATTTTTGTGTAGCTTTTGCCTATCAAGCGGAAACCATGAATACTATGTTAACCAGTGTATGTCTACCAGGCAGAAATACAGTGCTTGGTAAATAAGACTAAACTTAGAGAATACAAAGGTCAGTAAAGGAGAAAAATACACTCTAATACACTTTAAAAACTGGCAAGACCTAGAGAAACATTTCAGGAGAGTACAAGAAAAAAGATAATTAATGACCTAAATGAATGTCTACACAGAGGATGTTCTGTTTTTTTTTTTTTTTTTTTTTTTTTTGTTGTTGTTGTTGTTGTTGTTGTTGTTGTTTTGCTATAGGGCGTATGCACTCACCGGAAATGCAGAAAGCGATAAATCACCCCTGGGGGATGGCCATGCTGCAATCCTTTCTCCTCCATTCTCCTCTTGGTATCTTGGGCACACACACACACATGCACCTGGCGTGAGTTTAAGCCACCGGGTCTGGGACGCAAACCGCGGTGGACTACATGGGAGTCCAGCGACATAGCCATTACGCCAACTGCTGGTCCTCAGAGGATGTCTTAGTTTGGGCTCTCTAGAAAGTGGAGTCCAAGGCAAAAGTTTACCTGATACTACTTCATTGGGAAGCACAGGAGTTAGTAAAATAGAGGGCCGAGGAGGGAGAGAATATACTAGGACGTGATTTCTAAGCAGGCCTTTAACTGGTTTTAAGAACTGTCTTCCAAAAGGCCCTATGAAATATTATGCCACAACTTTATGATGTATGAACTACAGTCTGTTGAGAAATGAGGGGAGAAAAATTGCTGGTGCTTATCTCTTATTGGTCCCATGTTTTTTGGGTTTTTTTTTTTTTTTTTTTGAGGTTTTTTTTTGCTATAGGGCGCGTGCGCTCGCCAGACAGACAGAGAGAGACATAGAGAAAGAAAGCGAGAAATCACTCTCCAGGGGGGATGGTCACGCCGCAATCCCTTCTCCTCCATTCTCCTCTCGGGATCTTGGGCACGCACGCACACGCGCCCGGCGTGAGTTGTAAGCCACCGGGTCCGAGACGCGAACCGCAGTCGACTATGTGGGAGTCCAGCGACATAGCCATTACGCTAACTGCTGGTTCCCCACGTTTTTTGCATAGAGCATTAGTACTCATCACTACTAGGTTACACGGATGAGAAACATGAGTCCTTCTGTTTCTCATGCTTAGTGGCAGTAGGGAAGCCACAGCAGGCAAGCGCTATTGTACTATTCTGCTTGCTGGAGTAGTAGCTGGGCAGAGCTCAAGCTGAGCTGTTCTCCATAAAGGTAGCTAGGCCAAAATGTGACAAAATGTGGGGACACGTTTAAGAGAGAATCTGAGGTGTGGGGACATGCTCTGAGCAAACACCACATGCTCTTTTGGGGTTTGGCAGAACCTTGTAACTTGTCTTTCCTTGACCTTGGCTGCAGACAGCAAGGGTGGAAATTGCTAGGGGCGTTCCAACAGACACATCTGATGGACTTCAAGAAACATCTTGGCCCCAATTAGTAAAATCCAATCCCTGCTCTGTATCTGAAAGGTTCTTTACCCTACTCTGGGTGTGGTGGTGTGAGAAGATCTTTAGCTCCTTCCCCACACCTTACAGCTAGTTCTTTGCATTAGAAAGGAAGATGAGATTTTCTCTTGATGGGATTACCAAGGGATACACGTGGCCTGGTGTGACTAAGCCCTCATAGATTTGTTAACTGCTTCTTATTATCTGTAACCTGGCAACCAATGTATGAAGTGTCGTAAAACATACATATGTAATGTCTCCTTGTTCTATAAATAAAGACGTCCAGTTCATCTGGGCGGCACAAGTTGCTTGGGTTACCTAGACTCAGGCTGCCTGTGTCCATTTCTACTCTATCCCTTTGCCTCATTCTTCCCAATTCCCAGGTCCTGGTAAGATGGAGGGCTTTCTCTTTCTCGTCCTCTTTCTCTTCCTCACCAGCAGCCCCCTGATCGTGATTCAGCCAGACCCAAGCCCTGGAGCGGACGCCGACAACAAAACACCTAGAAACAATTGAGACTAGGAGGAGTGGTGAAAGCACAAATAACATACTATATAGCATGTTAGTATGAATACCACAGGAACGAAAAGAAATAAAATATTCATATACTCAACATCTTGGATAAATTCCCCAAATGTAACAATTAAAGAAATCATACACAAAAGAATACATAATATGATACTATTTCTTCTTTAGAGAGATTTCCCTCTAGAGCATATGTGCTTGCTGGAGAGAAACAGAAACAGAAAACAAGAAATCACCCCCCAAGGGGGATGGCCACACTGCAATCCCTTCTCCATTCTTCTCTCGGGATCACAGGCACACATGCCGGGATGAGGTTTAAGCCATTGGGTATGGGACTGGAAGAGCAGTTGACTATGTGGGAGTCCAGTGAAGTAACCATTACAGCATCTGCTGGTCCCAATATAATTCTATTTCTGTAAAATTCTTTTTTTTTTTTAAGAGAGACTTTGTGGGACCAGCAGTTAGCATAATGCCTATATCGCTGGACTCCCATGTAGTCAGCTGCAGTTCAAGTCCCAGGTGGTGGCTTAAACTCACGCCGGGCCTGTGTGTGTGAGTGCCTAAGATCCTGAGAGGAGAATGGAAGAGAAGGGATTGTGGCGTGGCCATCCCCCCGGGGGGGGGGGGTGATTTCTAGCTTTCTGTCTCTTTGTCTGTCTTTCTGGAGAGCGCATGTGCCCTATACCAAAAACCTTTCCCCCCCCCCCCCAAAAAAATAATATAAATACTGTATTAGTACTTGTTTTATTTTTTAAAATTTTGAAATTTTATTTATATATATAGGTGTATATATATATGTGTGTGTGTATATATTAAAAAAACTTTTACAAAGGAAAATACCTTTTAGCCAATACTTCCGAATCAGATCCCCTACCCCTTTCAACAGTAGAAATTACTATTAGGAGTTTATACCTTCTGTCCTTTAAAGAAAAATATCTATACATATGCATATAATCTTCATAATATATCTTCATAAAAATATATAACACTGTTCTTTCTTCATTATTTTATAGAAATGGTATTATATTATAACAAATTATGATGACATAGTTAATTTCTGATGAATCATATTTCATTGTACGAATACTCCACATTTTTATTCATATTTTTCCTTTTATATAAACCTTACCCCACAGTGAAATGCACTAATTTTAAACATTAACTTACTAAATTGTAACAAATGCACACATCTGTGTAACCCAGTCTCCACCAATACATAAAACATTACTATACAGAAAGTTTTCCTATTCCCCTTTCCATTCAGTTTTTGTCTCATCCTTTAGTGGCAACCACTGTTGTGATATTTTAAACCATAGATTAACCATAGATCACTTGTTCAGGAATTTTACAAAAATATGGGACAAGCAGATGGTGTAATGGTTACACCAGTTAGTAATTTAAGAACAAAAATGTAAGTAATACATGCTTGCTATAGTAAAATTTAAAATTACATTGAGGTATAAATAGATTAAAGTGCAATCAGTATGTGGCAATTTGCTCTTAAATATTCCAAAAGTTTTTTTTTTTTTTTTTTTTTTTTTTTTTTGCTTTCAGGCACATGCGCTTGCCAGACAGACAGAGAGAGAGAGAGACAGAAAGCGAGAAATCACCCCCCAGGGGTGGATGGCCACGCCGCAATCCCTTCTCCTCCATTCTCTTCTCGGGATCTTGGGCACACACGCACACGCGCCTGGCATGAGTTGTAAGCCACCGGGTCTGGGACGCAAACCGCGGTTGCCTATATGGGAGTTCAGCAACACAGTCATTACGCTAACTGCTGGTCCCCCAAAAGTTTTTCTTTGTTTGAAGTGTAACATTTTAAAAAATGTCACTGTGTTAGTAAAATAAAATCCCAAACCAATACTATTGGCAGGTGGTTAGAAGAAAGATCTATAATCTTTAGAACTCTTCCTACTTAATTCCTGTAGGTAGTTTTGAAGCATGAAGGCCCATGCATCATGATATGTAGCTAGAAACATATTTAAAAATATAAATTATGAAAATGCAATATTTGTATTGCATAATGTAGGAATTTTCTTTTTTAGGTTTTTGCCATAAGGCCTATGCACTCTTTGGAGAAAGACAGAGAACGACAGAGAGAAGAAAAGTGAGAAATACCAACCCTCTCCCCCAAGTCCAGGGAGGGCCACGCTGCAATCCCTTCTCCTCCAGTGTCCTTTCATCCTGAAGACTTTATCTTCTCAGAGTATAAATTTATCTCTCTGAGAGAAAGTGTACCCAGTACACATAACTGTGATACTTTCACATGTTTTTTAGTGAAGCTTATGAATTTCATTTTGATTTCTTCATTAAACAGTTTATTTATCTTGTGAGTCTCTACAATAATAACTAATTTTGTTAAAGTAATAATTTAAAGCTTAAACAAGCAAGCAACTAACAAAAAGCAACACTTGGGAACAACATATTCAGTGAGATCTCATACTATCTACATAGGATACATAATCATGCTACCCTGGGAATGAGAATGAGCAGTTACCCTGTATGCCCACCTCAGTATGCTCAGGATGATTGAAGTACGGTAACACAATAAGACCTCCAAATTTTCCTAGGCAGTTGATTTTGTTGTTTGTTTGTTTTTAGGAGAGATGTTTGCTATAGGCATGTTTTCTTGCTGGAGAGACAGAGACAGAAAGTGAGAAATCATCCCCCAGGGGGTATGGCCATGCTGCAATCCCTTCTCCATTCTCCTCTCAGAATTTCGGGAATGCACTCACATGCACCTGGCATGAGTTTAAGCCGCTGGGTCTGGGATTTGAACCACAATCGACCATGTGGGAGTCTATAGAGACATAACCATTATGCCATCTGCTGATCTCAAGATCAGTATTTTCTAAGGTATTAATTTAATCATATTATTTCTAACATTAAATTAATTTCAGATATTGAGAGGTAGGCACACCTCTCAGAGGTCATGTATGTTTTTGGATAACCCAGAAACATACAAAATCCTCCATCTGACATGGTAGATAAACCAGCTAGTCATTCATATCTAGTCATTCATATCATGGTAGATAAACCAGTTAGTTTCCTATCTAGAATGTGGAAATGAGTCCATTCTTAGAATTACTCATTGAAGAGAAAATCACAAATACTATCTTAGGGTTTGTATTGGGTTTTCCTTATGTCATTTGACTGTGGTAATCTGATTTTTCAATTTTTAGATTTAACAATATAAAAATAAACCTAGACTTATTTTAGATTAGCATTTGAAGTTCTCTATCTTCCTGCTCTGATCTCTCTTTCTAGTTGCTTTCTTATTAGTCTCCAATGGATTTCTGTGAGGAACAGGTCCTGTGTTTTCAGACATCTGTACCCTTCTTTACCATAGCTGTTCCTTTTCTAGAACCCATGCTCTTTCCTGTACCCCTTGTGAAATTCTTATGTATATAGTCACTTTACTAGGTTGTAAACTGAGAAGCGACCATACCTTTCTTTTGTTTAAGTCTTTATAAAAGAGAGCTTTGTATACAGCAGGAGTTATTTAGTGAATGACTGAGTCAAATAAAGCTTAAATGGAAAAGAGGAACATTTTCAGAACTCAGATTATTCTGAGATCTAATTTGCCTCAAGAAAGTGAATGGTATCAATTCCATAAAATCGAAATGATCTAATCCTCAGTTTTTCAGTTCTGATGCTGCTTCCAGTTGCCCATCTTTCTACCACATCATAATTGTTTCCCTTAATCTTTATCTTTTCTAAAGATTACCTTGCTTTTCTGTGTAGTTAGTACACTGGAATTAAGAGTTTGGGTTTTGGGACCACCAGTTAGTGTAATGGCTATGTCACTGAACTCCCATGTAGTCAACCACAGTTCAAGTCCTAGATCCGGTGGCTTAAACTCATGCCGGGTGCATGTGTGTGTGTGCCCAAGATCCCGAGAGGAGAGTGGAGGAGAAGGGATTGTGGCGTGGCCATCCCCCTGGGGGGTGATTTCTCGCTTTCTAACTCTCTTGTCTCTCTGGCGAGTGCACGTGCCCTGTAGCAAAAACCTCTCCCCAGAAAAAAGCTAAAACAAACAAACAAAAAAGAGTTTGGGCTTTAATGATTTGCTAGTTCACCACTCATAGATGTTTAATCTTCAGGTCTGTCTCTTTGTATAGCTCATGTCACAGAGAAGTGTCTCCATGACTTCGGCAATGTTCTCCATAGTCCTGACTACTAGAATTTCAAATAAATTATGTTTTCCTAACCATGTATTTGATCATCTAAATGGCACCACAGTCATAAAAATATGTATTTTTAAGGCTACATGTCATTATAGGAAACTCTTTGGATTAGAAGATTTCTAATAATCTTTCACTAAAAATTGTTTCCTTGTGTTAAACTGCTATACCAACTAGCTTCATTTGTGAAACATGGGAGAAGAATTGAGTGATATTTAAACAAAATTTGAGTTCTTATTTTATATGGTTTAATGTCTCTTATTTCAGATAAAATTATGTATACAGCCCAACATTTAAAAAAACACAGTTAAGAGTATTTTCACATATATTTTAATATTTTAAAGATTTTATGACAGTGAATGGTTAATTTTCTTGATTTCTGCTTCTGTACTTGTCTTGTACTGTTTGTAAGCAGGTTCCCTTTATTCATTTTGTTTTATGTAGATGCAAACATTTCTCATAATGACTGAGCACAGAGTGAACAATGTACTTCCTGCTCCCATTATTTCCATCTCCAACTATTCAGGGAGAAAGTTACCTCATTTGGTAGAAAGGAGTATTGGAAGGATTTTATATAAATCACTGCAATGTAACAGAAATCTAACAAGTAATCAGATTGCCTTTTTAAAAAGATAGGGGATATCATCAAGCTTTGTGGAAACTAGAAATTATATGAATAAATTATTATGGAAATTCTCACAATTCAGAACTGTTATGCATCTTTTATATCTAAATTTTCTAAGTATCTATTTTTTAATTGAAAAAATGGCATTAAATAAAATTGAAATGGTCCTATACAAATCATTATAACGGCGATGATACTGTTATTTGAAAAACACTGAACTTATTTTATGAACTTCGGATAAAAGTGGACTAGGTCACGATCCACCTATTCTATAAACCCTCCTCTTTTATGTTATGAAAATTATTACTTGAAAAATAAAATGTTTAAAATCATGGATATTACAACATGAGAAAAATGCTCAAATGTACATTATGACAGAGGCTGGAAGGAAGCTAGGGTATAATCCTTTACTCAGCTGGAGAAAGCAAGAGGGGAAGAACCTTAATTGTTGACCATCCCCTAACAACAGTGGCTGCTCATCCAAATCACAAATCACTGCTGAGGATACCTCATGACTTTAAATCCATCTAGTCTGATATCAATATCCAAAGGCTGGCTATGAAGAGAAGGGAGTGACCAAAAGGGTACCATGGCGTTGATGACAGTTGTGATACTTCAGGAATTTCACATTTGTTGTAAGCCTCTAGGACAGAAAAATGTGAGTCTTAACACTTAGAAGGAAGACAGAAGAGATAGTCATAACACTCCTGAGGCACCGGCTAAGGGAATCTGAGCTCTAGTCCAAGCTAAAACGTGAGTGGAAATCACAAAGACCACATACTGGGCCAGCTGAACATAAGGCATAGGCCTTACCTCGTAGCAGGACCATTCCTGGCCCATCCTCTGCAGGAATCGAGTACCTCACAGTTAACACATTTAGGTAGGATTGGTTCAGACACAATGTGAGGCTGAGGTGGGCAAAGATGGAACAGGCAATGATTTCTATTACCTACATTTATACCAGGTATGATCCCAAAGCAAAAAGGTCTGACTATCTTTGTGATTCAATTTCTCTCAGTATTTTAACAATTTTGAAAATGAAACATAATTTATAATAATTTATAATAAAATACTATAGATGGGGTAATTTATAAAGAATATAAATTTATTTCTTACAGTTCTGGAGGCTGGGATATCTAATACAGGTGCTGATACTGGAGTTTGAAGAGAGCTGTTCCCTGCTTTCAAGATAGTGCCTTGATGCTGTGTCCTCACATGGAAGAGGGGCAAAAGGAGAGAACTGCATCTGAAGCCTTTTTTATAAAGGCACTAATTAATTCATGAAGGCAGAATACTGTTGACTTAATCACTTAACCAAATGTCCCATCTCTTATTACCACCATAATGGGGATTAAGTGTCAACATGAATTTTGGAAAAGACAGCACATAGTGCCAGATAGTATCTTTCATTTGAAAACCTTCCCACCTCTGTCCAGAAGCTTTATTGATTAATTGATTATGTCAATCCATGGTGTCCTAAAAATGCAGGCAATAGGCAAGCTTATCTCTAAGCCAAAAGAATAAATAGATACTATGTGACAATAACATTCATTTAGTATTCAGTAACTGCTAGGCATAGTGCCAACTGCTTTCATATATAATATCACATTTAATTCTCATAAAACTGTTGAGCTGGATAACCATCTCCTCAAAATTCACTATGCTGAAGCACTAACCCCTGCTGTGATGGTATTTGGAATGGGACCTTTTGGAGGTAGCTAGGCTTTTATTAGGTCACGAGGGTGAGACACTTATAACAGGATTAATTCTCTTATAAGAAGAGAAGAGAAATCTCTCTATCTCTCTTCCACTCAGGTAACACAAAGAAAAGATTATATGAGCACATGAGCACACAGTGAAAAGGCAGCTATCTAGAAGACAGGAATCAGGTTCTTGCCAAGAACTGAATATGCTGGCACTTTATCTTGGACTTACTGGTCTTTAGAACTGTGGGAAATAAATACCTGTTGTCTGAGTCATCAGTCTGCTGGTTATAGCCACCCAAACAGACTAGGAAAATCCCTACTGTACAGATAAGAAAATTGAGGCCCAGAATGATTGAGTAAGGTCACAACAACTTATTTAAGCCATAGTTCTGTTTGATTTCAAAGCCCAAACTCTGAACCACTTCTACAAATTGAGGTCATGAAATTTAATAATATGTACATTCAGTCACATTTTTTCCCTGCCATTTTCATATAACCCACATTTACCATCCTGGTTCAAAGCATGACCATTTAGCACTGAGATTGCTGCAACAGCCTCCCAATGGGTCTCCCTGCTTCCACCTACTTCTCACACTCTTTTCTCCCTCTGTATTCACTGTAGTCTATTCTTAGCATAGCAACAAGAGCAATTCTTTTTTTTTTTTTTTTTTTTTTTAATGTCACATTATAACACAGGACAACTCAAATCTACAAGGCTCATGAAACAACCAAGCATAAGAAGCCAAAGGGCCTATAAGTCCCAATCTCTTCCAGCTACCTTTACTTCTCTGACCTAGTCTATACTAGCTCTCCCCCTCTTATCACATTCTAGCTACACTGACTTCCTTGTTAGTCCTATTCTTACCTTAGGTTAATAATCTTACTTTATGATTTTTATATTTACTATTCTATCTAGAATGCTTTCCACAGATTACTTTCTAATCAGTTCTCATCTTCTTAGTAAGTCCTATATTAACTATTCCTGTTGAACATAACAACTTGTTTCCCTCACCTCCCAAAACTCCTATTTGTTCTCCTTCCCTCATGGCATTTAGTAATACACATACAATTTTGCTTCTTATGCTTATTGTCTGCCCTCTCTGCTAGAATGTAAGATCCATAAGGACAAGAATGTTTGTCTGTTTTGTTCATGGATATAACTTTGAGTGTCTTGAAGGATGCCTGGCACACAGTAGGAACTCAATAAATATTGGTAGCATGAATGAACTTCAGAAGACATAAGATTACTTGTCTTTAGAAACCAGACTATAATTTATTTGCAATATTGGCACTAAAAGGACTTAGTCAACTTTCCATTAACCCACCAACAGAATGTTGTAGGAGTAAAGAAAACTTTAAATAGTCTCAAATGAGTTTAGAGTCTCAATAAATATTTTTTGCGGAAAATAAAGAAATATAGGAAAATATAAATAAAAAATAAAAGCTGGGACCAGCAGATGGTATGATGGTTGTCGTTGGACTCCCACTTAGTTGATTGTGGTTTGAGTCCTGGATCTGGCAGCTTGAAACTTTCTAAGAGTATACACTCTCCTTGAGTTATCTTATCTTTAATTCCTATAGTTCTAACCACTTACCTGTTATGCTACTAACACAATAGTCTCTGGGTTTAGCCCATATCACCTTCTTGAATTACCATTTAATTATTAGTTGTCCATCTCCCTGTGGATTTGCCTATGCTTGGTATAGTTAACAAATGAAACAGTACAATATAATAATTTATAAAGGCAAAGCAAATTGTGGCAGACATTGGATAGACAACTTAGTATTTTTCCCAGTCTTCTTCTTTACTGAACCATTCTGTTACAGAACTCGAAAAGCCTAAATAGGGTGCTTACCTAGACTTTCCTACACGTAGAGATGGGTCACTTGTGGCCAAAGAAATCAGAGGAAAACTGGGCAGAACGTTTTGGTCACAGCTTTTGATTTCTTGATGAAAATGGAAGGAGTAGTTGACACTATTCCTTTCCCTACCTTGAACAAGATTGAGCCTGATATTTGGATCTTTGTCAGTCATCTTGAACAGAAGGCAAGATGCTTGTGAACAGAAGGCAGGCAGACACGAAGTTAGTATGTATCCTTGACTGCAGAAACTATCCCTAGACTAACTGTATGAGAAAAATAAACATTGACTTGCCTAGCTCCTGTCAGTCATGTTTCTGCTATTTACAGCTAAAATCACACTAACAATTTCCATCCCACCTGCCTGCTTCCTACCTACAAGAGGCAACCATCTTTGAAGCAACAGTGGTGAATTCTTTCATACGTTTTCTTGGTTCACACAAAAATAAAAGCATAAAAGTGTGCCCATAAATATGCTGCTGCTGCTTTTTTTCCTTTACCAAAATATCACAAATATCTTTGTCGGTAAACAATAATGTATCTTTTCTTCTTACTTTTGAAACTAGATAGATACATAATTTTCATAGGTAAGACTGCTTCAGATCTATTGTCCTTTTTTTCTATTTTGGTCACTTTGCCTGCTCCCTTAGTCTCGCTCCTCCTCCCACTCTCTCCTGCTACATTTCTTTCTTATAGTGTTCCACCTTGTACCTCTGCCATGCCTCCATGGGCCCATAGCTCTCCTTTACCATTATACTCTCTGTAAAATGTTGCACCTGCTCCTTCATGTCTCTACTATTCTTTTTATACCTTCTAAAATACCTATATTGATCATCTACAAATATGCCTCTCAATCACACTTTTAAGATCCTTGAGGACATGTTTCTGTTTATTTATTTATTTTCCCTTAATTTCTGGATCTGGAAGGAAGAATAAAAATTGGAATTAAGGAGAGAAATGAGGAAGAAATTTCAGGCAAGGAAGATTTAGTGACTTCAGAGATAAGAGCAATGAAGATGTTCTGCTGAGAATCTACCCTGGTAGAGCTCTTGTCCCCTTCTCTCTGCCTCTCTCTGTCTCTTTCTGCCTTTCTCTCTCTGTCTTTTTTCTTCATTTTTTAAAAATTATTTTAAGGTAAAGTTTTTTCTAGGCTCTGAAATCCTCCTTTATCTTGGTAATAATCCTCTCCCCTCTCCCTCCTCCCATCTAGGCAAAAAAGGCAGGCCAGAAGAAGACTGAGTCCACCAAGAGAGCTGAGACCTAGTGATTTTGTGTGGCACTTGTGTGCGGTGTTTTTTTTTTTTTTAATAATTAACCAATAAATATTTTTATGTTTGCTTTATCCATTTTTCTCTTTTTTCCTTTCTCTTTTTCTCTGTTTTCTTATCCTTTTTCTTTTACCTCATCACTCTGCTGCTCAGCTTCCACCTACTGAGTGTCTAGACAAGTCTAAATGAAAAGTTGCCAAGTCTGAATATTCTTTGGGTCCTCATATTCCTCAACTCCCACTGAATCTGTATCACAAAGAGAGAAAAACGCAACGCCAAAGAGTTTGCAGACCACATCCTCCTGTGCACCTCTGATTCGTCAGATTGATCTTCTCGAATTTAGGAAGAAATGGATAACCCATCAGATGACTAGAAATCACCAAAGGGTCACAAGAAATATGTGAAACCAAGAAAATACCTTATCCCTAGGGAAAAGAATAACTCCTTTTCATCCACAGACAGTACAATGGAAATCATGGAAATGTCTGATAAAGAATTTAGAGTGTTCATAATGACAAAACTAACAGAGATGAAAGAGAAGAGGGACAATGTCTACCAGAAGAAAAAACCCAATGAGTCCCAGGAGGTGAGGAATTTCTTGCAAGAGCTGAAAGAGAAATTACCCACAATAAAAAAAAAAAAAAAAAAGGAGTCAAATGGAACTGTTAGAGATGAAGGCTATAATACAGGAAGTCAAAACCTCCTTTGAAAGTATTAAAAGCAGACTAGATCATACAGAAAATTGAATCTCAGATGTAAAAGACAGGATCGCTGGACTAGTAAAATCCACCATGAAAACTAAGAAAATAGCCCCCCCCAAAATGAGAATAATATATGAGAAATACTAGATACTAGTAAACATCTAAACATCCGGATAATCGGTATCCCAGAAGGTGAGGAGACTAATAAGGGCACTGACATCTATTACATGAAATCCTGGAAGAAAATTTCCTAAACCTAGAGAAGCATTCAAAGATCCAGACCCAAGAAATACAAAGAACCCCAAATAAGATCAACTCAAGATGATCCCCAAGACATAGTATAGCCAGGTTGACCAAAACCACAGACAACGACAAGATACTCAGACTGGCAAGAGCAAAACATCATGTTACCTACAAAGGATATTCCATCAGGCTAACACCAGACCTCTCATCAGAAACAGTACGAGAAAGGAAAGAATGGGAAAATATATTCAAAGTTTTGAGTGAAAAACATTTTCAACCAAGAATATTGTACCCAGAAAGATTATCCTTCATATGGGAAGAGAACACAAGAACATTCTCAGATAAACAAAACCTGAAAGAATTTACCAACACCAGGCCAACTCTCCAAGAAGTTCTGAAGGGAGTGCTATCCCAGGAAAACTAAAGTCAGATACACAGAAGTAAGAGTTCTAAAACAGATAAGAAAATGGCCAGCTTAATGGTAGGGACAAGTACAGAGTTGAATGTTATCTTCTGAATTTAAATGGAGAGATGGAACCACAGCAGAAGATAAAATACATGAGCTTAAACTGGTGAAACAGAATTTTACGACTTTTGACTAAAACATTACTGACCTTCTATGCTTTGTTTTCCAGTGTTAAGGAGTTTTGTCTTTTCTTAAGTTGTGGACAGGTCTATGGACCTACTATTCAAACAGAATCCTAACCTGTTTCCTGGCTTTAAGTATTAAGTATAGTTTTCTTAACATTTTTAAATTTTGATTTATTAAAGCTAAAACTGCCTTCCTTGAAATTAAAAAGTGTATTTAAAAAAAATTACCTATTTGGTAACCACAATAAGCTATATAACCTCAGCTATGTGCTATTTTATAGTATATTCATTCTATCCAGAAAACAAAAAAATATGTCCCCCAAAGATAAAAATAAAGTACTTAAGGAGATGAAACAAGGTGGGCTATTTATCTGACTGATTATTTCTGGCTTTACAAAAGACTTAGTCACTGAGAACTTCTGCTCTGGAATTAGAGTACAGCCACTCCTCACTTATCAACCCACCTATTTAATGACTACTGGGATTTACCACTAGTTCAATAGCACTCTGTAATCCCCTTTCTCAGTCTTTGTTTCATTCCCATAGTTGGTTAATATTCACTACAGGAAGCGTTTGCAATCACAAAAGATTACGTATTTTGTTTATCAATTGGTACTTTTTTTTTTAAAGACCACAGATTAGTTCATTTTTAACACCCATCATGCCATGAATTCATAAGGAATAGGTTCCACTAGCTCAGGCTCCTTTCCATTGGTTCTCACAAAGTGTGCTTCTCTGGGTAGAGCAGGCTGGCACTTTAGTTGAACCCAGGTACCTTTCTCTTTGCCTTCTTTCTTTTTCTGGTCATTTTCCTTCACACGTTTTAGGAAGCTATCTCTGCTCTTAGAATGCTTAATATGCTCAATACGCACATAGATTCTCTTGGCAAGAATCTTGCCATTAACTTGTTCATTCACAACAATGCCAACAGCATGCTGGGTAACATCGTAGACTCTTCCAGTTTTGCCACGGTAACATCTGTGGGGCATTTGTTTTGAACAGTATCCATTCCCTTAATGTCTACAATATCACCTTTCTTGTAGATTCGCATGTATGTTGCCAAAGGAACAACTCCGTGTTTTCTAAAAGACTTAGAGAACATATATCAGGTGCCTCTCCTCTTTCCCTTTGTGTTCATCATTTTGGTTAATTATTGGAAGATGGAGGTTCTGGCCAAAAGGCTATCAATTGGTACTTTATTGTATAGCCACAGTAGTATTCAGAATAAATAAAAATGAGGGTGTTGGATTTATAAAAAGAAAAAAAAAAAAGAAAAGAAATTTTAGGCAAGGAGAACAACATGGTGTGTGTGAATGAGACTCTGTCAATCTGACAGGATATGAGCAACATTCCTTGGAAGGCTAAGGTGGGTCAGTTGCTATTGGTCAGGTGTAGAAAAACTATTATCTATGGGCTAAATTCAGCCTAATTCTTGTTTTTAATTTTTAATTATTTTTTTTTAATTGCCAGATTGCATGGCACTTATGAGACAGAGGGAAGGGAGAGAGTGAGAAGTAGGGAGAGAGAGAAAGCACCCCCAGATCATGATTACACCATAGTCCTTTTTCTTTTTTCCATCCCACTGGGATTTGGGGCATGCATCTACACATGTCTGGCATATTTTTCAAGCTGCTGGAGCTGAATTTTGACTGAGGCTGGCCATTTGTGATGTTCTATACATACCAGGCTATGAAACTAGCCCTTTCTGTTTTTGTAAATGAAAATTCCCTGGAACAGGGCCATACTCAACTGTGTATGTACTATGTGTAAAGGCCTTTGCACTACTATAGAAGAACTAAGCGGTTATGGAAGACTCTATACAGCTTGCAGTAGAGGCAATTACTTGTTCACCTAAGACGTCTCATTGTGTTTCTGAATGCAATGCAGCACTGCTAATTTCCACAGCAGTCAATAAATATTATTGGATAGGATAGGTCAAGCATTACTCTAGGCCTTAAGGATTATCTTAATCTGCTTAGGTTGCTACAACAAGATACGATAGACTAGGTGACTTAAACAACAGAAATTTATTTCTCACAGTTCTATTAGCTGGAGGTCTGAGATCAAGGTGCCAGCACAGTGAGGTTCTGGTGAGGGTTCTCTTCCTGGCTTGCGAATGGCCACCTTATGACTGTGTTTGCACAAGTACATAATGGGGGTAGTGGGCTGGAGCTAGAGATTACTCTCTCTACTTTTTTATAAGGCCACTGTTGGATTAGGACTCTACTCTCATTTAACCTTAATTATATCCTAAAAGCTCTATCTCCACAATAGTTATATTTGGGATTAGGGTTTAAACATATGAAATTTGCGGATATATAGTTCAGTCTGTAGAAAGAACACACAATGTACTATGGATGCCGCAATGAACATACTGAACAAGTAAGACATATGAATGAATTCTTTTAAAAAAGGAGAAAAACATGAAAAGAAGATATTTTCAAGAATGTGGATAGTAAGTTGCAGAAAGAAGCAATGATAAAGATATAGGTAAGGCCTGAACTAGAGTGGTTGCTTTGGGAACTTCAGACATTTTGAAAGCAAAATAAGCAGGAGCTAACTTTCATTTAAATGGGGGAGGGATACACTGGTTTCATAATAAATAATTTTTATTTTTTCCCCTGGTAAGCCTTAATCATACTTCTTGAGTTCACATTTTAATTTTTATTTGCATTTTTATATTTCTTCTGAAGATTTTAAAAAGGATGTTGAAGATCTTAGTTTCTGATTTCCAGGTAGATGAGAAGTTCCATTGGGCTACCACTGAGAAAGTACACTGCTCTAAACAAAGACCATATTTCATCTTCCAACAACAATCCTTATACCTTTCAGCTGTTTCAAGATCTACTAAATTCAATTATTTTGAAGTCTCAGCATGTCATGTTACTTAATTTATAATTTTTTTTTTAGGTTTTGCTATAGGGTACATGTACTTGCAAGTGAGAGAGAGAGAAGTGAGGCAACAACTCCCTCCTCCCTTCAGAGGGCTAGGGCTGGCCATGCCACAATCCTTTCTCATCCATTCTCCTCTCGGGATTTTGAGCACGCACACACATGGACCCTGCATATTTTTCAAACCACTGTGTATAGGACTTGAACCACTCAGTCAGCCATGTGGGATCCAGCCACTTTAACCACTGTGTTACCATGTGGCCCTGTCACATTAATTTAAAGAGTAGATAGGTCTTTCAGTCTGCTCTTTTTACTAAATTTCTTGAGCCTCTTTTCCTGCCTTATTCCTCTCTCCATTTTCTCTGTTTGAGAAAAACATTTATATATTAAACAATATTTTTTTTGTTCCCAGTTCTGGAAATCCATAAACCTTCTCTTTACAAGCAGAAGCAGGTTAACACTTTATTGGCTGAAGAAATGAATCACACAGAAGTATGCAGATAACAGAGAAATGAAATTACTAAAATCATGGCATTTGATTTCCAAAAGACTAGGGTTCTGAGCAGAAATGATAGTATAGTGTCTTCTTTGACTGACTTTTCATGTTTAAAATCCCCATTTGGACAACCTGACAAAACGATCTTTTTCCTGTTCCTCTGGTCCTCATCCCCTTGTCCTCAACACATACTAAAGATTCTGTTAGGTTGGGGCAAGATTGGTACATGTCTGAGAATTTACTCTGCAACACACTTACTCCAGCTTAGAACTGGTGGGACGATGATGGATAGGAGAGAACATTACATCGGGCTTGGCGTTTTGTCAGCAGCAAAGCCCACACCATCCCACCTCTGTAACACAGTCTAACGAGAAGCAAGATCTCAGAATTTTATCAGGCTTTGGATGGTAAGAGAGCAGCTCAGGATGATGCTGATTTGGCACTGAGTGAATGGTAAGGCTCTTTTAGTCAGTACAAGGAAGAAAATACAGTGACCCACCAGATGACAGCTCAGTAGTCATCAGCCAAGACAAATATTCATCTCAGCTGCCAACATACTGACACCTGGAAGGCACAAGAAACTTAGAATACAGACCTCCATATTGATTACGATTTTGTTTTTAGCCCTGGAAAGGGATGGAGTCAAAACAGAAATTCAATTCATTCATTCCTTCAACAAATATTATGTTCACTATATTACGCTCTAATAACTTTTAGTTTGAAATAATGAATATTACATTTCCTAAGTATCTGACTTTGTGGACTATGTTTTATTTTTAAAATGATTTCCTCTCCCTTCTTTCCAAATCATTTAACTTCTTCACACAAATGTGAAGTATGCCTATCTTTCTCTAAATTGTGTTCTATTGCATTTTTTATATAACTTGCTATAAAGGCCACACTATGTCATGGAAATGTTTAGATATTAGCTTATCAAAAAATAATAGCTATTAATAAACAGTATGCAGGATTTACATTAAATATATAGACATATAGACTAAAGAATTCTTTTAATTTCTGCTTCTTAAATGTACATTTTTATAAATGTCACGGTTGTGTCATAAGAGTTTATATTTCTAGTTTCAGAATATGACTTCAAATTTGCATAAATACATATTCCAAATTTGATAGTTTGGAATTTCTAACATATGCTAGCTTCCATATCAGTCATCAAAAACTGTATTTTAAGAAACAACTATAAAACTTTTCTTTTTTAGAGAGAGATTTTTGCTATAGGGCCAGTGTGCTCACCAGAGATACAGAAAGTGAGAAATCACCCCCTGGGTGTGATGGACATGCTTCAATCCCTTCTCTATTCTCTTCTTGGAATTTCGGACATGCACACACATGCACACAGTGTGAGTTTCAAGTTGCTGCGTCTGGGACTTGAACCATGATCGGCCATGTGGGAGTCCTTCAATGTCACCATTATACATACCATCTTCTGATCCCTTTATACAGACCCCAACCCCCTCAAAAAGAAAAAAAAAAAAGACTTGGTTAATGTGGAGGACCAAGTCATAGCAGAAAGTCTTCCTTTGTTATATAAAAGCTGTAAAACACTGATATGTATGTAGGGAATACAATGGGAGTCAAAAACACTAGATTCTCTACATAGCAGCAAATTTTAAAGGCTGATTAGTTGAAGAAATACTACTCTGAACAAAGGACAGAGAGTTGCCACAGGATAACAGCACCTTAAATCTGTACTATTTTTGGATGTGGACTGATAAGCACTTTCCAAGAAGCTTGGAAATCCTGAACAGACAAAAATAACATTGAAGAAGTCCTTTACTAGTAAAAGTCATATAATCACAGCAATGTTAAACATGAAACTGGCCCCAAGGTATGCTTTCACTATTCAGGACACTCACAAAGAAACAACTTCCACTAAAGATAGGTTCACAGTTAAAATTTACAAACTATGAGAGAAGACAAATTGCCAATGAAGTGTAAGTAGATGTCTGAATGGAAGAATTCAGGTCTGAACTACAGGTAACTGAAAAATATATAAGAAATTCTTAATGTTATGACATTTTTAAAAGACAAAGGACATAATTAAAAAAGGAAAAGTAAATTTGCAAAAGGTACCCAAATTGATATTATTATTTTTTTTAAAGTTTGTTTATTTCTCCCATGAGTGAATGGGAGGGACAGAGGCAGACATAGAGAAACAGTATCCCAACAGGGTCCTGAGACTGAAATCCACCCCCAACTTCAGCCAGCCCCTGTCATGGGCACATGCATGCCCAGTGTACTCTGGATCTGAATTTAGAACTTTTCCACATGGGTCAACCTCTCAGAGCATAGCATTTTATAGTTGCACCACCATCAGGCTGCCCAAATAGGGATTTTAAATAAGAAAAGTTAGGTTAAAGAATATAGAATTAGTAAATTAGAAAACATTATTAAAGAAAATATATGTATTAAGTTTAATTTGAGGGAGAGAGATTTTTGCTATAGGGCATGTGTGCTCACTGGAGAGACAGAGAGAGACAAAAAGACAAAGCCAGAAATCACCCCTTGGGGGGGGGGGGGGTCAAGCCAACTTCCTTCTCCTACATTCTCCTCTTGGAATTTTGGGTGTGCATGAGTGCACACACACACCTGGCATGACTTTTAAGTCATTGGTCTGATACTTGAACCACAGTCGACTATGTGAGAGTCCAGTGACAGAACTATTATGTCATCTGCTGGTCCCTGTATCAATTAACCTTTAAGATTCTTAGCTTATTTTGGAGCGAGAAGGTAGAGGCTTCCTTGAACCCTTCCAAGCATAGCACAAAGCTATAAATATTTTTTTTTAAATCATCATGTTTAATACTAAAATCAAGGCTTCTCTGAAAATCTCTTTCAAATAATGCTCTATAAAATTCTCTAATCGTTAAAGTATATTTTCCTTTGGTAGATTGATAGTTCTCAACTCCAGGGTCAAATTTTGTTGGGATAATAACATTAAAATTAATAGTATCAGTATTGTATTAATACAATTATATATAAAAATTATTATTAATAATTATTACTATTATTAAATTTGCTATGTGTGTGCTTGCCAGAGAGAAGACAGAAAGAGACAGATAGGGAAAGTGAGAAAGCACCTCCCATTTGGGATGACTGTGGTACAATTCCTTCTCCTCTACTCTCCTATTACGATTTTGGGCACACATGCACACGTGTCCAGTATGTTTTTCAAGCCACCAGGTCCAGTACTCAAATACTGCAGTTGGCTACATGGGATTCAGACAACCCACCAAATCACCTGGCCAGCCCCTAATGTTTTTTCTCACCTCCTTAGGCTTTAGTATGACTCCTCTGAAACCTCCACCTTTGCTTTCAAATTCTTGGAATCAACAATTTCTCTCCTAATAGATTCTGACATTTAATTAACAAAACCATAAAAACTAATAAAATTCATGTAGACTTGCTTCTTTTAGCTATGTCCCTCTTTCTCCTCCCTGTCATAGCCAAGCTTTTAAAAATAATTTTTTGTACTTAATTTTTTTCTACATTCTTCATTTCTTGCTGTTACTATTGATAGATCTGACTGATATTCTGCAGTTTTCATATTTCTTAACTTTTGTTTTCATTTAACTGTTAATCATTCCCTTTTTAAACATTTTTAAATATCTTGAAATATATGTAACTTTTCTTCTTCTTCATGATACAACATTCCTTTTTCCTACCTTCCAGCACATTCCTCAAATGCATCTTCCTCTATCCCTCCATAAAGTTGGATTTCCTTAATGCTTGGTCCAAAGCCTTCTTCTCTTTTTTCTTCTTAATCTGTACAATTTCCTTAAGCAATTACCCTACAGCTTCTCTTAATACTTGTATACAGATTATTTTCACATTTAGAACTCCAGCCCTGACCTCTCCTTTCAACTGCCAAACTATACATATTTTTGCATATGTCTGTATAAATATATATATATGTGTGTATGTGTCTATAGTATAGTTACATATAACTATGTATCATAGTTATATGTTACTAAATAATACATATATAATTATATAATTTTAAAACCTAAAAATTTATTTTCTTCATGAGCAAGCTATATATTATATATATAACTGTATAGTACACGTATATAGTTATACATATATAATTTTAAAACTTAAAAAAATTTGTATCCTCCATGAGCAAGTGAAAAAGACAGAAACAAGCATGTCCAACAGGATCTTAATTAATCCTGCAATCTACCCTCATGTTCAACAGCTCTGAATTTGGGGCACACGTGTGTTGCCAAGCTAGTATACTCAGGGAAGTCTCTGGACATGAACCTGAAACCCTCTCATGTGGGTTAGCCTTGCAAAGTGTCACATTTTATCACTGTACCACTATCCGGTCCCCAATATTATATACTTAAGTGCCTGTCTAATTTTTTTTTTAGAAGTTTTTTGCCTTAGGGAACTGTGCTTCTCAAAGAGAGAGAGAGTGAAAGGAAAAGCATGAATCACTCCCAGGCATGTTGCCACACCACAATCTTTTTTCCATTCTCCTCCTGGGATGTTGGAATCCACATGCCCAGTGTGATCTTCAAGCCACCGGGTTGAGGACTCATGCCACGGTCAGCCATGGGGGAGTTCAACAACGTAACTGCTATGTCATCTGCTGAACCTCTGTCTAATATTTTATTGTGATGTCTTAAAAGCACCTTGATTCCTTATACTCGTACTGAACTCATAATCTTCCCTATAACCAAGATACCTCTAATTTTCTTAAACTTAATAAATCCATTGAGATCCACAAGTTAGTACCTTAGGTATATCCCTTATGTTTCTGCCCAATATATCAGTAAACCTGTTCATTCTAGCTTGTGAATTTCATTAGAATCCATTCATATCTTTCTTTCTTAAAAGTGTATTTGTCTATTTATTTCCATGAGAGAGACAGAGAAAGAGAGAGAGATGGGGAGCCCATCTATCAGCTAGCCAGACCATGGACATGCATATACACATACCTGGTGTGCTCAGGAAGATCTTGGACCATAAGCCCAGACTTTTGTACACAAGCCCACTTGTGTTATCACTGCCACTGCCTGACCTCCATTCCTATTGTTCTGTCTATAACCACTACGTTCTCTCACCTGGGCTACTTCAAGAAGCTGCCGACTGGTCCTTGCCTCCTTCCATGCTTCACTCTAATAACTTTTGCACATGTTGCCAAAATACTTTTTTTTTCAAATTGTTATTCTTATGATGCCATTTTATAGCTTAACAGCTTCCAATGCCTTCAAATTTCTCAGCCTAACAAGCCAACATCTGTTATATGGCTCTTCTTATCTATTCCAACCTCACCGGCTTTATCTCCTATCACCTATACCTTTGCTCTCTGAGTTCCAGCACTGCTAGGGAACAGTAGAAATGCCATGCTTCTAGAACACCTTGGATTTATGAACTCTGAATGAATGACTGCAAGGAAAACAGTGAAAACACCTGACCTCTTTCCTTCCTGCTCAGAAAACAACAGGCCAGTTAGCTTGAATGCGTGCTTAGGGAAAAGGATGAAAACACTTAATCTCATGCCTTCTATTCCAAAATGACAGGAAGTCATTACATGGGTTGTGTGATCTGATAAATGTGTTTTTCAAATTCCAAGGTGTTCTGTCCAGCCTCTGGCATCATTTAGCCATACTGAAACCAATCTGTCCCAGGAATTACCCCTATCTTTCTAATCCTTTAAGAAGTTACTTTCCTAAAACTATCTTTCCTTCCTCCTTTGCCCTAATAAATATGGAGGAGAGAGGCTTAGCAGGTGTACCCCTGGTATGACCTCTCCCTCTCCCTCTCGACTCAGATATCTGTGTCTCAAGTACTACTTCTGCGAGTACTTCAGGTGGCTTCTGTTAGAAGTCACCAGTGGTGACCTGACGTGAACCCATGGAATCCAAATGCCCAGAAGAGAGCATAATTGGCCAATCCATTTGGGGAATTTTACACCTGGTAAGGGACAGTCCCTACTCAATCTTTGAGAAAGGGACCAACCTTAGTAGCATTAGAGAGGGATTTCTAACATAGGTCAAGAACCAAACCCCCAAAGATTTAAAAACCTTACAGAAACTTCTTACAGCTACTCAATGCTCTTTAGAACCAAAGCTTTACGACGCCTACTACTAAAAGCTAGCTAATACTGTCCCTGGTTTCCAGATGAGTAAACTTTTAGATCTTGAGATTTGGGGAAAAAGTAGGATAGGTACTAGAAAGAAAATATGATCAAAAACAGTCTATTCCTATCTCTGTCCTTACGTCCTAGAGCTTTGTTAGAATGGACCTGGTGGCTTAAACGCATGCTGGGTGCGTGTGTGTGCATGCCCAAGATCCCAAGAGGAGAATAAAGAAGGAATTGCAGCATGGGGGGGGAGGGGGTCTCACTTTCTGTCTCTCTATCTCTCTCTGTCATTCTGGTGAGTGCACATGCCCTATGGCAAAAACCTCTCCAAAAAAAAAAAAAAAAAAAAAAAAAAACAAAAAAACCAAGAAATTTAACTGGTGTTATAGCAATGATAAGAATAAGAGAGGGGACCTTTAAGAGGTCCTGCCTTTATGCCTGGCATTAATGCGGTTATAACTGGGTGCATTTGGTCTTCTCTTGCACTCTCTTTGCTCTTCCACCTTCTGCTATGTGATGAGGCAGCGAGAAGCCCTTACCAGATTCTGGTCCTTTGATCTTGGACTTTCTATCCTCCAAAACTATGAGAAACAAATTTCTGTCCTTCATAGCTGACCCAGTCTGAGGTATCCTTTCACAGTAGCACAAATGGACTGAAATAGCACTTATCAGACATGCTGTAGGTTATTATGTTAAACTGGTGTATGTCAAAGATGTATCCAAATTTGTCAGTTGTGAATTCTTGTCAGATTTTTAACTGTGGTTGGTTCAAGTCCTTCCATGGTTAATTACTTTGTTTGGTGCCTTTCTAAAAGCTTTTTGCAAATGACTATAATCCTAAAGTGTTATGTCTTAAAGGAAATTCATTAAGAGGATGGAAAGAGGATGTGCTTTTACAAGTACAGGGTTTTGATAACCTAATCATTAAACTATATTTTCAGTTTCTATAGAAAGACTGACTAATTTTCTGAACTTCTAAGCCAACCATTACTAAAATTAACCAAAAGCATGGAAATGTTTTGACAAAATAACATGTTAAGTTAGCCAATATCAAAATTGTTAAGCAATGTGGTATAATGCTTTCTGGCCCATTTTCTAAGATCAAATGTAAATTGTGAAGATCTGTCGTTTGAATAAATTCCAGAAGACTGATTTCAATCAAATGGTCTACGGCCATAGTCATTTCGGGTAATCCTAAAGGCTGGCTTCCACCTGAGGGCCTGATCTAGAAAAAGTTCAGGTCAGAGCCTCTGCCTCGGAAGAGCCTAAATGTTTCCAATATGGGAAGCCTGGACACTGGACAAGGCCCATAACTGATGCTCATGCTCCCACGGGGGCCTAATCCCCTGTGTGAAGGACTTGGTCACTAGAGACAAGAATGCCCTGAGCTCCAAAGGGAGCCTGAGACTTCTAAGTCCATTTTGGCTTCTGAATTTTAGGATTAATGGGGCCCCCAAACTCTGAAGCTTCCCTTAGACATCAAGAAATCTCACTGGACAAGCCTCTCAGGTAAACCTTAAAGTAACAAATAAAAACATGTTCTTTTTTTTTTTTTTTTTTTTTTTTGAGAGGCTTGCCAGAAAGACAGAGAAAGAGAGACAGAAAGTTTTGCCACAATCCCTTCTCCATTCTCCTCTGGGGATCTTGGGCACGCATGCACATGCGCCTAGCGTGAGTTTAAGCCACCGGGTCCAGGACTCAAACTAGGGTCAACTACATCAGAGTCCAGTGACAGCCCTGACACCAACTGCTGGTCCCCAAAACATGTTCTTTAGGATACAAATTTTTGTCTAGATCAGGGGTTGAGATAATTTCTTTTCTTTCTTTCTTTTTTTTTTTTTTTTTTTTTTTTTTTTTTTTTTTTTTTGGAGAGGTTTTTGCCACAGGACATGTGCGCTTGCCAAAAAGACAGAGAGAGACAGAGACAGAAAGCCAGAAATCACCCCCCAAGGGGGATGGCCCCTCCGCAATCCCGTCTCCTCTCAGGATCTTGGGCCCATATGCACATGTGCCCGGGCTGAGTTTTAGCCACTGGGTCTGGGACTCGAACCATGGTCGACTACATGGGAGTTCAGCGACATAGATATTATGCTAACTTCTAGTCCCCAGGGGTTAAGATAATCTCTAAAAATAAACTTATAGAAAGAAAAATGAAGAGAATAATAATACATTTAATGGTTGAATACTATATAGGATTCATTATTTTTTGAGTAAAAAAGTAGCAAATGTAAGACAAACACAAAAGAAATAAAACTCCAAATCACACTTGATTGCTAGTATTGTGCATGTCATTTGAATTTTGTTTTTCTTGTATGTTTGTATGTGGTATTTTTTACAAAAGTATTCTCATGGTTGTACATAATTTTCCTTTGTGAGTATTTTTCAAACTTGGGTTCTCTTCCTATCCTTTGTAATGAATGCAAATATTCTAGAGAAGTCGTTTTCAACCAGGGTGATTTCACCTGGGGACACTGGACATTGGACAGGGGACATCTGCTAATGTATAGAAACATTGCTTGTTATGACTGAATGCCTAGGGATACGGGACTACCATTGGTATCTAGGGTGCAGAGGTGAGGGATATTTCTAAACATTCTAAAACGTACAGGCTGTACTCATAACAAAATTATCTAGTCCAGAATGTTAGAAATGACAAGGCTGAAGACCTTATTTTAGTGTTCCAGGCATTTTAAATGCTACAATAAATGGAAGGTGAAATTAAACCTTACACTGCATTGGTATTAATTTCCAAAGAAACATTACTAAATCTCCACTGTACTTTTTCTATGAGGATGCATAGAGTTCTGAAATTCTCTGTGAGTTATTTCTATTTGGCAACTTTTAAAAGCAAAGGAAATTCCTGCTACCCATACCTAAATACTCAGTTGTGAAAATATAACTCTTTATTCAACATTAAATAATTTCATAATACTGTAAATCTCTTTTTCCTAGGATTTATCACAATGTAATTTTGCATTGATTTATGTGTCTCTCTCAATAATTACAACTTCCACCAGGGAAGGACCATGCCTGTCTTTTCTCATCCTGTGTTCCCCAGCACAATGTCTTGAATAAAGTAAACACCTGAATATTTACTAAATGAATGAAAGACATTAGTAACAAGTATAATGACATAATTTTTTTTATATTTTGGTCAAAAAATTAAATAATATGTAAATAGAAATAAAGTAAAGGTGGTAATATATACTAATTAAATATTCAAAATGGCGTATACATTTATTATATCAATCATTAAACAAACAAGATTTCAGCATAGTTGAAATGCCAGAAAATACAAGCAGTAGGTATTCATATACTTTGTAACTTTCAAAAAAATTTTATTTCTGAGGCCAGCAGGTGGTGTGGTAGGTAAGGTGCTGGACTCTCACATAGTCAGCATTGTTTGCATACTAGATCCAGCAGCTTGAAAATCATGCCAGGTGCATATGTGTGCATGCTCAAAATTCTGAGAATGGAGGAGAAGGGACTGCAGTGTGGCCATCCTTCCTTTCCCTCCCTTACCAGAAGGTCATTATGGTACACAGGGCTTACCTGGTCACATTTTAGCCTGGCAATGAATGCCTGCTGTACTTCCTATAACAAAAGCCTGCAGTAACTGGAAATTGATGGCTACCTCTAAGTTCCAAATTAAAAATTTACAATGTAGGTCATTTCTTCACATACAAACCAAGACCTTGGAGCGCCATTGGAAAATCAGTTTTATTTCAAAAATAAACTTTGAAGTTTGAAAATAAAGTCTAATGTGAACAACTTAGGACTAAACATAATTTCCAAAGGCCTCTGTGATTTACTGTGATGTCCCATAGCTTACCTAAGCAGTAGCTTATTAGAAGAGCAATTTGTCTCAGATGAACACATCAGAGCCTTCAGTAAGGCTTTCTGAAAATAATTTCCATGTCAACTTAGAAAGGAACACATAATTGTCAGGCTTTTTACCTAGGCACACAGGAATACTAAAAAAAGAGACTTAGTGGGCTATGGGGCATAAGGAAAAGGAAGAGGTACCTCAAATTTACCACATATGGGTTGCTGCTAACAATGAAGGCCCATTGCAGGGAAATTAAAAGGGAGAACAAAACCATCACACATTTCCTCTTTAAAACTGTAACAAGGTGTGATAATTTACAAGAGTGATTATATAAATGAAGATGGCATAAACATTGTAAATGTATGTACAAAAAAGTGACTAAAGTGGGATGGAGTTAATTTAACAATGGGTCATTGAATGGGCTGTTTGAAATCATTCCTCACAAAAAGTAATAAATACAGACTATTAAAGAAGAGAGAAAGGACTCAAGGGACATAAAAATGGTCTGAGCAAGGCTATGAACATGGGAATTAGCAATCTGGAAGTAGGTATGAAACAAATGTTTGAGATATTAGAGGAACTGTTACTAGATAAATGTGTACCCAAGATCCTACAGGGTGGAGATATGGAGGCGAAAGGATTACAACATGGCCATGCCCCATTAGGGGATGTTTTCTCTGGTGGCACAGAGGAATGCTTTCTCTGGTGGCATAGTGGTTAAAGCAGCGGGATCCCACATGGTCTACTGAACATCTGAGTCCTAGACCTGGTTGCTTGAAAAATACACTGGACACATGTGCTTTTATGCCCAAAATCCCAAAATGGAGGGAGAACTGGAGAAGCGGTTGAGATATGACCATTCCCCAGGGAGGCTACTTTCTTGCTTTCCCTCTCTGTCTCTTTCTGGTGAGTGTACATGCCCTCTGACAAATTTAAACAAACAAACAAAAACAAATAGTTTCAAGTTTGCTATAACCAAACTTTTAAAGAAAATCTCATTTTAAAAATCAAAATACAGGGGGCCGGCAAGTGGCATGGTGGTTAAAGGCGCTGGACTCCCACATGGCCGACCACGGTTCAAGTCTCGGACCTGGTGGCTTGCTTTCTCACTTCTCTCTCTCTCTCTCTCTCTGATCAAACTGGAAAATAATAATGATAATAAATAAAAGTTAAATAAAATACTTCTTTAAAAAAAATCAAAATACATACAGTATAAAGTAGTTATTAATAAAATATTACAGGGGAATGGTGTGGTAGGAAGGTGCATGTAAATAAGGAAAAAGACAGCAGATGAGTATTTATTCACTCATAAAAAATAGGACTACAGCACATTACTACAACAATTCAAAAATTTCTGAAAACCAACATTTTGTTTTCATAATTAACTTGATCATAAAACCTGTCTTGATCTTGGTGTATCTGGCAGCAAAATCTTACTTGAACTAATGGGAAACTATTTATTACTTTTTTTATTCTAAGTTGGTATGTATTTTCATATTTTTGCTTGAGAAATATTAGTGCCTTTGACTCCAGGATGCTGCCCCAGACTGTGCTCGGCATTACCTTGTATCCAGCTTTTCCACCTATCTGAAATTTTAAAAATTCTGAATTCTGAAACAGCTCTAACTGTTAGAATTTATTAATAGATTATAAAGTATATTGAACAAATACATGTGTACAAATACATGGATTCTTAATCTTTTTAGTTCCATCAACTTCTTTGGCAGATTGGTCAAGCCTCACTAAGGGGCAAGTGTGCTCGCCAGGGAAGAGACAGACAGAGAAGGAGAGAGAGAGAAATCATCCCCCAGGAGTGATGGACATATCACAGTCCACTCTCTTCCATGCTCTTGGGATCTTACACACATGTCCCTGGTGTATCCCAAGCCACCAAGTCCGAGACTCACACTGCTCAGCCAGCCATGTGGGATCAGCTGCATTAACCACCATACCACCAGACGGTCCCAATACCCTCTTAAAAAAAAAAAAAAAAAAGCTTTAAATAAAATGAAATAGAAGGATAGGGAAGTAGTTACATTAAGAATGTTATCAAAATATTAAAAATTTGTGATATAGCAGTATATCTGCTTTTTTATTAAGCTATTAAATAACAGGATCTAACAGTAAGTCTACCTATTACTGAAAAGCCAATGCAATGATGAGTATAAGTATTACTGGAAGATATATGCCATTACCAAAATGTCATATGAAAATATGTTTAATATGTGTTGATAAAGTCTCAGGTAGTGCTACTACTGCTATGGTTTGTCTCCTATCTTCGACATTGAAGGACATGTTAAATCACTTCTCTGTTTCTATGGAAACTATTTGAATACTTGTTTCATATGTATTTTTATTCACTTTTCAAATATGCTACTAAAGAGTGCCCTCCCCCCCCCAGCTACTGAGCAAGTATTTGTAGATTGTACAGGGGCAGAGTGGCCAAAAACTTAGTGTTGCGACCTGCTTTAAAATAAAGTATCTAGAAATAAAAAAATAAAATAAATAGAGGTTAGAGAAAATAAATACATGATTATTTTTCCCATCCACATTTATAGACTACCACCATCACCACCCTGTATTCTATATAAGTGTCATAGTCTAAGAAACCCTGGTTTCTTGGATCAGTATTATAAATTTTACCATAAATAAATCTATCTTCCCTATTAGTTTCCAATTTGGATTTAGATTGACAAGGTGATAAAGCCAGAGTTTGAATTATTCTTTTACTCTTAGCTAGGATATTTAGCTAGGATTATTTTGAGTTTTACTAAGCATATGAGTATGTATTTATAGATTGAATTCTAACTATAGTACCAGTTTTCAGAATATCCACTTCCAGCCAGATTGTAAATTAGGAAGCAATGAAATATTTTCATTCAAGACTTTGCTTTTTTTTCAGTGCCCATGACTTTCTGTTTCAAAGAAATAGGGGAAAAAAGGATATTTTTGTCCTTTTCTACTATATTTAAATTTTTAGGTATCATAAGTAGAGAGAATTTGGTGGGAGGAGGACAAAAATCTATCTGTATGTCCTCTGCTGAAATTTCAAGATTCACATCCAACATGGCCCTCTATGTATATCTTTAACTTTTATTTTTATTTATACATTTTTTTGAGAGGTTTTCGCTATAGGGCGCGTGCGCTCGCCGAACAGACAGAGAGAGACATAGAGACAGAAAGCGAGAAATCACCCCCTAGAGGGGATGGTCACGCCGCAATCCCTTCTCCTCCATTCTTCTCTCGGGATCTTGGGCACGCACGCACACGCGCCCAGCGTGAGTTTTAAGCCACCGGGTCCGGGACGCAAACCGCAGTCGACTACGTAGGAGTCCAGCGACATAGCCATTACACTAACTGCTGATTCCCCATTTAAACATTTTTTAAGAGAGATATTTTCTATAGGGCAAATATACTCACGAAAGAGAGAAAGAGAGAGAGAGATTGAGAGAGAGAGAGAGAGAAAGTGAGAAGACACCCCCCAGGGAGATGGCCACAACACAATCCCTTCTCCATTCTCCTCTCAGGATTTTGGGCAAGCATGTTCATATGCCCAGCATGAGTTTTAAGCTGCCATGTCCAGGACTTAATCTGTGGTCAATTATGTGGAAATCCTGTGATACAACCATTACGAAATCTGCAGGTCTCAATCTTTAATTTTAAAAATTGATATACCTCTTATAGGGTTAGCATGTAGCATGGTTAAGGTGGCTGGGTCCCATATGGACAACTGTGTGGTTTTAGTCCCAGACTCAGCGCTTGAAAGATACTCCAGGTGCATATGCATATATACCCAGGGTCCTGAGAGAGGAATGGAGAAGAAGGAATTACGGCATGGCCATCCCTCTTCTCTTCCTGCCCTTCCACGACCACCCCGCCCTGGGAGGTGCCTTTTTACTTGCCTTCTCTCTCTGTCTCTAGAGTGAGTGCACATGCCCTCTGGACATTTTTTTAAAAAATTAATCAAGTAAAATCCTTCTGTTATACATAAAGGAGAAAAAGCATAACAAAGTAAGATTTTGAAATTTTCAACTGTTAGGAACCATCTGATTACTTCTAAATCAATGCATTCTAATTCCCTCCAAAGCAAAATTTACTTTCTTTTTTTTGTTTATTTCTCCCTTTCCCTCTCCCTCGGTCTCTCTCTGGTGATCACATGCACCATATGGCAACTGTGTGTGTGTGTGCGTGTTTGTGTGTGTGTGTGTGTATGCACACGTGATTTTTCCCTTTAATCTTTCTGCCTATTTGATTTAAATAGTTTGTATCTCCTTATTTTTTAATTTTTATTTTTTAGAGAAATTTTTGTTATAGGGTGCATGTGCTCACCGGTTAGACAGACAAAAAGTGAGAAACCACCCATCAAGGGGGATGGCCATGCCACAATCCCTTCTCCATTCTCCTCTCAGGATCTTGGGCATGTGCATACATGTGCCAGCCTGAGTTTCAAGACTCCAGGTCCAGGACTTAAACCTCTTTCGGCCATGTGGGAGTTCAGCAACATAATTCCTATGCTATCTGCTGGTCCCAATAGCCTGTATCCCCTTATTAAGTAACCATTATAAAGGAAGATCACAGGGAGAACATTATCTCAGATGTAAAAAACTGCCAAAGGTAATCTAAATGTAGAAAACTGTGTGGTAAGTATAACAACAAAATGGCAATTCTCAAGAAGTTTCCAAGACCAGGGATCATATTGGCTGTGAGGTCAATAACAAAATAGCTTTTTTTTCTGGTCAGTAAAACTTCAAGTTTCATTTACTAATTCATATAAGCTTATTGTTGAGTAGTATAAAGACAAGAAGACACAAAAGAGAATCACTTAGGGAACTCTAATACTACTAAATCATTTAGATCTTGCTCATTGATTTTATGAAACAAAATCACAGCTCAATATACAATGTTTTCTTTCTGAACAATTCAAAGCTAACATTTCTCTCTGGTTTCAGAACCAGCAGGTACTATGTTTGTCTGGAGTAAGGGATGTGTCCTCACCTTAAGGATACTGTGAAGAAGGCAGCTCATCCTATTTCTTCTTTCCTGTTAGCTGCTGGAAGGGTCCAACCTGTAGCCCACTTCCAGCAAGTGAACAGTGCCACACACCATCCTTTACGCACCCACCCCACTCTATCTTCATTTTAGCTTTCTTGCTCTTTAAACAATTCAGACTTCAGAACCAAGCTTCTTTTCAAATTTTGATTCCATCACTACCAGCTGAAAAACCTTGGACAAATGGCTTAATTGCTTGTTTGACCTCATCTAAAAGTGACAAAAAAATTAGAGTACCTTCTTCAGGATTGCTATGAGGTTAAATTAGTTAATATTTGTACAGTGATTCAATTAATGCCTAGAAATCAGTAAAGTATACATGCGCTATTTTTTATTACTTGTCAATTGCAATATTCATATTTATGAACACTACCTTAAATTTGACAAAAATATCTTAATCAGGAGATGTTTGATTCAAAATGTTCTTTAATTTTTAATGCTTACTATATTTGTCTCAGGAAAATATGAAAAAGTTGTTGTATTATATACATTATTAATAATGGAACATATATTTTGCTAACTTGTATTTTTACTACATTAACTGATACTAAAATATACTCATGTATTCCTGAATGACTGAGATGTGTTAAAAAATACATGACTAGGCATTTTGTCTTTGTGCAAACAGTGTAGAGGAACTAACAAAAACCTGGGTGGTATATCCTACTACACACCTACATTATATGGTATAATTTTATGGGACCACTGTTGAATATGCAGTCCATTATTGACCAAAATGTTGTTATGTGGTGCATGAGTATACACATAAAACTACTACCTATAGTATAAAATATCAAGGACATACTAATATTTTTTTAAGAATTACTTATTTAGAGGAGAGGCAAGGGAGCAGGCCTCAAAAGATACCTTCATGGCTACTCAGCACTAATGATTCCACGTGGTGCACAAGTGCGCCATGCAGTTTTCTAATTTTTGCTTTTTTTAAAAAAATAATAATTTTTTGTAGGTTTTAAAAATACTTTTTTCTTCCCATTTTCTCTGTTTCTTGGTTGTTTTTGTTGCTGTTGTTTCTCTCTCTCTGTTTCCTTTTCTGCACGCTCCTGGACGCTCAGATTGAACTTCAAATTTGGGAAGAAACACACTTTCCATCAGATGACTAGAAGTCACTGCAGGACCACAAGAAATATGGGAAAGCAAGAAAATACCTCTCCTCCAAGGGAAAAGAATAACTCCTCTTCATCCACAGACAGTTCAATGGAAATCATGGAAATATCTGATAAAGAATTTAGAACATTCATAATGGAGAAGCTAACAGAGATGGAAGAGAAGAGAGACAATGAACTGCAGAAGAGAAAGGAAAAAGGAGCTGATGAGTTCCAGGAGGTGAGGAAATTCTTGCAATATCTAAAAGAGGAATTACACACTTTACAAAAGAATCAAATAGAACTGTTAAAGATGAAGACTATAATACAGGAAGTCAAAATCTCTCTTGAAAGTATTAAAAGCAGACTAGATCATACAGAAAATAGAATCTCAGACGTAGAAGAGAAAATGGCTGGCCTAGAAAAATCCACCATGAAGACTGAGAAAATTGCCCAAATATTTGACAATAATATATGAGAAATACTAGATACCATCAAATGTCCAAACATTTGGATAATTGGCATCCCAGAAGGTGAAGAGACTCATAAGGGCATTGATAATCTATTCTATGAAATCCTGCAAGAAAACTTTCCAAACCTAGAGAGTCAGTCAAAGATCTAGTCCCAAGAAGTACAAAGGACCCCAAATAGAATCAACCCAAGAAGATCTTCTCCAAGACTCATTATAGCCAGACTGACCAAAACCACAGACAAAGACAAGATACTCAGACTGGCAAGAGCAAAACGTCATGTTACCTACAAAGGATATCCCATCAGGCTAACACCAGACCTCTCATCGGAAACAATGCGAGAAAGGAAAGAATGGGAAAATATATTCAAAGTTTTGAGCAAAAAACATTTTCAACCAAGAATACTGTAACCGGCAAGATTATCCTTCATATGGGAAGAAAGGACAAGAACATTCTCAGATAAACAAAACCTGAAAGAATTTACCAGCACCAGACCAGATCTCCAAGAAATTCTTAAGGGAGTGCTATGGCAGGAAAATTAAATGTAGTCACACAGAAATAAGAGTTCAAAAACTAAGAAAATGGCCAACTTAATCATAGGGACAAGTCTGGAGTTGAATATTCTATCCCAGAATTCAAATGGGAAGATCGAACCACAACACAAGATAGATTAATTACATGAGACTGAATTGGTGAAATAGCATTCTGTGACTTTTGACTAAAATATTGCTGCTTTTTTTTCTAGGCTTTGTTGTCCAGTTTTAAGAGTTTTTGTCCTGTCTTGAGTTGTCAATAGGTTCATGTACTTACTATTAGAACAGAATACTAACCTGTTTCCAGGCTTTAAGTCTTAAGCAAATTTTCTTACCAATTGAAAACTGCTTTTCTTGAAATTACCAGCTCAACTTGCTATTGAAAGTAGTTAGATTATTTAAGAATATTTTGAACATTATCTGTAAAATTCATTGTTTTGAAATTTTGAAAATTGTTTGTAAACTGTCAAGAATTATGGAGTATGAGCTAAAATTTTTTGCTATGTAAAGTAAATGTTTGTGGAAAAATGTAAAAATAAATAAATGAAAGAAAAAAAAGAAAATTACAGTTGAGTTATATTACTACATTATATGCAAGACTGTCAGTGAATCAATTAAATGATTTATTTATGTAAAATTATTAGTATGTATGAGGCTGTAAATGACTCAAGCTTTTGGAAGATAATGCATGTTTCATTGTAAATCAAGGGTATCTACAGTCCCAATGATACAAGCAAACATTGAAATTGTATGTTTGTGTGTGTATGCATGTGCATGTACATGATCATGTGCATTTGCTTTATTGAGAGAGATTTTTGCAATAGGACACATGCCCTTGTTGGAGACACAGAGAGAGACAGAAAGCAAGAAATCACCCCCAGGGAAATGGCCTGCCCACAATCCCATCTCCATTCTCCTCCTGAGATTTTGGGCACACACAAACACGTGCACCTGGCGTGAGTTTGAAGTCACTGGGTCTGGGACTTGAACCACAGTCACTCATGTGGGAGTTCAAGGACATAACCACTATGTTATCTGCTTGTCCCTCATATGCATGTTTTAAAGAATTTCAGCAAGGGTGGAAAAATCAGGCAACAATCCTGAGCCACTTAGAATTGCTAGGTGTTAATGAAGCAAAGGAGAAGAAAGCTACCAATTTTTGAGGAATAAAAAAGTATAATTTTATTCTTTTATTAATCTGGGGCTATGAAATCATGTCTAACAATTAGGTACTTATGTATTTCCAAAACAAATAAAGCTTTTTCCTGGGATTAACTACAAAAAAAAAAAAAAAAAGAAAGAAAAGAAATTGTGTGATCAATAAAAAGTGGGGGGAAAAGGAATGGAATACAACTGTAGATACCAGAGATAGTGTGAAAAGAGGGTGAGAAAGGGCAGAGGGTCAGACAGACGGGTAATTGTGTGTGTATATATATATATATACACACACACACACACACACACACACACATATATATATGTGAAACTAGAAATGGAAAATTATTGATGGTAACATACATGATTAAGCCACTATGCAGTATATTCTGGATGGGAAACCACTTTTTGTATGCTGTGATGACGATTGTGGGATGAATGTACATTAATTAATTAAAAAAAAGTTTCAGGGAAAAATGCATATTTGATGACTGCAGTAAGCTATATAGCCCCAGCTAGGTGCTACTTTATAGTATGTTCATTCTACTCACTCAAGTTTATGCCTAAAGTCAGACTTGTGTTCATGGGTATGTATATATCAGCTGTGCTTGCTATTGAAAATATTTAGATTAATTAAGTTCATTAGCAAATGAATAAAATGGCAGGAAAGGTATAGAAAGCAACCATGGATACCAGAGACAGTGTGGGAGGAGGGTGGGACATGGCAGAGGGTGAGAGATAGGAAATCAAGGACGGCAAAAAAAAAGCAAAATATACAGGAAACAAGCAATGGAGGGAACCAGCAGTTAGCGTAATGGCTATGTCGCTGGACTCCCACGTAGTCGACCATGGTTCGTGTCCTGGACCCGGTGGCTTAAAACTCACGCTGGGCGCGTATGCGTGCATGCTCAAGATCCCGAGAGGAGAATGGAGGAGAAGGGATTGCGGTGTGACCATGCCCCTGGGGTGTGATTTCTCGCTTTCCGTCTCTATGTCTGTCTGTCTGGCGAGCGCACGCGCCCTATAGCGAAATCCTCTCCAAAAAAATTAAAAAAAAAAATGGAAAATTATTTGTTGATGATAACACGTATGTTGATGTGCTTGACTGAGCCAATATACAGTGTATTCTGAATGGGAAATCACGTTTTGTATGTTGTAATGATGTATAGTGAATGAATGTAAACAAATAAATTTAAATAAAAAGGAATTATTTCTATTTATTATTATCATCATCATCATCATTACTATTATTTGACCAGAGAGAGATAGAAAGAGAAAGGGAGAAAGCAAGCTGCCAGGTCCGGGACTTGAACTGTGGTTGGCCATATGGGAATCCAGTGCCTTTAACCACCATGCCACCTGCCAGCCCCAGGACTTATTAATATTGACTGTAGGGAACCAGCACTTAGCGTAATGGCTATGTCGCTGGACTCCCATGTAGTCGACCGCGGTTCGCATCCCGGACCCGGTGGCTTAAAACTCACGCTGGGCGCGTGTGCGTGCGTGCCCAAGATCCCGAGAGGAGAATGGAGGAGAAGGGATTGCGGCGTGGCCATCCCCCCGGGGGGTGATTTCTTGCTTTCTGTCTCTATGTCTCTCTCTGTCTGTCTGGCGAGCGCACGCGCCCTATAGCGAAAAACCTCTCCAAAAAAAAAAATATATATATTGACTGTAATGCATGACTGGAAATTTCTTTTCATTAAATATGTTGTTGTGGGGTAATTCTGTAGTCCTTTCATAACTGAAGATGAATAATGACTAAAAGACTGAATTTAAAAATGAACAATAGCCAAGCCATATATAAAAATAGAACTCTGATTCATAATCTGCAGCAACCAGTTTAGGGAGCCAAACAATAATCCCTGCACCAATTGATCCCGAGTGGACAGGACTTCATTAATAACAGACAGCTTCTTATATTTTTGCACTGGCTTCCAATTTAAGGCCAGCTATAGAAAGCCTAAGATGCATACCTAATCACTCACGAAGGGTGGTCTGCTTGTAGTTAGCTCTCTTATAGCTTCTCTACACCAACAGCCACTCACCAGGATATACCTGCAGCTTTCCCCTTTTCCTACCATAAAGCTTTCCTATTCATCTGCCTGTCTTTGGAGGGTCTACCAAACACAAGTGATAGTGGCTGACTCTGTAGCTACAGCAAACTGTGAATACATAGTCTGTGTTTTGTTTATTTCCACATGATATTCATCTACAAAACACTCAAAAGAAATCACTTTTCAAAAAGAAACAGGACTAGGGGGTTGATGAGTTCACTACATCTGATAAGAGATGTTTTTATCAGGAAAAAAAAAGAACATTCTATAACTCAAAATACTTAAAATATTCTGAAACCCCATCAATAAAAAATATTGGTATGACAGGTATGTAAAAGGACAAAATTGACAAATAAAGAATAACTTTTATTCAAAAACTTGTGAATTGGGACCAGCAGTTAGCATAATGGCTATGTTGCTGAACTCCCACGTAGCCAACTGAGGTTCAAGTCCCAGACCCGGTGGCTTAAACTCACGCTGGGCGCATGTATGTGCGTGCATGCCCAAGATCCTGAGAGGAGAATGAAGGAGAAGGGATTGTGGCATGGCCATCCCCCCTGGGGGGGTGATCTCTTGCTTTTTATCTTTCTGTCTCTCTCTGTCTTTCTGGCAGGCGCACACGCCCTATAGCAAAAACCTCTCAAAAAAGAAAACAAAAAAACAAGAACAAAAAAATACTTGTGAATAAAAACATGATAAGCTAACTTTTCAGTGAAGTGATTTCTGATCTTATAACAGAACTACAAAGGTAAAATTGTAAAAATCTTCTATTTCTGCATGTGGTTAAGTGAATCTGGGTGACATCAATGAATATTACCTTTCTATTCTTTTCTACTTGGGGCTTTAGAATATTTGTTTTAATTCAGTATGCATTCAGAATAAGCATGACTGTTGGACAGAACCAACTTATAATACAGAAAGAAGAGAGGAGACTAAACTAAGATGGATGATTTAATCATGAGGGAAGGAAGGAATACACAATACATGCAATAGCACGATGAAGGCAACTGTACTAAAAGAATTACATGTAATACCTTACTGCAGCCTTTTTAAAAAGTTTGTTTTATTATTTATTATGATAGAGAACATGTATGTGCATATGCGTGAGAGAAAGAGAAGTACCCATGACAGGGTCTCGCCACACTGCAAGCCCCTTCTCCAGCCTTCTGACTCTTCAGGATCCTGGCACATGTGCATGCCCGCAGCATGTTTTCAAGTTGACCTGGGGACCTAGACCATGGCTGGTCACATGACACCAGGTACTGTAGTCCAGTTTGCTGCTCTCCATGCCAACAGGCTGGGCCGCCACAGCCTTTTGTGATATGTATTACCAATCCCATTTTACATACAAGAAAACGGAAGCTCAGAGGTGGGATGTTAAATAAACCTGACTTAATCATCTAGGCAGTCAGTTGTGAAATAAGGTTCAGTCTTAAAATGATCTGATTCTACAGCCTTTGCTCTTAAATAATATGTTTGATTATCTCCTTAGAAATAGTAATTAACAGAGGGAAACAGGCAAGTTCATGTGATAAATGAAGTGTGACTACTAAAAGGAACGAAAGGATTCGTCATTCTAGCTTAATAGATTTTACAAATGAGGAAACTGAAGATAGAAAAGTGACTTGGCCTACTCCAATAACAGTTACAGAGGTATCTAAGACTTTTAATGAAAAATTTTAAAGAAACTAATGTCTTTCTTGCTTAACTCTGAAATAATTCATTTCGAAAGAAAGACTGTTCTTTTATAAATAACTCTAAAGTCAGTTAAAATAAAAAATCGGAAACAATTATAAAAATAAAAAATAGGGAACCAGCAGTTAGCGTAATGGCTATGTCGCTGGACTCCCACGTAGTCGACCGTGGTTCGCGTCTCGGACCCGGTGGCTTACAACTCACGCCGGGCGTGTGTGCGTGCGTGCCCAAGATCCCGAGAGGAGAATGGAGGAGAAGGGATTGCGGCGTGACCATCCCCCCTGGGGGATGATTTCTCGCTTTCTGTCTCTATGTCTCTCTCTGTCTGTCTGGCGAGTGCACGCGCCCTATAGCGAAAAACCTCTCCAAAAAAAAAAAAAAATAGAAATGTGATGAAAATAATTAATGGGGCTGGTCCCACAGCTTAGCGGTTAAGGGAGCTGGATCCCACATGGTCCACCACAGTTTGAGTCCCAGCCCCAGTGGCTAGGATGTATACTGGGTGTATGCATGCATGTAGAATCCTGATGGGAAGGAGAAATGGAGTGGGGTTCCAATGTGGCTGTGCTACACTGCGGGATGCTTTCTCTTTATCTCACTCTCTCTGGTGATCCCACATGCTGTCAATTAAAATAAATGTTAAAAAAAAAAAGGAAAACAAAATTACTGTAACCATAAAACAGAATATTCTGTAGCTATTAAAAATGATGATGCAGACCACAGACCTGGAAAAACTGCCATGAGGGTCTGCTCAGTAGTAGAAATAGTATCTTAAAAGACTATGCAGCATTATGCCTTTTGGACAAAATGTCTATCTGCAAAAGTATGTGCATTATATAATATGTGCAAATAGATGCATGCACCATATTCATACATTTATTTACATGCATGTTTATAAAATTGAATATATTAAGAGACTATAAGAAGTGAGGATATAATCCATAAATGTTAAGAATAACTGTTTTTTGATAACAGGAATAGTATTATCATGGGTTTTGATTCTTTTCATAGTGTTTGAATTTTTTTGGGGGGAGAGGTTTTTGCTATAGGGCACGCGCACTCACCAGAAAAACAGAGAGAGACAGAGAGGCAGAAAGCGATAAATCACCCCCCAGGGGGGATGGCATGCTGCAATCCCTTCTCCTCCATTCTCCTCTCGGGATCTTGGGCATGCACTGGGTCCGGGACTCAAACCACGGTTGACTACATGAGAGACCAGCAACATAGCCATTATGCTAACTGCTGGTCCCAGTGCTTGAATTTTTATGGCGAGCATATAGAACCCTTAAAATCATGAATGAAAATAAAACAGAAAGTTAATTTAATATTGAGAAAACAAGGCATATCTGTTTAAAGAGCAGACAACAGAACTAGGCTTCTAAGAAACCTTTATGACAGAAAAAGAGCTAAGCGGTGAGAGTCAAACGTCCTAAGATTGATACTCAAATTGAGTAGTTTCCCTAGGACTAAAGAAATCTCTCCAAATCAGAACAGGGTTAGAGAAAAGCATAATTCTCCTGTAGATATTGATCTCTTACAAGTAACCACCTCATACTGTGTACTCTCTCTTCAATTCATTCCTTGTTTTTTTTTTTTTTGTTGTTTGTTTGTTTGTTTTGTTTTGTTTTTTTTTGAAGCAAGATTTCTGTTATAGAGCTTGTACACTTGCCAGAGAGCGAGAAAGAGATAGACAGAAAATGAAAAATCATTCCCCGGGGGTGGGGAGTGGCCATGCTGCAATCCCTTCTCTTCTATTCTCCTCTTGGGATTTTGGGCATGCAAGTGCCCAAAACACATGTGCCCAGTGTGAGTTTTAAGCCCCTGGTTCTGGACTCGAACTGTGATCCATTACGTGGGAGTGCAGCAACGTAACCATTATGCCATTTGCTGGTCCCTCCAATTCATTCATTCTTTCACATAATTCTCTAACAGATTCCCTTCCAACATGACCTCAGAATTCCGCAGAAAATAAACTTTTCTTAGTCTCTCCCCATAGATATCTCGCTTGAAACCTTTTCTTCCCCAGCGCATGACTGCTACATTCTTCTCATGAACTACTTCAGCACATTCTTCACGGGGAAAGGATGGGGAGTTGGTATTTTCCCATCACCCATTCCTCTTTCAGATTACTGCTCTTCTACTCCTGAGAATAACAAACAAGCACAACAACATCCTTCAGTAACAATCAAACATGTAGCCACATAAATTTCTTGTGCCCACTGCTGTCCTCTTGTCTGTCATCATTTAAAAATAGCCCACCTTTGTTCTTGCAAATTCTAATATCCTACTCTGGAACAAGAACTCCTGGCCCTGTATAGGTCTAGGCTAATGTGAGTGTTTCTTAGTTGTTTTTTTTTTTTAACAAAAAATTTTCAAGAGTAAAAATTAAATAAGATAAAAATTTTTAAATAGGAAAAAGCTCATAGAAGAAGGGTATCAAGAAAGAAAATATTGGGACCAGCAGTTAGCGTAATGGCTATGTCGCTGGACTCCCATGTATTCAACCACAGTTCAAGTCCCGGACTCGGTGGCTTAAACTCACGCCGGGTGCGTGTGCATACGTGCCCAAGATCCCGAGAGGAGAATGAAGGAGAAGGGACTGCGGCGTGGCCATCCCATTTGGGGGGTGATTTCTCGCTTTCTGTCTCTCTGTCTCTCTCTGACTTTCTGGTGAGCACACGCGTCCTATAGCAAAAATCTCTCCAAAAAAAAGAAAGAAAAAAGAAAGAAAATATTTTGTACAGCAGTACAATGTGTGTTCTCAAGCTCATTATTGCAAAAGAGTAAAAAATTAAGAATGAAAAGTTTATATAGTAAAAATGTTATAGGAAGCTAAGTTTACTTTAGGGTCCATTCATGGCAAGAGTCTATATAGGCATTTTTAATGTTTTATACCACACATTTTTCTTGAGTGATATTTGCTATAGGGCACATGTGCTCACTGGAGAGACAGAGAGACAGAAAGCAAGAAATTGTCCCCCAGAGGGAAGGCTACTTGGAAATCCTTTCGCCTACATTCTCCTCTTGGGATTTTGTGCATGCACTCACATGCCCCTGGCATGAGTTTCAAGCTGCTGGGTCCAGGACTCAAACTGTGGTAGGCCATGTGGGAGTCTGGCGCCTTAACCACTATGCCATCTGCTGGCCTCTATACCATCGATTTACTTACTCTATGTTTAGATAAACAAATACTACTTTGTTATAGTTGTCTACAGTATTCAGTACATTAACATGCTGTACAAGTTTGTAACCTAGCGGCAATAAGCTATACCATCTAGCATAGGTACTCAGAAGACCATGCCATCTATCAATAGTTTTCTGTAGGTACACTCTATAATGTTTATACAATGACAACTGTCTAAAGACTCATTTTTCAGAACATATCCCTGCTGGTTTTTTGTTTCTGTTTTTGTAGAAGTTTTTGCCTTAGGGTATGTGCACTTGGCAGGAAGAGAGAGACAATGACAGGGAAAGTGAGAAATTACCCCTCAGGAGAGGGCCACGCCACAATCCCTTCTCCTTCATTCTCTTCCTGGGATCTTGGGCATGCACACACATGCACCCAGTGTGAGTTTCAAGCCACTGTGTCCATGACTTGAACCACCGTTGGCCATGTGGGGGTCTGCTGACACAACTGCTATGCCATCCACTGGCCCTCATATCCCTAGTGTTTTGTTTTTTGGTTTTTGTTTTTTTTTTTTGAGAGGTTTTTGCCATAGGGCGTGTGCACTCTCCAGAAAGACAGAAACAGATAGACAGGAAGTGAGAAATCACCCCCCAGGGGGGATGTCCACGCCGCAATCCCTTCTCCTCCATTCTCCTCTCAGGATCATGGGCACGCATGCACACGCGCCCAGCGTGAGTTAAGACACTGGGTCCAGGACTCAAACCACGGTCGACTACATGGGAGTCCAGCAACATAGCCATACGCTAACTGCTGGCCCCTATATCCCGAATGTTAAGAGATACATAATTGTATATAAAAATCAACTGTTGAATATACATACCTGTATATTCTGTATCCTGCAAGCATGTCAGTCTCAATGCATCTATCCATTTGGTACTTTACTACCCTCCCAAATGTAACTCTTTAATTTGCATATATCATTGAAAGGAAGAGCATCCCCAGTTCATTCACACACACAAAAAAAAAAAAAAAAAAAAGAAAAAAGAAAAAACAAACAAGCAAACCAAAAAACACTGATTCTTCATTTCTCTCTCTCTCTCAACCATCATATCTAATTAGTTATCAATCTTTTGGGATTCAGTCTCTCTCAAATTTGTTGACCCTCAATGTCATTTTACTGGTTTGGTTCCTCAACCTGTCTTACTAAAATTTCCATAACTTTCTAAATAGTTTCTCTGACTACATTCTAAACTGTATACACCTCCCTTTCCCCATTCACTTTCTAAACTTGGGTTAGACTGATTTAAAAATACAACCTCACTTGGTCGCTCGTAATATTATTTTGAAGTACTAGCTAGACATAAAGCAGTCTCTTAGCTCCGGCGTTGACATACATTTCCACTTTGCTTCCTTGTCATAAATGTCCCCTGTATTCACCTTTCTACCAGTGTTACAAGAAAATGTGGTTAGTTCCCAAATAGGTCATGTGCTCCCCTTCACCTTTTCTCTGCCTCACCTGCCTAGTCAACTCCTGACGGTGCCACAAGATTTCATGCAAGGATTCGCAGGAGGAAACTCCTCCTGACTCTTAGACTTTTCCATGCATAAATGTGCTGTTCCTCCGATGTCCTTTTCTTGGCAGTAGTCAAATTATGATGTGATCAGCACTTTAAGTCCACTTTAACTATTAGATTGTGAGCTCCTACAGAGAGTTACTTTGTTTTTTTCTTTATCTATTGCCCTAGCTCTGAGCAGAGTATCTTGCACAGAGATAGTGTTCAGAAAATGCTGAAGAAATGAAATATACCAAGAATTTTGAAGCTTTATCCAATGTCAACTTTTTTTTTTTTAATTATTGATTTTATTATTTTATTTATTCATTCATTTATTTCTTAATTTGACCAGAGAGAGAAGGTGAGAGTGAGAGAGAAAGGAAGTGAGAAAGCAAGCCACCAGATTCAGGACTGGAACCCTGGTCGGCCATGTGGGAGTGTCCAGCGCCTTAACCACCACGCCACCTGCTGGTCCCACCAATGTCAACTTTTTTACTGTTAAATAAATATTTAAGATTTTTTTAAAATTAAGGATCCATAATTAGCATTATGGTAGAATAAGTTTTTGAAAACCTTTTGAAAAATATAATTGTAAAAATGTTATAATCTTGGGAACCAGCAGTTAGCGTAATGGCTATGTCGCTGGACTCCCATGTAGTCGACCGCGGTTCACGTCCCGGACCCGGTGGCTTAAAACACACCGGGCATGTGTGCATGTGTGCCCAAGATCCCGACAGGAGAATGGAGGAGAAGGGATTGCAGCATGACCATCCCCCCTGGGGGGTGATTTCTCGCTTTCTGTCTCTATGTCTTTCTTTGTCTGTCTGGTGAGCGCACGCGCCCTATAGCAAAAAAACCTCTCAAAAAAAAAGTTATAATCTTTATTTAAAAACACTAGAATATAATTTCTTTGGGGGAAAATGTAATAAAGTACAACTGGAACTGATTTTTTGAGACTGGATTTTTCTTCCCTGAAGATCAAGATATCAGATATCATTTAAAATGAGTCAGATGTATTGGCCCACTGACTTTCTAAGGACCCTTACGTGATTCAAGGAAATTGCATTTAATTATTATTTTTTGAATATTTTCTTTCTTTCTTCCACAGGCAAGAGAAACAGAGACAGAGAGATAAGCACCCCCAACAGGGTCTTTATGCTCTGAGACACCCTCTAGCCTCACCCAGTCCCAGATCATGGACACACATGCACCCCATGTGTTAAGGGAAGTGTCTGGACTTGAACCTGGAAACTTGCCATGTGGAACAGCTTCACAGAATACTGTTACCAATGCACCACTGTTCAGGCCCTATATTTAATTATTAATGTCTGAAAAAAAAAACCATAAGAATTCAACTTTTCTTCACTGTTTTGTATATTTCTTTAGGATCTTTGTTTTATGCAATTTGCTTGGAACTTTCTGTACTCTACAATTAGCTGAATCTTTTTTGGTACCAAATATCCATATAGAAAGATTATATAAAAAGGATAGACTCAAAAGACTGTCTCTGTACTTCTACTATTGTTTGCTTTAGGACTGCATTATTACCAAACTCAATTTAATTTGATAAGTCCATTTATAAATTCATTTTTCTCCATCTCAACTCTCTTAAATGATTTTTACTGTAAAATGCTATAAAAAGTATGTTGTAAAATGCCAAAGGTTTCTGACCTAAGACATAAAACACTTTTTTTGCCATTTAAACAAAAGAAGAAATGAAATAGATAATTTGTTTGAAAAGTCACACATTACCAGAAACAAGGTACCAACATGGCTCTGCCAGTCTCCGAGAAGAAACTCTCAGATGAAATGCTACTTCGACAATTTCCCCTTCACCTTGTCACCAGGCTGCATGTGTCACCATTCCACTGTTGTTTCTCCAAGGTGGACTCGAAAGTTTTAGCTCTCTAAAGATTTTAGTTCTCTAAGATATCAAGTCGTTTTAAGCTTAAAAACTACTTGTCTTCATAATATTGATTTTCAACCTTTTATATATCTGAAGAGAATTTAAAAATATCTTCCGTTTTAGGGGGTTGGACAGTAGGTGAAGGGAAAAATCCAACATTATCTGAGGCTGACCATATAGGAAGGCTGATCACCTCTTTCTTTTTTCAAAAACAAAAAAGAGCCAATCATTCAGATACTGGGGGAGAAGCAGAGAGAGTCAAAGGCCTTTAGGCAGAACATTTGAATATAACTTTTGTAGAAAATAGCAAGAAAGGTAGCATATCCAGGCTGATCACTTGGAGACCTCCCTGACACCACAGCCACAAGCATGCCCATGATCCAGGGCTGGCTGAGACAGGCGGTGGTATCCTATGTTAAGATCCTATTGTGGGTGCTATCTTGCTGTTTCTCTCTGTCTCTCTCATTCATGAAAGAAACAAACCTAAAACATATATACCTTCCATTTATCAACTGTGAAGTGGTGGAATATAGGCCTAGTATTCAAACTGGGAATACCCAGATGTTTGGTTTAGGATAAACTTTTAGGATACTGTTAGTGCAGGCATAGGAATATGTGAATGTCTGGGATGAGAAGGTCCACCCCTAGTGGTAAGGATAAATTTAATATAAAAATAATTTTAACTTTAATAATATTAACAAATATGGTATTTATCAAATGCTAACTATATGTAAGGTGCCGTACTAAAATTGAGTGTACTATCTCATTTAGTCCCCACAATAACCCAAGGATAAAAGTACTATTATCCCTTATTTACAGATGAGGACACACAAACCTAGAAACAGACCTAGAAACCTAAACCTATAAACCTACTTGACAACTAGTAACTGGAAGAGCTAGGACTCGACAGCATTGGTCTGATGCCAGAGCCCAGGTTCTTTATCTCTCTGGTAAGCTGTTTACTTAGATTTCTAACCATGTGATAACTAATTTAAAATACACTGAGATTTATAAAGTAGATAAGTAACTTTAAATAACCAACAGATTTTTTGTTTAATTCTTTTACAATGGTTTGACTTCCAAGTTGTGATTTACATTCATTTTTCTTTCCAGCACATACCTACAGCTCACTCACTCACTCAGCTTTTATTAAGCTAGTTACTATAATGAGTCAAGCACAGTTCTAATTCTAAAATTACAGAAATAAAAAAGATAAAGCACTCTCCCATGAAACTTACCTACTAATAAAAGTGAGATACGCAATTAAACCAATGGAAAAACAGGACAATTCCAAGATAAGTAGTATTAAAAAAATAAAATAGGGATAGATGAGAGCTATGGTGAAAAGTTCTTTCTGAGAAGATAACCTTTGATCAAAAACAAGAAAGAGCGAGTCATTCAGAGACTGGGAGAGGAGCAGAGTCAAAGGGCTGTAGGCAGAACATCTGAATATAACTATTGCAGAAAATAACAAGAATGGCAGCATAGTTGCAATGGAGTGAACAAGCAGGAAAATGGTTAAAAAAAATTAAATTAAATTACGAAGATAGAAGGGTAGAGGGCAGATCACTAGGGCTGATGGTAAGGAATGTATATTTTTCTCCTGTGACATATACCTTATAGGGCAATGGGAAGCCATAGGACATTTTGATACAGGGATATAATATGATCCAATTTATGGTTTAAGAAATTACCTTGGCTACTATAGATCTGATAGAGGGAATAAAATTTTGAGGGGGTAAGAATAATAGTAGGAAGATAACTGGGTTGGTGCAGTTGTCTAGGCAAGTGACAATGGTGACTTCATTACCAGTGGAAGACAAAGAAAAACAAATGGGTCCAGGACATATTTTGAAGATATAATCAACTGTATTTTGTTGACAGAAAGGAAGCCTATGGCAACTACCTTGCAATAAGAGTTTACCTTATTTCAGCCATAGCATATATTCAGAATTTTTACTTTTGAGATTTGTTTATAAGTAGAGTGTGTCTGTATTATTTTAATACAGGGTTTCCCCTTACACTTACAGGTGTACACAGGGGTTAAAATGAGGGAATTCCATTTCATTTATTTGGAGAGATTTTTTTACTATAGGGTAGGTGAGCTCACTGGATAGAGAGAGAGAAAGAGAGAGAGAGAGAGAAATTAGCCCCAAGGGGAGATGGCCACACACCATAATCCCTTTTCCTCCATTTTTCCCTCAGGATTTTGGGCACACATACACACATGCCAAGTGTGAGTTCTAACCCACCTTGTCTGGGACTCAAACTGTGGTTGACCCTGTGGGAGTCCAGCACCTTAACCATTACGCTACCTGCTGGCCCCAAGAACTCCATTTATTAAAAGCATTTACAGGATAAAGATCTGACAGAAAAGTGAAAGCCATTCTAGTTCTAAAGATATTTTTATCCTAAGATCTTACAGATCTTCATTTTTGCTAGACTGTAAAATTGCTAAGATTCCACTGCCTTTACCACATTCATGAAATATTAAAAAAATAAGAAGCTAAAGTCTCCAGAGATTATTTTTATATACTGCAAAACTGCAATTTTAATAATATTTTAGTAACAAAATGTTAAAGTTCAGAGAATCCAATTTTAACCTTATTTCTTTCTTTAAATCATAAGGGATAATTTGAAATTTCAAGTTATTATTTATTTAGTTCTTTGGAGAGAAAGAAGTGCTAGCATTTCACTAACTTACAGAAAACATTACGTGAGTTGTGATGGTTAAATGACAAAAGGCACACAAACGATGTGAAAAAAAATCCATAAAAATTGAAAGCTTAGCTGAAATATTTATTATAAAATATCCTACAGGAGACAAACTCCAACAACATGCCCTAAACTCTTGATATTAAGAAAGAACAACTCAGTTTTCCGGCTCAATACCCAGCAAAAACCCAGAATCCATGCGCATCTAAGTGGGCCTACTCCTGTCCGTTTAACCGGAAAGTCTCTGCCCCAAGTCTCTTCTTCTGGCCCAATACCCAGCAAAAAGTTAGACTCCATGTGCATCTGAGGTGGGCCTAGCCCTGCCCCTTTAACTAGAAAGCCTCTGCCCTAAACCTCTTCTTCTAGCCTAACACCCAGCGAAAAGCCAGGTAGGAAGTAACATGTAATTCATCAGATGACCAGAAACCATCACCACAGAGGCACAAGAAATATGGGAAATCCAGAAAATATCTCTCCCTCAAGGGGAAAGAACAGCCCTTCATCATCCACAGATAGTACAATGGAACTTGTGGAAATGTCAGATAAAGAATTTAGAATATTCATAGTAACAAAGCTAACAGAGATGCAAGAGAAGAGTGACAATGAACTCCAGAAAATGCAGGGGAAAAGAGATGACGAGTTACAGGAGGTGAGGAAGTTCTTCCATGAACTGAAAGAGGAAACAGACAAAATAAAAAAGAATCAAATGGAACTTTTAGAGATAAAGGCTGTAATACAGGAAATCAAAAACTCTCTTGAAAGTATTAAAAGCAGATGCAGAATATCGAATCTCAGATATAGAAGACAGAACCTCTGACCTAGAAAAATTCATCAGAAAGACTGAGGAAATAACCAAAAAAAATTAGAATAACACATGAGTAATACTAGATACCATCAGACGCCCAAACATCCAGATAATTGGTATCCCAGAAGGTGAAGAAACTAATCTGGGCATTGATATCTATTCCCTGAAATCCTGGAAGAAAACTCCCCAAACCTAGAGAATCATTCAAATATCCAGACCCAAGAAATACAAAGGACCCCACATAGAATCAACCCAAGAAGATCTTCTCCAAGGCACATCATAGCCAGATTGACCAAAACCACAGACAGAGATGATACTAAAATTGGCAAGAGAAAAATGTCAAGTTACTTTCAAAGGATATCCCATCAGGCCAACATTGGACCTCTCATCGGAAACAATGCAAGCAAAGAAAGAATGGGAAAATATATTCAAAGTGTAAAGTGAAAAATAATTTCAACCAAAAATACTATATCTGGCAAGATTATCCTTCCTATGGGAAGAAAAGATAAAAACATTCTGAGATAAACAAAACCTGAAAGAATTTACCAACACCAGACCAGTTCTTCGAGAAGTTCTGAAGGGAGTACTACACCAGGAAAACTAAGACAGAAAATAAAAGAACAAAATATTACCAAGAAAAATGCCAACTTAATGGTAGGAACAAGTTCTGAAATATCAATAATAATGTTGAATGTTAATGGAAATGTCAGACCATAGTAATATTGCAAATTAAACAAAAGAGATACTACATGAGACTCAACTGGTGAAATAGAATTCTATGACTTTTTTTCTAAAACATTACTGATTTTCATCTCTACTTTGTCTTCCAGATTTATGGGTTTGTTTTCATTTGAGTTGTTGAGTTCAACAATTTGTTAAAAAAAGAATTTTTAAAAATTGAAACATAAACTTTTCTCTTTTCCTGGGAACCAGCAGTTAGCGTAATGGCTATGTTGCTGGACTCCCACGTAGTCAACCGCGGTTCGAGTCCTGGACCCGGTGGCTTAAAACTCACACCGGGCGCGTGTGCGTGCGCGTCCAAGATCCCGAGAGGAGAATGGAGGAGAAGGGATTGCGGTGTGACCATCCCCTCTGTGGGGTGATTTCTCGCTTTCTGTCTCTCTGTCTCTCTCTGTCTGTCTGGAGAGTGCACGCGCCCTATAGCAAAAAAAAACCTCTCCAAAAAAAAAAAAAAACTTTTCTCTTTTCCCCTGACCCCTTTGTAATTGGAAAATATTTGTGAGAATTCTTATTTTTTGGCAGAATGGTTATTTGCATAAGTTTAATAGTACAGTACTATCTGTTGCCTTGCAGCAGAAATTGAATTCTTTTTTAAAAAAAATTATTTATTCCTTTATTTATTTCTTAATTTGACCAGAGAGAGACAGAGGGTGAGAGTGAGAAAGAGAGGAAGTGAGAAAGCAAGCCACCAGATTCAGGACTTGAACCCTGGTCAGCCATGTGGGAGTGTCCAGCGCCTTAACCACCACACCACCTGCTGGTCCCCAGAAATTGAACTCTTACAGGCTTTGAGCAAATAACAGACCAAATTGAGATTAATCTATTTTTTTTTTGAGAGTTTTTTTTTTTTAATTATTTTATTTAACTTTATTTATTTATTTTAATTTGACCAGAGAGGGACAGAGTGAGAGAGAAAAGGAGAGAGGGAGGGAAAGTGAGAAAGCTGCCGCCAGGTCCAGGTCTTGAACTGTGGTCGGCCATGTGGGAGTCCAGCGTCCTTATCCACCACGCCACCTGCTGGCCCCGAGAGGTTTTTGCACTATAGGGCGTGTGTGCTCGCCAGACAGACAGAGACATAGAGACAGAAAGCGAGAAATCACCCCCCAGGGGGGATGGTCAGGCCACAATCCCTTCTCCTCCATTCTCCTCTCGGGATCTTGGGAACGCACGCACACGTGCCCGGCGTGAGTTTTAAGCCACCAGGTCCGGGATGTGAACTGCAGTTGACTACGTGGGAGTCCAGTGACATAGCCATTACGCTAACTGCTGGTTCCCAATCTTTTTTTTTTTTTTTTTTTTCAAATAAGTTTATACCTCTTTTTAGTAAAAGGGGAGGTGGAGACAGAACAAAAAATGTTCCAGAAGAAAATTACAGTGCACTTGTCACTGGATTCTAGCTTTGTCCATACTTCAACATCTTTTGTGAATCAATAAAATGTGAAAAATAAGTTTAGTATGGAAGGGAGGGCGGGGCAAAGGAGAAGGAAAAAATGGGTATAAGTATGCTTAATTGACAAAAAATGAGAAGCAATGTGCTGATGATAATGTATATAGTAATATACTTGTCTTGAATGACATGCATGGTATTTGCGTTGGAAAAAGAAATGTATACTGTAATAAAGACATGTGATAAAATGTAAAAATAAGTAAGTAAATTTAAAAAAAAAAAGAAAGAAAAGAAAGAACAACTCACAGGATGGAAGTCTGTAGCTTTGTAAATGTACATAGCCTAGCAAGTATGTTTAGAGTCCAGAAAAAGTTAACAAACCCAAAAGTACAACAGTGTAATGATTTCTCAGCAAGTGTACCGAATGATTGCTTTGGCTCTCATTACCCCTGTGTAGACTAGTAACAAAACCTTCAGGATATTTCACTTGCTCCTAGTTTTAAACTCAGGTTTTTTTTTTTTTTTTTTTTTTTTTTTTTTTTTTTTTTTGTGTGTGTGTGTGTGTGTGTGTGTGTGTGTAAGTCATCAGTTCAATCAGTTCAGGATTCTCTCCTTGTATCTTCTCCTTCCCTTCTCCCATCACTGATTCCTAAGAGTACATGGAGAAATTAATAGGTTACCGGATGGCCATCTAAAGTGTATACTTGTTTGTGTGTGTGTGTGTGTGTGTAGAATGGGTGTTGAATGGCTCATAGGTGTCTTCTGTCAATACTGTCTGCTGAGATTTAACTTGCTCTTTATTTTTTCTCATCAGCATGCCATAGCATATACTGCTAAAGTCTGTGTGCCCATGAGGCTTCCTGCTACCAGATCCATTAGTTCATGATGAACTATGATACACTGTCCTCTCTCAGACATGTCCTTGAACTCTAAGAAGCATTGGGAATTTAAACATTTTGCATGCTTGGGATCACTACTCTTGACAGTTGTACGCACACCTAACCATCTGTACAGTTAACTCAACAGCTGGCATTGAAATAATACCTTTTCTTTTTTTGAGAGATTTTTTAGTATAGGGCATGTGCACTTGCTAGGGAGACAGAGAAATAGAAAGTGAGAATTCATTCCCCAGAGGAGATGGCCACCCTGCAAACCCCTCTTCTCTGCTCTCCTCTCAGGATTTTGGGCATGTAGGCATATGCGTCCAGCATGAGTTTCAAGTTGCTGGGTCTGGGACTTGAATTGCAGTTGACCACATGGGAATCCAGCACCTTAACCATTATACCATTTGCTGGGTCCAAAAATAATGCCCTTTTTAAAAAAAAAAACAAAATAAGACTTGCCATCTCCTCAAGCCTGCTTTTCCTAAAATATACTGTTTGTTAAGTGAGTGATAAAACTTACGTATTTACTGTGCACAGCATAATGTTTTGAAGTAAGTGTACATTGTGGAATGACTAATTCTATCTAATTAACATAACTTCACATAGTTATAATTTTTTGTAGTGAAAACACTTGGTATTCACTCATTTTTCAAAAATGTATCATGAGCTATAGTGACCATGTTGTACAACAGATGCATTTTTATAAAATTTATTTATGTCATAAGAGTAAGAAACAGAGACAGAGAGAGAGAGAGAGAAGCACCCTCAATAAGGTCTCATCCTGTATTCACCCCGTACTTCCCCCTACAGCCTTGTAGTCACTCAGGATTATGGGCACACAAGACCAGTGTTTATAGGTCAGTAAGGAATTGAACCTAAAAATCTTTCATATGGATCTAGCTTCATTTGAACAGTGTGTTACTGCTGCATGGCCAAACCATCCCATAATAGCTTTTTGAACGTATTCCTCCTCCTTAACTGAAATCTTGTATCTACTGACCAACATCTCCCCACTGTGTCCCATCTAGCCCCTCCAGACCCTGGTATCCACCACTCTTTCCTATACTACTATAAGATAAACTTTCTCAGAGTCTATATATGAGTGAGGTCATGTGGCATATATGTTTCTGTGCCTGGCTTATTTCATTTAAAATAATGTCCTCCAGGTTCATCTATGTTGTTGCAAATGGCAGAATTTCTTCTATTGTTTGACTGAATAGTATTCTATTGCATATATGTGTGTCATTTTCTTTATCCATTTATCTGTTGATAGACCCTTAGGTTAAGTCTGTATCTTGGCTATTGTGAATAATGCTGCAAAAAACACTGGAGTACAGACATCTTTTTTGATATGCAGATTTCATTTCTTTTGGACACATATCCAGTGTTGGGATTGCTGGATCATATAGTTTTCCATAATGATGGTAACTAATTTCTATTCCCACCAACAGCGTGCAAAAGTTCTTTTTTCTCCACATCCTTTTCAACACTTGTTATTGTTTATCTTTTTGATAACAGCCAGTAAAACAGGTATGAGTTAATATCTCTTTGTGGCTTTATTTGCACTTACCTGATTATTAGCGGTACAGAGTATTTTTTATACCTGTCAGCTATTTATACGTCTTGTTTTGAAAAATATCCATACAAGTCTTCTGCTCATTTTTAAATTGGGTTGCATTCTTGGTATTGAGTTGTTTGAATTTCTTATATATTTTGACTATTAACCCTTTGTTAGATGTATAGTTTGTAAATATATTCTCCAATTCTGCAGGCTGTCTCTTCACTCTGTTGTTTCCTTTGTTGTGAAAAAACTTTCAGTTTAATGTAATCATATTTGTCTATTTTCATTTTTGTTTTCTATACTTTGGGGTTATATCCAAAAATTCTATACTCAGATCAATGTTAGGGAGCTTTTCCCCTCTTTGTTTGACTAGTTTCATAATTCAGGTTTTATATTTAAGTATTTAATGAATTTTGAATTGATTTTTAAGTGTGGAGTGATATGAGTCTAATGATCTTAGACTATTCAAAGAAGTTAGAACTTAGACTTTTACTACAAGTGGATATCCAATTTGCCCAATACTATTTGTTAAAGCAACCGACCTTTTCCCAGTGAATCTTCTTGGTACTATTGTCAAAAATCAGTTGCTGGGACCAGCAGTTAGCGTAATGGCTATGTCTCTGGACTCCTACGTAGTCCACAGTGGTTCGCGTCCCGGACCGGTGGCTTAAAACTCACACCGGGTGCGTGTGCGTACGTGCCCAAGATCCCGAGAGGAGAATGGAGGAGAAGGGACTGCGGTGTGGCCATGCCCCCTGGGTGGTGATTGCTCACTTTCTGTCTCTCTGTCTGTCTCTGTCTGTCTGGTGAGCGCACGTGCCCTATGTATGGCAAAAACCTCTCCAAAAAAAAAAAAAAAAAACAATTGCTCGTAAATGCATGGATTTATTTTGGTACTCTCTAATCTGTTCCATTGATCAATGTGTCTTGTTTATTTTTATGGTAGGACCATGATGTTTTAATTACTATAGCTTTGTAGTATATTTGAAGGCAGGAGTGTGATGCCTCTAAGCTTTGTTCTTTTTGTTTAAGATTGCTCTGGCTATTCAGGATACCAAGAAATCTGGAATTGGAATCTCATATAAGTTAAGGCTCTCATAGGCTCTATTATAAACACAATATGTTTTCAGTATTTGGGCATATGGCCTGCTTCCTCTTGTTATACAGCTGTGCTAGAAATGCTACATAAATTAATGAGATTTGTTTCATAGAGGATCCACCGGACCATTTACTATACTGGTTCGCATTTGGAGTCTCCAAAAAGAAGATATAGTTTATGGAATATTTCTATATTTATTATGCTATAGAAATATTGGTTAATATTTTGTGGAAAGTAAACTGTGTAATCCTATAATTTTATGTGTATTTATTATGCTGATGATTAATAGGGAAGAGGATACAAGTATCTCTTCATATTCAAACCTGTTTAATTCTTGAGTTCAGATCATAAACAGCAAAAATACATAAAGATATATGTGTCTCCAAAACTATGTTCAATTTATTTGGTTACTGAGTTTAGACAGTGGTGAATACCTGTACGTGAATGAGCAATCCTTTAGCTATTTCAACCGAGATTTTTAAAAATAACATCTAAAATTATATTTTGTTATATTCAGCAAATAATTGCAAGTAGAACTTTTATCATGTTACTCATTTAAAGTGCAGATTTTCTCTCCTTGAAACAATGAATTTACAAAGTAAACATTTTTCAGATGAGGATAATACATGTTTTTAAAACTATAGTTATTAATTTATATCCAGGTAGATATATTCTACAATATTCATTAGCATCAGCATATCTTTAAGAGAAATGATAACAGATCCATAACAGAGGGAACCACATTTCATAAGATCACTGATTTTAAAATGTTTTTATCTGCCTAATGAAGCCAAATTAATAATGCAACTAACTCTAAAATGCCACAATCAATAAAACAGCTTTTAACTCAACTGAGGACTAATACTGTAAACGACAACTACCTGATAAAATAGTCTACTCCAGTCTTGTTTTGAACCAGACACATTATAAAAAAAAGTAAGCTTTTCCAAAAGGGCAATATTTACTGGCAGGTAGTAAAATGTAACATACAGCAAAACCAATTACTATCAGAAGCAAAGTAAACTGTTTAAAGCTGGAATAGTATGGGAACAAAACAGCCAAAGGCAGTAATTCTCAAACGTTAAAGAGTGTGTGAATAAGTTGGGTGAAGTGTGTTACATGGACCTTCTGCTTCAGCAGGTGAATGGAACCTACGAGTAGAGTTCTAACAAGTTCTCAGGTGATGCTGATGCCACTTGTCCAGAGACCACACTTTGGAGTAACCGTCCCTAAACTATACTACTTATAAAGTCTCAACACCTGGAATACTGTTAGGAGACCTATAATACATGGGTCAAAGTAATACTCCATTCTTTTCCTTAAACCAAAATATTGTTATATTTAGTAGGAAAAGCAATGATTAGTACTCCAAAAACAAAAGCAAATACACAAAACAATAATAAAACATTAATTACCATTATAAAATTAATATTTAAAATTACAAAAATTTCAACTGGTATTTGAGAATAGGAAAAGATATAGCAACTTGAATATTAAAAACTTCAGAATCTTTTTGGCAGTGGTTCAGGCAAATGACACCAAAAACACAGGTAACAACAACAAAAACAAATGGAACTAATTAAACTAAAATGTTTCTGCACAGTAGAGGAAATGATCAATAGAGTGAAAAGGCAATATAGAAAGGGAGAAAATATTTTTGCATAGAAAAATATGTCATGATTCTCCTGGTGACCCAATATTTGCAAACCATGTATTTGATAAGAGGTTAATCTCCAAAATACATAAGAAACTCCTACAACTCAGCAGTAAAAAAACAAATAACCCAATTAAAAATGGGCTATGGACTTAATAGACATTTCTCCAAAGAAATCATACAAAGAGCCAACAGGAATATTTTTTAAGTATTCAAATGTCACTATCTATCAGGGAAATGCAAATCAAAACCACGATGAGGAAGAATTTCACATCTGCTAGGGTAGCTGTTATAGAAAAAAAATTAAAAAGACAAGTGTTAGGATGAGGAGAGAAGGGAAACCTTGTACACTGTTTGTGGGAATGCAAAACAGGACAGCCACTAAGGAAAAAGAGTACGGAGATTTCTCCAAAACCTTAAAAACACAACTACTGCATAATCCATCAATCCCACTTCTGGGTGTTAATCCAAAAGAATGGGAATGAAGATCTCAAAAAGGTATGTATCAGCATTCCTACGTTCACTGCAGACCTCTTCACACTATCCACATTGTGGAAATAACTGAAATGTCTATCAACATATTAGTAGATAAAGTGTAGTATGGTGGGACCAATATAGACACAAGTTCCACATTCATATATTTCAATCAAGCACAGACTACTTTTGATTTCAGGGTGATTGAATTCCCAGATGCAGACCTAGAAGATATAAAGGGATGACTGTATAAACATATCCTGTACTACTATACAGCCTTTAAAAAGAAGGAAGTTCTGTAATACGTGACGAAATGGTTGAATCTTGAGGACCTTATGTTAAGAGACATAAGCCAGTCACAGAAAGACAAATGCAGCATGACTCTACTTACATGAGGTCTCTAAAATAGTCAAATTCACACAAAGAATAGAATGGCAGTTGCCAAGGGCTAGGGAGAGAGAAAAGTGGGGTGTTCCTAAGCAACTTTATGCCTATATAGTTTCATTTAAACAAGATGAATAAACTCCAAAGACCTGCTGTATGACATTATATCTACAGTCATACTTAAAATCTGTTGAGAGATCTCATTTTGTGTTCTTATAAAAAATTAAAATCCACAAAAGGAAAAACAAAATGTTATGAAAAACAAAACGAAATGACAAGCCTCAAGATCTCTAACCAAGGAGATGCCTGTCTTCCTAACTAAAAGCTGGAAATGGCCAGCTAAAAGTCCTGTCAATCTTTGTGAGAATAATGACAGTGTGGCGAGTGGATGGCAGCAAGGGTGTGAAGTCACGCAACACTATACCCAGCAGTAGTCACTTTGAGAAATTCCTTGTGAGGAAATGACAAGACTGGAGGTACATATGCATAGTTATATCACCCCAAAAGTTTAAACTAACAAAGTGAGCAATGAAGAGAATTGGTTAAATAAATTATAGGACATCCACAGAATGAAACACTGAGTGGACAGTGAAATGTTGACATAGAGCTATAGTTAATAGCATGGGAAAATGTTTAGTGAGTATTTCCAAGTAAGAATAAAAGGCTAGAGAAGAGTATGCACAAAATTATTACACTTAGATAAATGTATATATAGAAATAGATTATAGGTAATTTGGGGATACCTTTTTGCTACCTGAGTATTATACTTTGCCTAAACTAAACAAGGATTACTTTATTTAAAAAAAGCAAATAAATAAATTAATGTATTTTTCCTGAGCACAAATATATTTACTGTAGAACTGTCTCCCCAAAATTTAGATCTTCGGTACCTCATGTACTTACTTGTAAATCAGTTTCCTCATCCATGAAGATGATCGTATCAGTTACCAACCTCACACAGGATTAATATAAACTGATTGATTTAAAGTGCATAAAACAGAATTTGACGTAAGTTATAAATAAGTCTTCTAATCATTTGATTTGTTTTTATCATATACAGACACATTAAGTACTAAATGAGTTAGCTGAGTTATTTTAACAATTAAGCTGCTCTCTGGCTAATCCCGTGACTACAACGAGGTTACTGCTGTAATTCTACTTAGGCTCCTTAGTGTGTTTATTAGCTCTCGAGATAACTAACCAGATGGAGAAGACAAACTCAGAGAAGTACTCCCAGTGGTCAATGAGCAGGCAAGGCAGAACTTTGCACACAGCTACCTAGTGTTTTTAAACATGTAGTAAAATGGCTGTTTATAAATTGCTGGTAGAAAGGCAAATCGTTCAGTCTTTTCCCTGACTGTATATCAAACCAACAAATACCAAACCAAAATCTTAAGAACTCTGCTTCAAGGAATTTAGCATCAGGAAAGTAGTAGAGCTATTTAGAACAAACATAAATCTTAAATTCATATTTAAAATAACCCCAATTTTAAAACAGTCTAAGTTTTCAATAATGAGATTGGCTATAAATACATTTAATATATTCACATATTGTAATTTTATTTAGAAAATATTTAGGGACATAGGATATGCTCCAGTATGCTAAATTTAAAAAGCTGCATATAGAAATGTAGACAGAATAGGAACACAATTTTCTTTAGAAATTTTGAATAAAGGATGCATAGAACAGTATATAGAAAGTAAATATTTCAAATGAAAAATATTTAATATTTAAAGGAAAATTCCCTGCCAGATATATCTTCTGTATTTGAATATTCTAGGGACACAGTTTACAATCCAAAAGAAAAGATGTAAATAAAGTTCATTATCTGGGTATTTGTTCAGATAACTCATTCAGAATGTTACAACTGTAAAAATACATCTGAAAATTAAGTTATTAGATTTGCTTACCAGTTAAACTATTTATGATCCCTTAAAAAGTAATAACAGTTTTGGGAACCAGCAGTTAGCGTAATGGCTATGTTGCTGGACTCCTACGTAGTCGATCGCGGTTCGCGTACCGGACCAGGTGGCTTAAAACTCACGCCGGGCACGTGTGCATGCGTGCCCAAGATCCCGAGAGGAGAATGGAGGAGAAGGGATTGCGGCGTGACCATTCCCCCTAGGGGGTGATTTCTCACTTTCTGTCTCTATGTCTCTCTCTGTCTGTCTGGCAAGCGCACGTGCCCTATAGCGAAAATATCTTCAAAAAAAAAAAAAAAAGTAATAACAGTTTCTTTTTATTAAAACATGGCATTTTTGTGCCTTTCAAGCATTTTTATCTTTACCAGATCAGCTGAATATTTATTTAATTCCTATAAAGGTCAGTTAAAAATATGAATGAGAAAGTCAATGCCTCCAAGAAGTTTACAGTGAAAGCCACCAAACAACAAGTATTTCTTTTTTATGATGGTTTAGACCAAACATTTATATTTGGACAAGGTATAAAATGCAAAGTGACACTTATTTGCTTTTTATAAACAAATTTTTATGTGCATTCTACAGTGACACAAACTAAGTTCAGTTTCTATATTTAAACTTCAAAACCCATAATATAGAACAAACATATTTTATTTTTTAAAAGAATTATTTTATCTAAATTTATTTAATTGATTAATTAATCAATCAATTTATTTTAAATTGACCAGAGAGAGAGAGAAAGTGAGAAAGCAAGCCACCAGGTCCAGGACCCAACTGCAGTTGGCCATGAGGGAGTCCAGTGCCCTTAGCCCCATGCCACCTCCCAGCCCCAGAACAAACACATTTTAAATAATTTAAATTCAAATAGCATACTTCATTATCTTAAATTAAAAATTAGTCTTCTAATTACTTGATTTTTCTTTTTCACACGTAGAAGTATATTTAGTTATCTCACCCTCTACCATCCCCAACAGTCTCTCTCTTGAATAGAATCTCTCAGAATTAGAAGTACATTGTTAAAGAAAGGTGTTAAGGACATCAATGCTTTCTTTCAGAAATAAAAAGCAAAAATTTACTTAAAAAATGCTTAGAGAAAAAATATGACATACCTTTGGGCATGTATGCACATGTGTCTATCAGGTTTTTCAAATTTCTGGGGCCAGGATTTGAACCTTAGTAGACCTTGTGGGATACAGCTCCCTTAACCTCTAGGTTACAGGGCTAACCCAAGAGATACTTTTTATTTAAAATGTATATTGGTCTGCTTATATTATTATATTCTATTTATTGTATTGATTAGTTATTATTACTAATGCTAAGTGTTTCTGTTGAGTGTTTACTCTGTTTTAAGTACTTTATATTTACCAGTCCTTTAAATTATAGCCACCAAATAAGATAAGTAGTAGTAATAGCCCTATTTTAGCAAAGAAACTAAAGGCATGAAAATCTTAAAAGTATCTGAGTTACTTAAATAGCAGATATGGCTAGGACTAAAATTCAGTCTGTGTCTAAGACACATACTTAGCAGCATTATTTTTTTATTGACCCCCTAAAAACTAGAAAAAGAGGCTAACCTTCAAAATCTCAAGGAGAGAAATTTAGGCCTGGATAGACTAATGCATTTAGAGGGTAATAGGCACATGGGACTATAAACAGAGAAAAATGTAAACTTAAAATATTTAGGCAAATGGTAGCCAAAAGACAAATGTGATGCTCTGTGAGGCAATGCTATATGAGAAGGTTCCTTGTTCAAGTACAGAAACCTCTCTGAGTGTGCTGGGCATGTGCATGCTCATGATCCAGGGCTTACTGAAGTTGGAGATTAATCACAGAGTTAAGATCCTTTTTTGGGATTGTTGTCTCTTATTTGTGGAAGAAATAAACAAATCAACTTACAAAAATATTTAGGCACATAATATTTATTTATTTCTGTGTTAAATAAATCAATAGAAAAACTTGATGTATTAAACATAGTATAGCTTTGATTTGTTGAAGCCAGGATGTGCAGAACAAAGCACAGCTTGATCTGTTCATAAGGAATTAGAAAGAACCATTAAGTCCTCTTGTACAAACACTAAACTTTAACAAACCTGCAATAGCTTACCCATTATGATTTTTGCAGTTTCTGTGAACAAAACTGTATGAAATATTGTGACCCAAAGGCAGTTCCATTTGAAGGATGCAAGGATAAGCGAGGGAGAGGCTACTGAATGTTCTAATATTATTTCATAATGGGATTGCTTCATCGATTGGGAAAACTCAAAATATTTTAATAATGCATGTATATAAAGATACTTCATGTATTTTAAACAACATAGACAGTCTTGCCACAAGGCAACATGACATTAAGTACAACCAACCAATTATCTGTTGATGATAATGGTTATGATAATATCTTTAACTGGACTAATATGTAGCATATTCATGCTGGGAAAATTCATTTTACATGCTGTAATGATATACAGTTCTGAATGTATTAAAATTTTTTAAATGTGAAAAAAAATTCTGTATAACCTTTGATGAAATGTTTTAATTCCTGCGTTTATTCTGAGAGAATAAACATGTACATGCAATAATTTTAGCTATAAGAATGTTCATTTAAAAATGCTTGACAACTGTGCAATGATTAAATATATTCTGGCACAATAATTAACTCTAATTCTATGTGATTACATAAAATGTTATAGTAGTATATATATTAACATAGAAAGCTATCCAGATTCAATTACTTGGAGAAGAGTAGGTTCAAAATAATATACACAATTTGGGGGACCAGCACTTAGCGTAACAGCTATGGCAATGAACTCCCACGTAGCTGACCATGGTTCGAGTCCCAGACCCAGTGGCTTAAACTCACGCCGGGTGTGTGTGCATGCATGCCCAAGATTCCGAGAGGAGAATGGAGAAGAAGGGACTGCGGTATGGCCATCCCTCCTGGGGGGGCGGGGTGATTTCTTGCTTGTCTCTCTCTCTGTTTCTCTCTGTTTTTCTTGCAAGCACACATGCCCTATAACAAAAAGCTCTCCAAAATAATAATAATAATAATAATAATAATAATAATATACACAATTTTATTTCATTTTTTGGTACAATATGTACAAATATGTGTAATGATTGGATTTTTTAAAAAGGTTTTCATCATAGGGGATGTGGGCTCACCAGAGAAAGAGAGACAGAGACAGTGAGAGGGAAAATGAGAAATCACCCCCCAGGGGGATGGCCACGCTGCAATTCCTTCTCCTTCGTTCTCCTCCTGGGATCTTGGGCATGCACACACATGTACCCAGTATGAGTTTCAAGCTACTGAGTCCAGAATTCTAACTGCAGATGGCCATGTGGGATTCCAGGGATGTAACCACTATGCCATCTGCTGGTCCCAATGATAAGAAATTTATAAAGATGTTAAACAGCATCTATTACTGGAGAGATCACAGCTGACTTCTATTTATTTTCATTTTTGTATTTTTTTAAGTACAAACATTGCATATCTGCTATTTTGTATTAAGGATCAAATTGTTAGCAGTTTATATAAATCCAGTAGAGAGCGGTATACAAATGAATAAAAAAGATATTATAGAGAGAAATAGTTCAACAGATAAAAGGCATGAATAGATTTTTAAGGCAACAGCAGATGCAAACAAACTTGTACGAGGAGAGAAGAAAGGGAGGAAACAGTGTCATTGAGGAGAAAAGCTGTGACACAGTGAAGCAATGCAGAAAGTATGATGAGGCAGGTGAACATACCTAATCCCTGTGATACCTCATCTTCTCTGTTCCTGGTTTACTGTCATCTAGATATACCCACCTATATGTCCTTTAAACAGTTATGGTCATTAGAGTATTTGGAAAACAAAGCATGCCATTCTCCCATCAGGATACCTTTAATTTTTTTTTTTAAGAGAGATTTTTTTCTATAGGGCACATGCACTTGCAAGAGACACAGAGAAACAGAAAGTGAGAAAACACCCCCTGGGGGGGATGGCCACACTGCAATCCCTTCTTCTCCAGTATCCTCCTGGGGTTTTGGGTATCCACACACACATGCCTGGCATAAGTTTTAAGCTGCCAGATCTGGAACTCAAACCACAATCGAGTACATGGGAGTCCAGCGACATAACTAATATGCCATCCACAGGTCCCAGGATAACCTTAATTTTTTTTGAGAGAGATTTTTGCTATAGGGCGTTTGTACTCGTCAGAGAGACAGAAAGCAAGAAATCACCCCCCAGGTGAGAAAGTCATGCCACAATCCCTTCTCCTCCATTCTTCTTTCAGGATTTTGGGCATATATGCACATGTGCCCGGCATGAGTTTCAAGCATCTGGGTCTGGGACTTGAACTGTACTCAGTCATGTGGTCCAGCAACACAATTGTTATGCCCTCTGCTGGTTCTCAAGTATTATTTTTATAAGGCGCTAAAGGGAGATGCTTTCTCAGTAGTACCAGATGTATTAGCTTCTCAAAGCAACTAGATTTTACACTTCATGGATACCATGAATTATGTATCTTGTCATTTATCTTTGTGTTGGTTATATGAATTTTGTGTACTAACTCATAGCTTTATCTTATTTTAGCTGTTCTTGGCTTGTCATACTCACATTTCTTCACACATAGGACTTCAAAAAGTTTGTGGGAAAATAAAATTACAGTATAAATTTTGGTGTAAAACAATTTTAAAACACATTTTTTATAATACTCATTTTCCATGAACTTTTTGAAGAGCCTGTGTGTGTGTGTGTGTGTGTGTGTGTACAATTGTGCATGTATATGTTTTTGGGCATGTCAAATTTTTCTAGAAACAAACCAGAAGATATAAACAGATTATTAGTTAATAATATCAAACTCAGTCAAAAATAAAATAATCTGTGACTGAGATAACTTTCTTGGAAATCAGTACTTGAAAAACCTGCTGAGGATGATCAATTTTCAGTTTATAGATACTTATTTACTATACTTTTCTGTAATTCAGGTTTGAAGTAAGTGCCTTTAAAGAAGATATTTATTTCCCACTTTGGGTTAGTTTCTCTATGATTTCTCTTATTTCTCTCTACCTCTGTATTAACCATGTTATTTAAAGCCTTCACCGGATTATTTTGATATTCCACTTTCTGATCTCCTGGTCTCCAAACAACTTCTATCAGCTCCACCATGTGCTTAGAACAGAGATCTCCCTAAAATGAGAAGGCCAGCCAGTGGTGAGGTGGTTAAGGCGGTGGACCCCATATGGGTGACTGCAAGGCTCTAGTCCCGAACCTAGTAGCTTGAGAAACATGCTGGGCATGTGTGCATGTGTGCCCCAAATCCCAAGAAAACTGAAGAGAAGCGACTTCGGTGTGGCCATTCTTTTTTGGGCATGATTTCTTACTTTCTCTCTTTCTCTCTGGTGAGTGGAAGTGCACTGCAGCAAACTAAATAATAATAATAATAATAAATTAATTTAAAAAGAGAGAGTGAGAGGGAAACTGCTGTCAGTGCCACCCTGTGTGTAAAGTGTCCTTAGCACGGCCTACAGAGCTATCCCCTGAATAAACAATGTGAAGTTCCAAGAAAGAAGGCCAATTTACACCTCTGTGTTTCTTTGTTTTGTTTTGTTTGTTTTTGTTTTTGTTTTTTTGGGGAGAGGTTTTTGCTATAGGGCATGTGTGCTCCCCAGAAAGACAGAGAGACAGAAAGGGAGAAATCACCCCCCAGGGAAGATGGCTACGACACAATCCCTTCTCTTCCATTCTCCTCTCGGTGGGATCTTGAGCATGCACACACACCCAGCGTGAGTTTAAGCCACCAGGTCAGGGACTGAAATCGCGGTTGACTACGTGGGAGTCCAGCGACAGCCGTTATGCCAACTGCTGGTCCCGCCTCTGTGTTTTGTCCCATGGTACTAACACTGCCTGGACTGCTCCTCCCCACTTTGCCTAACTAGCAAAATCCTTGTATTGTCTAAGATAACACCTACACATCCTGTCAGACTCAGTTCAAGCATCAAGTCCTCTGTGAAACATTTTCAGTCCTTCATGGGTAGGACTGATTACTTTTTCTTTCATATTCCAACCCAAGATGCCCGTAACACCGTATTTCCATTTTTCTTTATATTTTTCTCCCTTCACTAACTTAGGTTCTCCAGGAAAGGTCATGTTTAACTCATGCCTACATCCTCAGTACCTAGCATAGTGCCTGAACCACGGCAAGGGCTTACTCAACAGCTTGTACTGAATTGAATTTAATTTCTTACCTTAACTACATTTTTGTTTTTTTCCCCTGTCAGGTCTTGGTGATGATTCTACTGAGAGTAGTATTGTGCAAAGCTGGAATAAAAGCAGCAGCAGCAGCAAAACCAAATGACTTTAAACACTCAAAAATGACTAATTTCCAGCAGGGGCATGAGATAAAGGTTACAAAATAAAGAGGCATAGTCTCAATCCATCAACAATCTTCAGAATATGTGGTGTTTATCAAACTGCAGATTTCCACCCATTACTGAGGCAAGAAATCAATTTAGTGGGTCAAGAGATTAGAGGCTTTACATAGTATACTATTTAAAGACAATTTTAAAAAAAAATCTAAGAGTTATCATGAAATACCTAAGGCATAAGAAACTATCCCTTTATCTTAGCCATTCTTATTCATGTAGAAAGTAAGAATGCCTTCAAGCCCTAAGGTCAGAGTAATACTAATTCATTACTGCAATGAAAACTGAATGACATCAACGTGCTGGGCCAACTGTAGTCCAACTGTAACTGGGGCCATGATCTGTTCTATCCACTATCAATCTGCTCTTTGGGCATATTCCTCAGTTGTCGGAAAAGTCATCACACATTTTTGCATAGAAAAACAAAAATACATCATGACTTTTCCGATGACACAATTGGTACTGCTTTGTTCTTCCCAATTTTCTTGAGAAATATAATTGGAAAACTGAAACCTGGGTCCCTCTTGAGGGTTTCTGGTTCCTTTCCTGACCTCTGTACCATCAGGCTATTTTGCCCCTGTGATGCATGATCTACTTCCTCTACCCTGCTTCTCTCTTTTTCTTTTGGGATTTTCTCCACACTGGGCACATGATTGCTTGGCCTACTACTGGCCTTCAACCTGGTCTCCCCTCTTGAGGAGATTGTCTAGACGGCCTGGTACTTCCATTTGGGTTCTGCCATGCCCTGGTTCTGGCTACAGAGGTGTGATACTTGGGTATGCCAACTTGCTTGTTGGATGTACCATTCTTCAGGTGTGTAGTGACCCTATTCTATTAAATTCTACAGCTGTAGAAGATAAAGGTGTTTATTAATTTTGGCCCTCTAGGAACTGGCATAAAATCCATTACTATTTCAAACATTATAAATAGGTTACCTACAATATGGAAAAATGCTCTACTTTAAAACCTACAATTACCTTAATTGTCTTGATAAAATTGTGTAGTCAGCAGTGGTTTAGGTGTTATGCTGTTGTCAAAGTACTTGGCAAACAACTCATGGAAAATTTTCCTTAATATGTACATAAACACACATACACCTATGTTTGCAAGACTTTACTGCCAAGTCTATTGGAAGTACTTGTACTTCTAAGCTTTATTTCTGAACAATTAATTTTTATGTAAATTTCATCTTCCTGAGACAGTTTTATTATATATAATTGTACATTTTTATTTTAATGAGTAAAACCACTGACTTTCAGTTGAACAAACAAACCACTTAAATAATTTATTTATCCAAATATCATCTTTCATATATGAAGTCACCTTGAAGTCTTTCAACCTAATCTTTTAATAGGCACTTTTCAGAAAGAACACTCAGTTCTGAGAAAATTTAAAAACATGAAAATAATCCTTATAGGCTCATAGCTTGATAAATGCCAGAAACAGGATTAAAAAAAATGTATTTGAAGGTAAAATTTTAAAGGGCACCTGTTTCTTCTTTAGTAGACAGAATAAACATATTTGGTAAAAACAAATGTAAATTATGATTTGCATATAATACACAAAATACACAAATAACCTAATAGTTTATAAAATCCGAACATCAGAAACATGTGGACAGATATTCAGGAACATAGTGACCCATAAATAAATGTAGATACAACAAAGTACTCTAATAAAGGAAAATATAAAGCAACAATACATAAGCATCTTCTTTTGAGAGATTCAAAAGATTCAAATGAAATTCAAAGAGATTTAAAAGAAAACACATTGGGGCAGCACTGGGTGTGGGAGTTAAGGTGGTTAGGGCACACATGGCCGAGCCAGCAGTCTAAGCTCCAGATGCAGAGGCTTGAGAAACCTTCTGGACACATGGGGTGCCCAAGATGCTGAAAGGAGGGAGAAGTGGAGGAGAAGGGATTGCAGTGTGACCATTCCCATGGTTGGTGCATTCTCACTTTCTGTCTGTCTTTCTCTGTCCCTCTCTATTGAAAGCATGTGCCCACTGGCAAACATTTTAAAAAGAAAACACACACTAACAAACTAACTAGTGGAAGACAGATCCCTGCTAAGGTGAGGCAGACTGGTACTACCCCAGTCTAAACACAACTGCACTGCTAACTGCCAGTTTGTATGTAAAGGGAGAATGGTGGCTGGATTAAGAAAGAAATTAATAATACATTTGGAGATAAGAATCTTCCTTTATAGACCTTAGAAATTATTAAAATATCTGTGACAGCTTCAAATAACTCATTTGTAGATTATGTGAGTCAATGATAATCTTTATTTTTTATGTGGCAGAGTCAAAATATTATTCAACTGCATTATACTCTCAGAGTACCCTTAAGTGGTTACTTATTTTTAAACATTCACAAAGCTTTCTTTGTATCTCAGGGTTGCCGCTTATGTGCTACATGACCTGCATTAAAATTGTTTCTCTCTCTGAGCCACAGCTTCCTCATCTATACAAAATAAGCACACCTACCTGACAGTTATTGTGCAAATTAGAAATAATATATATAAAATGCCGGGAATTTTTTTTAATCGCACAGTTAATAAACAGCAATTTCAGAATTTAGGGTTCTGACTTTGGTAAAGAAACAAAATTATTATTATTAATGCAACACTCCATTCCACAGTATTATAGCAAGAAACTCATAATTTTTCTACTTCTTGGTGAAATGTACTTAACAAAATTATTCTTATGTTACTTTTTTTTCTTTAATGCTGTCTTTGACATAAAGAACTTTATCATGTGGGGTTTTTCTCTTTTTTCTTTTTGGACAATGAAAATAAGTGTAAATATCCATTTTGGAAGGCTCTCTCCCTAACATCCATATACACAACTAAATTTGTTCTAAATTATTTTGTTTTTTACTATTTACGATTTAAGATTCTTAAGTGGTCTTTAACAAAATACTCCATCTCACTCATGAAAAAAAGGAAGAATTAAAAAATAATATCACATCCAACCACCAATTATTATTAATTGGCTATTGTCTGGATTGACCTGTGAAACATGAAGATAAAGGCCAGGCCCTGCCCTTGAGAGCTCACAGTGCAGCTGCAGTGTGCACACGCAGTGTGTGATGTGACAGATGTTATGATCAGGGTGCTTGTAAAGAGCCTAGCTATGAGGAAGCAGCCAAATTAGTCTGGGTAAGTTGATCGAAGTTTAGTGTTTGAATTAAACCTTGAAGGATGAGTAGCTTCCTAGATGGAAGACATACATGAGAGAAGTCAGGGAACTGAGAGAAACCTGGGCCAGAGAGGTAGCAAAGGGGCCCAGGGAAATAAAATGGAGGAAGATGAAAAAGGAAATGGCAGGTGGGGCTACAGGAAGATGAGTTTGGACATAACGCTTCATAAATTCATAGATTCTTTTTAGACAAAAGACTGTGGTGACCAGTTATATTTTAGCTGTTAATTCAAGGAGGAGATAGTAAGGGTTTAATCTAGGGCCCTGGACAATAGGAGTAGAGAAGGGAGACAGTTTAAGGGTAGAAGGAATCAAATCTAATGACCAATTATACGTGGACTTGGTAACTAATTACTCGTGGCAATGAAATCATGAAAAACTCCTGTGTTTCTAGCCTTCACAACTAATTAACTGATGCTATAAATTTAGATAGAAAACTCAGGAAGAATGGTAAGAACTCCATTCAATACTGGGACTGTCTATCTTTGAAAACTTTGGAACTGTATGTGGATTCAGTTACTGTAAGTATAGCAATCTTTCACAAAACGATTGTGTAAATCTGTCTCAGAATGGGGCTTCCTGGGAACCAGCAGTTAGCGTAATGGCTATGTCGCTGGATTCCCACAGTCGACCATGGTTTGCGTCCCGGACCCGGTGGCTTAAAACTCATGCCGGGTGCGTGTGCGTGCGTGCCCAAGATCCCGAGAGAATGGAGGAGAAGGGATTGCAGCGTGGCCATCCCCCCTGGGGGGTGATTTCTCGCTTTCTGTCTCTCTGTCTCTGTCTGGCGAGTGCACGCGCCCTATAGCGGGAAAAAAAAAAAAAAAAAAAAAAAAAAAAAACTCTCCAAAAAAAAAAAAAAAAAAAGAATGGGGCTTCCTCTGGCAAATGTATATATTTACCTGGAAAGGAAAAAATGTTGTTTATTTCTTGTTATAGAAAAAAGAACCAAAAAACAACTCATGCTTATTTTAAGTATCTGAAAGTAAACGTCTTTGTAAATCTTTTTAAATATTTTTAAAATGTCTTCTAATTTTGTTTCATGGTTATAACAAAATTATCTGTAAATATACTTTTACAGCCTGCTTTTATCTTCACTGAACATTATGACAGCCTTTTCTTTTTTTCATTTTTTAGATTTTTGCTTAGGGCATGTGCACTTTCTGGAGAAAAACAGAGGCAGAGAGAGGGAAAGGAAGAAGTCACCCCCATCCTCACCCTACCCCAGGAGTGATGGCCATAGTGTAATACCCTTTCCTCCACTCTCTTGTTGGGATTTTGGGCATGTACTTGGCATGATTCTCAAGTTGCTGGGTCGGGGACTTGAACTAAGTTCAGCCATGTGGGAGTCTAGTGCTTTAACCACCATACTGCCTGTTGGCCCCATGACATAGCATTTTAAAGAAATATCTTAAGCCAATATATTATTTAGAATTAAGGTAAAATAAGAGTAACTGCTGTCTGGAAAGCCCAGCCACATAGGACTATGAGTTAGGAAGCCTAAGGTCATAATACTGCCATTGATCATTCTAGTATAGTCTTTAAATAAAAAGAAAAACAAAACAAAACAAAACAAAAAATCCTTGCTAATCGAAAAACAAATGGAAAGGAAGAGGCAAGTCAATCACATCCATCTAAATTTTAATTTCTGTGGATAATACACTAAGTAAATAGACGAAACTATGGCTCAGCGGAACTAAATGCTTTGCACAAGCTCACAGCTAAATTACCAGGGGAGCGAGCATTCCAGTCTTGATCTTTGGACTGCTGGCTCTCTTTCCAGTGTACTGTGCTGTCTTTCCTCAGTCACAAGCATAGAAACATGACAATTTGTCTGAAATAGTCCAGGGCATTCATTTGGAATGTCAAGAATTTATTTAGGGAAATGGGTCTCAATTCTACTGTGGCACAGAAGAACAAGAATGGGCTTTTTCAGTTCTAACAATCTGTGACTGTGATCCTCAGAAGGGTCACTAAATTCTTGTCTTTCAGCTCCCAATGCAATTCATTTTCCTTCATAGATTTTGGTGCATATTACCCAATATACATAGGTCTAAAGTCTCTTCTCAGAGGTTTGGAAAAATTCCCATTGTACTTAGAGGAGAATGTATGCAACAGTCCACAGGCAAAACTTGCTTTTTTGTGTCATCTGTAATTATCATATTTCTCAATAGTAATTATCTCAATTTCTCATATTAGTTTTTAAATTTCTTTCATTTCTGGTTTCCTTAAAAAGTATTTCTGGGGGAACCAGCAGTTAGCATAATGGCTATGTCTCTGGACTCCCACGTAGTCGACCGCGGTTCAAGTCCCGGACCCGGTGGCTTAAAACTCACGCTGGGCACGTGTGCGTGCGTGCCCAAGATCCCGAGAGGAGAATGGAGGAGAAGGGATTGCAGCGTGGCCATCCCCCCTGGGGGGGTGATTTCTCGCTTTCTGTCTCTCTGTCTCTCTCTGTCTATCTGGCGAGCGCACGCACCCTATTGCAAAAACCTCTCCCCCCCCAAAAAAAAAGTATTTCTGTTGGTTGTTTTATTTGCTATTTTCAGTACTTCACATTGTTTCAAATCTGAGGCAGCAATTAGGAATCAATAAGGCAACAAATTGCTCTTTGACGATTATAATGATTTCTCATCCTACTTGTACAGGCATTACTCACTTTAAAAAATAAAATAATGCACAACATAAAGATAATATTGCCTACTGCATTTGTTCAAAACCTTGGCTATAAGTAAGAACATGGGTAGTTTTTTAGAAAATCCCAAAGACTGGGCCAGCAGGTGGTGTGGTGATTGAGGCAGCTGCATACCCACATGGACAACCATGGTGTGAGTCCCAGACCTGGTGGCTTGAAATCACGCTGGGCATATGTGCATACGTGTGTGCCCAAGATTTCAAGAGGAAAATGAAGAAGAAGAGATTGCAGCATGGCCATTCCCCCAGGGGGTGATTTCTGACTTTTTCTATCTCTTTCTCTCTCCTCTCTGGTGAGTGCACGTGTCCTATGGCACAAACCTAAACAAAACAAAACAAAAAATCCCAATGACTAGGCGAGCTCTGATGAATTGAGCTTATTGTGCTGCTTCTCATTTTACATACAGGAATCCACAGCATAAAGGAACCATGAGATAAAATGAACGTAAGATGATGGAGCAAAGTGATTACTGAGGAGCACAGCTTCCTATGCCTCACAGCCTAGGTCTGAATCTCAGCTTCATCACTTACTAGCCAGGTGACCCTGGACAAAATACCTAACTTCCATCTATAAAATGGCAAAATAAAACCACCTTACAGAGTTGCCACAAAGATTGAGTAATATCTCTAATGGGACAGGAACTGTACTTGGCACGTAGTAAACACTATGTAAATGTTTATTACTTTTGGTGCTACTGCTGTGTTGCTTATCATTATTATTATTGCCATTCTTTGAATTCAAGTAAAAATATTACCTTTGAGGTCAGTATGTCAGATATAGCATACATTTTAAGAAAGTTTATTAATTTTTGTTAATCAACATCAATATGACCTTTCACAGATACAGCCTAGTAATACCAAGGAGAGAGTGAGCTCCTAATCCTTAACTCCAATTGACTGTGGAGCAAACGTATGAGTTATCAAGCTTGGCTGCACACTGAAATTGCCTGGGGCTCATCACAAACTTTAAAACATCACAACCACTGGGGGAATTGTAAAAAGCTCCCCTGGTGATTCTGATGAAGCTGGTCCATAGATGAGCATTGAGATCCAGAGCACAACACATTTCTTTAAGGTGTGAAGAAACCAACCCATAGAGACTAAACTCTCCATCTCTTCCCAAAACATGTTCCTGAGGTCCAGTTCTACCACAAGGTTAGAAATATATCTACTATGCTCTGGGTCCCTTGTGAAGGTAAACCCATTACATTCTCAACATTTATTACTATTAAAAGGAGAGGGGGAATTCCAGCACTCTGAATAACAATTACCTTCCAGGTAATAATCCAGCAATGTGTACAAAGATTTTTGACTTCTCAAGTCCTAAACTTGGGGGGGGGGGGAACAAAAAACAAAAAAAACAAAACCCTAAGTATTATTAAAAAGAAAAATATCTTAATGCAGAGATTGGCCACTTAAAGGGACATTCTCTTATAATTTCAAATGTGGGCAATGCTGGGGAAACAAAGAGGCACCAGACAATCAAGCAACCTCATGCATGAGCCAAGATTGAAAGGGCTTCTGGCTCAGACCCACCTCTTAAATTCACCATCCATCATGTCCATCTTGGTGACATGGTGGTAATCAAGACCTGGAAGGAGGACGGACTCTGGCTGAGCTGGAAAGGTGCTCCTCACTGCCACGAGTGCTCTTATGAACTACTGAAAAAGGGCAGACACACTTCCCAGGGTCAAGAGACTAGTGACCTGACAAACAAAAGCAGCGGGAAAATGATCAGTGGGAAATGCACAGTCCCCCAGGGAATCTTTAAGGGTAACTTTAAGGAAAATCTCATAGGAAATATGGGCTGGATCCAAATTTGGGCTCTTACATGGATGATTATAAATGGGGCAAGAGGTAGCCCAGGATCCTATGAAGGGACACTCAGATATCCTGTCCAATAAATGACAAAAATAACAAAGACCTCAACACCCCAAACCATCCAATTTGATGCATGTCAGGTCAATCTCCTGTGGTAATTCTGAAAATCAGAGGCAACTGTCACAGGCAGATAAATACTATCCAGAACCAGATGGTGGCTACAGAGAGGCCAGTCTCTACCCCAACTGGGATGATGTATAATGGACCACCCAATGAAAGGGATGACAGTAAGCATGGATGGGTCACCCCATAGAGGGGGCCCTTAAAAGGTAAAATACATATATCTCAGGGCACTCCACCAAAGGCCTGCCAAAACCTAAAATGTAACCCCATACTTCTGACTATTAATGACCCAATCACTCTAGATCAGAAACCTAGGGTAGCACCCTGAGTATATGGGCTGGGAGCAGATATTACAGAAAGAGATCTTGTGCGATGATTTGCTCTCAGTATAATTAAAAATGAAACCGTAACTACTCCCAAGTCAACCTCAGAGTCCAAGGAACAATACAATCTTCTCAGTAATGACCCCAAGAGAGTGAGAATAACTAAAGTAAAAGATTTGAGGCAGATTCTGGAGATTGAGACAGGATATAGGATGTAAATGCCTGGATAGAACGGGTTAAATTTCCTGTGCATGCACTGAACAAGAGCGATTACAGGACTGCAGGACAACCACAGAGGCAGGCAATTCTATTTTGTTTCTGTCGGGTTACAGACCCAACAGGGATACACTATAGGATGGCTCTATACCAAAACAAGGACACATGGAGAAATGGAACCTGCAGAAACCTGTTGCTGCTTTTTCCATGCACTATGCAGGTCAGGTCCAAGGATGATCTTGTCCTTCTCCACGGGGGCGATGACTCACTCCTGCCTCTCCAAGCAGGGGGAAATACTCAATACACCCGTAGGAGATCTATTGATTTGTACCTGCATCCTCAATGTCTCTGGTGAGTCAGGTTATAACTGTTCCAATCTGTACATCCCCAGGTGGATGTTTGGTGGTAGTGTGGGAAAGGAGCTTGTGTAACCTGCTATCACCCAACCAGACGGAAACTTGTGCATTGGACTGATTGGCAATTCCACTTGCCATGGTGTTTCATCCCTCAGTTAAAATAATAATGTCCACCATAAAAGCAGAGGGCACCAGTGGGATCATTTGACTCTAATATATCCATAGATTCAATAAAAATCCCAAGGGGAGTTCCCAATGAATTTAAGGCCAGAAATCAAATAGCTGTAAGATTCAAATCAGCGCTCTGCTAGTGGTCTACTATTAACAAAAATGTAGGCTGGATTAATTATATTTATTACAATCAACAGGTTGATTAACTATACTAGGATGGCTTCCAGGGGATAACTAGTCAATTGGATGCCACTAGCCAGCCAAATGGCCTGGTAAACCTGAATCGAACTGGACATGATTCTGGCAGATAAAGAAGGAGTTTGTGTCATGTTAGGAGGGAAATACTATACTTTTATTTCAAATAATACTGTCTTGGTGAAACTGTTACTAAAGTGCAAGGGCTTATAACATTGGCAACTGAATTGAATTGGCTGAAAATGCAGGAATTAATGATCATTTACTGATTGGTTAGAAGAATGGTTTGGAAAATGGAAGGGAATGGTAGCCTAGGCCCTAACTTCCCTTATAATGGTAGTTGGAGTTTTAACAGTGGTAGGATGCTGCATCACTTCTTGTGTCAGAGGCCTGACACAGAGGCTCACAGAAGCCACAGTTAACAAATGCCCATCACTTATGCCCCAAAGAACCTTATATTGATGGGAGCTAACTTACACTATAATGAAAAAAGTCAAGGGAATTTAAAAAGAACCAAAAATATTAAAACATCAATGACGATAAAATCAGTAACTCTTAGGAAAAGGAAAAAAAAAAAAGAGGTGGGGATTTATAAGAAAATATCCTAAATGATTCATTTTCAAGAAAAAGCTTAACAAAAGTTGCTTTAACCAGCTTACAGATGTGACAACTCCAAAAAGTACGCATTCCTGGTAAGTTCCTGAATGAACAAAACCCCAAAACTACAGGGTGAATCTGAGGAATGACTTCTCAAGATGGTGGCTGGTCACCAGCACTTTGTTCCTCTTTACTTCCTAGTTCTTCTCCCTCCTCAGGACACTTGGCAGGTCTTGTCCTGTGCCTATGGGCTTGTCTTATGCCTATGCCTTTCTGTCAGACAAGAGAGGGAAGGGGATAATAAATGCCTAATAAGTAAATAATAAAACTTAGGTGATGATGTCCAGGAATACTGTACACCCCACAGTACTCAGCCAATAGGAATTAGGGGGAGGGACTTGCACACTAGTGAATAAATGGGTGCTTGTGACCATTCCAGGTGTGCTTGCCCTGATCTTGTAAGACCATCATTAAAGTCTCACTTCTCCATAAAAATAAATAATAATAATTTCAAGTGTGCTAAAATGAGCATAACTCTTTGGCTCATCCATATCCATAGTGGTTGTAAAGGCTTGCTGTATATGTTCTTTCCTCTTTAGATTAAACCTTAATAATGAGCACATTCATCTAATCTAGGCTAGATGATGGTACTGCATGAAAGCTACAGACAGCACAGAATGTGCCAGAGCCTGCTGTGGGGCGGGATTCAGCAATTCACTTCTAAGTAAGCAAGGAAGGATTGTGCCCAAACCATCTGTGGTAGGCACCATAATACACGCTACTCTCCCACCCCTCCAAAAAAGATGCCCCCAAAAGATCAGGATTCCAGATCTTAATCCCAGGAACTGGGAATATATTATATTAAATGGCAAGGGGACATTAAGATTGCACACAAAATTAAGATCGCTAAGCAGCTGACTTTGAAAAAAAGATATTATTATTAATTGGGGTGACCAGAGTAATCACAGGGCCATAAATGGGGAAGTAGGAAGCAAAAAAGGCAGAAGAGTCAGAATCAGAGGGATGGCATCATGAGAAAAAGTCAACCAATTATTGCTGGCTTTGAAGATGAAAGATGGCATGAGATAAGATGTGGACAAATTCTGGAAATTAGAAAAGGCAAGAAAAGAGGTGTCCCCTAGAGTGTCCAGAAAGGAATGCTGCCCTGGTGGGACCAGCAGTTAGTGTAATGGCTATGTCACTGAACTCCCATGTAGACAACCGCGGTTCAAGTCCCGGTCCCAGTGGCTTAAACTCACGCCAGGCGCATGTGCATGCATGCCCAAGATCCTGAGAGGAGAAGGGAGAAGGGATTGCAGTGTGGCCATCCCCCTTGGGGGGTGATTTCTCGCTTTTTATCTCTGTCTCTCTCTGTCTTTCTGGCAAGTGCATGTGTCCTATAGCAAAAACCTCTCAAAAAAAAAAAAAAAAAAAAAAAAAAGAGGAATGCTACCCTGGTAATCACCATAATTTTAGCCTATTTCAGATTTTCACCTCCAGAACTATAATAAATTTGTGTGTTTGAAGAAACTAAATTTGTAGTGATTTGTCACAGCACCAACAGGAAATGAATACACCAGTAAAGGACATAGAGGAAGCTGGTTTGTTCTTTCTTTCATACATGCTGGGTATTTATCCCAGGGGATTATGCTGCTGCTTTGTAGTATAAATTGCCTCATTTCTACTTGCTAGTGATCAGACAATATAAATAGGTGATCAGTGTTGTGGTTGGAGATGAAATGGAAGAAAGATCCAACAACCAGAAACAATGTAATGTACAATGTAAAAATATCTTTAATGTTTAATTGCATGGGCCATCCTACGCTGTGTTCATTAAGGTGGCTGGATCCCACATGACCAAGTGTGCAGTTCAAGTTCCAGACCCAGTGGTTTGAAAAACACGCATGACATGCCAAAAATCCCAAAAGCAGAGAAAATGGAGAAGGGACTGCAGAATGACCATTTTCTGTGGGGGATGGTTATTTTCTCACTTTCTCGTGCTTTCTCCCTTTCTTTCTCTCTCTCTCTTTCTGTCTCTCTGTGGCAAGAGCATGTGCCCACTAATGAAATTTTAAAAAATGGTTAATTGGACAAAAGAAGTATAATAAGAGAAAATAAGTCACTGGCTGGTGTGATAATAACTCTTCTATTCAAGAATAGAGAAGGATAGTTTATCAAATGAAAGATGATAAAACTCTGTTAAATTCAAGGAGTGAATGGTTCCATGTGATCATTTAACCCACAGCATTGGACTGCCCTCTACTAGCACTTCACTCCTCCCTGAAACACGGCACTTGCTGCTGACTTTATCCTAGATTTAGGGCACAGAGCCGAATCCTGAAAACTTCACAATTACCTAAAACTTTGAACCAGGATAAATAATATATCCATAGAGCCCTAAAAAAAAAAAGATATTCCAGGGATTAACCCAGAGTAGTTGTTCCATTCCTTCTGAATCTATATATAACAAACTCCTCTTTAAAAGCAGTTTAACAAAAACACTGACAGATTGGAACCAGCAGTTGGTGTGATGGCTATGGCACTGGACTCCCATGTAGTCGACTGTGGTTTGAGTCCCGGACCCGGTGGCTTAAACTCATGCCAGGTGCATGTGTGTGCCCAAGATCCCAAGAGAAGAATGGAGGAGAAGGGTTTGTGGTGTGGCCATCCCCCCCGGGGGATGATTTCTCACTTACTGTCTCTCTGTCTTCTGGCCAGTGTAAGCCCTATTGCAAAAAACTCTCCCACCCCCCCACAAAAAAAGGCACTAACAGATTCTTAGCTGATGGTAGCAACAGAAAGACTTACTATGACTCTGTAAAGCCTTTGCACAAAGCACAAAGTCTGTTACTCTTTCTTTTTTTTTTCCAATCTCCAAAAAGACTAAAAATATACCATTCTATATCCTATTCTAGTATTTGAAATTCTTTGATGGAAACAAGTATTTTGATCGTTTTGTTCCAAAGGAAATTTGGTGCCCTCTGGTGCTGGAATAAGGCTAATCTGCTTCACTTTCACAAATGCACTTCAGAGAGGGTTATAAGAGCACAGAATTTAAGAGGAGAGCAGTGTATCTCAGTACAGCACAGATATGTAATTAGGTTTTAGCAGAAAGTTTGGGTCATGGAATTTTAAATATCTAATTTGTATTTGATGGGAGCATTAGAAAGGTATTATTTTAAAAATTCAGCCTTTTAGGTAAAAGAATACTTAACCTACATGTTGGAGAGCTTTACAACAAATGTGAGGGATTGAAGATTCTGCAGGAAAAAATGAACAAAATGGGCATGTCATTGTTAATGTAGCATAATTTATAATGGATTCAATGCTTTATAAAATGCTGAGACATACAAAATGAGATAGAACAGAAGGTAACATCTGTGACAGTACTGCCCAGCTTATATAGTCAAACGTAATGAAGAGCCAGAGTCCTCTCTATAGCACTCCAGATCACATTCCCTGTCCGTTTCATAAATAAGCATTCTCTTAAATTTGGCATGCAAATGATTGATGTCTAAATACATTTTAAAGTGTTGTGTACTTTCTCTAACACTGTTATATTGCTTCTAAAATAAAAAAAAATAAGCTTTGAAATATTCCTTTGTAAAAGGTGATACAAATTACAGGTGATCACACTGACCAAAGACGAGGACTCACAGTATCTTCTCAGTTTGGGGGTGCATGAAAGCTGACTTTGTGAGGTCTCCACATATGAGAAGAATAGGTGAGACTTACATCGCAGCATGGGACAAGATCTAAGAAGGCTTGAACAGGACAAGGAGGAACTTCTAGTAAGTGACTGGTTTTAAAATGTATCATGACAGAAATTGGGCAATAAGGGAGAAACCAGTGGGCAGTATATATCTTGGTTGATATAAGTGAAACCAAATGTGGGGGTTTAGAATGAAAACCAGTCTTCCCAGTGCACATAAAGTCAAAAGAGCAAAGGCATGTCTCTGTAAAGGTCAGTACAAGTTACTGTAAGAAGAGTTTGCCTCATCAAATACAGCCAGCAGTAAGCTCAAACCTACATGGTTAAATTCCAGTTTTCTGAATCACTCTGAACTAGCTCACTGATCATTCTGATTTTGCCCTTCCTGAAACAATTTGGTCTTGCACAAAACCCAGTTCTTTGTCTATTTGTGCTGCTGTAACAGAATACTTGAGACTAGATCATCTATAAAGAATAAAACCTTATTTTCTCACAGCTCTGAAGGCTAAAAAATTCATGATCAAGGTGCCAGCATTTAGTCTGGTAAAGGCCTTCTTGCTGTATCCTCCCAAAAGAGAAACAACAAGAAAGAAAGACTCTTTTATAAAGGACTTGATTTCACTAATGAGGAAGGCAAACACATGGCCAGATCACCTTTTAAAAGCCCCCTCTCTTAATGCTATCACATTGGCAACACCTGAATTAATACTATTATGTTGAAAACACTGAATTTTGGAGAGGATACAGTCAAACCATAGCATGTGAGAAAGACAACAAGCATGCTTCTTGGCTTTCTCCTACCTCCAACTGCCTTCCCTCCCACTGCCTAAGAAGTCAAAGCTTCTCTTTATCTTCCAAAGTCTGCTTTCCTCAGAGCTTCCCTATGCTCCAGTGACCTAAGGACTCACGAAAAAAGGTAAAGCTCTCATACTGTACCTAGCATACAGCAACGTTCATTGAAAGCTAGGTGCTGCTTTCATCCTTCTCAGCACTTTTCCCTTCCTTTCCTTCCTTCCTTCCCTCCCTCCCTTTTCCTCCTAACCAAACATCTCATTGTCTTACTAATAGGCTAAAAAAAGCACTTTAAATATAATAAAAGTTATTTGGATATAATTATACCATCTTTTTCTATATGTAAGGAGATTTATTAGATGTTAGAAAGTTTAGGGTCAAAATATCTCTTCTCCCCCAGTATGATTATCTAATTCCTTCTCTATGTGGCATCTATTGAAGTCAGTTGCCTTTCCCTCTATATATTAATTAAATCAATCAGAATACTTGTATTTGCCTTCCAGATACATGCAAATGTCTGATATTTCATTTATTGTTGTATCCTCAATACTTAGCATAATTTTTGGCAAGCAGTAAAGTAACAAATGAGCCTCAGTGAAGGAGAGGATGAATGAAGGACAGAGGTATATGATAGTAAAATGTTTTCTGACTTACCCAAGGAGGACAAACTATGTGGAGAGAAAAAGTTTCTTGAAAGTCTGTAGGATAACAGTTAAAAGCATAATCTTTGGGATATAGATCTGTTCTCACATACAAGATCTGTGCCCCTAGGGAAGTTATTTAATCTCTCTGTATCTGAGTTTTTCCATCTATTAAATGGAGACAATAGTAGAAATTACCTCATAGAATAGTGGCAGGAGTAAATAAAATAAAACATCAAGGCATATCTGGCACAATATGGTGAGCTAAGCAGAATAGCGACTCCTTGAAGATGTCCATGTCCTAATTCCTGAAACATGTGAATAAGCTACCTCACATGGCAGCTGAGACTTTGCAGTTATGATTAAATGAATGACCTTGACATGGAGAGGTTACTCTGTTTTATCTGGTTGGGCCTGGTGTGATCACAAGGGCACTTAAAAACATCCGAGAGATGTAATGACGGAAGTCAGGAGTTGGAGTGATGCCATTGCTGGAAGGGGGACATAAGCCAAAAAATGAGGACAGACTCTGAAAGCTGGAAAAAAAAACAAGGAATAGGTTTGCAGCCCTGTCAATATCTTCATTTTAGCCATGTAAGGCCCACTTTCCAGACTTGAGACCTCTAGAACGATGATGATAAACCTGTAAACCATGTTTGTGGTTATTTGTTACAGCAGCAATCAGAAACAAGTGTAAAGGACATGGACTCTGACAATTATTATATTTTCCTCTCTCTTTTACAAAACATTCTCTGGAGTTAATACTAATGGTAGTAAGTCCTGTTGGTAGTATATATTCTTGTAATGTGAATGGCATTTTGCCGCTGTGATCTTCCTCCAAAAATTTACACACAGATGGGAACCAGCAGTTAGCGTAATGGCTATGTCGCTGGACTCCCACGTAGTCAACCGCGGTTCGCGTCTCGGACCTGGTGGCTTACAACTCACGCCGGGCGCGTGTGCGTGCGTGCCCAAGATCCCGAGAGGAGAATGGAGGAGAAGGGATTGCGGCGTGACCATCCCCCCTGGGGGGTGATTTCTCGCTTTCTGTCTCTCTGTCTCTCTCTGTCTGTCCGGCGAGCGCACGCGCCCTATAGTGAAAAACCTCTCCAAAAAAAAAAAAAAAATTTACACACAGAGAGGAGTTCATATGCAGGCCATTTGCACTTACTAGGTTGGCCCTTGGCTGGCATTCAAACACCTGAATCCTGGAGGAGCTCTCATTATCCCAACTGATGAAAGTGGCTTAGTGTGCCTAAACCGTTTGTACAAACACTGTGGTCTATGCTAAACGTTCGCTTTTCACTGAAGGCCTGGAATTTTGTGATATGTGCCAGATAGAAGGTACCTACAGGAACCTCCAAGAAAAACCTTAGCCCTGAGACTGTGATGAGCTTCCCTGGTACACAGCATCTGACACTTCCTGCTGGGGAAATCAAGCACATTCCATGTAACTCTAAGGGAAAAGGACTCTTGGAATTCGGCAGGGGCTTCGTCTAGATTCCACCCTTGCACCTTTTCCCTTTGTTGTTTGTATCCTTTCAGTAAAATGAACAAATAAAAAACAGCTGTGACTAAATGCTGAGTCCTCTGAGTCCTTTTAGTGACTCACTAAACATGGGGGTGGTTTTGGGAACCCACGACATGACTGGTAATTCCAGTACAATCACAGGGAAAACATCAGACAAGTCCCAAGTGATGGACATTCTATGAAATACCTAAGTAGTACTTCTGAAAACTGTCAAGTCATGAAAAACAAGGCAAGTCTGAGAGACTCTCACAGTCAAGAGAAATATAAGGAGACATAACAACTAAATGCAGTGTAGTATTCAGGATGAGTTCCTGGACAGCAACACAAAAAGAACATTAAGTAAAAGCCTAAGGAAATCTGAATAAATCTGAACTTGAATTAAAATTATCTCAATATTGGTTTAGATTGTGGCCAATGTAAGATACTAACAGTAAGAGACTTGGTGTGGGGCATATGGAAATTCTCTGTACTTTTCTATGAATCTAAAATGACCCTATGGGACCAGCAGTTAGCGTAATGGCTATGTCGCTGGACTCCCATGTAGTCTACCGCAGTTCGCGTCCCGGACCCGGTGGCTTAAAACTCACGCTGGGCGCGTGTGCGTGTGTGCCCAAGATCCCAAGAGGAGAATGGAGGAGAAGGGATTGCGGCATGGCCATCCCCCCGGGGGGTGATTTCTCGCTTTCTGTCTCTCTGTCTCTCTCTGTCTGTCTGGCAAGCGCACATGCCCTGTAGCAAAAACCTCTCCAAAAAAAAAATAAATAAATAAAATAAAATGACCCTAAAATTTGAAAATGTTTACTCAAAAAACTTTCTGAGCACCTACTATGTACAGGTACTTGGCTAAGCATTGAAAGTTAAGATGTATGTAATTATTTAAGATCAATTCTATGTACTTTTACTCCATACCTACTCATTTATCTACATTATGAGATTATTTTAAATAGTAGGAAGGCAAAATTAAGATACTTAGTTACATTTGTTTGTTTACTTTTTTTTTAACTTTTGCGAGTGGGCATATGTGCATGCCACAGAGAGAGTCAGAGAGAGAGAGAGACAGAGAAAGAGCAAAAAGGCACCCCTCTGTGGGGAATAATCATGCTGCAATCTCTTCTTCTCCATATCTCCCTTTGTTTGGGATTTTCGGGTGTGCACATGCTCCTGGTGTTTCTCAAACCACTGGGATTCAAGCAGTTGGCCAGGTGGGGTATAGCTGCCTTAAACATTATGTCAATGCCTGGCTCTAGTTATATTTGTTTAAATTGACTGCATATTTATATCTTACTATTCAACTAGATGGTGATTTCCTGGAAAGTAAAAACAAATTAGAATTATCTTGAGAAAACCCTAAATATTTTTGTATTGTTAAAATGAAGAGAATGACAAACTTACACTGACATGAACTAGAGTGACCAACATTGATCTGTCTCAATACATGACTGAAGTTCATGATGTTCTTTCACTCAATTGTTTCCTTTGCAAAAAAAGACTTTTATGACTATGTTTCTATGTTTAATAAAATCATTGAAGATCTGGATCATCTAACTAAAATGGTCATATTTTCATCACTGTAGATTTTTATTTCAATGGACCATTCATTTTCTGCTTGAGGAGAATGGGGAATTATTATTATTTTTTTTTTTTTACAGAGAGGTTTTTGCTATAGGACATGTATGCTTGCAGGAGAGACAGAAAATGAGAAGTAACCCCCCAGAGGGGATGGCCATACTATAATCCCTTCTCATTTTGGGATTTTGAGCACACATGCCCACAAGCCTAGCATGAGTTTCAAGCTATTGGGTCCGGGGCTCAAACCACAGTTGACTAGATGGGAGTCCAGCGGTGTAACCATTACACTACCTGCTGGTCTCAGGGAATGATTCTTTAACATTTAAATTATTATTATAATTCTGAAGAGCAGGGAACCAAATACATAGTTAGACTATGATCTGAATATGGTTTAAAAATAAATAGTTTGATAAAAAAATAAATTCTCTCAAGACCTGAAAATTTAAAAATGATCCCCATATGAAACTGCATGATGATGGAACTTACTGTCTTTGTGGAATATATTTCTTTTGATCTCTAGTCTCCCCAGTGCCTATATCATACTGTTTTAATAATATGAGTTGCCCTGGACCAACCCATGGCATGGTGGCTAAGGCAGCTGGCTCACATGGCTGTTTAGGCAGTTTGAGTCATGGACCGAATGGCTTAAGAAACACACTGGGTGCATGTGCATGCACATGCAAGCCCAAAATCCCCAGAAGAGGAGAAATGAAGAAAAGATTGTGGTGTGAGCATGTGGCATAGGGTGCTTTTTCACTCCCCTATCTTTTCTTCAGTGAGTGCAAAAACCAAAAAAAAAACAAAGAAAAGTGTGCCAGGAAAGTTCATCACAGACCAAGGGTCTAAAGTTTATTGGGAGGTTCATATAGGTTGCTTCTATCTGGCATATACCTTTGGCAAAATAAAAAAATAAATAATACAAGTCACTTTAATTCATGTAGCTCACTGAGAATAATGAAACAGAATTACTGCATGTAACTCAATTATTTCTTACAAATTATGATGACATTCAATTATTTTATATTTTCATGCATAATACTCCACAGAAACATAAAACAAACTCTTTGCATACCATCTTTCTGTGGCCTTTAAAAAGACATTTTAGTTATTTTTTAAAGAATTATTTAAATTTATTTTTATTCATTATTTATTTTAATTTGACCAGAGAGGGACAGACCAAGAGAAAGAGAGAGAGAGGGAAAGTGAGAAAGCAAGCAACCAGGTCCTGGACTCGAACTGTGGTCAGTCATGTGGGAGTGTCCAGCGCCTTAACCACCACACCACCTGCTAGCCCCCATTTTATTTCATTTATAGTAAACAGGCCCAAGGTTAAAGAAACACAGAATAAAATGTTTAAAAAAAATTAGTCAGAGATATGCAACTAGCATTATTTGTTTTTCAATTTAGAGGAGGAAATATTTTTGTCCCAGGATTAAATTTTGCATTAATTTCATTGGAGGTGAAATTCATTTTAACTTTTTTGTGATAACATCAACAACTTAGGTAAACTAAGTGAGCCAAAGTAAGCCTCCAAGGAAAGAAGAAAATAGTTTGAACTGAACTGAAGTAAAAATACATAGTAAAATTTATATTATGTAGTTCATATAGTAAAGGGAAATTTATAGCATTAAATGTCAGTCAGAAAATGAAAGATCTCAAATCAGTAACTCTACCATAAAATTTTTTAGAGGAGAGAAATTCATAAAATAAGATAAAGCAAAGGAAGTAAATAATAAAAGCAGAAATCAATGATTTTGAAAACAGTGAAAAAATAAAGAAAAATAACTGAAACCTCAAGTTGTCTCTTTGAAAAGATCAATAAAATTTAATAAACTTCAGAAGACACATTGTCATTAGGAAGAATGAAAAAGGAAATTATTACATATCCAACAAGACATTAAAAGGATAAGGAAGGAATATTGTTAACAACACTCACATAATTTTTCACAACTTAGATAATACCTTGAAAACAAAAAACTACCAAACTTATCTGATAAAAAATAGGTAACTTAAATTGTACTATAATTATTAAAGAAACTGAATTCAGAGTTAAATGCCTTCCAAATAAAGAAATTTCCAGGCCCAGCTAGTTTCATTACCAAACATTTAAATAAAAATATTATTAATTCTTGACAATATTTTCCAGAAAATAGAAGAGGGCTCAGTTTAAAAAATTCATCAGAGGGCATGGCATGTGTGCTCACCAGAGGGAGAGAGAAAGAAAACACACCTAAAAATGGCACATGGTCATGTTCATGTCACAATCCTTTTTCTTCCATTTTTCCCTGCTATCAAGATTTTGGGCAAGTGAGCATGCACATGCTCCCAGCATGTTTTTCAAGCCACTGGGGCTGGTTCAGACTATGATCCACCATGTGGAATCCATCTCCCTGTACATAATGCTTAATCACTGTGCTATGGGGCCAGTCTGAAAACTAACTCATTTTATAACACCGATAATACTACTACCCACTCGACAACAGTATAATAATAGGAAAATTTCAGAGCAATATTCTTCATAGACAGAGGTTAAAAAAATACTTTAAAAATATTAGGAAATAGCATGTAATAATATATAGAAAGGATAATAAAACATAACAAGTAGGGTTTACTGTGGGAGTGTAAGACTAGCTCTATTTTTGATAGTCAATATTAACACTGAAAACATATGATCATATTAGTTGATGCAGAGAAAGCATTTGGCAAAATTCAATATCCATTTATGATAAAACTATCACCCAATTTATCATAGAGGGAAACTTCCTCAACCTGATAAAGAGCACTTACTAAAAAACAGAAAACAGGAAACAGCAGTTGGCATAATGACTATGTTGCTGGACTCCCATGTTGTCAACCGTGGTTCAAGTCCCAGACCCGGTGGCTTAAATTCACGCCGGGCCCATGTGCGTGCGTGCTCAAGATTCTGAGAGAAGAAGGAATTGTGGCGTGGTCATCCCTCCTGGGGGGGTGATTTCTTGCTTTCTGTCTCTCTGTCTCTCTCTGTCCTTCTGGCGAGCACACACACCCTATAGCAAAAACCTCTCCAACAAAAAACAAAAAACCTACAATCAACATCATATTCTACTATGAGTAAAAGGCAATATTTTCTGCTAACATCAGGAAAAAGTCAAGGTTATATGCACTTCTTACTTCACCATTGTATTAGGGTTCTAGCCAGAACAATAACATAAGAAAGAGAAAGAAAGAAAGTCCAAATCATTCATATTGGAAGTAACAAAGTAAGATTCTTTTTATTTGCAGGAAAAAAACAATCATCTGAGAAAAATATCCAATGGAATCTATAAAAGAACCACTAAGAGGTGAAACGAAAAACTACAGGATAGGGACCAGCAGTTAGCATAAAGGCTATGTTGCTGGACTCCCATGTAGTCGACCGCGGTTCACATACTGGACCCAGTGGCTTAAAACTCACGCTGGGTGAGTGTGCGTGCATGCCCAAGACCCCAAGAACGGAATGGAGGAGAAGGGATTGCAGTGTGACCATCCCCCCTGGGGGGTGATTTCTCGCTTTCTGTCTCTCTGTCTGTCTTTGTCTTTCTGGCGAGTGCACGCGCCCTATAGCAAAAACCTCTCCCAAAAATTAAATAAATAAAAGAAAAACTACAGGATATAAGATCAATATATTAGGTTGTTGGAAAAGTAATGATCCATTTTTGCATAGAAAGTATGTTATGACTTTTCTGATGACCCAGTATAAAAAATCAATTGGTTTTCTGTACACTATAATGAACAATTAGAAGTTGAAATTTTATAAAATATTACCATTTATCAACATTACTATTGGGTCCCTGGGAATCATGATGCAATTTTGCACAGAAAAACATACAAAAATATGTCATGACTTTCCTGATGACCTAATAAAAGATGAATATAGTAATGTGCTATATAAGAACAATTAGTCAGTGATAGACTACATATATGATGGCGGTCCCATAAGATTATGATGGAACTGGAAAGTTTCTGTCACTTTGTAGAGATATTATAGCCCATTTGGCAACACTATAGTCATTATATCACAGCACAGTGATTACTCAAGTGTTTGTGGTGATGCTAGTGTAAACCCGTGTGTCCAGCTGTATAAAAGGACAGCACATATAATTATGTACAGTACATAATACTAGATAAAGATAACAACGTTACTGGTTTATATACTCACTATACTATACTACACTATACTTTTTAATCATTATTTTAGAGTACTCCTCATTTTTTTAATTTTAATTTATTTGTACATTTTTCACAAACATTTACTTTACATATCAAAAAATTTTAACTCATACTCCAGAGTTCTTGAAAGTTAATAAACAGCTTTTAGAATTTCAGAATATTTCTGATAATTTTGTATAATTGTGTTTGTGACTCTATAACAACAGAAACAGCATGGTTTTAAATATTTTTGAGAAAATACTTACATGTCAACTACTCAAACTGTTGAAAAGCAAATGCCCAGCACATTAGACACACATAAACCTTCTCAATTCAGCCCTGCCCAAGTATATTCTGTGATATACCATCTGCTAGCAAAGATTAGTCTCTTTTTCTTCCTTCGAAGTCTTTCTCAAGATAATTCTCTGGTGTGGTTTCTCTTTTGCAATCTCTACTGATTACAATGCTGGGCTGGAAAAGTCCAGATTATTTTATGTTATAAATTCTTTCATGTATCTTCTCTAATCCTCTCTGCCAGGCAGAACTATTTATGGTACCAGGCCATCTTTCTAAGAGCTTCTGTTAGCTTAATTGAGATACACCTTAGTTCCATAGTTTTCTAATTAATCTTCAGATATGACATTCCACTCAAAGCTATGTCCAATAATGAGTATTTCCGATTTCTGAATCAATGCAACAAGCATTATTAAACTTTTGAAAATAACCCTTCTCCCACAAAATAAGAATATTCCCAAATATTTTCCAATTCCAGAGGGATCAGGAAGGAAGAAAAATTTGTTTCCATTTAAAGAAACAAACAAGAAAAATATTTTAACATATTGCTAAACCTATCAACAACTGAAGAGAAAGTAAACTGTTTAAATTGGGAAAACAAAGCACAGTAAAAAAAAAATCAGTAATGTTTTACTCATAAGTCATAAAATTCTATTTTGCCAATTCAGTCTTATGTTCAAACTCTCTTCTGTTGAATATGCAGTGTTGCTGTGGCCCAATCTTTACATTTAAATGGAAAAGCTAACATTCTATGTTGTTATTGATATTATTATTGATATTTCTTGTCCCTAGCATTAAATTGGTCATTTTCTTGGTCGCCTTTTTTTCTCTTTTTTCTGTATGTATCTTTAGTTTCATTGGTCAAGCACTCCTTTCAGAATTTCTTGGAAGAGTGGGTCTGCTACTGGCAAATTCTTTCAAGTCTTGTTTACCTGAAAATGTTTTATTCTTTCTTTCCATAGGAAAGATAATCTTGCTGGGTATAGTATTCTTGGTAGAAACTGTTTTTCACTTAACACTTTGAATATATTTTCCCATTCTCCCCTTGCTTGCATTGTTTCTGATGAGTGGTCTGAAGTTAGCCTGATAGGATAACCTTTATAAATAACCTGACGTTTCTTTCTTGCCAATTTTATTATCTTGTCTTTGTCTATGGATTTGAGCAGTCTGGCTATGATGTGCCTTGGAGAAGATCTTCTTGGGTTGATTCTATTAAGGGTCCTTTGTATATCTTGGGTCTGGATAGTTGAATGCCTTTTTAGATTTGGAAAGTTTTCTTCCAAGATTTCATGGAATAGATAATCAATGTCCTTATTAGTGTCTTCACCTTTTGGGATACCACTTATCTGAATGTTTGGGTGCTTCATGCTGTCTAGTATTTCTCATATAGTAGTCTCATTTTTTTAGCATTATTTTCTCAGTTTTGTTTTTTTTTTTTTTTTGGTTGTTTTTACTAGATCAGAGGTTTTACCTTCAACATACAAGATTCAATTTTCTGCACGGATTAATATGCTTTTTATACTTTCGAGGGATATTTTGATTTCCTGAAGGGCAGTCTTCATCTCTAATAGCTCCATTTGATACTTTTTCATGGTGTCTATTTCCTCTTTCAGATCATGAAAGAACTTCAACACCTCCTGGAACTCGTTGTTTCATTTCTCCTGCATCTCCTGGAGTTCATTATCTCTCAGCTCTTGCATCTCATTTAGTTTTGTCAATATGAATATTCTGAAGTCTTTATCAGACATTTCCAAGAATTCTACTGCACTGTTTGTAGACGATGAGGTATTGTTCTTTTTCCTTACAGGAGAGACATTTTCTTGGTTTCTCATGTTTCTTGTACCTCTGTGGTTGTTTCTGGTCATTCTGAGACAAAATCTCTCCTCCACAGTGCTTGTCTAAATATTTTGGGAGTCTAGGAGGTGGGTTTAGAGCATGGCTTCCCTGAACACACCAGAACACACCTCAGCTGTATAATGGCTTGTCTGAATATTTTGGGAGTTTAGGAGGAGAGTTTAAAGCATGACTTCCCTGAATACACCAGGACACATCTTAGCTTTAAAATGGCTTCTTGTCTGAATCTACTCCTTGTTATTTAAAAAGTTTACTTTACAAAGAATGCCATCTTACTCTGGAAGCAAACTCATATATCTCATGTTTACTGTTTCTCTTGATTACATCATTTTATTCTGTGCTTAATTTAATCTGGTGTTGTTTTGTTCACCATGGACCTTCCTATGGGACAAGTCAATGAAGTGAAAAACTAGTTTCTATCTTTTTTTTTTTTTAATTGCCAGAGGGCACACATGTTCACCAGAGAGTGACAGAGAAACAGAGAGAAAGAGAGGGAGAAAGCAACCAGTGTGGTGTGGTCACACCACAATCCCTTCTCCTCCACTTCGCTTTCCTGTCAGAATTTGCAACATGTGTGGACACATGCCCAGCATATTTTTGAAGTAGCTGAGGCTGGGATTTTAACTATGGTTGGCCATCTAGGATTCAGCTTCCTTAAGCAAGAGGCCATATGGCTGCCCTCTCCTTTTAAAAATTATTTATACTATGTTTTACTGTAGCTTTTCTAGGTTTAGATATATTTAGATTCATCAGTTCTTACCATTGTGTTACAACTGTCTACAATATTCAGTAAAGTAACATGCTAGAGCTGTTTGTAAGCCTAGGAGGAACAGATTATGTGATATAGCCTAGGTGTATAGTAAGCTATGCCATCTAGGTTTATGAAACATACTTGGTAATTGCCCAATGATGACATCATCTGATCATGTGTTTCTCAGAATGTACCCTCATCATCAAGCAATGCGTAACTATGCTTAGAGATAAATCTGATAAAAGATGTTAAAGTCCTGTGTTCCCAGCATCACAAGATACAAAATCAAAAGTTTTTTTTTTAATACTAGCAGTGTACAACTGTAAATTTAAAAATTATAAAAATAAGAACACCTACCCAAAATAAGAAATACTTAAGTATAAATCTAACTAAACATGAACATATTCTGAATGCTGAAAACTGCAAAATACCGATGAAAGAAATCAGAGACCTAGATAAAGGAAAGATATACTTTGACTTGGTATATGAAAAACAAGAATTAAAAAAAATCAACATAGTAAAGATTTGAATTCTCCCCAGACTGTTCTGTATATTTAACATAATTCCAATCAAAATCCCAACTGAATATTTTTTAAACAGGATGATTATAAATTTTATGTGGAAAGTCAAAGGAACTAGAATAGTAAAACAATTTTTTTTTTGAGAGTTTTTTTGCTATAGGGCATGTGCGCTCGCCAGACAGACAGAAAGAGACAGAGAGACAGAAAGCGAGAAATCACCCCCCAGCAGGTATGGTCACACCGCAATCCCTTCTCCTCCATTCTCCTCTCGGGATCTTGGGCACGCACGCACACGCACCCGGCGTGAGTTTTAAGCCACTGGGTCCGGGACGCGAACCGCAGTCGACTACGTGGGAGTCCAGCGACATAGCCATTACTCTAACTGCTGGTTCCCCAGTAAAACAATTTGTAAAAAAGTACAAAGTTGAAGGATTCACAGTGGCCTGTTTTATGACTTACTATTACATTAGACAAGAAAAACATCTGGCAAAAGGATAGACAAAATTATGATCTAAACAGAACAGAAAAGCCAAAAATAGACCTGCATATATACAGCAAATTAATATTTTACAAAGCTACCAAAGTATTTTAATGAGATAAGATCAGTGTTTTCAACAAATGGAGCTGGAACAATTGAGCATCTCTATGCAAAATAATGAAACTTGATTTAAAAAAATAGTTTTAAATTCACACAATAAAAATGCCATACTTATTTTAAAAATTAGTTAAAATGGATCATAATTCTCAATGTAAAACATAAAACATTTAGAAGAAACTGTAGGAGAAAGTCTTCATAACTCAGATTGAGGCAGAATGCTAAGATATGATAGCAAAAGTATGAGCCGATAAAATATTTTTGAGAAATTGGGTTGCATTAAAATTAACCATGTTTGCTCTGTAGGAAAAAAATATTAAGAAAATAAAAAGAAATGTTATAGAATTGGAGAAAATATTTACAAATCATATATTTGATGAAAGACTTGTATTTAAAATAAAGAACTCCCAAAACTCAATAAGAAATAACTTAAGTAAAAAGTGAGTGGGGCTGGCAGGTGGTATGATGGTTAAAGGGTGCTGGACTCCCACATGGCTAACCGTGGTACAAGTCCTGGACCTGGTTGCTTGCTTTCTCATTCTCTCTCTCTCTCTCTCTATCTCTCTCTTTCTCTCTTCCCCCTCTCTCATCAAATTAAAAATAAATAAATACAATTTAAAAAATATATAAAGTTAAATAAAACAATTCTTAAAAAAAAAGGGAGTAAAAGATCCTAACAGATGCTTCACTAAAACACACACAAATGAAAAATATGTACATGGAAAAATGTTCAATATCATTAGAAAATGCAAATCATAGCACAATGTGATAATACTACATATCTCTTTGAATTACTAAATAAAAAATATTCGAATGATAGATGCTTGCTTTCAAGGATGCAGAGAAAATGGAACTTTTAATACCCTGCTGCTTGGAATACAAGATAGTACAGCCATTCTGGAAAACTGGGACTTATATAGTTTCTTATATAGTTAAATATACACTTACCATATGATCCAGCAATCCCACTCCTGGATATTTACCCTAGAGAAATGGAAATTTAAGTTCACACACACACAAAATGTACATGAAGGTTAACAATAGCTCTATTCATAATTGCCAAAACCTAGTATGGCCCACCTGCCCTTCAACAGCTGATGGATGAACTGTTGTTTATTCATACAACAGAACACTACTGAGCAATAAAAAAGAAAGAAAAGAAAACATATATGCTATAACTTAGATCTCTCTTTTTGTTGAGTAAAAAAGCTGGTCTCAAAAGTTATATCCTATATGAATGCCATATTATCATTTTATAGTATTATTAAAAAGATGAAACTTAAGTAATAGAGAACAGATCAGTGGTTTTTCAGAGATTAGAAATGGGCTAAGATTGTGATTATGAAAGTATATCGCATAAGAGGGGTTTGTGTGTGATAGCACTATTCTGTTTCATCATGGTGGTCATTATATGAACCTATACATGTCTTTAAATCACAGAACTGTATACCAATAATAAATATTCTTACTGTATGACAGTTTAAAAAGTAAAAATTAAAAAGAAGAATTATTCTGGAAAAAAAAAAAATAGAAGTTTGCTAGTTAAGTATAGTCCGGTTATATATATGTCTTTCCCTAAAGAAGATGCTCAATTAACATTTGCTAAACAAAAGCATTAAAAACTGGCTGTAATTTCTGCTTCAATATCAATCTCCATTTTATCCTCTAAGTTTCAGAAATTTAAGTAACTTCTTTTGTAGTGATCATTAACACTTTCAAATATGATGTCTGGCTTAAGCAAAAATTCATTACAAATATAAAGTGAAAGTCTGAAACCCAGATTTCTGAACTAATTATGCTAAAATTTAAAAAACTGTCACTTGTAACAGTAACTTTTTTTGAGAGAGAGATTTTTGCTATATGGCATGTACACTTGCTGGAGCGACAGAGAGACAATGAGACAGAAAGGGAGACATCACCCACCAGAAGGAATGACCACATCACAATTCCTTCTCCTTCCTTCTCCTCTTAGGATTTTGGGCATGCATGCACCCATGCCCAGTATGCATTTCAAGCCCTAGGGTCGACAGGTGGGAGTCCAGCGATGTAACCATTACACCATCTGTTGATCCCAATAATAGTAACCTATATCTTGCATGCTTATCTTTCTCATTAAAAATGGGCAGAATCCATATTAAAGTCATTACTCGAAGGTATGTTATCCCTAACAGGCAGCTGATAAATGTTTATGGAATTAATCAATCTTTACTAAACATGCAATGAGCTGCATAACTACACCATTAATTTTGCTCAGATATTACCTCTTTTTTAAGTTTTGATTTTTTTCCTTGAATTAGAGACTGACTTTTTTAAATTTATTTTTTTTCTGGCTGTAGCCAGAGTGTGTACTCATATCACTAACTCACGAAATTTCTATGCAGCTCTACTCTTTCAAATTATTTTGCCAGAAACAGTGGGCATTTGTTTGCTGTAGCTTCTGTGCAAACAATCAAATCTATTAGTTTTCTGCCATGTCACCCTACACTACCCTGTCACAGGTCTAAGACTCATTAATTCTGATCATTCGCTAAGCAAATTGGTCAAATCACATGTCTATGAATGAATTTTAAAAAAAAACATTGTCTATAAAAAAATTGAAATAAATTTAAAAAATATCCAAAAACCTCAATGTTCCTGCTTTGCTCCAAACTATAAAATTGAGCATTTCCATTCTGCAAAGAGATTAATAATAAAGTCAAAGGCTCTCAGATGTACCTAGTCCAAGAATTCAAGAATTAAAAACATTTTTAAAATTGCAAAGTTATCATTTGCATATATTTACAATAAAGTTGTATATAATTGTCATAACTCTTTTAAATTTCTATCTCCTAGAGAATAATTTTTAGATCCCCCAACATTACAATAATTATTTTTTAAGCTATTCTTTCTGAATACCCACTTAATGTATGATCATCACCAATTGAGGTATTTATTAAATTCTCAATTAAAGTTTTGAGTTTTATAGTTTCAATAAATTAAACTGTGAGGTATAGTATACTGATGCCAAATCATATTTATTTTTTACATTCTATAAAATACACTTTGATGTCATATTACACTATCACTTGCAAATAGACTGAACTGAAATAATTCTGTTAATAGCCAGATAAAAATATAATAAACAATTATCTATAATTATAATTATCCTATGTAACCTAATCTGATTGAGGTACTCAAAGCAGTAATTTAATTTTTTTGACTCTATGATTAGGATCATAAGCCACAGTGAGTTCACTAAACTATATATAAAAGAAGGAACTATTACATTAAGTTTTATCTTTCTATACTTTAGTTTGGGGACAATTTAATACTTAGTACACTGACTAATAAGGGCTACTCTCTATTAACTAACAAGTACATATTGAAGGCAATTTTTAAAAAATAATTTATACAGAAATATAGCTTGAGGGTTTCCAAATTTTCTTGAGCACCTCATTCTTTGACTTTATAAGTTTTCACAGCACCTAACACTTATTATCTAGCACCTTCATACAACCCACCCTGGAGTGTTTTAAAACATAGAGAAGAAGAATCTCCTAAAAACTTCCTTTAAGTTTAGTTCATCCTTTAGATAATTTTCACAAGTTAACACAGTTAATTGTATCTGGATCATATGGACACATGATTATATAAGGCTCCTTGAAAATATCCACTTAAGCTACATTTGATGAAAAGTCAATGAATGAGTGTCACCTGACTGGATTTACTTCAAGCAAAACGTTTCAGCTTAACTTGAAATAAAATCACTGCAAAACAATCTTGACATATAGCAAATTTAAAATGTATGTGAAAATCCAGTCTCAATATCATGCAATTAATGTTTCTCTAAAACATTAGCAGAACTGGGAAAAACTGCACAAAAGAGGCTTTTTCTAAACATGTGTGAAGCATAGAGACAGGGCTGTACTTGTCAACTGTAACAGGGCTGTGCGTTTAAGTATACCTAGAGAGAATTATCATGGCAAAAAAATTAAAACCAAACTTTTATAATATAGTTTTTGAAAGTTAACTCCACTCCACAAACTCTAATACTTATATAAAAATTTTTAAACTGATTTTTAAACAACTTACCTGCTTCTGTAGCCATCTTTCATGCCTTCGTTGTTTCCTTCTTAGATTCTTCAACTTGCTCCTTTCTCTCTTATTGAGCCTCTGATTAATGGTGCCCAATGAAAAACTGGCTGAACGCAGGAAGTCCAGCGGGGAGAGGTGCTCTTCTTGGTCTGAGGCCTCCAGCATGCTCCTGCCAGCTGAGGGTAGGTCCATCACGAAAGTCAGGTTATTCGTGTTAGCATGGTCAGAGTACACTGAAGAAGCTTCCAGACCACACTGAAATTCGCTTCCTCTTTGTGTCTGGGTTTCACGGGGAGCCACTGAAAATCTTTGCAGCAGCATGTCAGGATCAAAACTCGATGAGTTCTGAAAGGAACAGCCATTTTTACTAGATTGTAAAGGCAAGCCTGAAAGGTCAATAGGCTGTGTTTCATTTAGCCCGGGATAGGCAGTAGTCTTACTATGAATTTCATATAAAGTGGGTAATAAAGTCAGTTTCTCATTGATGTTCAGATCCAGACTGTGTGATTTTCTATGAAAAGCTCTTGTAGTACATCTGCCAGTCAGAAGCTGGGGAACAAAAAGCTGGTATTTTGGATCAGATGCTTTGAAGAGCAGTTTTTCGTTCTTCATCTCAAAATATGTTGCTCTCACCTCTAGGCAGAGTGCGTCTGTTAATCTTCCAGGGCCATTATTAGTTTGGGCCATGTTTAAAAGTCTGTGATTTCTGCTTTTGGAGCTACCACCTGTCAGCAGAGTTTCCTTGTCACAACCTGATTGAACTCCAGGATGTGACAAGTACTTCAGCGATGGTCTCATTAGTCTGCCTGCCTCTGCTGGCTGAAAATCGGTCCGGCTCTTGGAGAGATGTACAGCTGCAAGCTGGCCACAGGAACATTTTGGAGTGCTGACAAAATTAAAGCCCCCTAAACGGGCCCCACAGAAAGGGCAATTCAGTTTTCCAACTGTCCACTGGGCCTACAGGTAATAAAGGAAAATAAGGACAATGACTTCATTGTAAAGTAACCAAAGAAAATGTATGTGTAAAGAAAAAAAATAAAATAAAAAGCCAATCACATGAAAGTTTTCTATGCAACAGAAAAGGCTAGCTTCCTGTTTTCTGATTAGCAGACAGAACAGCAAATGAAAGCAACCCTTCCAATAAATAGAGATAAGCAGCTCCAAAGTTCTAGAAGATAACATGTTGCAATCCCTGCTCATCAGAACAATACTCTGAAAAGTTCCAAAAGAGAGTCTTTTAAACAATAGGCTGAATATGGATACAGTGTGAACTAATGAAAAGAGAAATACACTATGGAACCAGGAAACAAATCAGTCTAGAGAGCTTAATTTGCAAGTAAAATCTCACAGAAAAGTGTCTGTTTTGATACACTTCTTGCATACCAAACACTGTGGGAGGGAATTTACCCAACCAACAGAATAAAGCTCTTCCTGGCTTTTTACATACAACCAAAAGATATTGATTGCATACATCAGACAGTGCATTTTCTCTGCTCAGATTGGACCTTAATAATGAACTGGCTTTAAATAATCATTCAACAGAGATAGTGGAACATCTGCAGTATCATATTGTGTGAAGTTCAGGACACTTAAAAGTGGTGCACTGGTTTACCCCCAGGAAATCATTACAATGTGAGAATGGATACAAGAAATATCTATCAGTTTTTTTGTTTTGTTTTGTTTTTAAACAAAAAAGTGAGCTATTCAGTTCAGAATGATACTGTTACTTTTCCGGAAATGATACTACATATATTATTCTAGGACAAGTGTTTTGAATTATGAAGGATTACTGTATCATCCTGTTAACAATAAGAGTCCTCAATATTTTCATTAAGTATCCTTTATAGTATTTTCACTTTGATTTTTATCATCAATCCATTAAGTATTCAGTTTTATATATGTGTGTATATACATATGTATTTCTACATGAACAATACATGCAGAATATTTCATTCACTCAACAGGCCCTCTTTCAGTGCTGATGATACAGTCTTATTACAGACTAAGCTATAAAAAACTTCATAGAACTATTCAGCCATTAAAAAGGACAAAATCCTATCATTTGTTGTTAAATGGATGAGCCTGGAAGACATATTAAATGAAATAAGCCAAGCACAGAAAGGGAAATACCATATGTTCACCCCCACATGTGGAATATGGAAAAAAATGGACTCATAGAGGGAGAGATGAAGAGTGACTGCTGGAGGCTGGGAGGAATGGGGGTGGGACAGGGACACAGAGGGATGCTGATTAAGAAATATGTACAATTATTACACATTAGTATAAAACAAAATCACAATTTTAAAAAAAATAAAAATCTTCATGGAGCTTAAAAGTGGGGGAGCTCAACAATCAACAAGATAAATAAGCTCTACATATGTGTGTAAATGTATCTGTGTGTATAATAATACATATATTTATATAATGTATATACTTATGTATATATAAGTAGGTGATCTCTTCTACTTACAGTATGGTTATGTCTGTAAATACAGTTATATAATGTAGGGAAGGGGAAAGGGAAATGTCAAGAGGGGTGATGGGTGGGAGGGGAAATTTACAGGTTGGAGAGGCAATGCCTCACTGAAAATGAAGAACTATGGAAATGAGGGAACAAACTGGGTAAATATTTGTGGGAACAGCATTAAAGGAATGAGGAATACCGAGTGCAAAATATGAGACAGAAAAGTACCTGAAGCACTCCACTCACAGGGAAGAAGTTGATAAATACAATCAAGAGTATTACAACTTTTCATATGCCTTGACATAATATATCCAAGAAAAGTAGCTATAAAATAAGGGGAAAAAACATAATGGAGGTTGTGTATGTCTAATTTTACTGAAATGAAGAAACTCACTTTTTGTATGAGGCAGTTTATCCATTCTGGAAGAGCTTCTATATTCATGTGCCACACATGACAAGTATTTTGAACATCAACTGAATCATGTCTATCCTGTTATATAAAAATGAATTACATTAATAATTACCAGTTCTGAACATATTTCATAAACCTCATTTTTAAATACAACTAAAAAATTATTTCAATTTTAAGTACAAAGAAAATATATACCACCTTCCTTTTCTTACTCTTGCTTCCAAAAATAAACCTACAGAGAAGATCAAAAAAGTATATGGAGTAACTACTTGTGATAGAAAACAAAACACCTCCCTTTTATTGAGTTTATCAAGTGAAATTTAAAATTCAGCACTAAGTGACTGAATGGAGAGATCCAGTGCCCTATTCTTCCTTTTCTGTGTGAGATGAAATAGAACCATTCATTACAACTTTCCAGCCTTCAATGTCTGATTTTATATGCTTTCTTCAAATGGCCAAATAATGAGTTGCTATCAAACTACTTGGTGAACATGCTACTGCATGAACGGGGACAGGGAATGATGGAGCTCGGGACACATTACCGAAATATGTTACCTTGGCACACTGAGAAACAGCAGTAACAGGAAGTAGGTCTGACCTCCTCCCTGTCATGTGCTTCTGAAGAACTAATAGATCTTTTGAAAAGTCTGTTTACTAATGGCTTGATCTAAACTGCCCTCCTAATGGTTTCAGATTTTAAACGTTGCTTTTAATTCATTCAAACAAACAAACAAAAAAATTAAAAACTTTCAGAAGTAACCAAGATTAAAGCTAACAGAGACTAAAATCTACAAATTTAACTAATCTAGGACTAGGACCAATTCAAGGAATTGATCTAGATGGAAAAGGAAGTTCTATGTGCTAGGAGTAGTGGGAATTGTTTTACATGGATGCTCGTGTTTAGGAATTTGGCTCCCAAGGTTGAAGGTGGTGAGACCTAGTGGGCAGTGACTGCATCATGGAGGCCTCGCCCTCATGGAACTGACTGATCTGTCTCTGAAGACTGGGTTAGTTCTAGTGAGAAAAGGCTAGTTTCCACCAGAAACTTTCTTTCCTGGTAGAAAGGAAGATGGCTGTCCCTCAGGTATCTCTTTCTCTCTCTTCCCCCTCTCACTTTGTGTGCCCTCTAATCTCCCTGCTTCTGTTGACTATGTTGTGACATAGCCAGTCTCTATTATTTGTAAAAAACAAACAAACAAACAAACAAACAGATATTTCTGTAATACAATAGCAGAACGAGACAGTATACTTTCTCCTTTAATTGCCACTATATCATGAGAAAGTTACTTTCACTGATTCATCTTACAGATGGGAAACTTGAAGCTTAGGGAGTTGGTTAAGTTGCCCAAGGAGATAACCAACAGGGGGTAGGTCCCCATGGGATTTGAACACATGCACTCAGGAAGAGCAGTCTGCCCTTAATCACCACTCCCTTTGATCTGGGCAGTACATCCTTTAGCTTCTTTCAGAAACTTCAAGGTAACTATCTTCTATTTTAGCAAAAGACAACTTCAAGTCAAAACGGGTCTCCACTGGTTCAGCAACAAGCACATGGCATAAAAATAAGCAAACACCTTTGGATCTTTTCTTCTAAACCTCCAATACAATACAAATGCTAATGAGTGTATCACATCTGCCCTGAAAGGGAGAAATTCTGGCATTGTTCAGTCATTGGCAATTCTTGTGCTTCAAATTTTAGTTATTCAAAAAAATCTGGGTATGTGAATTTTCACAATGTATTTGAAATCTAAGAGCAAAGCCCTGGTAAGTTCAAGATTCTATTTTGACTAGCACTTCTGAAGAAAGTCAAAATCGAGATTTATGCTCAGTGAAGGGCCACCTTAGAACAGGTTTTTTTTTTTTTTTTTTTTTTTTTTTTTCCTAAATGTGGTCCCTAGATCATCAGCATCAGAGGCACTTTCTAAAAATGTGTACTTCCTGGGCCACATCCCAGAGTGACAGCATGTTTGTTTTCACCTTCTGCACTGTTATAAAATTTTCATTTAAAAATATGAATTCTAAATAATTTGGTCTTATATGGGTCAAAATCCATTATAACATACATATGTGGGATATACAACTTTATTTTCTAATTTATTTTAAAGCAGTTTTTGCCTTAGGGCACAAATGCTCATCAGAAAGAGGGGGACAGTGAAAGGGAAAGTGAGAAATCACCCCCTAACAGGGATGGCCATGCGACGATCCCTTCTCCATTCTCCTCTGGGATCTTGGCCATGCATGCACACGTGCATGGGTTATTTTTGATGGAAAATAATCAATTCTAAAAAATTAATAATTAATCATTTTTGAGAGGTTTTTGCTATAGGGTGTATGCGCTTGCCCGAAAGAGAGAGACAGAGAAACAGAAAATGAGAAATCACCCCCCCAGGGGGTGGCCATGCTGCAATCCCTTCTCCTCCATTCTCCTCTTGGGATCTTGGGCACGCACGCAAACGCATCCGGCATGAGTTTAAGCCACTGGGTCCGGGACTCAAACCATGGTCAACTACATGGGAGTCCAGAAACACAGCCATTATGCCAACTGCTGATCCCAATAATTAATAATTAATGCAGTTTATTTCCAAGAAGAATATGAGTGACCTAGGCCCAGAGAGGAGGTGGCAAACACACCATTCTCAGAGTAATCGGGTACATGGGTTTCTTTTCTTTAATTTTGACAGTGACAGACAAAATTAGTGAAGAGGTTTCCATTGGTCTGGCCCAAAAAGGTGGGACATGTGGAAACAGGGGTTGAAGTGGGTTGAGGAGGTGGCTTGTAGGTTAAAGGTGAATTCCACAATTGTTAGGTTGGTGTTTGGAAGGGTAGATCTTTGTTTTAGGAAGAGATTAGTAAAAGAAATGCTTAATCTGCAGCTCAAGGAAAGGGAAATTCTGTGTCTTGGGAAGAGATAAGGAAAAGAAAATACTGTAATGGGTTGAAATAGAGATCTCGAAGATACTCTTTGCCAGGGACAGGATGTACGAAGAATCCTATTAATGGAAAAAATGGCCTGTTAATGTTTGTTTGCATGACTCCCCCCCAGGCCTTTTAGAAAGGATTTTGGAAAATAGGAATAAGCAGTCAGACATTTTGTCCAGTACTCAAACTGCAGTCCACCATGTGAGAGCCCAGTGATTTAACTGCTGTGCCATCTGCTGGCCCCTCAACTTTATTTTTAAAAGAAACTTAGGAAAAATTTTAAAGAATCTTAGGAGGTTATTCAATAAAAATAAATAATGTAGCTTTACCTAAATACTTTTGTCTCAGAAACAAAATGAAGGTATGGATAAAGTTGCTGAAGAATAGAATTAATCTTGTGAAACATCCACAATCCTACACATTAGCTCTTTCTATTAGAGGATGGCAGTTACACAGACTTGCACAACTTTAATGAATTCTTTAAAACACTCTTTCAGAGTATACGACCTGGAATTGGCAAAGTTATTTTTCCATTATTAAATCCAGAATTTTTCTGACTTTGCACAATTCTGTTACCAATTTGAGAAAAGGAGAGGAAAAAAGAGAAGGAAAAATTCTGTAATGGTAGAAATTAATAATAAATTATTAATGTCAAATAAGTTAAAGGCAATCAACCTATCAATATCTATTGAGTGATTATTAGATTAGATACACTGTTTACCATAACACAGTGAGTAAAGAGATTTACTTAACCTGCCAGGAATTACATTGAGTTCCTTATGGGTGGTATTTCATTATACATATACATCAGTTATGATACTGAATCACATGTCACTAAGAAAGAACTATCCATTATAAATTCTTTAAATGCTTTATGAACATTACTAAGTGAATAAACACTGGAGTCAACTGTAGAAAGGAAGGAAAGTTTTACAGTGTATTTGTTTTTCTTATTTATACTAAGTAACTAAAATTTACATTGTGCTTACTATGACCCAGGCACTGTTTTCTTATGATACAAATGAAGAAACTGAAACAAGAGAAAGTATTAATAAATAAGTTTTAAGAAGCTTATCAAGGGCACAGAGTAACTGGAGAAGATTTCCATCCGCGCACGCAGGCTTCAGAATTACTATCTCTGCCAGTGAGCTCCTACTGTTAACACCTATACCAAATACTACGAGATTTTAGGACAAGAGACTTTTGTATATCTCTAATCTGAGTCTGTTTTAAGGCTGACATGGTTATTTTCTCCCTTAAGTTTACAAAGAGGCAAAATTAAAAGTGAGGGAAAACTTATTTTTAAATGAATAAGAAACAATGTATTAGTTTATGTTGGGAGATACTGGTTTAGAAAAAAAAATCTCATAGCTGATTCTGCAATTAAACCTCCACACCTCTACACCCAACCTCTTCATTTGAGAACTGTAAATATATAAGAAGCACACATTTTCTTTAACTATTTAAAAAGTTAAAGCATACTTTCATTTCAAAAAGATAAAATCAGTAATAGAAACTGACAGGATGGGAGGATCATAAATAGCTGGGCTGAGTATGTAGTATTATTTACTTTTCTTTTTAAAAATTTTTAAATTTATTTTACATTTTCCTACATTTACTTTACATATCAAAAGATTTTTGCTGATACTCCAGTTTCTGACAGTGAATAGACAACTTTGAAAATGTCAAGAAACTGAATTTAAAGATAATTATCAAAATATTTGTTATAATTTTGTTTGTGACTCTATAAGGGAGACAATATGGTTTACTTTTCCAAAAATTCAGGGAGCTTAGGTAAAGAAGGGCAACCAATTATAAATGAGACTGCCAACTACTTTAGCTACATTTAAATATATGCAGTTTTATAAAAAATATGTGTATGATTATTTGTGATGTTTATTTCCAATACAATTTTACAGGTAAACTGATAATTCAGTACATAAGTCTTAAGTCATTTAATTTTTTAAAATTTCATAAATATAAGATAAAATAAGTTTTAAAAAAACATATTTTAAGACAATGAATAGGAAGCAATCTGATCTGATGAAATTAAAGTCTTTAAAGTAGTGACACAACAGGTTATCTGATAGTTAGAAACACTGTTTCACTAGGAATAGTAAAATACCTTCCTAGACAGATTTTTCATGTCTCAAATGTATCAAATGGGGGAAGGAAGAAGGAAAAGAAGAAAAAGTAACATCCAGTTTCTCCCAATATTATCAGAAAAATGTTGACAAAACGTTTCTAAATGAAATAAGTTGTTAAAGCAGCAGGGGGAGCTAATGCATTGTTATTTTGTTTTTTCTTTAAGGGTAGGGAACCTTGTAAGTTGCTATGTGCAATGAGAACATCATTTAATTTTAACATTACAAATTTGATGCATTATCTTTTGTCATTACATGATATTTAGATTTTTAATTAAGTGGAACAGGTTAAATTTAAAACATTAAAGAACAATATTATTATTTAATATTCTGATAGATATTTGACACATGATATTTCCAAAGTAAGTAATAACCTTCTCTTGGCTAATTTGTTAAAAGCAAGCCAACTATATTATTTATCTACCACAGCTGTGCATACTACAAGGAAAATATCATTAAGATGTACATTATTAATTATTTAAAGTGTTACAAATGTACGGAAAAAAAAAAGTATTGTCCTTCCTGGTTTTTCTATTATAGCTGCACTTTGAGAAGATACTACAAAGGTGAAAATCTTTTTTAATCAACAGGTCCCAATAAATGAAAAAAAAAAAAAGAAAGAAAAAGGAAAAACCTCATTAAAGAACAGATAGGCTCCCTATAGCCAATCTACTACCTTTCTAATTCATGCTTTACAGTATAATCAACATGATCTTTCTAAAACTTAAAGGCCATGGCACTCCCTCTTAGAGACGCTGGTAAGTCTTAGGATAATGAGCAAAGTCTTTAGTTTGATTTAAGGTCATAAATTATCTGACTAATATCCATCTTTCTAGCTTTATATTGTTCAAGCTCACTCTTGATTTCTGAACCCAGTCATGGCAATCTCTTTTACTTCCATGAGTCCGCCACAGAGTCTTTGGTCTTTGCTGGTCCTGAAGTTTGGAATATTGTCCCTCCTATTTTCTCCTCACTGTCTCATCCATTATTATTTCCACACCTTCCTCTTGAGGTGGAAAAGCCTTCAACTCAACAGTAAGGTCCAACACCCCATCTATAGCCTACTCTTACAATGCCCTATACTTTTCTTTTTTGCCACTTATACAATAATTTAATATTTCTATGAGTAGGCAATATTTTATATTTCTGTGATTGGCCAATATTATCAATATTACCTTAATATATTAATTATAATTATGGTCTATCCATGTTTCTATTATAACTATAATTAATTAGATTAACATATTGATGTAATAATAATAATCAATTATAAATCCTAAAATGTTCATAAGAACAGAATGTCTTTCTTCTGCTCATCTTTCAATTTTTGGTACCATAATATTATAAGACCTGTGGTATCTTAGTCTGCTCAGGTTGTCATAACAAAAAACTGTAGACTGACTGATTTAAACAATGGAAATTTATCTTCTCACAGTTCTGGAGGCTAAAAGTTCAAGATCGGGATGCCAGAATGTTCAGGTTTTATAGGGGTTCTCTTCCTAGCTTGTAGAAGGCTACCTTCTCCTTGTGTCCTCACATCATCTCTCTTTTTCTTCCCATAAGGCCACAGTTCTGGAGTAGGGTCCAACTCTTATGACCTCATCTAACCTTAATCACCTCCTAAAGACCTTATCTGAGGGGACCAGCAGATGGTGTAATGGTTATGCTAATGGACTCCCCATAGTCAACCACGGGTTGAGTCCTGGACCTGGTGGCTTAAACTCATGCCAAGTGCATGTGCATGCGTGGCCCAAATCCCGAGAGAAGAATGAAGGAGAAAGGATTGTAGCATGGCCCTCCCGCCCCTGGGGGAGGGGGGCAATTTCTTGCTTTCTGTCTCTCTGTCTGTCTAGTGAGTGCACACACCCTATAGCAAAAAATCTCCTCAGGGGAAAAAGAAAAAAAAAAAAAAAAGACCTTATCTGAAGATGTAGTCTTACTGAGGCTTCAATAAATGAATGTGGGATAGCACAGTTCGATCCATAAAATGTAGTAGGACATATGTATAAAATAAATACATGCTGATGATAAGAGGATAGAAAATATTTAAAATGTAATGAGTGATAAAAATATAATTTATTTCAGTATTATAGCCATCAAAGGAAACATACAATCAGACTAATAAAGCTAGAGAAAAAATAAATTATCGAACCAAAAAAGGTGAAGGAGGCATATAATCCAATAAACAATTTAACATTCATCAATCATATAAGGCACTAAATTGGCAATGGTGTTATAAAAGATGAAACACTTCACAGCTTGATGATGGATAAAGAATAATGAGTGTGCTTTAGAGTAAGTGCTGGATTATTCTTCAGTTCCCCATTTCCTCAACCTACTAGAATTTGGTTATCTGCCCCTACGATCTCACATCTATAATGAATATTGACCATTGACAGTGCACACTTTTAATTCTCATTCAGGGTCTTAACATACAATTTGATGCCAACTCTGCACAAATCCAGGGGGTGCCTTTCACAGACGAGGATCCTCTCAGATTGTATGGTTTATAAATGCACACTGAAGAATGCAACGTCTGGTCTTTTAACTCTCCCCACAACATTCACCAGAAAAAAAATCCTTTTTTCTGGAAGATTTTCATCTATGAATCCTCTGATACTGTATCCTAATTTTTATTCTTTTTTGGGGGGGAGGGAAGGGTATTCTTCTCTTCTCTGAGTTTCTTTTTTTCTATCTATTTTATAAGTGTTCCTAGATCCTCTTCTCTCTCACTCCATTCACATGCTACATGATGATATGATCTATTCTCATTGCTTCATTCACCAATTATATGCTGATGACTTTCAAATTCATACTTTTAGCTTAGATCTCTGTTCTGAATCTCATATGCAAGCAGTCTCAATTCTCTGAAAATAAATAAATAAATATATTTATATTTTAGAAAGATTTTTGCTATAGGACACGTGCACTCACCTGACAGAGACAGACAGACAGACAGAAAGTGAGAAATCACCCCCGAGGAGGGATGGCCACACTGCAATCCCTTTTCCTCTATTCTCCTCTTGGGATTTTGGGCACATGTGCACACGAGCCCAGCCTGAGTTTAAGTCGCCGGGTTTGGGGCTCAAATCACAGTTGATTACGTGGGAGTCCAGCAATGTAACCATTATGCCATCCACTGGTTCCCAATTCTTTGAATATTTTTAAGTTATATACACTTGACATGTCCAAAACCATAATGAAATTGACAGAAACCGAGGACAACATTCCTTACCACACACTGAACAAATGGAGACCATTTCTGTTGCTTTACTTTTATGTTTTTAGGGTTTTGCTATTTTGTGTTTTGTACTTATATGTAACTCAGGCCTAAAGACAGGAAAGAGGTCCCTCTTTTTCCATGTGGGCAGGGTAGATTATCTCAAAATTCCTTTCTAAATTCTACCTCATGCTTTACTGCACGTTGGTCACCGGGAAGTAAAGCTCCAATGTCCCAGATGCCCTTACAGCTGAAGTTCCTCACATGACTGAGCTTCCACTAAGCTGATACACCTGCTCAGTATTATGAAAGCAGACACAACTGCATTTTTGCTGTTTCCTGTAGCAATCTTGGTTTTGGAGGTACTAAGCCGTTCTGCAGCCAAGACCACAGCCAAGTCTAGTTCCTTCCCAGTTCCTAGTTTTGTGAGGGGTTAAAGGCAGAGTGTGCAAGGGTAAAGAGGTGTGGCCCTCAGAACCAACAGCTATGGATACTATGTCCTATTCTTTAGTCCTCTGTGTTGTTCTGAGAGTGATTTCCTGTTTTCATGGGGTTTGGAAAACAGGAAGTAGAGCCCAGGGCTTGCTCAGAGTGAGATCACCTAAGAAGGACCCCTATATAAATCTGGGTTACGGGGCTGGCAAGTGGTGTGGTGGTTAAGGCGCTGGACTCCCACATGGCCAACCACACTTCAAGTCCTAGGCCTGGTGGCTTGCCTTCTTGGGAACCAGCAGTTAGCGTAATGGCTATGTTGCTGGACTCCCACGTAGTCGACCGCAGTTCGAGTCTCGGACCCGGTGGCTTAAAACTCACGCCAGGCACGTGTGCATGCGTGCCCAAGATCCCAAGAGGAGAATTGAGGAGAAGGGATTGTGGCGTGACCATCCCCCCTGGGGGGTGATTTCTCGCTTTCTGTCTCTCTGTCTCTCTCTCTGTCTGTCTGGCGAGCGCACACGCCCTATAGTGAAAACCTCTCAAAAAAAAAAAAAAAAAAAAAAAAAATCTGGGTTACAACCTCAGTATAAGAGTGACTAAGAAATATACTTACTGTTCAGAAGAATACACGAGGAAATTTTCCTATCTCAATTTTAGTATTCAGTAGAAGAAAAGTAAAATTGTCTTTCTCAGAATATAAAAGAATTTCTTAAACAAAAAAGCACAGAACATAAAGGAAAAATAATAAATTCATCTAAATTATATTATGAACTCCTATTTATCAAAAGATACCATAGGAGTGAAATATATGCTATGTAAACTGAGAAAGTGTGTTAATGTAATCACTAACAAAGAATTAGTATTTTGAATACAATCAATAACCAAACAACCTAATAGAAAAACAGGCAAGAAAAAGACCCTTCAGAGAAAATACAAATGTTCTCTAAGAATGAGATATAAAATGCTGATGAAGGGCTGGTCCGTGGCACAGAGCTACTGGTCAAAAGAAGCCTGATCCTACATGGAGATGTGGTTCAAATCCCTAGCCTCTGCTGAGCCTAAAAAAGCATGCTAGGGATCCTGTGAATGTGTGAGTGTCCAGGGTCTGATGGGATAGAGGACGGAAGGAAGGGGATCACAGTGACCAAACCTTCCAAATACATACACAGGCATTCTATCATGGATGAAGTTAATGAAAATAAACTGAAACTACACTTAAACACAGGGATATTGAGAAAAAGCAGCAATCCCGGGACAACAAACTACAGTGCAAATTTATTTACTGAAACACACATATAATATACAGTATAGTAACTTCAGTAGGTAATAAATTTAGATAATTTGATAGCTAATAAATTTAATATCTTGGGGCCAGCTGGTGGTGTGGCTGTTAAGGCATTGGATTCCCACATGGCCAGCAGTAATTTGAGTCCTGGACCTGGTAGCTTGAAAAAATCATGCCAGGATCGAATGCGTGTGAGCCCAAGATCCCAGGAGAAAAATGGAAGAGAAGGATTTGAGGCATGGTCATCCCTTCTGAGGGGTGATTTCTCACATTCCCTCTCACTGTCTCTCTCTACTTCTCTGTAGTCAGGGCACGCACCCTATGGCAAAAACCTAAAAGCAAAACAAAACAGAATTAATTTAACATCCTTTTAACACAGCATTTGATAAAACTACTTTTAGGTTCTAACAACTTATTTTATGGTTTTCTTGAATTAAAACAGATTTTTTTTTTTTTTTTGTAGAGGTTTTTGCCTTAGGGTATGTGTGCTCCCCTGGGGAGAGAAAGACAGAGACAGTGAGAAGGAAAATGACAAATCCCTCTTGGGTGGATAGCCACATGGCAATTCCTTCTCCTCCATTCTCCTCCTGGGATTTTGGGCATGCATGCACATGCACCTGGTATGATTTTCAAGCCACCAGGTCTGGGCCTCAAACTACGGTAAACCCATGTGGGAATCCAGTGACATAACCACTATGCCATCTGCTGGTCCCAAAACAGATCCTTCCATGTGCATCTTTAATGTTTTCATGAAGTATATAATTTGTAAAATGTAAAACAGGTTTGCATAGTTTAAACAAGGATATATAGAAAACTGAATATCAATATGTCCACTACCAGACTAAATTATTCCTTTGTCTGGTTTTCAGTCATTGTAACATATGTATATTTTATTTTCGGTACATATATTTTAGTATATGTGACTTTTTACACATAATTTTAAATTACATCTATAATTTTATATATTTTATTTCATTATGAGAGTTTCAATTTAGAGGGCATGAGCACATGAGCGACAGAGACAGAACCCCCCACGGGATCTGGCACACCTCAGTCTTCTTACAGCCAATTCTCTGTCTTCTCAGGATTCTGGGAATGTGTGTTTGTACCCGGTGTAAGGAAGCTTTTCAGGGTAATGAGAATGTTTCAAAAGTGTATTATGGCAGTAATATGCATAACTAAAAATCATTAAATTATATTAGGTCATTGGGAAAGTCATGACACAATTTTCTATGTTCTTCTATGCAAAAGTGCATCCTGACTTTCCTGACAACCCAACATTATTACAGTGGGTGAATTTTATGGTTTTAACAAATTACATAATACAAGCAGTGAAAAAATACACATGTAGGCCCAGCAGGTACAGTGCATACTGGTTGATAATTTTACTAGGCAGGCTGAGGACACATGGGAGGCCCAGGATTGATTCCAGGCCTACCCCAAAAGCTGAGCCTGATATATTGTGCTTGAAGTCTCAGGTACTCAAGAAGCTGAGGCGGGAAGACTATGGCCTAATGAAACCTTTTCTGGAAAAAATGTTTGTGGGTGTGTTTTGTGTGTGTGTGTGTGTGTGTGTGTGTGTGTGTGTGTCTGGTCACATTACTACCTCTTCCAGGCAGCCTTCTGTGACAACCCTAGGCAGAAGTGTTTTTGCATTCCTCTGTTACAATACTCAATAGCTGAGGCTATGCAGGTGGGCCTATTTCCAACCTGAGGTTAAAGCCTCTATTGGACTGGGATGTGCTCTTCTGATTCTGTATCACTCTTTTCCACTACCCATCCCAAACATCCTAGAGCAGTGCTTGAACTGGTCTTGCTCACTAAGTATCTGTCTAATAACTGAATGAGCAGGAACTCTCCAGTTTATAAAAACCAGACACTCTGTTAAGAAGGTGTGAAAATGTACAATATCTTGAGGGAAGACCCAAAGCAGCAGTAGAGTGTGGGGCCTCTGAGTTTGGGCTCTGGAGCCTCACTGTCCGGTCCAATGGTTGCTCTATTACTTAGCAGCAGGGTGAACTCAGGCAGATTTTTTACTTCTGAGCCTCACTTTCCTTATCTGTGAAATGCAGATGACAGAATACTTTCCTCAAAGAGTTACTGTAAGGAATAATATAAATAAAGCATTTAAGACAGTGCCTAATCAATAAGCACATAAAAGGTATTCTACATCATTAATCACCAGGTAAATGCAAATTAAAACACGATGATATATAACTACACATGTATTAGGATGGTAAAACTACAAAAAAAACCCTGAAAATACTAAGTGTTAGCAAAGATGTAGAGTAATTGGAAGTGAACATTTACCCTGGAAAGCTAGAAGTTTCTAAAAAAGTTAAAATATACCGACCCTATACCCCCCAAAAAATCATTCCTATTTATATATCAAGAAGAAACTACATAATAACAAACAAAAAAAAATAAAAGGACTTTTACCAAAATTTTGATAGCAGTTTTATTCATACCTTAAAACCAAAATGGGCGCAAATGTCCATCAGCAGAAAAAAAAAAAAAGGATAAATTGTGGCATATTTATAAATAGCAAACAATTCAGCAAAGCAGGAAATACTGATAGATGCAAAAAAAACCCTATAAATTAATCTGTAAGATATTATGCTGAGGAAAATAAGTCAGGCTTTTGTATTATTCCCTTTTAATGAAGATCAAGAACAAGCAAAAGTAGTCTATAGTGGTAGACATCAAAACAGTGGTTGCTTTGTGAGAGGGAGAACATTGCCTGGAAAAGGGTAATAAGACAAACGTCTAGGGTGTCAGAAATGTAGTATATCTTGATATAATTCATAGCAGGGCTGATAAAATTTATGATGCTGTTAACATTTATTTTTTACTCTATGTAAACTATAACCAATAAAATATTCTTAACATGAAAGGTTTTGTCATTTGTTTTCCAATTAAAATATACTTAGTTTGTAAAGTGTCTGGCATGTAATAAGTATGTAGTCAAAGTTACCTGCTATTTTCAGTTCTGGTTGGCTGCTGATTTGTTAAGAGTAGAAAGGAAACAATCCTTACCAAGTATGACTGAGGCAACAAAACAAAACAAATGGAGTGTGCTTTTCGAAGAAGAGAAAAAAATCACTGGCAAGTGATTACAAAACCCATGGATTACTTTCTAGTTTGTATCTCTTTTATATTACTCTTAGAGACGTTTATGGATTTCTGTTCTTCTAAGAAAAATATTTCTATTTAGTCATGATGGCCAATCAAATGCATTTAAATATTACTTGGGTCTTCCTAAAGGTTACTTTCATTTTAAACATAAACCTTTTCTAGACCCATATTGAATGTTACAACAACAAAAATAAAACAAAATAAAAACAAAAAACTCTAGTAGAGGTTTTCCATTTCTTACTAGGATTCTGAATTTAATTGTGCAGTGATCACTAAGGTTCACTCACGGAGGGAGTAAAAAACAAGAGCTATTATCTCCAACGTATGTCTACATTATTACACTTAAAAGTCATGTTAACATTTATAGTTACGAGTAAAATTAATTATAACTGTTGAAGGTAAGATACCTTTTGAATACCACTTTGGAATGTTCTCAGGGGGTTGGGTAAAAATAATGTAAAAGCTTAATCAAGTATGATGGGCTGAGTGCGTATGGGCATGACCATGGGACTGTTATACTAGGAAATTATTTCAAGACTGGAGTTAGCAATACTCACCTTAGTCACTTGACTTTCAAGATATTTTATGAAACAATCAGAACTTGCTATACATTTTCTACATTTCCAACAACGAAGGATACTTATTTCCTCTTGATTCTGATTTTCAGTTAGCAACTCTTCACTTCTTTTCATCTGTAGGAACATTAAACATTTTTAGAACGTTATACTGTGGCAGAGAAAGTTGATTTTCTGAATCCTTACCACAGTATTGGCTATAAGTGAAGCAGAAGAGAGCTATCATTTATAGTGGTACCTACTGGTATCAGTACTCAAGCAAGGGTACTCTATAAACTGCCTGGGACTCAAAGTCATTTCATTACGAATGGTGATATATTATGTTAGTGACTTCTAGCTTACTATTAATTCCATAACATTTTATATTTATTGCTTTCCATCTGTCTCTCATTAAAAATGCTAAAAAGCAGCTGAAGTGTCATTTCAACTCAATAAGTTAGTATAGTAGAGGAAACACTTGACAGATGGAAAATGTGAAGTTCTCTATTGAAAAAAGACACATACACTGTATACATCATGATAGGGACTACACATACAATGTGAAATTAATAAAAATAAATTAATTACATTTTTTTAAAAGTTACCATAGTGTGTGCGTGTGTGTGTGTATGTGTGTGTATTTATTTTTCTCAGGCTTTTTCCATAAGGCATGTGTACTTGCTGGAAGAAACAGAGTAACAGAGGGAGGGAAAGTGAGAAATCACCTCTCAGTGGGATGGCCGTTCCACACTCCCTTCTCCTCCACTCTCTTGAGATTTGAGGCACACATGCACATGTGTCTGGCATGATTTTCAGGCCATTAGGTCTGGACTCGAACTGTGGTTGGCCATATAGGAATCCAGCACCTTAAGCACTGCATCACCTGCTGGCTTCCCCACAGTAGTTTCAAGAGCCATGACTAGGGCTAGGTGGTGGTGAAGCTCTGCCAGGCTGACCTACAGAGCAAAGTTGCAGGTTCATGTTGGAAGACTTCCCTAAGTATAAGGGGCACACATGTGCTCATGATCTGGGGGTGGCTAAAGCTGAGGTTGGATTGTGGCACTAAGATATTATTGGAGGCTCTCTCTCAACACACACTAATGGGAGAAATAATTCAATTTAAAAATAATGTCATTTAGGGGCCAGCAGGTAGTGTAATGGTTAAGGCACTAGACTCCCATGTGGCTGACTGCAGTTCGACTCTCAGACCCAGAGGCTTGAACTCATGCAGGGCATGCATGCATGTCCAAAATCTCAAGAGGAGAATGGAGGTAAAAAGACTATGGCATGGCCATCCCCACTGCAGGGTCAGGGGTGGGGTGGTGATGGTGAGAGATCTCTTGCTTTCTATCTCTGGTAAGTGTATGCACCTTATAGCAGAAATCTTTCCAAAAAAAAAATGTCATTTAAAAGAGTCATGACAGAGAATAATAAATATTCTTATAGAGACTCTGAATAGCTACAACATTAAATTCTAAATATAACAGAATTTACTGAGTTGTAGTTAGTTCTGTGAAAATTGAAAGTGCTTACTTTAAATTGATAGCAAAATATCTTTACCATGAATACAATCATTTCTCTTTTATAGTGTACTCAGTGGAATAGTTAAATATACTACATCTTGTGAAGTGTGTAGTCAAACAGTAGGACTGAGAAAAAAGCTCCATCAATTGTTGTGTCTATATTTATAACTCAGATTTTAGACCACCAGTACTTTTATTTAGACCAATTTACAATATGAGTTCCACACTAATAACGGATTCCAAAACAGGTACAATTTACTTACTAATGTGCCTGGTAACTGTTCATTATAAAAAAGGGCAATGTTAATTTATTAGGCTACCCACAAGGGCCTGCCTAGTTCTCTGGCCATATTTTTTCATTTGTTCATTCTTTCAACATTTATTGAAAGCTTAACTATATGCCAGGTAATAAGTCAATCTGTGAGAACATGAAAATAGGAAACATTTATTTTCTGTTTTAGAGGTGGTTACTACATTGCAGGACCAAAAGTTTTCTACCTTAGTATGTTAGAATCATTTGGGGAGTTTAAAAATAGTGATAGGTTCCATTCCTACAAATTCTGACTTATTCTGATATGTGGAGAGGGGTATAAAAATGGGTACTTCTTAAAAGATCCCCAGGAGTGATCAGGGTGAAGATGGAGATGTACATCAACTATGAACCACAATGCAACAGCTATGAGAACTGTAAGACAGGGAATATAGATAGACTGTAATCAAGTATAAAGGATTTTTACAAATTCTAGCTGAAAAAACAGCATGCTCCTCTTGCAATTTAGCTCTGACATTTGAGCAGCCAGGTTGCAATTCTTTCTCAAACGACTTATTTTCAGGACCCATCTTAGTCCAGTTGATCACTCTACTTAAACTATGGCCTCAATGATCATCAGAAAATCTCTTAATTTGCAAATACCCCACCCTACTCCTTCATTTCTTTAACACTCCTCTTACCTCTTTACACCTTAGCCTCTTTTATGCTCATCTGCCTTTTAACCATTTGTTCTCAACCAGAAACAGGGGCGGCAAAGGAGGATCAGATCCAAATGAAATCTGTCTCTCAACCCTAAGATAGCTGCCTCATCAAGATTCTTCCTCAAGATTTTGGGGTGCAACTATGGGGAGAAAAAGCCCTGTAAGTGATTCTAGTAGACTTCATTATTCATTCCATTTCATTCTTCCAATTAATTTCATCTGTTTCTTTTTACTCTTTTAGTGTGGCTTTAACAGACATGGTTTGCACTGTATTCCTATCAGACTGCACTTGTCTAGAACTCCTTACTCCAGGTCGTTCCATGATCGGTTTCTTTCTCATCATTCAGATTTCAGTTCAATGTCATCTCCTCAAAGACATGAAATGAGGAGCACCTGGGGAGTTTATTTAAATCCAGGTCACTGGACCACAATCCAAGAGATCCTAATTCAGTATTTCTTAGGGTAGGGCCCAGAAATCTACATACTTAACAAACACAATGGGTGATTTTGCTATAAGTGATCTGATGACCACACTTTGAAAGATACTGACCTACAAAATAAAACCTAAGCTCCTTGCTATGTCAAAAGTGGCCACTTTAGGTAGAACAAGGGATCCTTATAAAACTGTCTGTATTTTATTATGGTTGTGGCCACATGTGTCTTCAGATATGATAAAACTGCACAGAAGGAAATATACCCACAAATAAGTACACATAACTGGTGAAATCTGAATTAAAGTAGGTAGATTTAAGAGGATACAGGATCTCTCTGTAAGTTTATAACTCGCAATTCATACTTCAATCTATAATTACCTCAAAGGGTTAAAAAAAACTTTAATCACATACATTATAAACTCATAATTGAGTCACAGTATTTTTTACCAATTAACTGTCTTGACATACTTACATAATTCTCTATAATAATTTTTCCTATATTTTTGGCTGCATACTTTTTGATTGTCTCTTTATAATGACTATCATATTTTCTAAAAAGAGAATAGAAAGATAATTCAGTCTTCCCTCTTTTTTAAAAAAAAGTCCTTCACTTCCTTGGAAATATGACTTTAAACCAATTTTCAAATTGGCATACCTCCATGAACACTCCTATGCAGATCTTTGCATAGATTCCTAAAAATATCTTTTTCTTTTTCTGTTTCCATCTTCAAATTTGCTTCCCTCTTTTGCTGTACTATAATTTCCTTTTACCCTAACTTTGTGTTAAGAAGTTCTTATCCTTTAATTTTAAGCTGAAATTTTTCTTTTGCAGATCCTCCCCGGAAAACAGTTACTCCTTCCTCTGTTTCAAATGTACTTTGCATACACCTCCAGGGGCACCAGCCATGCTGCGTTACACTTATCTCTGTGTACGTGTGTCTTAACAATTTAACCATGAGCTCCCAAAAAGCACTGTAACTACTCAACTCTGTATTCTCATAACCAAACATGGTACTGGGTATCAAAAAGACACTCAACAAATGTTTGTAGAAATTAAATAAATAAGATATGGCAGAGAGCTTCACTTATACAGTCTTTTTCTAATACTAGTGTCTGGCCAACTGGTTGAGACAAACCAAAAAGAAGTCCTTTTGCAATGAACATGAGTAGTCTACTGGGAAGAAACACTACCTGTGTTTATATATATCTTAGCTTGAAAGAAAAATGGGTGACTACCAAACAATGATCTATTGATAGAAGAAGTGAGATGACTTCTGTCAGAGAACTTATGCTAACAAAGGAATCAAATATGGTAAATCAACCTATTAACAAAACAGAAGTCTTTGAACAGATTTACATATAGCATATTTCTTGGCTGCTAATTCAAAACCATTCCCAATTCAGTACCTTACACATTAGTATGGCTCTTAGGAAAAGAGAAAACTATATTCAGTAAACAACTGAAAACATTATTTTTCTGAATTCTTCCACACATAGGGTCAATACAGTTTTGGGTGGCACACACCACATGCTTTCATACTCTAAGCACTTTGCACAGCTATGAGAGTACTACTGAAACAAGCACAGGAGCAGAGATGAAGTGACTTTGGGAAACAGTACAGCATAACATGGAAATGAACTTATTGCTGAGTACTTACTGCTTAAATGTCTCACATTATTTCTAAATACTTGGTGGTTTTATGGGGGTTGGACTCTGGGTCAACAGATAAGGATACCAAAGAGAAAGATTCTAGTATTAGTGATATGATTGCAGCAAAACTTACAGACTGGTAAGGTCTAAGAAATTCAGACAGTGTAATTGTGGCTTTCCTCACAGTTTTGTTCCTCATCTCTTATTCCAGTTCTGATCTGTACAGATACCTGTGGGTATTTTTTGTTGTTGTTATTTTTCAAAATAATATTTTTTTAGAGAGATTTTTGCTATAGGGTGTATGTGCTCACTGGAGACACAGGGAGAGGCAGAGACACAAAAAGCGAGAAATCGCCCCCAGGGGATAAAGCCACACCACAATTCTTTCTCCTCTAATCTCCCCTTGGGATTTTGGGCATGCACACACACACGCCCAGTGTGAGTTTTAAACTGCCGGGTCTGGAATTTGAACCATGGTTGGGAGTCCAGAGACATAATCATTACACCATCCGCTGGTCCCTTAAAATAATTATTTTATTTTATTTTAATTTATTTACTATTATTATTATTTCAATTTGACCAGAGAGAGAGAGACAGACAGACAGGTAAAGTGAAAAAGTCAGCCACAGGTCTAGGAATGCAAACTGCTGTTGGCCATGTGAGAGTCTAGCACCTTAATCACCACACCAACTTCTGGTTCCAGTACATGTGTTTTTCTAAGATGGAGTGTTCCCCTTTGACCTTAGTTCTTCATACCTATGTCACAGTCTTTGTCATAGTAACCTGCCTTTCTTACTTCTTATCCCTCATTTGAGACTTCATTTGGTCCTTTGACTCTCTTAATATTGCCTATTAATAGATTTCTTCTTGCTATATGTCATCATCTATCTTGATATTCCTGTTGCTTTTTGGAATTTCCTGAATGTATTGAGCATTGGAAAATAATGCTTCACTAAGTTATATATATCTCTTAAACACTTAAACATCTTTCCCTTTCTCTCTGTCTCTGGTCAAATTAAATAATAATAATAATAATAATAATAATGACAAAATTTTAATAAAAGAAAGAAGTCAGGCATTTAGGGGACTCAAAAATGGAAAATTATCTGTTATGATAACGTGTATGATAATATCTTTGACTGGACTGATAAGCAATGCATTCGTGCTGGAAAAATTTATTTTGAAAGCTATAATGATATATAGTGATTAAGTGTATATAAAAAAAGATATCTGCAAAAATAAAAGTATAGAAAATATTTTTCTAACTGATTTTCCTTATTTGAAGGAGAAATTGTGGTACTCAAAGAAATTTGCTAAAATGTTAAATTAAAAATAAGCTAACATGGTACTTGATAACATCTGTGATACTAGAAATACACAAATTTCTTCTTTTGTGCAATTGTCACAGGGCAGGCACACTTACCAGACGGGGACAGAGAGACAGAGAGAGAAAGAGAAGGCACCTGTGATACTATCATCACAATCAAAGTATTAAATAAATTCATCAACTCCAAAACTTTCCTGTGTTATTTTGTGAACCTTTTGTTTAAGAACATTTAAAATGAGATCTACCTTCAGTATTATTAGTAGTATTCATTAACAAAAAAGGGAAGTTTTGTTTTGTTTTTGTTATTTAGGTAATGCAAAACAGCACTTTCTTTGAAATTTGACATCAATACTGATTTCTAAATATAAGAAAATCTTTACCTTGTCAATTTGGCACCTGTACAAATCTGCAATTACAGAATACCACAGGGTAGGAGGTTTAAACAGAAGTTTATTTTCTCACAGTTTTGAATACTAGAAGTCCAAGATTGGGATGCCAATAGCAGCCCACTCATGGTAGTGCGAAACAGCACATCATTCTGCAATGCTGGGAGTCGTGGAAGATCAGGATTCACACCTACACTCACTGGTGTGCATGCACATGCCCATGACACTGACTAACTGGTAAGGTTGGCAGAGAGAACTGCAGTATGAAACCCTGTTGTGGGTGCTTGTCTTTCGCTTCTCTCTCTCTCTCCCCTTCATAAATAGATAAATTTTAAAAAATAGATGTCAGTAGGGTTGTTTTCTGGTGAACCTGTTCTTGGCTTGTACTCAGCCTCATGATCGTTGTATCCTCACATGCTTTTCCTCGAGTGGGAATACTTTCGATATCTCTTTCTCTTCTTATAAGAACAAAAGTCCTATTGTATTAGAATTCTCCTCTTTTGATTTCATTTAACCTTAATTATCTTCTTAAAGGTCCTATCTTCAAATAGTCACATTGGGGGTTAGGACTTCAAATATGGATTGAGTCAGGAACCTAATTCAACCTATGAAATTCCTCAGTCTGGCCCTCAAAATTCATGTCCTCCTCATATCCAAAAATATTCACTCTATCCCACCAGTCCTCAAGTGTTTTAACCCATCCCAGCATCAAGTCCAAGTCTAAAGTTTCATCTAAGTAAAGTATGAGTGGGACTCAAGGTATAATTAATCCTGAGGCAAAATTCCTTTCCAGCTGTGAAAAATGTGAAACCACACAAGTTATGTGTTTTCAAAATATAAAGGTGGGGCATATATCTCAAAAGGGAGAAATCAGAAAGAAGAAAGGAGTGATAGGTCCCAAGAAAGTCCAAAATCTAGCAAGGCAAATTCATTAGCTCTTAAGGCCCAAGCCTGATCTTTCTTGGCTTGGTGCTCTGCCATTTGGCCCCCTTATGACAGTGATTTTTGCCTGCTGAGTCCCCTGGGATGGCAGCCCTGTTTCTTTGGCTGTAGGCAGAATACTTGCCCCTAAGTCCATGAGCAGAGAGCCTGGCCTACTGACGTTGATGAGGAAGACCCATACACTGAAACTAGGAGACAACATTGCCTCTGTGGAGGACCTGTGTGCTCTGGGTCTGTCTGGAGGCAGGGACAATGTCTGAATCATCCTCAGGGTCATTTTCAGAGCCAGATGGATCAACCACTATGAGTTAATCTTTAACTCATAAAGATTAATTAAAGATTAATCTTTAGTTACCACATGGGTGAGAGTGTATGATATTTCTTCTGTGCTTGGCTTATTTCACTTAACATAATGTCCTACAGGCTTGGCCATGGTGCAATAAGCACTGGAGTGCAGATACCTCTTCAACATAATGATTTCCATTCTTTGCTTACATGCCTACTAATAGGATTACTGGATCATATGATAGTTGTATTTTTAGTTTTCCTAAGAACCTTCATACTGTTTCCATAATAGATGTACTTTTTTTAATTGCCAGAGGGCACCTGTGTTCAACAGAGAGACAGAGAGAAAAAGGAAGAAAGAACACTGAAAGAAAATTCAGAGATATCAGGAACAAATCATACTCTTTCTTTTGTTTAAATTTACCTGTGAGTCAAAACAATATTGAAATATGTTACACTGAATTATATGGATAACAAAGCCCTATTCAGAGACTAAAATCTGATTTACACATTGATATGATTCTGGTTGAATAAAAATGCTTGTCTTAGTGTAAGATATGCTCCTACAAGATCTATCCCCTCTGTAGTAAACTCTTTAACTTATTCAGTTACTTAAGTTAAAAAGAAAAATGGGATAAAGTATTACCTTTAAAATAAATGACTAGATTGAGTTTTAAATAAAATTCTTTGAGTTTAATGCAGGAATGTGGTTATAGAAGCTACCAACTAAATTTTCTACTGAACACACTCCTCTATATTGGAAAAACATTGCTATGGTAATACAACCAACAATAAGGCTTAGGTCAGGATGACGGCAAATGGAAGTGGTAGCTTGCGGTCACATTCTGCATATATACTGAAGGTAGAGCAGGCATATCTAGACAGATTGGATGTAGAGTCTATGAGGAGTCAAAGATGGCTCTAAATTCTTTGTCATAAGCAGCCATAAGGGTGAAATTTGCTTTTCAACTGATACGGGGGGGCACTACAAATGGTACAGAAGGAGCACAGCAGTCTAGTTTTAGATATACTTAGCCTTGAGATATCTGAGCAGGAGATTTAAGTGTGGGAGATTCTTAAATCCATAAAAATGGGTAAGATCTACAAGATTATGACTATATATAGAGAAGACAACCAAAGACTAAGAGATAACCAAGACCTCTAATTTTTTCTGGGATATAAATTTCCTTTCAGTTTGTCCATTAATTCTCACTCATTTCCTCATGGGTTTTATAATTTTGGATATAAACTCATTTATACCATAAGGCTAGTGTGGGACCTTGTTTGATACCCTATCCCCTCCAGGAATAAGTTTAATATTACATGTGCCAGGTGCTCCACAAGCATCCCAGGCCTAGGAATGCTATTTACATAATTTTATTTAATTCAATAGCCCTTGGTTAACCCTAGAAGTTGATATTCAGATCCTAAATCCTGATGTTAAGGATTCTTGAGGTATTTGGATGGATGTCAGATTCTGGAAATAGACAAATATAGGAATAGGAAAAGAATTCAGGTTTCTATTCTACATTTGATACATAGACTATTGGGTCATCAGAAAATTCATGAAGCGTTTTTGTACAGCAAAACAGAAAAGATTTCAGCTATTCACCATTCAGTATGATGTTAGCTATGAGTTTTTCATGAATGGATTTGATTCTTTTGAGAAATGTCTTTTCTAGACTGATTTTGCTGAGAGTCTTAAACATGAAGGGATGTTGTTGTTTTTGGGGTTTTTTTTTTTTTTTTGAGTTTTTTGCTATAGGGCATGTGCGCTCGCCAGACAGAGAAAGACAGAGAGATAGAAAGTGAGAAATCACCCCCCAGGGGAGATGGCCACACCGCAATCCCTTCTCCTCCATTCTCCTCTCGGGATCTTGGGCACACACACACACACGCCCAGTGTGAGTTTTAAGCCACCGGGTCCGGGGCGCGAACTGTGGTCAACTACGTGGGAGTCCAGCGACATAGCCATTACACTAACTGCTGGTCCCAGGATGTTGTTTTTTAATCAAACACTTTTTCTGCATTGATTGATACGATCATATGGCTTTTATCTTTTCTTCTATTAATATGATATAATACATTTATGGTTTTGCATATGGTAAACCACCCTTGCATCTCTGGAATAAGTCACAGTGTATAATCTTTATGTGTCATTGGACAAAATTTGATAGTATCTTGTTGAGGAATTTTACATCTATATTTATCAGAGATATTGGTCTGTAGTTTTCCTTTTTTGTTATGTCCTTGTTTGTTTTGGGATGAGGGTAATGGAGGTTTCATAAAACAAATTCAGGAGGATTCCTTCCTTTTGTATCTTTAGAAATAATTTTAGTAGAATGGGGGTTAGCTGTTCTTTAAAAGTTTTGTAGAATTCAGAAGTGAAGCCACTGGGACCTGGGCTTTTCTTTGTTGGGAGGTTATTTATTACTCATTCAATCTCATTGCTTGTTATGTTCCATGTCTTCCTGAAGACATGGAACTTGAGACACTTTCTCAATCCAGTCATCTGTTTGTGGCACATATATACTATGGAATACTGAGTACTCAGCCATAACAAACAATGAGATCCTGGCATTTGATAGAAAGTGGACAAATATGGAAGATTTACTGCTAAGTAAAACAAGCCAGACTATGACAGAGAGGCATTGTATGACCCAATCAATATATACTGAATGTTGCAATCTATGGAAGAAACAGAAAGACTGGAAGATATAAAAGCATGGAGAGCAATGGTGATATTAGAGACAGTGTGGGAGGAGGGTGGAAAATGGGAATGCTAAGAGTGAGGGAATTAAGGAGAAAAATAAAGAAGTAAAACATTTAAGGGACACAAAAATGGAGAATTATTTGTTGATGATAACAAGTATGGTAATACCTTGGAACCAATATACAGTGCATTCATGATGGGAAAATTTACTTAGTATGCTATAATGACACACAGTGATTCAATGTAAAATTTTTATTAAAAAAATTAAAAAAACAAAAGAAAAAAAAACCAGAAAAATACATTATGACTTTTCCCATGACCCAACATTTCATGGTAACCAAATAATTAGTTGTTGAGGTAGAAAATTCTTCAGTATAGAAGCACAATGCTTGTAAATGTGGGATGATTATGGTAAAATTATCACTATTCCCTTTTCTTTCTTTTTTTTTCCTGAAGTTTTTGCCATAAGGCACATGAGCTTGCCAGAGAGGACAGAGAAAGAGATAGTAAGAAGGAAAGTGAAAAATTGCCCCCCAGGGTGATGGCCAAGCCATGATCCTTTCTCCTCCATTCTCCTCTTGGGCTTTTGGACATGCATGTATGCGTGCCCAGCTTGATTTTTAAGCTGCCAGATCTTGGACTTGAACTGCAGTTGACCATTTGTGAATCCAGCACTTTAACAACCATACCACCTGCTGGACCCTAAAATTACCATTTTTCAACCCCAATGAAATAATGGATCTAGATAAAAAAGGATAGAACACTTCAAAATGGATGGACATCACTGTTAACCACTTGAACTCAAAGATTAAACCTAGATCACTCAAAATAGGACAACTACATTAGTTTTCTAGGTAACAAAGTATCATAGATAGGTGACTTAAATAACAAAAATATGTTTAGCCTCCACAATTATGGAGGCTAGGAGTCCAAGATCTGTATGTCAGCAGGCTTGGTTTTCTCTGTGGCCTCTTTCCTTGCGTTGTGGGCAGCTGCCTCCTAAATGTGTCCTTACATAGTCTTTCCTTTATTGTTGCACATCCCTGGTATCTCTTTGTGTGTCCAAATATTATATTCATTCTAACTTAGTCAAATCTTTAAAGGTCCTATCTCCAAATATAGTCTTGTTCTAAGGTCCTAGAAGTTAGGTCTTCCATACATAAATTTTGGTGAAAACAATTCAGCCTATAAGTACAAACAAAAATCACAATGCCTCCTGATGTCACACAAGAGAAAGTACTCAGCACTATTTATGAAGTACCTTTTAAACAGAAACGAATTGTGCAGGCTCTGTGGCCTGGTGTTTAAGGTGATCAGAAACCACATGGCCAACCCTGTGGTTTGAGTCTTAGACTTGGCAGCTTGAGAAAAACACTGGGTGTACGTTTAAGTATGCCCAAATCCTAAAAGGAAGGAAAGGTAGAGGGGATGGTATTGTGGTGTGACCATTCTCCATGGAGGCAGAGGGGGTATGGGTATTTTCGTATTTTCTCCTGTCTTTGGCAACCACATGCACTCTTTCAAAAAAAAAAAAAAGTGTATGTATGTGTGTGTGTGTGTGTGTGTGTGTGTATAATAACAAGCTGAGCTAAATCAAATATCTCAATCTAAGAACACTTTACTTAGTATATGAAGAATAAATGAACATGTTAAGTGACACCATGAGGACACAACTAACCAAATTCAGAATGTGTGAAATTCTACAAGATGAATGAGTTGATGTTTTCAACAAATGAATTTTTTTTTTTTTTTGAGAGGTTTTTGCTACAGGGTGCGTGTGCTCGCCAGAAAGACAGAGAGAGACAGAGAGACAGAAAGCGAGAAATCTCCCCCTAGGGGGGATGGCCACACTGCAATCCCTTTTCTTCCATTCTCCTCTCGGGATCTTGGGCACGCATGCACACACGCCCAGCGTGAGTTTCTGCCACCGTGTCCGGACTCGAACCGCGGTCAGCTACGTGGGTGTCCAGCAACAGAGCCATTACGCTAGCTGCTGGTCCCAACAAATGAATTTTTAAAAGAGGGAGGAGAAAAAGATTTAAGACACGTATCAGTTGGTTAAGAGTACAATGTTTCAGTTAGGAAGAATAAATTTTTTGAGTTCTATTGATAATATTTTTTCATATTTATTTATATATTTATATATATGTGTGTTATACACAATACACTATTATGTGTATATAAACTATATATATTTAGTGTGAATCTATATGCACACTATATATGTATATGAATACACTATACACATATATATAATGCCACTTTTTATCCTATATATACATTTTGTCACTTTACAATAAAAATAGAGAAAGAGGGAGAGTGATTGAGAGATTTATCATATACAATGTGTATAAATAAATCAACGCTAAAATATATTTTAAGACTGAAGAAAATCTTACACAAACCAGGCATTGAATGATACTAAAGAAATGTTATTCTTGTTGAATATATAATACTATTGTTATACTTTTTAAAGGTCTTTGGGTTAGAGATGAATATTGAAGTATTTAAAGGCAAAAATATATTCTGTAAGAAGAAATGATATAATCTGGAAAAAAGAAACAAGAATGAAATAATGTAGTAATAAATATTAAAACAGGCTGATCGATATGTGAGAATGCATTATACCATTTTCCCTGTTTTTGTATATGCTTCAAAATTTTCACAGAGTTTTTTTTTTATTATTATTTTTTTTTTTGGAGAGGTTTTCGCTTAGGGCACGTGCGCTCGCCAGACAGACAGAGAGAGACATAGAGACAGAAAGCGAGAAATCACCCCCGGGGGGGATGGTCACGCCGCAATCCCTTCTCCTCCGTTCTCCTCTCGGGATCTTGGGCACACAAGCACACGCGCCGAGTGTGAGTTTTAAGCCACCAGGTCTGGGACGTGAACCATGGTCGACTACGTGGGAGACCAGCGACATAGCCATTATGGTAATTGCTGGTTCCCACAGAGTTTTATTTTTTAAACATAATAGAGTTGTCAGTCGAGACTTCCTCATCTTCTATTTGGAGACTAGGCCAATGAAGAATTCTTCATAATCTCTTTGTATCAGTGGACCTTGTGTGTTTTTCAACTTACTATTTTACAAGAATGCTATTATTGCCATGTGCTGGCTTTACTTAGGGGTCTCGGTTCACAGCTCCTTGCCCCTCTGTGTGTATGTGTGTATATGTGTGCATTTTTTGGATAGAAAAATATGCCATGGGTCTTCTAATGACCCTATATATGTATGTATGTATTATGTGTATGTGTATATATATATATGTGTGTGTGTGTGTATGTACACACACGTGTGTGTGTATACACACACACACACACACATATATATATATATAGAGAGAGAGAGAGTGTGTGTGTATGTGTGTACAAAGCTTCAGTCTCGTGTATGACCATGGGTGATAAAACTTAAACCCTGAGATTAGTGACGCTAGCAACACCACCCTAATACCAAGGGTAGTTTATATGCCATGTGTTTATTGGTTAAGATCTCACCACCCTCGGGAGAGGGTGGAGAGTATGAGGAAAGAAATTAAGAAAGAAAAATAGAAAGGCAAGATATTTATAGGACACAGAAAAATGAAAATGTATATAGCATTCTCAACTGGACTGGTGTGAGGTGAATTCATGTTGGCTAAATTCATTTTACAAGCTAAGTGATATATTGTGATTAAATGTATAAAATAAATATTAAAAAAAAATGTTCTCTCCTCCCTTGTTCTGGGGCCTTCCTTTCCTTTAGTATAAGTTCATCCGTGCATCTTTGTAGTGTTTAGCCAAATATTTCTAGAGAAGTCCTATCTGTAGCTTACGTTTTCAGGTTATCATAACTAGAAGCCTTGGCTTTTGTTAACTATTATAAGAAAAACTTCTAATTCTAGTCATTTGGCAATGTGATAGTCACCATTTATTCTTTGGATTTCATCTAAAAATTTTATAACCCCTGAAGGGAAGGGGCAAATGAAAGGAGAAAATTTAAGGTGAGTTGAGAACAAAAGATTCCTTGCCAGTTCTTTCAAATAGCAAAATAAAAAAAGTAACAGAATTCTCTTATTTATGGACCAAGGAAGAAATTTGGGGAGAAGAGATTTCATCCCATATGCTCTATAAACAATAGACAAATACATGACCTCAAGAATTCTAGGCCAGAAAGTATGGTTTTCATTAAGTTTATTTTTTACCTCATGAAAATCAGAATTTGAAAGTAGAATCCTTCTTGACAATGTAAAACATATTGTATTAGTCTCCTGATCTCTTTAGGGGCGTCCCAAGTCCTCTGCTGACCAGACAGCTGCCTATGCTCTGCCTCAGTCTGCTCTGCCTCCTGCAATCTAGCCTCTTTTCAATGCTCCACTTCACTGTTACCCCCCTGCTCCTAGCTGGAATCCTTAGAAAGCTTGTCTTACTCTCTAGGGAGCCAGCTTAAATGCCCCTTCATGAAGGAGAAGGAGGATTAAGCTTTCCTTAATTTAGGTATGACCCCCTCTTACTTTCCACCAAAGGCCTTTTGTAGTTCTTCCTCAAAATATCACCACACTGTTGCTTATTTGTTCCATGTCTACTTTCTTTGCTGAGCTGCAAACTCCTCAATAGTATATTACAGTGCTTGCTAGTACAGTGCTGGGCCTGTACAGTAAAATGAAGTGAATAAACAAGCAAACAAGACAAGGAAAAGAGTCACTCTGTCCTTTACTCAAGTCAGAGCAAAATTTATTGGCATCACCAGGATAAATTTAGCAGACACCACCAAAGGAGACTGGTCTCAGCCTAATAAAGCTACCATTGAGGTTGACTTTCTAGAGACTCCATTATAGAACACTGAGTTTCATGACATCATACTTTACTGCACTTTAGTTAGCGATGGGCCAGTAAGTGGCATACTTTTCATATTTTTTAAACTAAAATTACACATACAACATGAAGTCAAGAAGATGACAGTAAATACTAGCTACTATTTTTTTTAAGAGGTTTTCACTATAGGGCGCGTGCGCTCGCTAGACAGACAGAGAGAGACATAGAGACAGAAAGCGAGAAATCACCCCCCGGGGGGATGGTCACGCCGCAATCCCTTCTCCTCCGTTCTCCTCTCGGGATCTTGGGCACGCACGCACACGCGCCTGGCGTGAGTTTTAAGCCACCGGGTCCGGGACTCGAACCGCGGTCGACTACGTGGGAGTACAGCGACATAGCCATTACGCTAACTGCTGGTTCCCCCTAGCTACTATTTTTTAATACAATTCAGTGGCATTAGCTCCTTTAATCATTAAGGCATTCCTAGGAGGTACAGACTGTCAACTCCATTTTATATAAAGATGAGGAAAGTGAGGCCTAGAGAAATTGAGTCATCTCTTCAATTATGAGAATACTTTAAAAGTTCGTGTATGATGGAATAGAAGTACATGTTTATTTTGGTACAGAAATACTTGAAATCTAGACATTGTTTTATCATCATATCCACTTTCCATTAATTTTCTGAAGACTCAAATGCCCACCATTTTGTGAAAAAGATGCTTTTCTTGTTTTATAGACTATTGATAATTTCTAAAGATGAAAGGGGGGAGATGAGTTGACGTTCCGACAGAGTTCTGAGTTGTCAAATGCCCACCATTTTGTGAGAAAGATGCTTTTCTTGTTTTATAGACTATTGATAATTTCTAAAGATGAAGGGGGGGAGATGAGTTGACGTTCCGACAGAGTTCTGAGTTGGGACGGGCTCTCTGTAAAGCTACCTACTAGAACAGAGAGGCAGCCAACGTGATTGGCCATCCTCCTCTACCTGCTGGCATTGTATCTGCCTATAGGAAGAAAAGTAACATAGGCATGGAAGCAGCAATAACTCCAAGGTGAAACTTTCGGATCAGTATTCAGTCTTGATCAGCTTTCTTGGTAATATCAGAATTACTCTCTTTTAGCTATTCTAAAAGTACAATAGGGCCCAACAAGTTAACAGTGTCCACAGAAACTGTAAATATACTACTACCTTACCATATGGATACTGGTGGCCTTTTTACTTTGAATTTTTGCCTTGCCTTTGTATCTTTCCCTTCCACTTTGTTTGAAAGTATGAAATCCATATAAAGATATGCTCAATGTGGTAACACATATTCTTATGTTCTTATGAGTTCATCAGTGTCTAGAAGTAAATGCCTCTAGAATAGACAGCTATTGTACACATATTTCAACATCGATCTCTCTGAAATTTGATGATACTCTTAGATTGTATGTGTATATATATACTAAGATGAAGATTTGGCTTCTGATACTAAAATAGTCAAGCCAAAGTAATTATTTCCTTTGTCTTCTCATTCACTGAGACCCTCAGAGACTAAAGAAGTGTGTAAGATTTAGTTTCTCTTCTTTAAATGTTTTCAGACATTAATATTTCCTATATTTTAAGCAGTTACTCATGACTCAGTAACTCTAGCATCTATTATTTCACAATATAACTTTTGATGGTGATTACTTAAGATCTTCTAACTAAAGTAGATTGATTCATTTTGTAAAATTTCTTTAAAGTCAACTATTTGGATAATCACATTACTTAAGAAAGCAGTAGTATGGATTAGCCTATTGCATAGTGGTAAAGGTGGTTGGATTGCACATGATGAACCGTGTAGTTTGAGTCCCAGACCCAGCAGCTTGAGAAACATTTTGGGCACATGTACATGTGTGCCAAAAATTCCAAAAGGAGGGAAAGGTGAAGGAGAAGGAATTGTGGTGTGACTGTTCTCTATGGGAGAAGGGGTGTTCCCCTCTTCCAGTGAGCATACAGGATCTCTGGCAAAACTTTATATAAAAAGCAGCACTTGTACTTTTCCCTCATAACATAGTCTTACCAAGACACAAACAATGAAGGGGGCTAATATGTCACTATTTGCAGAATACATGAAATGCAGATTGGGCACTATTGATAAAAACACAGTATTCATGTAACCACCATACCAATCAAGTTATTGAAATAATGTTATAATTCCTTTCAATAATAAAGCTTCTCTTATTTCACAATATTTTAGAGGTTTCATTTTAGGCTGACTCATTTCTTTATATTCCTATAGTTGTTCAACAACAAGGAGATTCTCTCAGACCTGAGATAAAACAGAAAGTTTAGAAAATGAGCTATGGTTGCTTTTCTGCCCACATGCTCAGATTTACGTTGGCAAAGTTTGCTGATACACAATGAACTCAGCCCAGTTTTTTTTTAACTGATACAGGCTTTCATCACCTGGTTCTTTGCTCTCTAGCCCTCAGAGGAGGCATTCTCTTTTACTGTCTACTTGCTTTCCTGGGAGAGGAACTTATTTAACCCATGATGAAAACTGCCATCACTGCCATGTATGAACATTAGGGTTCTCTATGTCTCAGGTCTCCAAATGCTCTGTGGCCCTATGACAAACCCCCTTTCTGCCTAGCAGTACCAAGAATTTTATGGGGACACAATAAGAGAAAACCTATCAATTCCTGTTTTGTAGAGTATATCTAAGTAGAGAAGGATCTCTCTAGTTTGCTGGTTGATAGAAATATTATATGTAAGGGAACTGATTACATTGACAGAATGAGACCTCTTTCTCAGTATTCGGCATGCAGTTTGTAACACAATGCAAGGATGGATATGTAGGTACTGAAGTAAAAGAATTCCTCTCAACCTTGGATCTTTTTTTTCTCCTCCTCCCGCTTCTTCTCCTCCTTCTTTTAAGCCAAAAAGTACATGCACAACCATAAGAGAGAATGAGAGACAGAGAAAGGGAAAGCATCCCCCAATGGGACCTGGTCACCCCACAATCCTTTCTCCTACAGTTCTCCATCCCATCAGGAATCCTGGGCACATGCATACCTGGTGTGTTTTTCAAGTCCCTGGGCCTGAATTCAAATTGTGGTTGACCATGTGGGATCTAGCTTCCTCTACACAGGACTTAACCACCACACTGGGCTGGCCCACTACCTGCTATCCATTTGTTTATTTATTTATCTATCTTTGTAAGAGAGATTTTTGCTATAGGGTACATGCACTCACCAGAGAGACAGAGAGAGAGAGACAGAAAGTGAGAAATCACCCCCCAGGTGGAATGGGCACACCACACAATCCCTTCTCCTCATTCTCCTCTTGAGATTTTGGGCACGCATGTACTCGTGCCTGGGGTGAGTTTCAAGCCATCCAGTCCAGGACTCCAACCATGGTTGGCCATGTGGTAATTCAGCAATGTAACTATTACGCCATCTGCTGGTCTCCCACCTGCTTTTTAATTAAGGTCATTTCCTCCTTGTTTGTGTTTTAGAAGTTTTGTTTTGTGATGAGTTTTCATTTTACATCAAGATGTTTCAACCTCTTCTTAAGTGTTTAGTGAAAAATGAGAAAATGCTACATGGAGGGTGTTGGTTAGATGTCCTTTTTGAACTGGTAGACTCTTCTATAAACTTTTTTAAACATTAGTAATTTTATGTATTTTCCAATGACAGACTCTGTGGAATGATTCTTTCTTTCTCTCTTTCTTTTTTTCTTCCTCTTTTTCTTTCTATCTTATCTTATCTACGAAGCATTTTTGAAATTAAGTCTTTATACCAGGTTTTAGAAAGACCAGGGTCATAGGAATAAATTACAAAAAAACAAAAGAAAAATAAAAGACCAGGATCATGGGAACAACAGATAGCACAATGGTTACATTACTGGACTCCCATGTAGTCGACTGCAGTTCAAGTCTCAGACCCAGCAGCTTAAAACTCACACTGGGGACATGTGTATGCACGCCAAAAATCCTGAGAGGAGAATAGAGTAGAAGGGACTGCAGCATGGCCATCCCCTCTGAGGGGGGTGATTTCTTGCTTTCTGTCTCTCTGAAGCTCCATCAAGTGCATGTGCCCTATAGCAAAAAATTCCTCCTCCTAAAAAAAAAAAAGACCAGGGTCATATAATTCAATTCTAAAAAAAAAAACAAAAAAAAAACAAAAAAAAAAAACCACGCAAAAAACAAAACAAAACAAAACAAAAACATATTAACTAAAAGATTTATAAAGATTTTAGTATAAAAAAAGACATTAGTAAAGATAACCCACAGACTGGAGGAAATCTGCAAATTCAAGCACATAGTTAATATCTGTAGTTAACTTTATAACAAAATTTTTTAAAAAGACAAATACCTGGGACCAGCAGGTAGTGTAGTAGGTAAGGCACTGGATACCTACATGGCCAACTTGGTTCAAGTCCTAGACCCGGAGGTTTGAAACTCATGCTGGGTGCATGTGCGTGCATGCCTCAAATCCTGAGAGGAGAATGAAGGAGAGGGGACTGCTGCATGGCCATCCTGCCAGGGGCTGATTTCTCATTTTGTCTCTGTCTCTCCAGAGAGCACACATGTCCCATAGCAAAACTGTCTCAGAAAGAAAAGACGAATATCTAACAGAGAAAAAAGGATATGAAAATACAATTCCTAGAAAAGGAAATCAAATGGCTAACATCATATGAAAAGCATTCAGCCTCACTAGAAATCAGGAAAATGTGAATTAAAGTAAGATACTACTTCACAGCCATCATGTTGGCAAAAATTGAGTCTTACAATACAAAGTATAAGATAATAATGAAGCAAAAACAACCCTCTTAGGGATGTATAATTAGGCACATTTTAGAAAGCTATCTGGCAAGATCTGATAAAACATAATATTATTTTTCTTTGGATTTGTCTATTTCTAAGTTTGTAAATAAGAAATATTGTATCATTTAGAAATATATTTTTTTCTTATAGGTTTTGTACAGGGCATGCCCACTTACTGGAGACAGACAGACAAACAGACAGATAGGGAAAGTGAGAAATCACCCCCTGGGGGGATGACCACACTGCAGTCACTTCTCCTGTACTCTTCTCTTGGGATTTTGGGCAAGCATACACATATACCCAGCATGAGTTTCAAGCCACTGGGTCTGAGGATCAGCCATGATCCTACAGCCTAAACCACTGTGCCACATGCTGGCCCCTAGAAATGTTCATTTTAAAATTACTTTACAATAATAGCCAAAAAAAAAGAAAAAAAAAAAGTAACAACCAAGTTTACACCACTAGATTTCATAAAATTTTGTTCATTCTTATAATGGAATACTATAAAGCTAAAACTACATGAGTCTAGAAAAAAGTGAATAAACTAAAAGTACATGTGTCTAGAAAAAATTCAAGTTTAAGTAAAAATGGTTGCAGAAATATACACATTAAGTAATAATAATGCATAACAAGAGTTATAAAATTTTAAAGTAGGTAAAACAATGTTAAATTTTATTTATTTATTTATTTTTTGGAGAGATTTTTGCTATAGGGCGCGTGCGCTCGCCAGACAGACAGAGAGAGACATAGAGACAGAAAGCGAGAAATCACTCCCCAGGGGGTATGGTCATGCCGCAATCCCTTCTCCTCCATTCTCCTCTCGGGATCTTGGGCACGCACGCACACACGCCCGGCGTGAGTTTTAAGCCACCGGGTCCAGGACGCGAACCGCGGTCGACTACGTGGGAGTCTAGCGACATAGCCATTACGCTAACTGCTGGTTCCCAACAATGTTAAATTTTTGATACATTATGCAAAAGTATAAAAACATGCATAGAAATGACAGACATCAACTTTATTATCACAGCAACCTCTAGGAACAAATGAAGGGAGTTTATATTTTATCTGCATTTTTAATAAATCATAAAATATGGTGAGATATTAATATCTTATAAAATAAACAAGTGGTGAGAACATTAGTGCTCACTATATTATTTTCCGTATTTTATATTTGAGATATTTTGTGATATTTTTCAAAAAGTTTAGGCTTAAAAGTTTAGGCTTAAAATAGTATTTGTCTTGGGGACCAGCAGTTAGCGTAATGGCTATGTCGCTGAACTCCCATGTAGTCGACCGTGGTATGAGTCCCAGACTCAGTGGTTTAAATTCACGCAGGGTGCATGTGCAGGTGTGCCCAAGATCCCAAGAGGAGAATGGAGGAGAAGGGATTGTGGCGTGGCATGGCCATCCCCCCTGGGGGGTGATTTCTCATTTTCTGTCTCTCTGGTGAGCACATGCGCCCTATAGCAAAAACCTCTCAAAAAAATATCTGTCTTATTAGAAACATGGAAATCACATGTATTTCTTCCTATACCATTACTGTGAAATATACAAAACATTTATTTTGCTTTGAGTACGTAAAACAGCATTAGATTTCAATTTATGCCTTAATTTCTATAGAATAATTAGTATCATGTATGGAGGAGAAAGGAACTGCAATTTTAACAGCTGGGCCAAACAATTACCAGTGCAAATGCTTCTCACCTATTGTGCATGAGAAATATCTAAAAGTTTTTCAAAACACATGTTCAGGCCTCATCCTAAACACTTGTATCAGAATGTCTGCACTGAGGATCACAACACCAACACTGAACATTCATCTATAAAAATGGCACAAAGAGATAAACAAATAATTGATTGATTCAGGCAAATCATGTGGATGAAATAGTGATGGGACAGTCTTGCCAATGGCCATGTGGACAGTTCAATATATCTTACCTGTGCATTGTATAAACAACAGATAAAATATGAAAAAAAAATAATTGCGAAGACATATTCAATAATACAGCACCAGCTAATATCACCAAAAAAGGATAATGGTTGTATTTCAGATAAAATGCATCAATCATAAAATAATATGTTCTCAAATGTTAGTAACCGAATTAGACTAGAACAAAACAGGTGTGTCTTTTATGGAATTGAGATGGTGCAAAAGGCTTACATGGTGTAACTGAAACTCTCCCCTGATGATATGATTACAGTGCTGGATATTCTTTGTTCCTCCCTCCAGATCTACTCTCCACCTTCTCTATCTTGCTCTAGTTCCCAGGAGGCTGGCTATTGGACTGCAACAATAGGGCTCCCTTGCCTTTGGCTTTCAATTCATTTTGCTTCCAAAAAGCACCAGCAGGAAATCAGAGGGCTGCAAAGAGTAAAGCTGGGGTATTTATTCCCTCCTTTTCCCCTCCCTGCCAGATCACACAAAGGCTGCAGTTCTAGTCAGCTTTTTCTCCACAGGGTGACCCTCCCGGATTTCATCAACAATCCCTTTCTTTTGCACCTTTAGGCCTCTGGATGATAATGGCTCACACTATTGCTAGCTATTGGGTGCTTCCCTCTCCTTTATTAGACAAACCTTTTAAAATAAAACTCTGTTACCTCATTTGAGCAAGCCATCTATATTTTCACCAGAACACTAACTGATATAATCATGAAGCAAAAATTATGCTTCAAATCTGAGTATCTGAGTAACAAATTTCTTCTGCAGATGTAATCTTAGAAGCTGATATATCCAGGTATTATCCACTGCTTTAGGAGTCATATATGATTCAGTGGGAAATTATATATATGTTGGGTCATTGGAAAAGTCATGATCTATTTTTCTATGTAAAAATGCATCATGACTTTTCCAATGACCCGATAAATAAATACACACATATACACACAAGTATATACTTGGCATGATTTGTGCCTCTGAAGGAAAAGATTTTAGGTAGAGTGTTGGGACCCCGCTGGGCAGATTGGCTGCTCTCCACAGTAGAGAATGAGTTTAAGGCCCCAGTAAATAAAATAATCCAAACACAGAAAGTAACTAACAAGTAGAACTCTTAGGTAAACTAAGAACAAGAAACAAGTAGGGTATCAGGGAATCTTTATGGAGAAAATGGTATTCCAGTTGAGTCTTTTTTAGATACAGAGTGGAGAGAAACAGGCATTTCAAGTTAGGAAAATAAATAAGCTAAAACACTAAGGTGGGAAAGCGTATGGTTGTTTGGCCAGCCATAAGAAAAATGCTTGACTTGAGCAGAAAAGGCTTCTTCATTTTATAGCCTTTATGGTTCTAAGTCACGCAGGTGCAGCTACACAAATAGTTACTGTACAATTTATGTATCATCCAGAAGAAATGGTCTGGAAAGAATGCATTCTACCTTAAAATTTAAAATTCAATCGGAATTTGGTCAGAAAGATATACGGAAACCAGCAGTTAGCGTAATGGCTATGTCGCTGGACTCCCACGTAGTTGACTGCGGTTCGCGTCCCGGACTGGGTGGCTTAAAACACGCCGGGCACGTGTGGTGCGTGCCCAAGATCCTGAGAGGAGAATGGAGGAGAAGCGATTGCGGCGTGACCATCCCCCCTGGGGGGTGATTTCTCGCTTTCTGTCTCTATGTCTCTCTCTGTCTGTCTGGCGAGCGCACGCACCCTATAGCGAAAACCTCTCTAAAAAAAAAAAAAGAAAAGAAAAAAAGAAAACAAAAAGAAAGATATACCTTAGTTTCAATTTTTATCTTATTAAATTAAATTTGAGTCAATTTAATGTCACATGTCTATATGATTAATTCCATCAATATCCTGAATTTGTGTTCATATGTCAATTTTGCTACCTTGGGTCATTTTTTTCAACAGGTTTCTGAATAGGCCAAACAGCTATTTTTATTCAGAATAGCTACATGTTTATCTGAGCAATTTTATGAAGGATTTTTTTTTTGAAGCTTCTTTTAAAGTCTGTGCTAATGATCTACTGGTTGTTTCAAAGGTCTTCCAGCTTCCAAACCAACAGTGAACTAATCAGGCAAAGAGATTATAGAACATGAGGGCAGTTCTATTACTAACAGAATATTCTCTAATATTTCTGCTTGCTACAGAGAAATTTATCAAGTGTTTTTAAAAAATGCAACAGCTCCAAATTCCTCAAATAGCTTTTGTAGAAACTCAACTATTCAAGTCATTTTTCAAAACTGTTCTAAAATCTAATAAAGCAAGAAAACATCTTGTTAATTAGGTAATTAATGTTTAATGTACCAAGAATACTTGGTTTTTATTAATATGATCCTACTTTTTCATACTTGGGGAGAAAGTAAAATATTTTAATATGGGCAATTTCATGGTGATGCTTTGATGAAGGGAAATCTTAAAAGACTTAAAAAAACCCAAACTACAAAACTTCCAGATTAAGAAAAAACTTGATGTTATACATGAAACAGTGGTCCTCGTCCTTCTGAGTCTCTTTTCACTTCCAACTACCTTCTGCTCAAAGGAGGCAACTGAAGATACAGCACTGTCAGAATTAGGGTGAGGGTGAGAACAATTCACGGATGGGATGAGACAGGCATGGGACATATCTGGGAGGGTAACCAAGTATACAACTAGGTGACCATATTCACCCACATACCTGCTCTGAGAAAGGGAAAACTGTTTGTCAGTTGGTAATTTACTTGTCACTTCAACAGTCTGCATCTCAAACTATGATTTCTCTCCAAATTACCACTTAATCTCATTTAAAAGGAAGATGTGATGGATAAACAAGCTTTTCCATTTGAGTACTGAAAGGTGAGTACCTTCTTTTTTTAGACAAAGTCTCACCATCATGATTATCCTGCCTCTGCCTCTCTGCCTCTCTGCCTGTGGTGCTTCCTTCCTGAATACAGGTGCGTATCACCACTCTGGCTCATTCATAGACAGGTCTTACTATGCCCAGGCCAGCCAGCCTCAGCCTCTCCAAGTTGCTTGGATTATAAGCAAGTACCACAGAGACCGGTTTTTAGGTTGGACCCAGAGTCACCTGGCCCTCCCACATGGTCCCAGCCTGTAAGGCACAGCATCTCAGCAGAATGCACCAGTGCTGCTCGGACAGAACTCATCTTCATAGGATGATCTGGGAATAAAGTATATTTGTATATTTGTAGGCATAGTATATCCCTTGTTCTCAGTTAAGACCTACAGAAAACCCCTTCTATTTCCTTGGTACATAAATTCATGTCTATCATAAAATTCTTTTTCGAAGATAAGTTTTGGGAAGCAAGTCAATATCTCCTTAACTGCTTATTTTAACTAAAAGTCTCTGGCACTTAACAATGTATAATATATGCTACGGTTTGAATATGTTCCCTCCAAAATTTATGCTGAAACTCCATCTTCACTGTGATGGTAGTAAGAGACAGGACCTTTCATAAAATAATTAAGTCACAAAGGCTCCACTCTCATTAAGAGATTATTGCCTTAAGAGAAATGCTGGAGGGAACCAGCTGAAGCCCTTTTCTGCCCTATAACCTTCCACCAATCACATGAAGACACAGTGTGCAAGGCACCTTCTTAGAGGCACCTTCTTAGAGGCACCTTCTTGGAAATATACACGGGGTCCTCACCAGGCACTGAATCTGCCAGCACCTTGATTTTGGACTTCTCAACTCCAGAACTATGAGAAATATAATTCTATTCTTAATAAATCACCCAATCGCGGACATTTTGTATAGCAGCACAAATGGATATTTATAATGTCCATTACACATTATTCATTATACAATTACAGATTTTTCAGTAACTCAGAAATGATGAAGAAAATGAATGTTTCTGGTAGGTGGTATTACATAAAATTTATAGGGAGGGCAGACAACAGTGCAGCAGTAATTCACCTTGACACATGCGGAAAGGTACCCTATTCACTTCCTGGGACCTTCCTCTACAGACCACACAGGTCTGTGATCTGGGATGAGTGAGGAGGTGGTGGACTGTGGTATAAAGACCCTGTTCAGGGTGTGTGTGTGTGTGTGTTTCTTTCCTCCATCACTTTCTCCCTGTCTGCCTTATGGAAGAAATAAACTTAAAAAAATTTTATAGGAGGGTACTGTTTTAGACTGAGCTCCTGTTTTTAGGCCCCAAAAATCCAAAGGTGGGTGGGTAAGAAGAAATCAAAGGGGGGAAAAAAGGCAAGACATTCAATGGACACAAAAAATGGAACATTATCTGTTGATAATGGATGTAGTAATATCTCTGACTGGACTACTATACAGTATTCATGCTGGGGAAATTCATTTTGTATGCTGTAGAGATGTACAGAGACTAAATGTAATAAAATTATTTTAAAAAAATGGAACCACTCATATTAAGTATCATATAATCAAAATGAAATTCAAAGGGAGCAGGTAAGACCTTAAATAAAACAGCCTTCCTGAAAACAAGATTCATAGCAGCCAGTGCAAAGGTGCCTAGTTAAACTGAGTATAACAAGAAAGTATCCTCTGATTTACTCTTGAAAGAAAAGTAACCTGATGTTAACCAATCTTTTTTGTTGTTACCCTTTCCTTGTTCCCACCTTACAACAACCAACTGTACTGCCACACCCAGTGGAGCACTCATTCTGTTTTACAGAATGAAATGATGCCTGATTCTAGAATTACTAATAAAAGCCAATTCAATCTTTGAACTGAATTGGTCAAAATTTTTTCTTTTGATAGTGGTGTGGTCAGGAATGTCTTTATACACGATTTATTAATAATATTTTTGAAAACTGCAATTTTTGTATTTTGATAAGGCTATTTTGACCCAGCTTTACTACACTTAAAACATATAATCTAGAGCCAAATTTTATGATTCTAAATTATTTCAAAGATTTACACACACACACACACACACACATATATGTGAAGTTAAAACTTCTATATAAAATATACTCCTAAGCTTATACTGAGTCTGTATGATATATAATCTACTTAATGTATTCTACTTAACATATATGTGAAATGTCTGATTCCCAATAAATCAATGTGATTAAAAGAGGTAACTGTAGGATACATTACAAATTATTAGTTTAAAATCTTTAACAACATGTGAATGTACATGAAGGTATGAAATTCAGCCTGCAAGTAAAAATTGCCCTCTTCAGAGTAGTTCTCTGGGAAGGTTGCAAACTTAGTCTAACAATGTTGCTACTATTTTGAAATGTTTTTTGAGTCATCTTTTTAAAACTGTCTTCATAACAGTCAGGATAATTTTTAAAATATTCTTAACACTGGTAAAATCTCAAAAGTAAAACTGAGTTTTGTAATCATGCAGAGATCACTTTGCCAAGTTTAGCAAATGAAATAGCTGCTCAAGCTGAGTAACATAGTTTTTGATAAATAAATAAAAACACACACACAAACAAGTGCTTATATGGGTCAGTTCCACAGGGCAGTAGCTAAAGGAGCCAGATCTACATGGCCAGTCATGGTTCAAGTCCCTAGTCCAGGGGACTTAACAAATGTGTGTACATGGATGTCCCAAATTCCAAAATGAAGAAATACAGGAGAAGGGACTGCAGCGTGACCAAGCCCCACTGGGGGTGGCAGGGAGTCTGTTGATTCTCTGTGTGTCTGTTACTCTTTGGTGAGCACATACAGTCTATGTAATAAATTTTTTAAAAAAATAAATAAAACAAAACAAGTGCTTTTAAAGTGATCATGGCCCAGCCAATAGCTTGGGAGCTAGATCCCACATGGCCAACAGTAGGGTTCAAGTCCTAGACCCTGAAGGTATGAAAAAACTTCCCAAGCATATGTGCCCCAAATCACATTTATTTTTTTAGAGAGATTTTTTTCTATAGGGCATGTACGCCTGCCAGAGAGACAGAGAAAGACAGACAGAAAGTGAGAAATCACCTCCCAGAGGAATGGCCACACTGAAATCGCTTCTCCTCATTCTTCTCTCGGGATATTGGGCACGTTGCACACATGTGCCCGGTATGAGGCTTAAGCCACCAGGTCTGAGACTTGAACCATGCTTGATTACATGGGAGTCCAGTAACATAACCATTATTATACCACCTGCTGGTTCCAAGTGTGCCCAAAACCTTTTTTTTTTTTTTTGAGAGGTTTTTGCTATAGGGCGTATGCACTTGCCAGAAAGACAGAGAAATACAGAGAGATAGAAAGCGAGAAATACCCCTTGGGGGGATGGCCACACTGCAATCCTTTCTCCCCCATTCTCCTCTGGGGACCTCAAAATCTTTAAAGAAGGGAGAAATGGAGAAGGGAATGCAGCATGACTATATCCCATGGGAAGTACTTTCTTACTTTCTCTCTTTGTACTTTGTTGGCAAGTACATATGCCCTCTAGGAAAATTAAAAATAAATAAACAAAAGCGATCATACAGTGCTGTATTTAATTGCTTGCAAATTGAGTCAAAACTTCAAAAAGAACAAGATAATTGTAAATAAAAGGAGTACTACTGAAAGAACCTTTTGGTCTACTTCAGGTGACTTCTGGGAATAACCTGTAATTCAAACATGACCCCAGGTTAGGGGAAGAGACTTTCATGACTCCATAGCATACTTTAAGTTGCAAAGTAGCTTTCTTCCATGGAGTTCAAATTATTTTCTAGACATTACTTCACTAATTTCCCAAGTATCCCCATGAAGGAAAAGACGGACTATCGTTCTCTCACTCTTTTCCCAGATAGCAGAGTACAGTTGGTAAAGAGTATTGAGTTTACACCATGAAGCAACACTTAAGTCTAGGCACACTGTCTCCCAAAATTTGTGCTACGTGATTGGCAAATTTTAAGTAAAATTTGTTTAGCTTTATGCTTCTTGATAAAAAGGCATTATATGAGTAAAAAGTATTATTTTTCAGGTAGGTATGTCATAAAATATTACAGAGATCTATTAAAAATGATTATTAATTCATTGCAAACTTGCCTGAAAGAATTCCTGATTGATGTATGAGAGTTACTTATTAAAAAGGCTAGTGTCTGTCCTTAAATACACTCATAAAACTCCAAGTTCAGTCTACTTTACCAGGAAAAAAAGCTTGTTGTTTTCAATACTCTTCTTTAAATTTTAGAAGATGAAAAAAACTTCATTTTGAAAAATGAAATCTGTACATAAAAATATAAGAGAGGATGATAAAATGGGCAGTAAGAGACTCTCTGGCAAAACCATTTAACAGAGAACCCTAGGGACACTGGTAACTTGCTGATGACGCTGGAGAAACAGAAAAGTGCAACATCACAAGAGGCACACAATCAGAAATGAATTTTAATTGAAATAACTATTCTCCTAAATTTTCAATTCTGTTTGAGAAAACTCACTGCTTAATATTCAGGAATACCTAGCACCACACTTCCTCCATTCTACTTATTTATTTACTATATATTTAGGGACTCTGCCATGATCATCACCAAGTGTCTCTGGGCTACTAGGAGCACCCTATTTACACAGGAAAAAGACCTGACAGGTGACAAAGACTTCTTACTCCTTACTCTGATCCTAGTGATCCTATTCAACAGCGGAATGGTTAGCACGTTCAGGGACACAACTCCAGGAATCTGAAAAGACTGAACTATTCTTTTAGTGAAAAATTTTAATAATGAATAAGTAAACAAAAATAGAATGAGTATCAAACTGGTAGTTCTTAAGTGCTAAATTTTGTTTGAGGCTGAGACCGATTGGACCAAAGACAACTCGCCACCAAACAAGTTCTAATCACAGCTCCCACAAGAACTGACTGCTTCGTTTTGATATAATCACTTTTCTTAGTGGGTGCCTCTACTGTCTGGCCTATAAAATGGGGTAATTTTATTGTAACCTGCCCACATAATGCTCTTTGAAGTTAACTAATGAACGCTCTCACGGGTGCACTTAAAAGTATTAGATGCTAGAAAAATACTAAGTAGCAACTCAAAGAACACGGTAATATATACATGTCAGTGCTAATGATAGCACTAATAATAATTTCCTCCCAAAGACCCTTCCCCATTTCTTCCCTGGTGCTTTCTCATGACCTCTGCCTGGCAGAAAGTCCGAACACTCCGGACCCCAGGCTGCAACAAAAGCAGCTGAAACGCTGATACTGAAATGGACCAGACAAAAGAAAGTGGATCTGTGCAGAGGAAACCGGCCGTGGAAGGGTGGAAGGGGGTGTGTGCCGACACTCTCCGCAACCCCGGGATGAAACAGGTCGCGGTTCCTCCCTTCGGACCTGGACAGCGTTCCATACTGGGCCCCGCACACCCACCCCACGCGCCCGGGCCTCCCCACCACGCCCCCGGCGCCTCGCCGCGAGGACTCCGCGTCCCAGCCCGCGTAATTCCACCCTCTCGGCCCGGCGCGCCCGGAGGCCGCCACACAGAGCCCCAGGTGCGAAAGTTAAACCGTCGCCACGTCACCTGAGGCTGGGTGGGAGGCGGCCCGGCCATCCCGAGCCCCAACCCAGACCCAGACCCTCGGCGCGCCACGGCTTGAGCCAGCGTGGGGGCCCGAGCCACAGCGGCCCTGCGGCCCGGCCAAGGCCCGGGCCCTTTGCGAGGACGCCGCTGCCGCGCCCCGCGGGGCTCCACGCCGCCGGCCCTTACCTGCGTCCCCCGTCCTGCAGCCGCCGGCTCCGCGTCCCCGCCCGGCGCGCCCGGCCGCCCGCAGCCCGGCTCTGAGCACCCGCGGCGGCGGCTCCCGCGGCTCCGGCGGCGGCGGGGCCGGTTCGGCGAGACGGGAAGCGACAGGAGCCAAACCCCGCGGAAAGCGCTCGAGTTGCGCCTGCAGCCCGACCCCGCGGCCTCGGAGTCGGCACCGGGCGTTCCGGGTCGCCGCCGCCCGCCCTGCTCCCCCCACCGCCGAGGGTGCCCACTCCAGCGCGCGTGGGCGGCGCCCGCCCTGACCCCGCGCAGACCGCCGGCCGCGCAGTCCGCGCCGGGACGCGGGAGCCGTGGGAAAGTTTTCCTCCCGAGGTACCCAAGTTGCCCGGCCCTCTCCCGGGCTTTCACCCAGCCCCTTCTGGAGTCGGAGCTCAGACCCACCCGCGGTGTCCTTTCCCTGTAAAAATGGGCGGGCGTCCCAGCCCACCTCCGTGCCTCCTCAGGCGGCCCCACTACCTGGGTTGAATTTCCCCTCAGGTATCACTATCCTGGCAGTTTACCTTCTGTGCCTCAAGTTCCACCTGTGCACAGCCGCACCCACCACTGCGGGTACTGGACTCCTCTCTCCACAAATTTCAGTTGGGAGGTAAGTCGGTGACTGGAAGTCGATCAGAAGTGCGCTTATTCAGGGAGTGAGGGCCGCTTGGAGTGAGTGTTACCCTGCTGATGTGTCATAAACTCTGGATTCACAGCAATGAAAACAGATGATCAGAAGCCTATAAATGAAATTTAGAATGTGAAAAGCAGGTTTTATTAGTTGGCTTGAAGAAGGGGGAAAGAAGCTACAAGGAAACTTCAAAAGATTGTGTAGCTTTCTTTTTCTGCCGGATGTAAGAATTTTCAGTGGCCTGAAGTGACTTATTTGGAGTCTTGTCCCAGGACAAGTATGCAATGATTTTCCATCTGCAGATCCAATGAACTGATTAACAAAATCAGACAAAGAACCACATGAAAACTACAGACCATATGCCTTATAAATAGTGACACAAAGCTTTTCAACAAAATACTAGCAAACCAAATCCAGAAACATAGAAAAGAGATTATACAATGTGACCAAGACGGATTTACCTCAAGAAGGCAAGATGATAGACAGAAGCAATGAATGTAGTACACCATTTTGAAAGGCTAATGAACAAAAAAACATATATTCACCTCAATAAAAGAAAGGGAAGAAAAAGCACTTGACAAATTCCAAAATCCTTTTATGTTGAGAAAGAGAGAGAGAGAGAGAGAGAGAGAGAGAGAGATTTAAGCTAGAAATAGAAGGAAACTTCTAATAAAGAACATCTATGAAAAATCCTACTGAACAGCTAAAGAATGGGGGCCACCAGATGGCATGGTGGTTGAGGTGCTGGACTCCCATGAGGCTGACTGTGGTTGGGGTCCCAGACCTGGTGACTTGAAACTGAAACCACACACAGATCTATGAGTGCCCAATATCCTTAGTGGAGAAGGGATTGTGGCATGGCCATCCCCCCTTGGGGGTGAGGTGATTTCTCACTTCCTGTCTCTCTGTCTCTCCGGTGAGCACACACACCCTATAGCAAAAATAGTGAAAGAATGAGTATTTCCACTCAAGATCAGGAAAAGCACAAAGATGTCAGTTCTTACCATTTCAATATGGAAATGTTATCTCCAATGAACCTCCACTAATGGAGGCTCTAGCCAGTCAAGGAAAGGTCAAATATGTAACAGCTAACAGAACAAATAAAGGAAAGAGAATTGTCAGAGAAAACCAGGACAGCAGTTCTCAGAACTGAAGGACAATATTACCCCAGCTTTCAGCTCAGTGATAAAATGTTTCTATACCAAAGTGTATTATCATGAAATTTCAAAACTCATGGGAACCAGCAGTTAGTGTAATGGCTATGTCGCTGGACTCCCACGTAGTCAACCACGATTTGCGTCCCGGACCCTTTGGCTTAAAACTCATGCCGGGCGCGTGTGCGTGCGTGCCCAAGATCCCGAGAGGAGAATGGAAGAGAAGGGATTGCGGCATGACCATCCCCCTTGGGGGGTGATTTCTCACTGTCTGTCTCTACGTCTCTCTCTGTCTGGCGAGCGCATGCGCCCTATAGCAAAAATCTCTCCAAAAAAAAAAAAAAAAAAAAAAACTCATGAGTCAGGTCTTAATAGCTTGCAGGGAATAAAAATAGTTAATTTATGAAGATAATGGCATTCAGTTTTTCAAAAACAACAAAATTCTGAGGGAAAATGATTTCCAGTTTTGAAACTAATAAAGTATGAGGTTGAAAAAAAGATGTGTTCAAGTAAGGGAAGTTTTTCATATTCTTCTCACACATCTTTTCCCAGGAAGCAGTTGGAGAATGAGTTCTACCCTGACAAAGGGATGAAACAGAGGGTCTGATAGGTGAGAAAGGGGAAGGGGAAGTTGCCTGTCAAGACAATTGCAGTAGGCAGATTCCCCCCTCCAAAAATGTCCACATCCTAAGGAACTTGTGAATATGTTACATTAGATAGCAAAGACACTTTGCTGATGTAATTAAGGTTTCAGACCCAATTAAAATTATTTTAGATTAGCAAATTTGGCACAATCTAATTACTTGAACCTTATTTATTTATTTACTTATTTATTTTAGAGAGTGAGAGAGAGAAAATGAGAAAGCTTCCCCGGGTGTAGGGAATGGTGACACCACCATCCCTTCTCCTCTATTTCTTTGCCTTTCAGGATTTAGAGCACACCCACACACATGCCTGGAGTGTTTTGTTTTTGTTTTTGTTTTTTTAAGCCTCTGAGACTTAAACCATTCAGTCAGTCTTGTGGGATCCAGCCATTTTAACCATGAGCTGGCCTCACATGAGTCTTTAAAAGCAGAGAACTTTTGCCAAATAGAGTCAGGAAGATGAAATAGCAGGAGGTGCCAGGGAGATTTGAGGCCTAGGGAAGGAATTGACCTTCCATTGCTGGAGGGAACCACTTGGAAAACATGAGAGGTAATGTGGACAGCTTCCAGAGGAAAGATTGGCTAACTGGTTGACAGACAAAAACTCAATTTTATGATTATAAAAAAATACAAAAATAGGTACAAATTTATTTTAACTACCAGATCATTGGTATCAAAATGTTTACTAGCATGATCTCTCATCTCACCAGACATAATGGCTATCTGAATGCTTTGTCATCTCAAAGCATATGTGTCAATAATTTTTGTATTACCTGATGGTTGAATTTTATAACCTGTGGTTTCAGTAATCATGTCCAGCTAAGACTGAATTAAATAATATGAAAAATTATAATCTTTCCAACAATCCCAAAATTGTATGACACAATTCATGCTATCTGACTTTCCAGAAGGACATGTAGGTAATGTGAAGGTAGCAGGCAGTTTGAAATAAAAGGCCTGAGTTAATGTATCATTTGCATGGAGGTTATATTTGAAATTGTGAGATGTCCAAGAGAATCCCTAGATAAAGTCTACCTTTAGGAAACAAGACAGAAGAAAAGCTAGAGAAGTTTCTATTAGAAGGATTAGAAAGCAAGCACTTTCTATGAGAGCTGGAAAAACAAGTGAATAGTGTCCAATGGGGCAAAGAGGCTGAGAATGATGAGCAAAGGCCACTGAATATGCTGACTCAGGAGGCAGCGTAGCATAGCACAGATGTAGAACTCTGGGGCCACAGTGCTTTAGCCGAAATCCCAACTCACTTACTTACAAGTGTATAACCTTAGGACAAGTTTCTTAATCTCTTTGTGCCTCAGTTACTTCATCTATAAATAGGCGATAGTAATAACATTTTTAAGTTATTTGTGAGATTTTAATTATTTTATCCGAGTGTTTAAAATGATCTCTGGCATATACTAAGTACTCAACAAATACTAGCTGTTATTGTTAGTATTCATGACAACGTTTAAGAAAGGTGTTTCTATAAAATAGTGTATTTGTTATGACTCATTGCTGTGAAATGATACAAACCCAACTCCAGTTGACGGAAGGCACTGATACCAGTCCATCTATGATGGTACTTTCCGGCATGTTGAGCTAAGTGCTCAAATGATGCCATTGCAGCATACTTTCATCTTTGGGCCCTATTTTTCTCTGTGTTGGCTTCTTTTTCAGGCACAGTCAGTTGATGTAGTAGCAGGACTGACCACTAGTAATACCAGACTTAAATTTGACCAGTTTAGCAAACACAATGTAGAAAGAAACCTCTCTCCCAAGAGTTCAGCTACGTTCTGGAACTGAGTTTCAGTATACAGACTCAGATGACCTCACCATTCCCACAAGTGAGAACTAGAAAATTGGCTAGTCTTTTATTTTATTTTATTTTTTGAGAAAGATTTTTGCTATAGGGTGTGTGCACTTACCAAAGAGATAGAGAGAGACAGAGAGACAGAAAGCGAGAAATAATCCCTCAGGGAGGATGGCCTCGCTGCAATCCCTTCTCCTCCATTCTCCTCTATGGATCTTGGGCACCCCAGCACATGTGTCTGGTGTGACTTTAAAGTAGCTAGGTCTGAGACTGGAACCATGGTCGACTATGTGGAAGTCTAGTGATGTAACTATTACACCATATGCTGGTCCCCGAAAGTTGGCTAGTTAAGTGTCATTTGCTCACCCATAAAACTGTGTACACATATGTGTGTATGGAGGAACAATCAGTCCTGCTGTTTAGACCACATAGGTCCCCAAAAGAATATCCAGGTGGTGTTAGCAGAACAAATGGAAATAGATATTTGGGAAGGCAAAAATAAAAGATACCCATTATAAGTGGTGAGTGTGTAGTTAACTGAGCACAAAATAAAAGGCTGCTGAACTTACAGAGATCCCAACTGAGCTGTAAATGAAGGCAGAAATTTGTACGTATTTTTGGGGTTTTCTTTAAAATATCCAGCAGCCCAAGAAAAGAAATTAAGAAAATATGATATGATTGACAATGAGGCTCAGGATTAGGAAAGTGAGCATGACCAAAGGACAAGTGGCCGAGAAATAAAGGTATCATAAAAGCACAGTTTTTGGCAAACCATAGTGCTTGGGTTGGGCAGGGATGCGAAAAGGCCAGAAAGACACTGATGAAGTAATCTCTGTGTATAATATTTGGATGTTCCTGTGGTAGAAGAGGCAAGAGACTAGTAGTGCTAAAATTACTGAGGGAAATTGGCGATGTTCCTAGAGACGTGTAGGTAACAGATGGAGAGGTTACCTGGGAGATTGGGTAAGACCTTAAGAAAAGGTAGTTTATTTTTACTGTGTTACTCCTTCTTCAGTAAATGTAAGACTGAATGTGGACATATTCCAAACTGAAATGAGCTCACATAATATCTGAAAAGAATGAAAAATCTGATTGTGTATTTGTAGTTAACCAATACTTGGTAATTTTTATTACTGTAACAAATGTAATGCCATCCAAAGTATTTTAGTAAATCAATCAAGAGTTCATTATTTAATGTTCTTACATACATATATATATATATATATATATATATAAAATATAGTTATATATGACACATTTTATGTCTACATATATTATGTATATAATATGTGTGCTACTTATAACACATATATTAATATCAAGTATTAATAAAATTCAAGCCAGAATTATTTTGACAAGAGGCAGCTCTTACCATTCTCTAATTCCCTTTTTTTGGATTTTAAATATTTTTGAGAAATTATTTACATGTCAACCACTCATACTGTTAAAAAGCAAACACCCAGCACACAATTCACACATAAACCTTCTCAATTCATCCCTGCCTACCAAATATTCTGTGATATACCAGAATACTTTTCTTCCTTCAAAGTCTTCCTCAAGATAATCCTCTGATTGTGGCTGCCCTTTTGCAATCTCTACTGTTTACAATGCTAGGCTGGAAAAGACCAGGTTATTTTACGGTACAAATTATTTCATATAGCTTCTCTAATCCTCTCTGCCAGGCAGAACTGTTTATGGTGCTAGGCCATCTTTCCAAGATCTTCTGTTTGCTTACTTGAGATCTACCTTAGTTCCATAGTTTTCTAGTTTAACTTCAGATATGATATTCCAGTCAAAGCCTTGTCTAATAATGAGTATTTCCAATTTCTGATTCAAGGCAACGGGTATTATTGAATTTGTGCAAATAACCATTCTGCCACAAAATAAGAATACCCCCAAATATTTTCCAATTCCAGAGAAATCAGGAAGGGAGAAAAGTTTATGTTTCCATTTAAAGAAACAAACAAACAAGAAGAAAAAACTTTTTAACAAGTTGCTGAACCTATCAACAGCTCAAAAGAAAGCAAAATTCTTTCATTGGGAAAACAAAGCATAATAAGGAAAAAATCAGTAATGTTTACTCAAAAGTCATAAAATTCTACTTCACCAATTTAGTCTCATTAATTCATCTCTCTTCTGTTGCATTTACAGCATTACTATGGTCCAGTCTTTCTGTTTAAATCCTGGAAGTTAGCATCCAACGTTATTATTGATATTTCTTGTCCCTAGCATTAAGTTGGTCATTTTCTTGGTTGCTTTTTGATTTCTTATTTGTTTATGTGTGTCCTCAGTTTTCCTGGTAAGGCACTCCTTTCAGAACTTCTTGAAGAGCTGGTCTGGTACTAGTAAATTCTTTCTGGTTTTGTTTATCTGAGAATGTTTTTTATCTTTTCTTCCCATAAGAAGTATAATCTTGACAGGTATAGTATTCTTGGTTGAAACTGTTTTTCACTTAACACTTTGAATATATGTTCCCATTCTTTCCTTGCTTGCATTGTTTCTGATGAGAGGTCTGATGTTAGCCTGATGAGATAACCTTTATATGAGATTACCTGACATTTCTCTTTTGCCGATTTTAGTATATTGTCTTTGTGTATTTGGCCAATGTAGCTATGATGTGCCTTGGAGAAGATCTTCCTGGGTTGATTCTGTTAGGGGTCCTTTGTGTTTCTTGGGTCTGGATATTTAAATGCCTCTCTAGATTTGGAAAGTTTTCTTCCAAGATTTCATGGAATAGATTATCAATGCCCTTATTAGTTTCCTCCCCCTCTGGGATACCTATTATCTGGATGTTTGGACACTGAATGGTATCTAGTGTTTCTCGTATAGTATTCTCATTTTGGGGGGCTATTTTCTCAGTTTTTGGGTTGATTTTTCTAGGTCAGAGGTTTCACCTTCAATATCCAAGATTTAATCTTCTGCATGGACTAATCTGCTTTCAATATTTTCAAGGGAGGTTTTAATTTCCTGAATGACAGCCTTCATCTCTAACAGCTCCACTTGATTATTTTTTTATTTCCTCTTTCAGATCGTGGAAGAACTTCCTCACCTCCTGGAACCTCTATGTTTTTTCTTCTAAATTTCCTGGAGTTCATTATCTCTCAGCTCTTGCATCTCATTAGTTTTGTCATTTTGAATATTCTGAATTCTATGAGTTCCACTGTACTGTCAATGGATGATGAGGGATTGTCCTTTTCACTTAGGGGAGAGATATTTTCTTGGTTTCTCATATTTCTTTTGCTTCTGTGGTGGTTTCTGGTCATTCTGTGACAAAAATCTCTCCTCTTCTGTGTTTTCCAATGTGGTATCCACATAAAGAGACTATGAGTTCAGATTTATAACAAGAAGTTTCTTCCTTAAAGCAGGAGGTTCAATAAGTATTGAAGATTTCGATGATCCTAAAAGTATTCAAATGCTTGACTTCTGTTCACCTAGGCCTGTCTAGATACTCAGTGTGTGGAGACTGAAGAGCATAGTGGGAAAGTAAGGTTAAAGAAAAAAATTAAATCAAAAGGAAAAGAAAAGAAAAACTAGACAAAAATAACCAAAAAAGAGGAAAAACAATTTTTTTTAAAACTAAAAAAATGAAAACTGCGCAGCGTGCTAACGTTCTGCACCAACACACCAGGACACACCTCAGATTTAAAATGGCTTCTGAAATAAGCAAGAGAAAGAAAAGGCCTGAGGTGAGAAGAAGTGACTTAAAAATAAAAAAAAAAAAAATTATATAGAGAGAAACAGACAGATAGGCACACCAATAGAGACAGAAAGAGGACAGAGGTTGCCCAACCTGTCTGAGTGTTTCAGGAGTCTAGAAGATGGAGTTTAGAGCATAGCTTCCCTGAACATGCCAGGACACACCTCAGATTTAAAATGTCTTTTTGTTTCAGTGTTTCAGGGGACTAGAAGATGGAATTTAGAGCATAGATTCTCTGAATATGCCAGGACATACTTCAAATTTTTCTCATTCTCCAATTCTTAACACACATAATAGGAAAAATCTTTTAAGGAAAGAAAAGCATACCTAACATTGTGAGAATACTGAAGAAAACATGAGACCCATGATTTTTCAGCCACATGATCTTGCAAGTCACAGGATAACTTTGACGCCAAATTTTCTCAACTGTAAAAATGATTTCTCTTAAATGGTATCATTTTTCTTAATGGTATATTTTAATCCATTGCTGTGATAATCAAATGAGAACAGTATGTGGAAGTGATTAGTAAATAATAAAACCACTTAAATGTTATTTTTATGAACTCTTTTATAGTTTAGATGGTACTATATTAATCATTAGGTGTAATTAACATTAATTTACCAACCTACTATTTTAAAGTGTACACTTTTTTAACATTAACTTTTCATGTAAGAAGTTTCTGTCAGATTATTAATATAACTTCCCAATCAATTGAATCTGCTATCTCTCACCATAGAGTCACCTTTGCTAAGTTAATAATTCAAAGCATCTTGTACAACTAATTAATTTATCTAATGTTGAGAATATTCCTAATTCCAAACATATCCCTTCTATCTTCAAATGTTGTGGGCTTCTTCCCAAATGTTGATTGTTTAGTTTCAGAGTGCAAATAAAATTGGCTTGGAAGAGATTGGTATTTATCAGGAGGTAAGAAGGGAGAGGAGAGGAATAACAAACAAAACACCAACCCTGTGATTTATATGTGCTTTCTGAAATAATCCAAGTAAATATAACCTCTAAAATATTGTGATACTTCTTACTTAGCTCATTCTGTAGCAGCAGCAGTGTCTGAATTGCTCAAAAAACCTATTATTGCTATTCTGTAAATAGGCACAATTTACAGTGTGCCCTAATATTTAAAAGTTTAACGTCTTACGCATCATGAACATGAACCTTATGAATTTGCTAAAATAACATTCATGCTGGTACATCTTATTTCATACAGCCCTCTGTTCGTATGCTTTAATGTTCAGAGGGACTTCTACTTCTTTCCTTTACTAATGGCATCACAAGTTTAGAGTTTGATAGTTCTATCTGGAACTTTTCCATCAGTTACCCTGTAAGTAAAGAAGCCTATGCTAGTAATTTTTTGGAGGAAAAAAAAAAAAAAAAAAACAACACCCTAGAAACCAGAGATGTAAAAAAGTTTAGCTCACTTTATTTAGTCACAATCTACAGTCCTGAAATGATATTCAGCTTGACCTTTGAACTCATTTTTTTGAGAACCAAAAAGTCAAATGCTGATGAGGGTGTCATTTCAACAGTGTAGAGACATTTTAAAAATTTGTATGTTGAAATAAAGTCATGTTACTGTTCTGTTATATTTCTAGATTGAGGGTTTCAGGAAAAAAATTATCTCAAGTGATGGTATAAAGAAATGAATAGAGAGGTCAGCAGGTGGCATAATTGGTAAGGTGCTAGACTTCCACATGGCCAATTCTGGTTGAACTACCATTGGCAATAAAGTTTTGGGGCCCTGAAGGGAATGGTGGATGGAGGCTGATCTATCCTTCACAATACCAAATGATTCTCTGGTTATGATTCTGAAAAAGAGGAATTTAATGCAGAAGTACTTTGGAATTACATCATGGGCCAGAATGTTGTGGACTATATGCATTACCTAAGGGAAGAAGATGAAAACGCCTATAAGAAACAATTCTCTCAATACATAAAGGACTACGTAACTCCAGACATGATGGAGGAGATGTAGAATAAAGCTCACACTACTATATGAGAGAACCTAGTCTATGAAAAGAAGCCTGAGAAAGAAGTTAAAAACAAGAGGTGGAATTCTTACAAAATGTCCATTGCCCAGAAGAAAAATCAGGTAGCCCAGAAGAAGGCAAGCTTCCTCAAAGCTCAGGAGCAGGCTGCTGAGAACCAAATCAAACAATTTTCTATGAAGACATTCCAGATGAAAGACAATAAACTTAATAATAAAGCAGAAACCAAACCAACAAAAAGATGTGTGCTACATAAGAGAGTTATGAGGTAGTCTGAGAGAATAGAAGATTTGATAAAGTCTGGGAGTTGAGAAAGATTTTTCAAGAATTCATGCTTAAGGTGAACCTCAATAAAAAATAGTGGAACATTTGGTCAAATGGGAGTTTCAAAGCATTATAGAGAAAGAAAAGAAGCTGCACAAAGGCCCTGGGTCTGGACCATGAATTACAAGTTCAAGAGCTAAGTGAGGCTGGTACACAACCAGAGAGTGAGCATGTGATATAAAATAAGGCTGACAAGGCAGAAAGGGGTTAATCATGCAGGGCTTCACTGGCTATGGTAAATACTTTGTTCTTTATCTTCAAAGTAGTAAGAATTCATAGAAGAGTTCAAGCAATGGGGTGATTTTAGTTAGATTTGTTTTTAAAAATATGAGATATCATCAAACACCTCATAATGCATATTGTGAAAAATCTTCTGGTAGAGTTGAGGATTTTTTTGGTACCAAAATAACTTTTATTTTAATTCCTTTTTTTTTTTTTCCATGAGCTCTTTGAAGTCTGCTCATGTCACTTGGACCTATGTAGAGAACATATTGGAAGGAGTTAAGATTAGACTCAAGGAGACCAATTAGGAGGCTACTGCAATAGTCTTGAGGAGAAATGTTGGAATTATGACATAAATGGAGTGACTTTCATATCTGAGATCTTAAAGAGGTGAAACAGAAAAGTAAGAGGAAGTTGGTCCCTATGATGGCTGTGCTATGTTTCTGGTTTGCATAATTGGCTAATAGTAGTGTTCAAATTAATAGAGAATATTGGGAAAATCATGTTTTTAAATGGAAGATCAAAAAATTGGTGTTGGCTTCAAAAAGCTCAGGATTTCTGTAATATTTCTAAAAAGAAAAGTCAGATAGGTAAATGGAAATGTGGGGATGAAGCTCAAAAGACAAGTCTCTATAAAACTGACAATCTGTGTAGCTAATAAGCATCATGTTGGTATCTTGTTTGTTTTATACAAATCTGTAAATGTTTTACACAAATCTATCAGTATTTTACAAATTTTTAAGGTTTATTTTATTTAACTTTATTCATTTATTTTTTATGTTATTTTATTTTATTTGATCAGAGAGGGACAGAGTGAGAAAGAGAGGGAAAGAAGGAGAGGCAAAGTGAGAAAGCAAGCTGCCATGTTCAGGACTTAAACCATGGTCAGCCATATGGGAGTCCAGCACCCCTAACCACCATCCCACCTGCTGACCCTAATATTTTACAAATCTTGATTCTATTACTTGGAGTGCTAGCTACTATGTTTACTTTTGTGCTTTCAGCAAGTCAGTAACATACTTTCCATGTGTTCATCCAAATCAGTGACCATTAAATTGGTCAATGTTGAATCTTAATAAAAAGCTATTTTGGAATTACAAGTGGATACTGGTTGTGATTGAAATAGGGGTTTCCAAGCTCTGGCTATTCTCTAGGCCGTTAGCATATATTCTATATTTTGGGCCACTGTTGTTGTACTGTCTCATTTTCTTTGTTTTGATATATGTGTCTCCTAATCTGCTGTGTATGTTTGACATGACAAACCTAAAAAGATGAAATTGGGTAGTTTAAAAAGTAGTCAAAAATGAAGAAATAACAAATTTTTAAAGGCATTAATGCCAAATACTTTAAATGTTTACTTGCAAAATGACTAAGGGAAAAATGTTATATACCACCCATATGTGTTTACTGCTTTTGGGCAAATTCAGGCAACTCCTGTTACTGAGTATTGTATGCCTACTCTGGTATGAAGTTGGCAGGAATAGCCAGCTGCGGTATCTCTGGTATATGCAGAACATGGCTCCAGTTCCTCCATAATTCTATACAATGTTCCAAATCTTAGTTCCCCATATTTAGAGCTGGATTTTAAGGCATTTTATTAATCTTTTTATGACCTAGAGGTCAGCTTTCCCTCTTTTCCTCAATTAGTTCATTTTTCTGTTTTCACAAGAAATCCAACCATATAAAGCATATTCTAATCTTTATGACTTTGTGCATCCTGGAATGATTACATTGTACCTCATACAGCATATCACTTGCAAAAATCTCACTTTGCTGTTTCTTCCCAAGTCCTGTCTGTGGCTACATAATAATTGGATTCCTCTTTCTGCTTTCTCTCACTCACAGGTCTCAGCTCAACCTCACTGGTTTCTGTGTGCCTAGCCATTCTCCCTCAAACTTCTGACCTCTCTTATCTTTTTTCTCTTCTGCAGAGAAATTTAGTGTTTTTAAACTTAGAGAGATTTTTGGTATAGGGCGTGTGTACTCACCAGAGAGACAGAGAGACAGAAAGTGAGAAATCACCCTCTGGGGGGGATGGCCAAGCCTCAGTCCCTTCTCCTCCATTCTCCTCTTGGGATCTCGGGCATGCACACATACGCGCCTAGCGTGAGTTTAAGGCTCCAGGTCCAGGACTCGAATCGTAGTCGACTACATGGGAGTCTAGTGACATAGCCATTACACCATCTGCTGGTGCCACATCTTGCATTTCTCACCAACAAAGTTTTCCCCAGATATTAGGGTGTGTCCTCCTAGGGCAGGGGGAGACTATAAATTATATATAATAAATATTTTTACTCTGGGATATTTATATTTTTTCATTTCTTCTAAATAGGAAGAAAATCAGGGCTTTTTTTTTTTTTTTTTTTTTTTTTTTCAGTGTCTCAGTTTCACTTCAGGGAACAAAATAATAAAATTTGGTTTCCATAAAGATTATTCCCTAAATCATTTAAGATCAGGCAAGGAGTAGAGGATGGGAGAAAAGAGGAGTAGAGGGGAAAAATTAGTTGGAGAGGTTGTGAGTAGACATTTTCTTCCTTGAAAATGCTTCATTACATAAAGACTATTTGAAAAGAAAAAGTGAAGGACACTCTAGTATCTGAGGGCCATTAATATGTAAGTAGGGAGAAAGAGTGATTGATATGTATATTAACTTTAATCCATATTCCAGGACTGTTGTTTAATGGATGAAATAATAAGGAATTTTTATCCCAGAGATATTTAGCTAGTACTTGAAAAACTTACCAAGATGACTAGCTTTATCATTGATTGACACCAAACTGTTTGACAATTAGTATATAGTTGTTAGAAGTGATTCTTCATTCATATTTGCAGTGGTAGTCAAATTTTGCAGATTAGCAAAAAGAACTGTACAATTACCTTCACAGTTACATGAATAGGTAACAAGAACCTAGTAATTCTAGGAGGCCTATTGTTGAGAGTAGACTAATCTTAGGCCCAAGGATTCCATTGGGTCAGATATCTAGACATTTTGTTGTTGTTGTTGTCAGAGAGTATATGTGCGAGAGAGAGAGAGAGAGAGAGAGAATGAATGCACCAGTCAAAGGGGTGTGGTCATGCTCCACTCCCATTTATCCATTTTCTATCCATCAGGATTTGGGGCATTCACACACACATTCACTGCATGTTTTTCAAGCTGCTGGTGCCGAGACTTGAACCACAGTTGCCCATGTGGGATCTGGCTCTCTACACATAGCCCTTAATTGCTGTGCTATGGGGCTGGCTTGTAACTAGATATTTTTGGAAGTGAGTATTGTCTGTTTTTAAAAGAAGGTTGGCAAAATCCTAGAACTACAATGTTGTTGCTTCTGCCTTGAGCAAATCCCTTGCAAATTGCTTTAAAAGACAAAGAAAAACTTTGTCACTGAGTTTACAATATATATTAATCACCTTTTTTTTTTGCCTACTTTTTATGCTAGTATTTATAGTTGTGGCAGATTTTGGTCTGAGACTTGCCTTTACTGTAATATTCTGTCTGGTAATAAGACTTGGAGTTGGAGACTTGTAGTCTTCACATACTCTTTGGAACCAGGCCATTGTTATTCATCAAAAAATATTTGATAATTATGAATGATCAAATTGACTAAGGTCATTTACCACATTTGATTAATCATCTCTGTCATCAATGTTTTTAAATACTTATTTATTAAATCTCAGAATTATAAACTAATCCTTACTAAAATAAAATATGGACACTGGCCCAAGTGACAGACCTTGCTCTAGGGTGAACCATTTGCGGCTGGGAGGTTGTGTTGCAGACCTTGGCTCATCCCCTCCCCTACATGCCTTTGAATTCTTAGGTGCATTAATTGGGGCTTGCAAAAGCCCTCCTTTCCTTGCTCCTCACCCCACTAGGACATCTGCCCTAGTGACTGACCTGGAAGCACTGAGCAGCAGGGAGACTGAGCTGCAGAGAGACTGTGGCTCATCCTCTACCACACGCCTCTGAATTCTCAGACTTCAGCATTTTCTGTAGCATCTGAAGACCCTATCTGTCTTCCTCAGTTGAAGCTCAGCAGCTCAGGCCCAGGTGTACCTGTTCTCTAAAAATTGGGAAGACTTTGAATTGTTCAAGTCCAGAGACAATAGTGCAGGTTTCTGGGTGAGCATCAGGGAGGTAGAGTAGCAGAGAGATTGCTTATCTACCTCGAGGAATTTGGGATGAAGTGTATAATTCACCTAATGACTAGAAACCATTAAAGAGGCACAAGAAATGTGAGAAACCAAGAATGTCTCTTCCCCAAGGGAAAATATCAATTCCTCATCATCCATAGACAATACAATGTAACTCATGGAAATGTCAGATAAACAATTCACAATATTTATAATGACAAAACTAAAAGAGATGCAAGAGAAAAGAGACAACAAACTCCAGAAGATGCAAGAGAAAAGATACAGTGAGCTCCAGGAGATGAGAAAGTCCTTTCACAATTTGAAAGAAGAAATACACACCATAAAAAAGAATTAAACAGAATTGTTAGAAATGAAGACTGTAATACAGGAAATGAAAGTCTTCCTTGAAAGTATTTCTTTAAATAATTATTTTATGTATTTACTTACTTATTTACTTGTTTATTTTAACTTGACCAGAGAGGGACAGGGTTAGTGAGAGAGAGAAAGAGAAAGAGAGAATGAGAAAGCAAACTGCCAGGTCCAGGACTGGAATCACAGTTGGCCACATGGGAGAACAGCACCCTTAACCACAATGCAATCTGCCGGCCCGATGTAGAAGACTGAATCTCAGATGTAGAAGACAAAACCTCTGACCCAGAAAATAATTATTAAAAAAAAGAGAAAATAACCAAGATAAATGAGGACAACATATGAGAAATTTAGACATCATTAAATGTTCAAACATCCAGATAATTGTTACCCAGAAGGTGAAAAAGAAACGGGATGGGGGCATTGATAATCTATTCTGTGAAATCCTGGAAGAAAACTTTGCAAATCTTGAGAGGCATTTAAATATCCAGACCCAAGAAATACAAAGAACCACAAATAGAATCAATCCAAGAAGATCTTCTCCAAGACATATAATAGCCAGATTGGCCAAAACCACAAAGACAAGATACTAAAATTGGAAAGAGAGAAATGTCAATTACATACAAAGGTTATTCTATCAGGTTAACATTGGCCATCTCATCAGAAACAATGCAGGCAAGGAAAGAATGGGTAAAGATATTCAATGTGTTAAGTGAAAAACTATTTCAACCAAGTTTACTATACCTAGCAAGATTATCCTTCATGTGGGAAGAAAAGATGAAAATATTATCAGATGAACAAAACTGGAAAGAATTTACCAACTCCAGACCAGCTCTCTTCAAGAAGTTCTGAAGGTAATGCTATTCCAGGAAAACTGAAGTTAGACAGACAGAAATAAGAAAACAAAAAACAACCTAATTTATTGATAGGAGGAAGTCTGGAAATATTGATAATGACGTTGAATGTTAATGGATTAAATCCTCCAATCAAGAGACACAGATTGGCTGAATGGGCTAAAAAACCAGAAACTCTCTATCTGTTGCCTACAAGAAATGCACTTCATGGATAAAGACATACAGAGACAAAAGCCAAGGGCTGGAAAAATGTATTCCATACAAATGGAAATTAAAAAGGGGCTGGAGTCGCGATACTGATTTCAGACAAAATAGGCTTTAGGCAAAAATCTGTAAGAAGAGACAAACAAGGGCGTTATATACTAGTAAAAGAACTAATTCATCAAGAAGATATAACGTTTATAAATATCTATGCACCCAACTCAGGACCACCCAAATACGTGAAGGAAAGAATGCTAGATCTAAATGGAGAGATAGGTTGCAACACTATAATTGCTGAGGATCTAAATGCCCCATTATCTCCTTTAAACAGATCTTCTAGAAAAACTAAGCAAAGAGATACAAGGCCTAAACAATACCACAAATCAAATGGACTTGACAGACATCTGTAGAACTTTCCACCCTTAAACCACAAAATAGAGATTTTTCTCACCCCTGCATGGAACCTTTTTGAACAGAAATAAATGAAATTGAAAATAAATGAACAATACAGAAAATAAATGAAGGCAAAAGCTAGTTCATTGAAAAGATTAAGAAGATTGACACACCATTAGCTAGAATGATTATGAAGAAGAGAGAATGGAACCAGATAAATACAATTCTCAATGAAACAGGTAATATTACAGCAGACACAATAGAAATACAAAACACCATTAGAGGATACTTTGAGTGATGATACACCAACAAACAAGAGAACCTGAATGAGATGGACAAATTCCTGGATGCATATAATCTACCAAGATTGAATCAGGAGGACATGGAAAACCTGAATATACCCATAACAAGCCATAAAGTTGAATCAGTAATAAATAACCTCCGGACAAAGAAAAGTCAATGTCTGGATAGCTTCACTTCTGAATTCTACAAAACTTTTAAGGAAGAGTTAACCCCTATCCTACTCAAATTATTTCTAAAGATCCAAAAGGAAGGAAACTCCTTCCAAATTCATTTTATGAACCTCCATCATCCTCATTCCCAAAACAGATAAAGACATGACAAAAGCAAAAAACTACAGATTAATATTGCTGATGAATATAGATAAAAAAAAAAATTTCAACAAGATAATTGGAAATTGTATCCAACAACATATAACAAAGATTTTTCATCATGACCAGGTAGACTTTATTCCAGGGATGCAAGGGTGGTTCAACATATGCAAGACCATAAATATAATACACTATATTAACAGGAAAAAAGATAAAAAAACAGATGATTATTTCAATTGATGCAGAAAAGCATTTGATAAAATACAACATCCTTTCATTGATTAAGGCTCTCAGCAAAAAGTATAGAAGGGTCATTTCTCAACACAATAAAAGTCATATATGAAAACCTATAGCTAACGTTATACTAAATGGGGAAAAGCTAAAATCGTTTCCATTAAAAACTGATACTAGACAATGCTTCCCTGCCCACTTTCTCCACTGCTTTTAAATATAGTGCTGGAAGTCTTAGCCAGTGCAATCAGAAAAGAGAATAATATAAAAGGCATTCAAATAGGCAAAGAAGAGTTGAATATATCTTTATTTGCAGATGACATGATGGTATACTTAGAAGACCCAAAGGTTTCTATGAAAAATCTTCTTAAAGTTGTAAATTAATACAGTAAATTGCCAGGATACAAAATCAACATCCAAAAATCTATAGCATTTCTGTATACGAATAAGTTGAACGAAGTAGAGCTAAAGAAAGGAATCCCTTTAATGATAGCCACAACATGTATAAGATACCTAGGAATAAACCTAACCAAGTAAAACACCTTTACAAAGAAAATTATGAAAATCTTAAAAAAAAATGAAAGTTACATAAAAAAGTGGAAGGACATCCAATATTCCTGGATTGGAAGAATTAGCATAATCAAAATGGCAATTCTACTCAATTTTTTTTATTTTTATTATCATCATAATCTTTATATTACATTGGATTGTGTATAAATTTACAGTGTATTACATTGCTTTTTCAAAAGGGAATGCCGTGCTTGTCAGTCAATACAGAGACATTAATCTCCCCACTTCATCATTCAATAACTTTTCAATATTCTCCCCAATCATTATTATTATTATTCTAATTATTATTATTTTTAAACAGTCAATCACTATTTCTCATTTTACTTGTAAAAAGACTTTACTTATCATGAAATACTTCTCAGACCAACCCAGTTGAGAATACTATACATGTCATCATCAACAGACAATAAGCCATATCTGTTTCCCACTGACGTCCTGCCTCTCTATTTGTTCTCTTGCTATCTTTCTCTATCCTCTACTCTTCAACCCCCCCCCCCCCATTCCCCATTGTCTTATTCTCATTAAGTACTTTCACTGCTTTTATGTCCTCCAGTATTTCACTTTCTACCATAGAGTGCGGATAGTCGGTATATATTAAGTGGATGTGTACAATATCTTTCTTTCATACCCTGGCTTACTTCACTCAGCAATAGATCCTCCATATCTGACCACTATCTATCAAATGCCAGGGCCTTGTTATTTTTTTATGTCTGAGTAGTATTCCATAGGGTATATATATCACACTTTTCCAATCTATTCATCAGTTTGTGGACATTTAGGTTGGTTCCATGTCTTCGCAATTGTGAATAATGCTGCAATAAACATTGATGTGCAAGCAATTTTCTGACTGAGCGTTTTCCTGTCCTTTGGATAGATACCCAGAAGTTGGATTGCTGGATCAAATGGTAGTTCTATTTGTATATCTTTGAGGAACCTCCATAATGTTCTCCACAGTGGTTGAACCAGTTTACATTCCCACCAACAGTGTAAGAGGGTTCCCTTTTCACCACATCCCCGCCAACACTTATCACTTTTTATATTCTTAATCTTTGCCATTCTGACAGGGGTTAGGTGATATCTCATTGTGGTTTTTATCTGCATCTCCCCTATGATGAGGGATGTTGAGCATTTCCTCATGTGCTTTTTGGCTGTTCATATGTCTTCCTTAGGGAGATTTTTGTTCAGCTCATTTTCCCATCTTTTAATTGGGTTAATCATTTTTTTTTTTTTTACATAAGGCACTTGAGTTCCCTGTGTATTCTGGTGGTCAGTCCCTTGTCTGAGGCATATTTAACAAAAATATTTTCCCATTCTGAGGGTTGTCGGTTCACACTTGTTACTGTGTCCTTTGCTGTGCAGAAACTTCTTAGTCTGATATAGTTCTACTTGTCTATTTTAGGGATTATTGCCTGTGTTTTAGAAGTCTTATTTAAGAAGTCTTTGCCTACTCCAATGTCTCCTAGAGTTTCCCCAGCATTTTCCACTAGTAGTTTTATTGTTTGAGGTCTTAGATTTAGATCTTTGATCCATTTGAGTTAATTTTTGTTAATAGCGAAAGATGGGGGTTCAGTTTCATCTTTCTGCAGGCAGATACTCAGTTTTTCCAGCACCATTTACTAAAGAGGTTTTCCTTTTCCCAATGTATTGACTGATATCCTTTGTCAAAGATCGGTTGGCTGTAAGCTTTGGGGGTTATTTCTGGGGTCTCTATTCTATTTCATTGGTCCACATGTCTGTTTTAATGCCAATACCATGCTGTTTTGATGACCACAGCTTTATAGTATATCTTGGGATCAGGGAGTGATATGCCTCCTACTCCATTCTTCTTGTGCAGGATTGCTTTCGCAATACGAGGTCTTTTATGATTCCAGACAAATTCTATGATTGTCTTTTCTAGATCTGTGAAGAATATTTCTGGTATTTTGATTGGAATTGCATTAAACATGTAGGTTAATTTGGGTAGAATTGCCATTTTGATCATGTTAGTTCTTCCAATCCAGGAGCATGGGCTGTCCTTCCATTTTTTTATATCACTTTCAATATCTTTTTTAAGATTTTCATAGTTTTCTTTATAAAGGTCTTTGACTTTCTTAGTTAGGTTTATCCCTAGGTATCTTATACATCTTGTGGCTATGGTGAAAGGGATTCCTTTCTTTAGCTCTACTTTGTTCAACTTATTGTTCATATATAGAAATGCTATAGATTTTTGGATATTAATTTTGTATCCTGCCACTTTACTGTATTATTATTTCAAGAAGTTTTTTCCATGGAGACCTTTGGGTCTTCTAAGTATACCATCTGTCATCTGTGAATAAAGATATTTTCAACTCTTCTTTGCCTATTCAAATGCCTTTTATATTGTTCTCTTCTCTGATTGCAGTAGCTAAGACTTCCAGTACTATATTAAAGAGCAGTGAAGAAAGTGGGCAGCCTTGCCTAGTACCCGTTTTTATCGGAAAAGCTTTCAGCTTTTCCCCATTCAGTATAATGTTAGCTGTAGGTTTTTCATGTATGGCTTTTATTGTGTTGAGAAATGACCCTTCTATACCAATCTTACTGAGGGTCTTAATCATAGAAGGATGTATTTTATCAAATGCTTTCTCCACATCAATTGAAATAATCATATGGTTTTTATCTTTCTTTCTGCTAATGTGGTGTATTACATTTATGGTCTTGTGTATGTTGAACCACCCTTGCAATTCGGGGATAAAGCCTACATGGTCGTGATGAATAATCTTTGTTATATGTTGTTGGATACGATTTGCAAGTATCTTGTTGAGAATTTTTGCGTCTATATTCATCAATGATATTGGTCTGTAGTTTTCCTTTTTTGTCATGTACTTATTTATTTTGGGATGAGGATGATGGAGGCTTCATAAAATGAATTTGGAAGGTTTCCTTCCTTTCGGATCTTTAGAAATAATTTTAGTAGGATAGGGGTTAACTCTTCCTTAAAACTTTTGGAGAATTCAGAAGTGAAGCCATCTGGACCTGGGCTTGTCTTTGTTGGGAGGTTATTTATTACTGATTCAATCTCCTGGCTTGCTATGGGTCTGTTCAGGTTCTCTATGTCCTCCTGATTCAGTCTTGGTAGATTATATGCATCCAGGAATTTGTCCATCTCCTCCAAGTTATCTTGTTTGTTGGCATATAGTCGCTCAAAGTATCCTCTAATGATGTTTTGTATTTCTGCTATGTCTGTTGTAATATTGCCTGTTTCATCACATATTTGATTAATCTGGTTTCTTTTCTTTCTTCTTCTTGATTAGTCTAGCTAATGTTGTGTCGATCTTGTTAATCTTTTCAAAGAACCAGCTTTTGCTTTCATTTATTTTCTGTATGGTTCGTTTATTTTCTATTTCATTTGTTTCTGTTTGAACCTTTATTATTTCTTTTTGCCTGACATTTTGAGGATTTGTTTGTTGTTGTTTTTCCAATTCCCTGAAGCATGATGATAAGTTATCTATTTGCCATCTTTCCATCCTTTTCTTATGTGCACTAACTGCTATGAATTTCCCTCTTATGACTGCTTTTGCTGTGTCCCATAGATTCTGGACACTTGTGTACTCATTATCATTTGTTTCCATACATTTTTTGATTTCAGCCTTAACTTCTTTAATAGTGAAGAAGTCCTTCAGAAGTAGGTTGTTCAGTTTCCATGTGTTTGTGTATTTTCGGGGTTGTCTCTTGAAATTAATCATGAGTTTAATTCCATCATGGTCAGAGAAGATGCTGGATACAGTTTCTATGCCTTTGAGTCTTTAAAGGCTTGATTTGTGTTCTAACATATGATGAATCTTTGAAAATGTTCCATGCTGGGGTGAGTAAAATGTATATGTCATGGATGTAGGATGGAAAGTTCTATAGATATGGGTTAAGCCCATTCCATTTATAGTATCATTTAAGTCCTGTATCTCTCTATTTATTTTCTGTCTAGAAGATCTGTCTAAAGTAGATAATGGGGTGTTGAGATCTCCAACAATTATAGTATTTCTCCCTATCTCTCCTTTTAGCTCCAGCAGTCTTTCCTTCACATATTTAGGTGCACCTGAGTTGCGTGCATAGATATTTATAAGGGTTATGTCTTCTTGCTGGATTACCCCATTTACTATTATATAATGCCCTTCTTTGTCTCTTCTTACAGACTTTGTCTTGAAATCTATTTTGTCTGAGATCACTATCATTACTCCAGCCCTTTTTTTATTTTTATTTGAATGGAATATCTTTGTCCAGCCCTTTACTTTTAGTCTATGTATGTCTTTATCCATAAGGTGAGTTTCTCGTGGGCAACAGACAGAGGGTTTCTGTTTTTTTTTCCATTCAGCCAGTCTATGTCTCTTAATTGGAGAATTTAATCCATTGATATTCAATGTAATTATAGATATTTCTGTAACTGATCCTATCGTTAAGTGAGCCATTTTCTTGGTTGCTTTTTATTCTCGTATAACTGTCTGTCTGATTTTTTAGTTATCCTGGTACAGTACTCCCTTTAGAACCTCTTGGAGAGCCGGTCTGGAGTTGGTAAATTCCTTCAAATTTTGTTTATTTGAAAATGTTTTTATCTTTTTTTTCCCATATGAAAGATAATTTTGCTGGGTATAGTATTCTTGGTTGAAATTGTTATTCACTCAACACTTTGACTATGCTTCCCCATTCTTTCCTTGCCTCCATTGTTTATGCCGAGAGCTCAGATGTTAGCCTGATGGGGTGACCTTTGTAAGTAACTTGACATTTCCCTCTTGCCAACTTTAGTATCTTGTCTTTATCTGTTGTTTTTGCCATTCTGGCTATGATGTGCCTTGGAGAGGATCTTCTTGGGTTGATTTTACTCAGGGTCCTATGTATTTCTTGGGTCTGGATATTTGAATGCCTTTCTAGGTTTGGAAAGTTTTCTTCCAGGATTTCATGGAATAAATTATCTAGGCCCTTATTATTTTCTTCCTCTTCTGGAATACCAGTTATCCGGATGTTGGGGCGCTTGATGGTATCCAGTTTTCCTCATATATTATCCTCATTGTTCATGGTTGTTTTCTCAATCTTCTTGATACTTTTTTCTATGTCAGATGTTTTGTCTTCTATGTTAGAGATTCGTTCTTCTGCGTGGTCTAACCTACTTTTAATACTTTCAAGGGAGGTATTGATTTCCTGTATCGCATTCTTCAACTCTGGAAGTTCCATCTGGTTCTTGTTTAAGGTATCCATTTCTTCTTTCAAGTCATGAAAGGACTTCCTCATCTCCTGGAGCTCCTTGTCTCTTTTCTCTTCCATCTCAGTTAATTTGGTCACTACAAATATTCTGAATTCCTTATTGGACATGTCCACGACGTCCATTGTACTGACTGTGGGTGATGTGGGCTTAAGGATTTCCCATGAAGGAGAGGACTTTTGTTGGTTGCTCATAGTTCTTGAGCCTCTGCGATTGTTTCTAGTCATCAGGTAATCTATATGATGCTTCCTAACTTATTTAAGGTATCTCTGAGTGTTACGAGTTGGACAGGATTAGAAAATTAATGATTTCTCTTATGGTTGGCCTACCTGTTGCTCACAGTTACCATTAACTGTTGCCACTGGTCCTGGATGGCCCAAAGTCCTCCCTGTTTCTAAAGAGTGGTGAGCCTCCAAATGACCTAATAAGCAACACCTCAAGAGCAAAGAAAAACAAAACAAAAAAGAAATCGTGCGGCACGCTATTCAAATCACTAAAATTCAGAGAGACCAAAGGCAAGCGGGGAAGGCCCTGAGAAGGCTGCCTGGTTTCTGGAACTGCTGGCTGGCTCGATCCGGTTTGCAGGTGGGGTGGGGTGTGAGTTCGTCTTAAAGTCACATACAACCAACCTGGGGTCCAAGGGGGAGGAAGGGTTGGGATGCCTAAGTGCTGGAGAGGTCTGGCCTGCAGCCTCCGGCTGCCTGGTGTCCGGAACTGACGGCCAGCTCAATCCAGTTTGCAGGTGGGGTGGGGTGCAAGTTCATCTTAAAGTCGCATACAACCAACCTGGGGTCCAAGGAGGAGGAAGGGTGGGGATGCCGAAGTGCTGGAGTGGTCTGGCCTGCAGCCTCCAGCCGCCTGGTGTCACAGTTCTACTCAAATTAATATACATATTTAACATAATTCCAATCAAAATACCAAAGATATTCATGACAGATCTAGAAAACGACAACCATAGAATTTTTCTGGAATCATAAAAGACATATTATTGCCGAAGTAATCCTGTGCAAGAAGAGTGGAGTGGGTGATATCTCACTCCCTGACCCCAAAATATACTACAAAGCTGTGATAATCAAAACAGCACGGTATTGGCACAAAAACAGACAAATGACCAATGGAATAGAATAGAGACCCCAGAAATAAATTCCAAAGCTTACAGCCAACTGATTTTTGACAAAGGATACCAGTCAATCCGTTGGGAAAAGGAAAACCTCTTTAGCAAATGGTGCTAAAAAAACTGGGTATCCACCTGGAGAAAGATGAAACTGAATGCCCGTCTTTCACCACTAACAAAAATCAACTCAAAATTGATCAAAGTTCTGAACCTAAGACCTCAAACTATAAAACTACTGATAGAAGAGACTGGGGAAACTCTGGGAGACATTGGGGTAGGTAATGACTTCTTAAATAAGACTCCCAAAGCACAGGCAATAATCCTTAAATAGCAAGTGGCAGTATATCAGATTAAGTAGTTTCTGCACAGCAAAGGACACAGTAATTAGTATGAATCAACAACTCTCAGAATGGAAAAATGTTTTTGTAAAATATGCCTCAGACAAGGGACTGATAACCAGAATACACAGGGAACTTAAGCATCTTACCCTCACCCCCCCCCCCCCAGAAGAAAAGTCTAACTGAATTAAAAGATGTGAAAATGAGCTGAGCAAAACCTTCTCTAAGGAAGACATACAAACAGTCAAAATGTATATGAGGAAATGCTCAATATCTCTCATCATAAGGGAGATGTAGATCAAAACCACAATGAGATATCACCTAACCCCTGTCAGAATGGTGAAGATTAAAAATTTGAAAAATGACAAGTGTTGATGGGGTTGTGGTGAAAGGGGAACTTTCTTACACTGTTTGTGGGAATGTAAACTGGTTCAGCCACTGTGGAAAACAATATTGAGGCTCCTCAAAGATCTAAAAATAGAACTAGCATTTGATCCAGCAATTCCACTTCTGGGTATCTACCCAAAGGACAGGAGAATGTTCAGTCAGAAAAGTGCTTGCACATCAACGTTTACTGCAGCTTTATTCATGTTTGCTAAGACATGGAACCAACCCAATGTCTACAAACATATGAATGGATGGAAAAAGTCTGGCACATATACTTTATGGGATACTACTCAGCCATAAAAAATAGCAAGACCCTGGCATTTGACAGAAAGTATCAAATATGGAAGACCTATTGCTGAGTGAAGCAAGCCATGATATGAAAGAAAGATATTGTATGTATCCACTTAATATATACCAACTATTCACACTTTATGGTAGCTATTGAAATATTGGAGGGCATAAAAGCAATGAAAATAGTTATGGATGCTGAAGACAGTGTGGAATTGGGGGGAGAAGGGAAGAGTATAGAGAAGGATAGCAAGAGAACAAATAGAGAGGCATGACATTAGTGGGACACAGAAATGGTTTGTTACCTGTTGATGATAACACGTATAGTATTTTCAGTTGGACTGGTCTGAGAAATATTTCATGTTGGGTAAATTCTCTTTACAAGCCAAATGATATATAGTGATTGAATGATTTTTAAAAAAGAGAGAATAAATAATAATAATAATCTGAAAAGAAAATGATATAAAGCTGTTTGATGATGATGGTGTGGATAGTAATGTATTTGTCTTTACTAATATGTTTGGTAATAATGCAGGAAAAAGAAATGTAATAGACTTTAAAGATATATGTGATTAAATGTAATATAAAAAATTTAAATCTTTATCTATAACAACAACAAAAAAGAAAGTATTAAAAGCAGATTAGACCATGCAGAAGATTGAATATCAAATGTAGAAGACAAAACCTCTGACCTATAAACATCACCGAAAAGACAGAAGCTAATCCCCCCAAATGACAATAATATATGAGAAGTGGTAGATAACATTAAATGCCCAAACATCCAGATAATTGGTATCTCAGAAAGTGAAAAAACTAGTAAGGGCACTGATAATTTATTACATGAAATCCTGGAAGAAAACTTTCCAAATCTAGAGAGGCATTCAAATATCCAGACCCGAGAAATACAAAGGACCCCATATAGAATCAACCCAAGAAGATAGTCTCCAAGGCACATCACGGTCAGATTGGCATAAACCTCTGACAAAGACAAGGTACAAAAACAGAAAAGCAGAAACATCAAGTTACTAACAAAGGTTATCCCATCAGGCTAATGTGTGACTTTTCATCAGAAACAATTTCAACCAAGAATACTATATCCAGCAAGCTTATCCTTTATGTAGGAAGAAAAGATAAAAACATTCTCAAATAAACAAAACCTGAAAGAATTTACCAACACCAGACCAGCTCTTGAAGAAGTTCTGAAGGGTGTGCTATACCAGGAAAACTACAGAGAGAAATAAGAGAAAAAAATCAACCAAGAAAATGGCCAACTTAGTGGTACATAGAAGTTGAGAAATATCAATAATAATGTTGAATGTTAACTTCCAGGATTTAAACAGAAAGATTGGACCACAGTAACACTGCAGATTCAACAAAAGAAAGATTAATTACATGAGACTGAACTGGTGAAATAGAATTTTATGACTTTTAACTGAAACATTATTGATTTTTCTTTTATGCTTTGTCGTCCAGATTTAAGGATTTTCATTTTCTTTTGAGCTGTTGATAGGTTCAGAAATTTGTTAATTTTTTTTTTTTGAAATTGAAACGTAAACTATTCTCCCTTTCTGATGCCTCTGGAATTGGAAAATATTTGTGAGCTTTATTATTTTGTGGCAGAATATGTTATTTGCATAAGTTCAATAATATGTTATAAGTAAAGAGTATAACTTTCTGATAGGCAAAAAAAATCTCTCAAGTACAGGTACTTAAAGGTACAGTCAGATGGTGAATTCCTGACTTGGCCAAGTAGCCTTGGGAGGCTTTCTAAAAAGTCTGATCTGAAGTTCCTTATAAAAAGTTCCTTTCAGCAAAGTCAACTAAATTAATGAGTATTCTTTTTTTTTTTTTTTAAGATCTCTCAAATTTATTTTTTTTAACTTTTTTATTTTTTCACATTATTTATTATTATTATTATTATTTTTATATATACTTTCAATCATATTGTTTGGCTTACAATGAGACCATTTTGATATGTGAACATTTCTCCCCAATCCGTTGAACGAAATATCTTCAACAGATAACACCACACCTCCCCATCCCGTCAATGCTCTACCTCTGTATCCCTTCTCCAAATGTCTTTCGTTAGGCCCCACTCCTCCACATACACCTCATCTGACATTCACACCCATCTCTTGTGTTTGTTCAACTGTTAGTCAATCAGTTTCAGTCATAGAATGCAGACAAACAGTATATGTTAAGTGGGGACATACAATGTCTCTCCTTCATAGCCTGGCTTGCCTCACTCAGTAGTACATCTTCCATATTCTTCCACTTTCTGTCAAAAGCCAGGGCTCTGTTGGTTTTTATGGCTGAGTAGTATTCCATAGAGTATATGTGCCACAGTTTTTCAATCCATTCCTCCATACGGGGGCATTTGGGTTGGTTCCATGACTTAGCAATTGTGAATAGTGCCGCAATAAACATCGATGTGCAAGCACTTTTCTAATGAAGAATTCTTCTGTCCTTTGAATGAGTATTCTTATGGGACTTTTTGCAAATGACAGACCAAATTGAGACTAAACATGTATTTTTTTGCAAATAAGTTATTTTATGCCTCTCCTTAGTAAAAGGGGAAGTAGAGAGAGTAAAAAATGTTTCAGAAGAAAATTACAATGCACATGTTACTAGGTTTTAGCTTTGTACACGTCTGGCTTTTGACTTTTTAGTATCTACCTACTGTTTGAACAGAGTCCTAATCCTTTTCCTGGCTTTAAGTTTTAAGCAAATTTTTTCTTAACATTTTTTGACTTTGATTTATTAAAACTAAAACTACTTTTCCTGAAATAAAAAATAAATACATAAAAAACAAACAAAAAATAAATTAAAAACCATACCTATTTAATGACCTAGCCTCAGCTAGGTGCTACTTCATAGTATGTTCATTCTACTCACTGAGTTTTATGCCTAAAATCAGATATGTATTCACAGATATGTTTATATTAACTTTACTTACTATTGAAAATATTTAGTTTAATTGAGATCTTTTGTGAACCAATAAAATGTGAAAAAATAGACAGTTAAGACATGTAAGGGATGCAGAAATGGAGGATTTTTGATTATAATGTGTATGATAGATAACATCTGTGTTGTGTTTTTTTTTTTTGGAAAGGTTTTTGCTATAGGGCGTGTGCACTCGCCAGACAGACAGAAAGAGACAGAGAGATAGAAAGCGAGAAATCACCCCCCAGGGGGGATGGCCATGCCGCAATCCCTTCTCCATTCTCCCTTCGGTATCCTGGGCACACACACACACACGCGCCTGGCGTGAGTTTAAGCCACCGGGTCCAGGACTTGAACCGTGGTCAACTACGTGGGAGTCCAGCGACATAGCCATTACGCTAACTGCTGGTCCCATAACATCTGTGTTTTTTTTGTGTGTGTCATTATTCACAATTGCTAAGACATGGAACCAACCCATATGTTCACGAACAGATGCATGAGTTGAAAAACTACGGCACATGCATTACATGGAATACTATTCAGCCATGAAAAACAACAAGACCCTGGCATTTGATAGAAAGTATATAAATATGGAAGATTTATTGCTGAGTAAAGAAAGTCAGGCTATGAAAGAGACACATTGTATGTCTCCACTTAACATATACCGAATGTCTGCACTTGATAGTAGAGACTGTAAGATTGGAGGACATAAAAGTATTGAAAATAGTTATGAACACTGGAGACAGTGTGGGAGGAGGATGGGAGAAGGGAAGAGTGTAGAGAAGGAAATTAGAGAGAAAAAAATAGAGGCGAGACATTTGTGGGTCCCAGAAATGATTTATTAACTGTTGATGATAACATGTATTGTTTTCTCAACTGGACTGGTCTGAGGTGTATTTCATGTTGAATAAATTCTCGTTACAAGCTAAATGATGTATAGTGATTGAATGTATAAAAAAATTAAAAAGAATACAATTAAAATATGAGGGGCTAGCAGGTACTGTGGTGGTTGGGGCACTGGACTTCGACATAACCAACCAGGGTTCAAGTCCTTAACCTGGTGGCTTGAAATTCATGCCACGCATGTGTGTATGCATATCCATGTTCCCAAGGGGAGAATGGAGGAGAAAATATTGCAGCATGGCTATTCCCCCTACCCAAAGGATGATTCCTTACTTTCCCTCTCTCTCTCTGTCTCTCTCCAGCAAGTGCATACACCCTATGGCAAAAAAAAAAAAAAGAAAAAAAGAAAATTAATATATGACAGTGTTTAGTGGACAGTTATTTTGTTAAAGCAAGAAAATTTGCTGCATTAAAAATGCTTAGTTAATTATTTGATTATTGGTTTTGTTTATTTGAGAACTTTTACCAATTAGGTAATTCTAAGTAATTCTCTAGAGCTTAAGATTTGATTCCTAAATGGTTTCAGAAAATGGTTTAGTTTTTTCAGAAACTTTACTGGCAAAACTTTTCTAGATTCAAGTTAATGCTTTATGGGCACTCTTACAGCTTAAAGCAGGGGACACAAAGAAGAAATTCCCTAAAAAAAGCGGGACATCTGATGTTCTTCTATGCCAGGATTGCTTTCATGTCTGCATTATCATTGCAATTAATAAAGAACCCAGGGAAGACACAAGGGGAAGATAAGGAATTAAATCAAACAGAACATTTTGTCAAAAGGTAGAAAATATGTTGGAATTGAAAACAAATGAAAATGATCAATTTTAGACTGATGAAATAAGTTAGTATACACTGTAACATATATATCTGGGGAAGTAAGTGTTAAAAATATTATAATTTTGAAAATGCAAATTCAATTATTATAATTTTTTTTTCAGTTTTGGAAAAGTATTAATACTTTTACTTAATGGAAGGCAAACTAACATATGGAATGGAATTATCAAGCATTATTATGTGTTCCTTGCAACAAATAGTAGTTTATTTTTAACTCATTCCTGTTCGGCTCAATATTAGGTTATTGTGATTTGGTGATTGTGCATGCAGGGTCAGTCGTTAGTGGATCTGGTGAAGAGATGAAATGGGTACATTTGGAAGACATACATTTTCTTTAGTGGCAAAGGATATAGGAAAAAAAATAGGAGCTAGCTCATGAGTCCTCCCAACTGAGCCAAAATTTCTCATGTACCACAGTTTCCTATGGAAATTTCAACTGTGGATGATGTTGCCATAGAAAAATTCTTCCAGATATGGAAACTAGTCTTCACTTCCAAGTGTTGTTCTCCACTACCTATTTGCCAGTGGAGGTAACTGGTGGAAAACAACCGCAGCACATTCCTGAGTACTTGCTGCAAAACTAGGTAATGTGAAGATCAGTCTCTTAAGAGTATCCTTCGGTAGTCATGTATGTGGATGTATAGTATGCATGTAAACACTATGTACGTATGTGTGCATATTATTTTTAGCAAAAGTTTATCATGGGAGAACTAGTCACATTTTTTCCAGGTTTCAAATCAACATTCTGAAATCACCATCACCATTGCCACTTTCTTAAAAGTGTAACTACTTACTTTGAGGTCAAATGTCAAACCAGAATCATTAAGTTCACAAATGGCTCAATTTGTCAGTGAAAGTAGCCCTGTTTATATAGTCTTCTTTCTCTGTCTTCCCCTACTGACTTTTAAAGTGGCAAGCTAATATAGAAGAGCTATTTAAAATTACTAGTCAATATCCTTTCCTTATAAATATTCTACCACAGAATTAGACTTAGTTAAAAGTTTTTTAAAACCAAAGCCTCCTTGTCTCATGCCAGTGCTACATTATATAATTACAAAAAACACCGCTAATGAGAGGACAGGGAATTTAAAATTTTCAAGCATTCATAAAAAGACTCTGAATCTATAAACTTTAATTCAAACCTATCTAAGAAGAAAACTAAACATCTGAAGGTTTATGCTTCGGGTAAAAACAAGACACTTCTGAGGCCCGGTTAGACTTTAATGTTTTTCCTTTCCCCTGATCGCATAGCAGAACACCTTTCTACTAAGTAGGCATTTATGATTATTTTTAAATTGCAAGCAGCAATAATTAAATGCAAAAAGAAATAAACCCAAAAAACAAAACAAAACAAAAAAATCCCTGGGAATCATGTGACTAGGACTTTAACTCATCTGTGAATTTTTTAACTGGGAGCTTTCAGATACCAATTGCTTCAATACCTTAAATATATATACATTTTAAACATTTTTCATCAAGAAGTTTTGGTATTAGGGCCAGATGGTGATATAGCAGTAAAACACAATGCTTTCGCAGGCTGATCCACAGAAGGTTCCACATTCTCATAGAAACCTACTTGAGTATTGCAGGTGTGTGTGTGTTTGTGTGTATGTCCATGATCTGGGACTGGGAGTGGATCATGGCACAGAGACACTAATGGTAGATAGAGTGATAACTTGCATTAAATGATGTAGAGATGTCAGGGCTGCTCTGCTAAACTACAGAGGAAAGGAACAAAATAAAAGGGAAATAGGAAAGCTTGAATGATTCTAATCTTTTTTTTTTTTAAATAGAAAAGTCAGCAATTGACCATATCCATATCCTTTGGGAAGACCCACATCAGAAGCAAAATCAGAAGCAGTTTTCAGTATTTATAGGGATCAATAACAATATACAAATATGGTCTTGTCTCAGGGCTATGTTAATTCCCTTGCTCTTTGTCATATATTACAAAGGGATCTTAACCACTTGATGGTATAGTAAGACACGTGTTCCAGCAGTAGCGAGATAAAACTATACTGAGATTTAGGGTCCTCCCATGTCTGTGAAGTTTTTAGGGAGCTCTCAGCTCCTCATTTAGGATAGAGCAAAGAAATGGCTTTTTGAAGATATGGCTGAGGTACCTAGCTTGGGCTGGTGCTGTCAGAATAAGGCACCGTTCTCAGAATGAGATTATCTTCAATGAGAGTAATAGTGGTGTCACTAATAAGTATAACGCATGATTCCAGAAAGCAAAGTACCAGAGTGAAATTAACTTCCAGTGACTCTTGGGTATTAACTTTAGGCTTCATGGGTTTGGAGGCCCTGTTTCCAGGGGGCATCATAAGCATACTACCAAACTTAAATTTGTGGATTCTGTCACATGAGGAGATCCTCATGACAGTGAACAAACAAGTGAGGAAAGTAGGAATCATAAAAAGTAGGAATGCTGCCACATAATGAGAACCGAGTGGACTATGTTTGGTGTTCACCTGTTCTCCTGGGGCTTTTTAAAATACACCCATGTCCAGTTGTAATGATACATGAGCAATGCAGAAAACTAGGACCTGATGATTGCATGGCAACCAGGATCTCAATCTCCTCAGGGATAATGGTCTGGACCAACCTTCCACATAAGGCACTTTGGCCAGCAGAAGGGCTAGCAGGAAGGACAAGAATGGCAGTGAAGGAGCCAGATGGTATCAGTTTTGGCCTCAAGATCAAACAGCAGCTGGAATTCAGTTTTATCCACTAATCTTCTTGTAAAATGTTCCAGAAATTGTGTCCAGCTAGAAGCTGTTGGATGGTGTAAACCTAATATAAAAAGCAAGTGGGTCTGAAATGTGCAATGGGTTTGACTGCAGTTCGTCCTGTCAATGTTCACCTTGAGTCTTTTCAATCGCTGGTAGACCCTTCACACAGCTGTTGTAAATTGACTGGTAATTGTTTACAGCTGCCCTCTTCTACAGAGACTTTCAGCTAAAAGGAAGCCACCTTTCAGGAAGACTGTCCATTTCTTTTTTTGCCCAGCTTAAGCCAATGATGGACTAGCCTAGCCTGAAGGTACAGAGGAGCCACTCTTGACTTAAGGTGGAAACAACACTGTAGTGCAAATTAAGCTCCAGATCATCCCTGTGGAATTAGGATAAAGCTAATTTCCAATAGAGACAATGTCTTATTTTAGCATCATTCCTTTTCCCTATTCCTCTTCCTGCACTCATCTTTTCCTGAGATCACTCTTAGGAAAAAAAATCACTTGAATAGAAATCTCTCTCATAGGTTCTGTTTCCAGGGAAATGAAACTAAAGTAGTCATTGTCTTGTTCTAGCTTTGAATTCATGTCTATAACTATATATGACTCTGATTATACAATGTAGAGTCAAGGTCGCGTTAGGATTAAGTTATGGATAGCTAAAGGGCAAGGAAGGCTGGCAATTTCTTTAGACCAGTGTTGTGTAGCAGATGGCCTAGTCAGGATCTTGCACACCAAGCATTTAAGGGGAATGGCAGATGTGAACGAGAGACTGAAAAAAACATGTTAAAATTAAATATTATTGATTAAGCAGCCTCTGTGTGTCAGAAATATAGATGAAGAGTGATTGAGTCATTATTGTAGACTTCAGTTTAGATTTATAAACTGTAATGGGCAAACAAATCATCTGAGAACTTCTTTATAATGCAGAATTTTAGTCTTTACTTTGAGATGTTCTCAGTAATATCTAGACTGATCTACATATAACAGAGCAGCAAGGCTCTAGACCAGACTGGTGCAACAGAAACATAATGTGAGACATGTATGTAATCTTAAATTTTCTACAGTCACAATAGAAAAGCAAAGTGCAAAAAAAGTGACATTAATTTTATAATTTGTTCAATTCAGTACACCTAAAATCATCATTTCAACATAAAATCAATATAAAAGTTATTAATGAGATATTTTATATAATTTTCTTATATTTAGTCTTCAAAATCCAATGTGTATTTCATGCCTTTTGGACATTCCAATTTTTATGCTAAATTTTCACTGGAGATACATATATTCACATTTCATCATACTTAGAGTTGAAAGTGTATTCATGTACTCAAGTTATCCCAAAAATATTTAAGTTTTTCCAAAAATGAAATCAAGTGTGAGCTTTCAAATAAATTTTAAGTAAATATTAATAAATTAAAATCAAGTGTGATTTTTAAATAAAATAAAATTTAAAATCACATACACTAGCTACATTTGCAGTCTTCAAGAGCCATGTGTATCCAGTGGCTACCATATTTAACAGAGTATCTCTTAATCATGCAAGAAAGACAAGAAGAATGCTGAGTGGAACCTGAGAAAAAAGAAACTTGGGAAGTGGCTTGAAGAAATTAAGAACAGAGGGTTGAAAGAACTATGATATAATGATAATAATAATAATAATTTTTATTTAGGGAATAATGATTTCTTATGGAGTAATAAATGACTGAATCTGAATGGGAAAAGTCACTTCTGGATCAGCCAGGTGGCATGATGGTTAAGGAGGCTATTTCCCACATGGCTGACAGCACAGTTTGAGTCCCAGACCCCATGGCTTGAAAAATATGCCAGGCATATGTGTGTGTGTGCATAACCAAAATCCTGAGAGAAGAAGAGAAGGGATTGTAGAGCCGCCATCCTCTCTGGGGGCGATTTCTAATTTTCTCTCTTTTTGTCTCTCTCTCTCTCTCCAACTATGTATCTATGTAGATAGATATATTTCCATGTATATCTGTATATTCAGAGAGACATATACAGAGACACATAGACAAGTGTGTGTGTGTGTGTGTGTATGATGCGCATGTCCTATAGCAAAAACAAAAACAAAAAAGCTGCTTCTTTTGTTGATAGTTTTAAAGTTATTTTAAATTGTTTTCAAAGGCACCAATATCTTGAGCAATCTGGACCTACGCACTTTTATTTGTTTGTTTGTTTTGTTTTTGTTTACTTAACTAGGTACTATATGTGGGGAACTTTGATGATTAAAAGGAGCATGACCTCAGGGAAGAGGTGCCAGTTATTGGGACCTGCATGATTCCTAACATCTTCTTAGAGGTAGGTACATTTTTATTTTTAAGCTCTGATTACAATGATAGATAGACTTGTTATCTGAGAGAGGTACTTTTCTGTGCCCACTGTAGGTTGGTTTTCCTGAGTCCTGGAATAATTTGCCAAATTCCTTTGCACCTGATTAGGTTCCCCTTGTTCATTCCAGGCATCCCCACAGGGGGTCATATTTCCCGAAGAAGCCCCTCACTCCCTCTCTTTTTCTCTGTTGAACTTTTTCCCTGCTTCTTGGAGAAGACACAGTCCTAACCAGGTCTTGGCCTTGCCCGTTCACCTCAGACTGCCTGGTGGAGTTTGGTCGGCCTAATTTTCAAGGAGCTGTCCCTCTGAATTGCTGACCCAGCATGATGGCTGGTGAAGTTTTGCTGCCCCCTTCTGGTTTGACCGTTCAGCAACTATTTGTTTAATGAATGTTGGAACCCTATTGTATAATTGCATACCTTTCCAGATCCTAGTGTGTAATTACAAGCTGGTTTTCAAAAAAATACTATTTGTTGGGAACCAGCAGTTAGCGTAATGGCTATGTCGCTGGACTCCCACGTAGTCGACCGCGGTTCGCGTCTCGGACCCGGTGGCTTACAACTCATGCCGGGCGCGTGTGCGTGCGTGCCCAAGATCCCCAGAGGAGAATGGAGGAGAAGGGATTGCGGTGTGACCATCCCCCCTGGGGGGTGATTTCTCTCTTTCTGTCTCTATGTCTCTCTCTGTCTGTCTGGCGAGTGCACGCGCCCTATAGCGAAAAACCTCTCCAAAAAAAAAAAAAAATACTATTTGTTGAGCATATTATGTGTGTCAGGAAGGTAGGCACTAGAGATACAGTAGTGAGTGAAACTGATAAAAACCTGTGCAAGAAAACAGATAAATATGTAAATGGGTAACAAATGTGGCATATGAAGAATTATAAGAAAAACAAATCTGGGAATGAAGAGAGAGAATCAGGGGTATTTAAATGGTATATCAGGCCAAAAACGATCTCCCTGAAACCTAAAGGACACAGGAAGTGTCAACGACAGATATATAGATATATATATATCTGTCTGTCTTAGATACATACACAGACGTATACAGTCATGCATCACTTAACAATAGAGAGATGTTCTGAGAAATGCATCAACTGGAAATTTTGTCATGGTGTGAGCAGCATAAAGTGCACTTACACAAACCTAGATGGTATAGTCTTCTACATACCTAGGATATATGACATAGCTTATTGCTCCTAGGCTATAAAAATGTTCAGTACATTACCATATTAAATCCTTAGGCAATTGTAACATAATGCTGGATATTTGTGTATTTATACATGTCTGAACATGGAGAAGATAATGTAAAAATGTGGTATAAAAGGTAAAACATGCAATACTTGTGTAAGACACTTACCAAGAATGGAATGTGCAGGACTGGAAGTTGCTCTGGATGATGGCTGGTAATGATGGCTGGTGAAGTAAGTGGTGAGTGAGTGAGCGATGAGTGAATGTGAAGTGAGTGAGCAGTGAGCGACTGTGAAGATCTAGGGTATTACTGTATACTGCTGTAGGTTTTATAAATACTGTGCACTTAAGCCACACTAAATTTATAAAATAATATATTTTTATTCAGTAATAATCTTCAGGGAATAAATGACTGAGTCTGAATGAATAATGAAGGAAAACCTGTCATTTCTACTTATGGTTAAAATTATTTCAACTTATTTTGAACATTCAAAGACACCAATAACTGCTGGGACCAGCAGTTAGCATAGTGGCTATGTCGCTGGACTCCCATGTAGTCGACCATGGTTCGCGTCCCGGACCTGGTGGCTTAAAACTCACGCCGGGCGCATGCGCATGTGTGCCCAAGATCTGAAGAGGAGAATGGAGGAGAAGGGATTGAGGCATGGCCATCCCCCCTTGGGGGTGATTTCTCGCTTTCTGTCTCTGTCTGTCTCTGTCTGTCTGGCGAGCGCACGCACCCTATAGCAAAAACCTATCCAAAAAAAAAAAAAAAAAAAAAAAAAAGACACCAATAACTGCAGTAACTTTAGTATACTGTAACTTTTTACTTTATCAACTCTGATTTTTAAAATTTTTAATTTTTTTGTCATAACACTTAGCTTTGAGCAAACACACGTTGTATAACTGTACAAAAATATTTTCTTATATATTTATTCTATAAACATTTTTCTATTTAAAATATTTTTTACTTTTTTCTTTTGTTTTACATTTTTAACTTTTTGTTAAATAAAAGCTAGGGTACAAACAAACACTTTAGCCTAGGCCTGCACAGGTTCAGGATAATCAGTACCACTCTATTCTACCCTTCACACTTTGTCCCACTTGAAGATCTTCAGGGCAAAAACACACATAGTGCTGTTACCTTTCATGATAACAATTCCAAATATTCTCCTGGAATATTTCCCTTGGACCTGCCTAAGGCTCTTCTTGATAAGGTATCATCTCTTTCAAAAATAAATCCTTGGTGGTTTGCTTTTTTTTTTCTTTAAATCATAGATTGGTTAATTAGAAGGTAATGTATCATGAAAATTCCTGTCTATTAATGAAACTCTTTTGGTGTTGGAGTCCATGTTTTTGAACTTTCTAAGAAACTTAAAGTCTACAAAAGCTGTGAATTTTCTTAGTATTTTTCTTCTGTAGTTTCATTTATCTTGCATTTTCTTCAGCTCTGTGTTCCTGTTGCAATTCAATGGCTCCTCATTACTCAAATCCTCAGGAACCACCTGCAGAAACTCCTTAATATCATCTTCTTTAACATCCAGGTTAAAGTTGTGTACCATCTTAATTTTAGCATTGTTGTTTTTCATAACTTCATCCTTGGCAAATTCTTTGAAGTCGTGGATGGACTTCTTAAGTGTGTTCTTGAAGATGATATTCATACAGTCCTTGGTGACATCACCCCCATGTCCAATCAATGTTCTTGATGCAGTCATAGATATTATAATCTTTCCAAAATGGCAACAGTTTCTTCCCAGTGTCTTCCTCAGTTGTAGCAATAGCCTGGGCCTGGGTACCTGTCAGGCAGTGGGCCTTTACTGCTGCTATAACTCCTATAACCATTGGTTGAATCAAAGAGGTATGTTTGGAGAGAGGAACACTACTTTGATAAAAGGAGGATGTGCAGGACCATTATCAACAATAAGAAAAATATTAAAACGTATGGCATTCTCTACACAGTACTTCTCCATTTCACTGTGTAGTGATTTAGGAGGCTGTCTTAGAAAGGACCAGGTCACTCATGACTTCTTATGGCTCCTTGCTATGGTTTCAAAGTCCTACAAAAATTCATAGGCTGGAATTTGGTTGTAACAAGACTAAGAGAGTAAAGCTTAATTTGACTATGGTGGTGAAAGTGGGACCTCTCAGAGACATATATTTAGATTAAAGTGATTAGGATAGGGCCCCATGATTGACTCTTTGAAGGTTTATAAGGAGAAGGAATGACATAGAAACAGAAACTCACACAGACACAGATGCATTTCTCCTGCCTTCCACCCTATTGTAAAAGATCCCACAAGGTGTGACCCCCTGGACCTTGGACCTCTAACTCATGAGCTTTATAAACCTCTATTTTTATGAATTACCCAGATATAGGTATTTTTCGTTATTAGCAACAAACCAGATTAGTAAAAATAGTATACCATGTTATGCCAGCAGCAGCCCCCTCATTTCTTATACACCACATTTCTTGATTGCTTTATTTTCTCCTGTGACTTAACCTAATCTTGTGTTGTTTTGTCACCACAGCACCTAAGCATTACAAAATCCACTACTAGTTTTGTCATGTATAGGCCATATCAAGTGGTTGACACAAAAGCAAAATAAAAAATGACTAAGGAACGTAGAGGTAGTAAATCAGTGATAAGTCAGTCATGCATTCCTTATTCCACCATAACTAGAATTTTTAAGAAAAAGAACAAAGATCCGCTTCATTGAAGTCATTAAGACTAACAAAAATTCAAGAAGAGCCCAAGATAACAATGTGATGTAGTAAATACATAAATCAGCAGTTCATTATTATTATTATCTGATATTATGTATTGTACAATATTGTATGTACTATACTTAAAAAAACTTACAGTGTTTATTTATACCAGCATCACCACAAACACATGAATAATGCATTGTGCTATGATGTTACAACAGCTAGGCTGCCATCAGAAGAAATTTATCAGCTCCCTCATCATCTTATGGAACCACTGTCATATATAGGGTCTGTCATTGGCCAAAACATTGTTGTGCAATGCCTTACCATATATGTAATTCAGACTTAAAGCTATTGGAGAGTTTTGAATAGAGGAGAAATACATTATGCTATATTTATAAATAGACCACTCTGAGGATTGTGTGAATAGTAGATTGCAGGTGTGACAAGGGACAAGCAGGAAGACCTCTTAGTAGGCAAGGAGTGTTTTTGTTTGTTTGTTTGTTTTTAATTTGAAAAAAAAGCCACACTGCTTATTTACTGACCAGATTACAAAAATAATTGTGGTGGATACCTTAGTTCATCCTTCTAGTAAGTCTGTAGATCTGGTTTATCCTGTTGCCAGTATCCACCTTTGACAAAATGGGTGGTCTTTTTCTTCATTCCGCCTCATGGAGAAGATAATTTGAAGGGCCACAGGAAGTTATTTGCTTCTTTGAACCATTTTCTCATAGCATAGGAGTGATAGTGACTTGGACCAGCACGGCAGAATGGAGGTAGTGATATGTGGTCAGGTTCTGAGTATATTTTGAAGATAGAAAATTTGCTGTTGAGTGAATGAAAAGTGCAAAAGAGAAGATGCAAAGATGACTGAACAGATGAGCTGGACTGCTGGAGTTACCATTTGAGATGGAGAAGGCTATGGGAAGGGCACTGCGGGAGTGATGGTAGAGAGGAGCCTGAGAGCTGTTATTTGGAAAAGTTTAGTTTTAGATGCCTAGTGGACATACAGTAAAGAGGCTATCAGAGGAGAAATCTAGGGAAATGATATAAGTTGGAGAGATATACCCTATTGATAGTATTTAGAGCTGTAGGACTAGATGAGATCTAATTCGATGTGGCAGACATGGCAGAGGTTGATGCTAACACAGAATGATTACTTGCAGTATGAACATGGTTCTGACTTCAGTGCAATGCAGCCTTGAGATTTAAATGCCCATTTTCCCGCATGATGTGTGATGGCTTATGAACTTACAACTTTTTGCATTTGAACTATTGTGAGACTATACTTCAGTTAGCTCACTGTAGTCATCTGGTTTTCACATGACCTGACTGAATCCTGTATGAATTAATTCCACCTTAGTCTTTTCATCCTCCTTCACAATGGAAATAGCTGCCAGTAGTCACAGGATTGTGAATACAAGTGCAGATTTTGGCAGGGTTATAGAGTGTTTGCCACACTTTCTCCATTCTCACATCCTCTGTTCAGCTAGAAATTTTCTATACCTTCTTTAAGGCTCAGTTTAAATGTCATCCCCTATGGAAAGTCCTTCTTGAAGTCCCTGGGTATTGCCTATTGCTCTCTTTTCTTCGTATTCGTCATACCTCTATTACAGTCCTTGTGATATAACTAATTATTAGTTTTCATATCCTTTCTGCTGTATAATTGTAATCCCCTGGAGGTCAGTAATTGTACTCTAGTGATTTTTATATGCTGATGATATGGATATTGGCATATATTAAGTGCTCGATAAATATTAAATCAGTAAATAAGTACCATTTATGATAATGACAATGATGGGCTTTTCATTTGGCCACATTTATGTTGAAGACATTAAAATTGTATAATTTTATAAACTATTTAATACGTATGTGCCTGCAGATAAAGGACAGTGTCCTTTATTTCTCTCTCAGTTATCTTAATGGCTGCCTAGGTTTTTATTTCATTTGACATTCATTCAGTTGGCCGAAGCAGATTCCATCTGAAGAGCTGTCGGACCTCATTCTTCACTGCTGCTCTTTGGCAAGTCTCTCACATCAAAGGGCTGTTTGGAAGTTTATTCATGTTGAGGCTTTCTGGCTCCTCATACTAGTATGGAATGAGAATCCATGTGGGAGATTAACTGTGTAGTTTCCTAGTGTTTGTAGAATCTTTTTTATCAAGAATTATTGCAGTCATTTTCCTTGGCTTAATCTAACACCTGTTTCTAGGCAAATGTTGGCTGAGGAATTTTGGTCCTTTATGTGTTTTATTCTAATCCAGTTTAAATTCTGTTTCCATGAGTCATTTGATTCGCAAATCTTCATCTAACTCTTAAATAAATTTTCATATAGAAAAATGCTTTAAGGCCTCTCTGTTCCAAAAGATTCAGATCAAAAACAGCAGCCATTTCACCTGTTCTTAGGCAAACTCTCTTTCAATAACTTTCTACTGGATACTTGCTATGTGTGGGAATTGTTCTGAGTGCTAGCGAGTAATGAGTAGGATAGCCAAAGTCCCTTGCTCTCATGGAACATACTCTCTAATGGGTAGATGAGAGGCAATAACAAGTGATTTCAGATAATTAAATGCTATGAAGTTCATAAAACAGGAGAAGGTGTGAGAGACTACTCATAACTTTGTATATGGCTGCCAAAGTACATATTTAATGTGCCAGCCCAGGCACCTATCACCAACTGTTGGTTTCTTCTCTGAGATCTGAATAATTTGATTCTTCTCCATTTGTTACCACACTCAGAGTTCATTCTCTGCTCTTCTCTGTTGGGTTCTGCTGCACTGTGTCCAGAAAGACTGATTTCTGCAGACCATCACCAGGGCTGTATGTCTTATGGCTCCCGGCTGCACTCTAGAAACACTGATTGGTGATTAGAGGGTGGAAAGAAAGAAAGGTTGAGACATAGTATTTATACCCCCTTTGCCTCGTGACTAGCAGCATGGGTCTGGCAGGTTTGCATTCCTCTAATGGCTACAACTTCAATATTTTGAAACACCTTCTGTGGGTTCAGCTCTTGCCACCTCTGACCACTTCATTGCTCTTTCAGGCCTAGGCATGGTAACAGCTTAGGTTTAGAATAACCACAATGCACACATTTTTATAAATAAAGCTTTTATTTAAATGTCTTTCCTAAAACCCTTTTGGGCATGCCTTCTATTTTTCGTCAGAACCATAATTCATCCACATATGTAGATCTTTGCTCTAGCAATTTCTTTTTTATATACATTTAAAAAATAATTTCAATTAATTAATTAATTTTACATTCACTCACTGAGCATCATCACAGCATATAATATGTGATTTCCCATCCAGAATATACTGCATAGTAACTTAATCATACATGTTATCATCGATAATTTTCCATTTTTGGTTTTACATATATACGTGTATATGTGTGTGTGTGTGTGTGTGTGTGTGCACGTGTGTGTGCATTTTCCTCCTATTTCTCATCCTCTGCCATTTCCCACCCTCCTCACACATTATCTCTGGTTTCTACAGTTGCTTTCCATTCCTTTTCCCCCACACACATTTTATTGATTCACAAAATATCTTAAATAATCTAACTACTTTCATAGCAAGTTCAACTGATATATACATATCTGTGAATACATGTTTGACTTTAGGTGTGAAACTCTGAGTAGGATGAATATACTATAAAGTAGCAGCTAACTGATGCTATATAGCTTACTGCAGTCATTAAGTAGGTATTCTTTAATATATTTTTTTATTTCAAGAAAAGTAATTTTAGCTTTAATAAATCAAAATCAAAATCAAAGAAATGCTAAGAGAGTTTTGCTTAAAACTTAAAGCCAGGAAACAGGTTAGGATTCTGTTTAAATAGTAGGTACATGAACCTATTGGCATCTCAAGACAAGACAAAAATCCTTAAATACGGAAAACAAAGCCTAGAAGAAAATCAGTAATGTTTTATCAAAAGTCATAAAATTCTATTTCACCAGTTCAGGATCATATACTTAATCTATCTTCTGTTGTGTCCAATCTTCCCAATTAAATTCTGGGATATAGAGGGAAGCCATGCTCTAAACCCATCTCCTAGACTCCCAAAATATTCAGACAAGAAGCCATTTTAAAGCTGAGATGTGTCCTGGTGTGTTCAGGGAAGCCATGCTCTAAACCCACCTCCTAGACTCCCAAAATAGTGAGACAAGGTAGGACGACCTCTGTCTTCTGTCTCTGGCTGTCTGTTTGTCTGTCTGTCTCACGCTCTCTCTCTCTCTTTAAATTTTTAACTTTTTAATTAATTAATTTATTTAATTTTCAAGCACCTCTTCTCAGCTTGAGCCTTTTCTTTCACTTGTTAATTTCAGAAGCCATTTTAAAGCTGGGGTGTGTCCTGGTGTGTTTGCACGCTGTGTAGTTTTCATTTTTTAATCTTTTTTGGTAGTATTAGTCTCGTTTTTGTTTCTTTTTTTCTTATATTTTTTAACCTTACTTTCTTACTCTAAGCTTCACTCTTCACACAGTTAATGTCTAGACAGGCCTAGGTGCACAGTAGTGAAGGACCTGAATAATTTTAGACTCATTGAAATCCTCAACGCTTATTGAATCTACTGCTTTAACGAATAAATTTCTTTTTATAAATCTGAACTCCTAATCTTACTGTTGATAACCACATTGCTAAGCACTGTGGGGGAGAAATTTTGTCACAGAATGACCAGAAACAACTGTAGAGGCACAAGAAACATGAGAAACCAAGAAAATATCTCTCCCCTAAGGAAAAAGAAGGGGACCAGCAGTTAGCGTAATGGCTATGTCTCTGGACTCCCATGTAGTAGACCGCGGTTCACGTCCCGGACCCAATGGCTTAAAACTCACGCCGGGCGCGTATGCATGCGTGCCCAAGATCCCGAGAGGAGAATGGAGGAGAAGGGATTGTGGCGTGGCCATCTCCCCAGGGGGGTAATTTCTCACTTTCTGTCTCTCTGTCTCTCTCTGTCTGTCTGGCGAGCACACATGCCCTATAGGAAAACAAACCTCTCCAAAAAAAAAAAAAAAAAAAGAACAATACCTCATCATTCACCGGCAGTACAGTAGAAATCATGGAAATGTCTGATAGAAACTTCAGAATATTCATAGTGACAAAACTAAACGAGATGCAAGAGCTGAGAAATAATGAACTCCAGAAGATGTAAGAGAAAAGAGACAAGTTCCAGGAGGTGTTGAAGTTCTTTCATGATCTGGAAGAGGAAATACATACCATAAAAAAGAATCAAATGGAGCTATTAGAGATGAAGTCTGCCATTCAAGAAATCAAAACCTCCTTCGAAAGTATTAAAAGCAGATTAGTCCATGCAGAAAATTGAATATCAGATGTTGAAGGCAAAACCTCTGATCTAGAAAAAAACAATAAAAAAACCTGAGGAAATAGCCCCCCAAAATAATGAGAATACTATACGAGAAATACTAGACAATATTAAGCACCCAAACATCCGGATAATCAGTATCCCAGAGGGTGAGGAAACTAATATGGGCATTGATAATCTATTCCATGAAATCTTGGAAGAAAACTTTCCAGACCTAGAGAGGCATTCAAATAACCAGACCCAAGAAATACAAAGGACCCCTAATAGAATCAGCCCAAGAAGATCTCCTCTAATCCACATCATAGCCAGATTGGCCAAATCTACAAAGACAAGATACTAAAATTGGCAAGAGAGAAACATCAAGTTACCTATAAAGTTTTTCCAATCAGGCTAAATTCAGACCTCTCATCAGAAACAATGAGATCAAGGAAAGAATGGGAGAATATATTCAAAGTGTTAAGAGAAAAACAGTTTCAACCAAGAATACTATACCCGGTAAGATTATATTCCATATGGAAAGAATGGATAAAAACATTCTCAGATAAACAAGACCTGAAAGAATTTGCCAATAGTAGACCCACTCTATAAGAAGTTCTGAAAGGAGTGCTCTACCGGGAAAACTGAGGACACATACAGAAATAAGAGAACAAAAGGCAACCAAGAAAATGACCAATTTGATGCCAGTGACAAGAAATATCAATAATGTTGAATGTTAGCTTCCAGGATTTAAACGGAAAGGTTGGACCATAGTAATACTGTAAATGCAACAGAAGAGAGTTTGAGCATAAGACTGAACTGGTGAAATTGAATTTTATGACTTTTGAGTCAGACATTACTGATGGTTTTTTTGTTTTGTTTTGTTTTGTTTTTAACTGTGTTTTCCCAATTTAAGCATTTTATTTCTTTTGGTTGTTGATAGGTTCAGCAATTTGTTAAAATATTTTTCTTGTTTGTTTCTTTAAATGGAAACAAACTTTTCTTCCTTCCTGACCCATCTCAAATTGGAAAATATTTGGGAGTATTCTTATTTTGTGGCAGAAGGGTTATTTGTATAAGATCAATAATGCTTGTTGCATTGAATCAGAAATTGGAAATACTCTTTACTGGGCAGGGCTTTGACTGGAATGTCATATCTGAAGATTAATTAGAAAACTGTGGAACTAAGGTGGGTCTCAGAAGCTCTTAGAAAGATGGCCTGACACCATAAACAGTTCTGCCTGGCAGAGACGATTAGAGAAGATATGTGAATGAATTTATAACATAAAATAACCTGGACTTTCCAGCCCAGCATTGTAATAAGTAGAGATTACAAAAGAGCAACAACACCAGAGATTATCTTGGAAAGACTTTGTTTTTTTTTTTTTTTTTTTCATTTTTTCAAATTTTATTCATTCACTATACATCATTAGAGCATACAAAATGAGATTTCCCATTCAGAATACACTGTATATTGGCTCAATCAAGCACATCAACATACATGTTATTGTCAACAAAAATTTTCCATTTCCTGTTTCTTGTATATTTTGCTTTTGAGACTTTGAAAGAAGAAGAAAGAGACTGATCTTTGCTAGCAGATGATATATCACAGAATACTTGGTAGGTGGGGCTGGGTTGAGAAGGTATATGTGTGACTTGTGTGCTGGACATTTGCTTTTCAACAGTTTGAGTAGTTGACATATAAATATTTTCTCAAAAATATTTAAAACCATACTGTTTCTGTTGTTATAGAGTCATAAATAAAGTTATACAAAATTATAAGAAATATTTTGAACATTATTTTAAAAATTCAGTATTTTGAAATTTTGAAAATTTATTAACTGTCAAGAACTATGGAGTATGAGCAAAAATTTTTTGATATGGAAAGTAAATGTGGAAAAATATAAAAAGAAAGAAGAAGAAAAGATGCATTAGAATGATTTGTCTTTCTGTAGGATGATCTATCTGGTAATATCATTTGTAAACTAGAATGAAAATTATGCTCATAGAGGCACCTGAATAAAATTTCCTCCATTCTGTTGATTAGGAAATTACTCTTTAGAAGCACTTGGATATCTAACATACCCAAAATAGTAATAGGAAGGTCATAAGCAAGCAACACAAAAGCAATTTTAGATAACAGAACACCAAATAAAATTTAATAACTATAAAGGCGTTTTACAGCTCTTGATCTCAGTATTACCATTAATTCTTGACTATCTGACCTCGCTATTGAACATGTCAAAGTAATACATGTGCAGTTAGCCTTCATTGTCCTTGTTTTCACCATACTTTGTCAACACCTCCTAGGTAGCCATCAATTTTCTCATGTTCTCTCTGCTGTTTTTCTTATTTTTATTAATAGCAGCAAGATATCTTTTGCAGTTTCAATTTAAAGTCAAAACTTAGGGTGCAAATTGAAGCACTGAATCTACACATACCTTGCTACATAGTCTTTATTAAAGTTGTTTAAATTTTAAGAGATAAACAATACTTTAAAATATTCTGGATTTTTCCAGAATGGTATTAGTTTCTAATATTCTTCTAAAATATATTAGGTGTGCTAATCATGGGTTAAGAAAACATAATGATGGTTTTATGCCACTACATTTTTGGTGGTCTGTTACACCATAATAGTAATGGGAATAGTAATAGTAATTGATGCATTGTTTTGTGTTGATGCATCTTGGGGAAGTATTCCCTTTCTTTGACTTCTCCAATATAACTAGGAAACTACCTATCAAGGTATTTAAAAGCAGGTACATATGACAGCAGAAGAGATTAGTTAACTAGCAAATCTTTTTCACTAACATAAAAGTAGATCTCTCCTGAAGTTATAAGTAATTAGTCCCAATTGTTCAATCATATTTTTGAGAAACTGCTGCCTATCTTCTCCACTTCAACCATTCTTCTAGCTAGTTATTCATTTTTCCCAATTTTAGAGCAATGACAGTTAATATCACTTGTTTAGGATTTAGATGTCAATTTAATGTGAAAAAAACACAATCATGTGGAAGACATTAACTGGACAGAGAATCAATATCCTCAGGGAAAACTATGTATACTATTTATTCCCTTTTATCTAATCAGTAAGGAATAAAATGAAACAAAGAAACAATCTAGGTGGTCTTAAAGAATCAGTGGAGGGGCTAGCAGATGGCTAGGCTAACTTCCCCATAGCCGACCATGGTTTGGGTCTCAGACCAGGTGACTTAAAAATCATGCAGAGTTCATGTGGGTGCGTGCCCAAAATCCCAGGAGGAGAATGGAGGAGAAAGGATTGTAGCATGGCCATCCTCTGGGGAAGGGGCAGGGATGATTTCTCACTTTCCCTCTCACTTTTCTGTCTCTTTCTCTAGTAAATGCACAGGCCCTACGGCAAAAATCTCAAAAAAAAAAAAAAAAAAAAAAAAAAAAAAAAAAAAAAAGATAAAAGAAAAAGAAGAAAAGAATCAGAAAAAGAGTTAAGTTTAAGCAAAGAAAATTGCAATTACATGAAAATTTTATTACAACATATTTTTGGTGTTTGTTTTAGAAAGGAAATGAACCCTCATGAATACTACATAAACTCTGGACATTGTTTACTATGTGTATGGTACTTTAAAATCTGTCTTGCCATAGGAATCTTAGCTAATAAGATGGCATTTCTATAGAAGGATGTTTAGAAATATTTGTTAAAAGGAGACTAACACTTAGATTATATTTAAAATAAATAAGTTATTTGGAGGGACCAGCAGATGGTGTAATGGTTATGTCACTGGACTCCCACATAGTCGACCACGGTTTGACTACTGGACCTGGGCTTCAAACTCATGCTGGGCTTGTGTGTGTGCATGCCTAAAATCCTAAGAGGAGAATGGAGGAGAAGGGATTGCTGCCTGGACAAGCCCCCTTGGAAGTGATTTCTCACTTTTTGTCTCTATGTCTTTCTGGCAAGCACATGTGCCCTATAGCAAAATTTTCTCTCTCTAAAAAAACAAAAACAAAACCAAAAAATATTTAGAAAGATGCCTCAAAAAATTGAGTTGTGGGACCAGCAGTTAGCATAATGGCTATGTCGCTGGACTCCCATATAGTCGTCCGCAGTTCAAGTCCCAGACCTGGTGGCTTAAACTTACACCGGGCGCGTGTGCGTATGTACCCAAGATCCCTAGAGGAGAATGGAGGAGGAGGGATTGTGGCATGGCCATCCCCCCTGGGGGGTGATTTCTCGCTTTCTGTCTCTCTGTCTCTCTTTCTGGTGAGCGCACATGCCTATAGCAAAAACCTCTCCAAAAAAAGAAATGAGTTGTTAAATATTTAAACGTTCAGAACTTGTGATAAACTATATATATAATTTTGCCTTGATAAAATTTTATTGCTAGTCATCCTTCACAGGTATGTGTCTTTAACATGGTAGTCTAGCTTCTTTTCTTCATAAATGGGATTATTGACCCACCTCCCAGGAATCTTTTAGGCTATTCTTCTTTTTATTTTTACCCTAATATACTTACAGAGTAGACAGTAATTTAATAAAAACCTCAGTAAAATATAATTAAGAAACTAAATTGTAGGATTTTAAAAGTTTAGAACTGGAGGGTATCATAGATCTCATTTTGTTCAATGACCTTATTATATATGTAAGGAGATATGACTTAAGAAGATTAACTCACCAACTAAACTTAGGTTTACTGCTAAAAACCAAAAACACTCCCAAACTAAATGTACACAATTTATGGATTATCCATAATCTTAGCGTGTCTGTGTCCTAGTCTTCTTTATTATTGTTTTTAGAGTCAAGTGTCTCTACTGACTTTTATTTAACCTCTTGAATTATATGGTCTGTTGTAGCAATTCTCCAAGCAAAGTCCCCAGACCAGCTTTATCAGTAGCTCCTGGAAACTTGTTAGAAATGTGCACTATTGGGCCTAATTCCAGATGCAATAAATCAGAAACTCCATTAGTAGTGTCCAGGGATCTGTATTTTAAAAAGCCCCTAGATTCTTCTTTTTTTTTAAAATTTTATTTATTATCATAATCTTGTTTATATTACATTGAATCATAATGTTTTGTGCGTATTACATTTCTTTTTCCAGAAAAAATGCTATGCATATCAATCAAGACAAAGACATTACTATCCACATCCTCATCATCAAATAGCTTTTCAGCATTTTTTCAGATTATTATTTTTAATTCTCATTATTTTTTTAGACATTCAATCACTATATATCATTTTGCTTGTAAAGAGAATTTACCCAACATGAAATAATTCTCAGACCAGCCCAGTTGAGAATACTATACACCTCATCATCATCAACAGGTAATAAACCATTTCTGTGACCCACTACTGTCATGCCTCTCTATTTATTCTCTTGCTATCCTTCGTTATACCCTTCCCTTCTCTCACCCCGTTCCACACTGTCTTTAGCATGCCTAACTATTTTGACTGCTTTTATGTCCTCCAAAGAGCCCCTAGATTATTCTGATGGATTAGATTTGTAGAAGGACATTTGGTCAGAGTGTTAGGAAATCGAAGTCTTAGTCCAAATTCTATAACTAACTGATGATTCAGGGTAACACAATTAAAGCAAATCTAATATTCTTTTTTTCTCCTTTTTTAAAACCCTGTAAACTTCTCCCATGAACTAAAGAATACAGTTTAGTCCCTTTGGTACTATGTGAACTAATAACCTGTATTTCAGTAACTAATTTCCCTTCAACCACTCCCTCACCTTCAGCTCTGGCAGTATCAATCTCTCTTGCTCCTACTGTCCCTTGCCAGGAATATTCTCTTCTTGTTTCACCTAACTCAACTCTTTTATAAATTAGACTAGAGCTCAGGAAGTCTTCTTTGGCTTCCCTCCAGGACGAGTCCTGTGTCATTTCTATTGTTTCATAATATTCTGTGCACATAAAATAACTTACAGCTGAAAATATGTAGGTATAAACTAGCTGGAGGACAAATGTGCTTTCTGGGACAATAGAATGGCTCGTGCAAAGGTCCTGGGCTGCAAGTGAGTATGTCACAAACAAGAGCCTGAAAGAGGATCAGCATGGCTAGAATGGACAGAGTAAGAGAGAGTAAAAACAGAAAAAACAGAAGGGGCAAATCATTAAGAGCATTATGGGAAACAGTAGAGAAATTTGTCTTCATCCTAAAAGCAACAGGAAAAGATGGCTATAGTCTAAGAACTAAGCAAACATAGTAAGATTCACATTTTAAGAGAACCACTTTGGCCACTGCTAGAGGATAGCAAGAGCAGATGTTGGACAACCAGTCAGGAAGGCATTGCAGTACTACAGGGAAAAGATGATGGTAGCTGGGCCATCTCTTGGTAGTGGTAGTGGAAATGGAGGGAAAAGACAGATTCATCAAATTTTAGGACTTGGTGATAGATCAGAGGGTAAGGGAGAGGAAAGTGTCAAGGATGACTCAAAGCTTTTGGTTTTCACAACTGGTATATTCAGTCATGTAGTTAGGGGTAGTTGAAGAAGACCAGCTTTTGGAAGAAAGCTTAGAGACATCAGTAATTTGATGCAATTCCAAGGTACATAGCCAAACTCAGGTTGGTTAGTGATGATTATAAAAATGTAGAAATCATTTCTTAAAGTTAATCTGTAGGAAAAAGGTTTTGTTAGATCTGTGGAGTTGGAAACCACTTTGTAATAGGTTGAATAGTGGGTGAAAAATGAGGAAGTTAAAAAAGGAAGTTTTAAGTGTCTGGAGAAATGAGAATGTGGCAGGAGAATAGTACAAGAATTGCTGGAATTTCTGTAGACTAATTAGGGATATCTATATTTAATTATTTGTTGACGTTTTTGTCATAGGTCATATGTGCTTGCTGAAGAAACAGAGACAGAGAATGAGAAAGTGAGAAATCAATCCCCATGGCAGATGGCTGTGCCACAATCCCTTTTCCATTCTCCTCCTGGGATTTTGGGCATGGATGCATACATGCTTGGTGTGATTTCCAAGCTGCTAGGTACAGGGCTCAAATGGTGGTCTACCATGTGGCAGTCCAGCACCTTAACCACCACGCCACATACTGGCCCCAGGTTTTACATATTTTAGAGGCTTGAGTGTATCTAAAATCTCATGAGAAGAACTTAGTTGTTGGAGAGAGGATGACTATGTAAAGAGATATAATATTTGATAGTAAGGTTCTTGAGAGAGCAGAAAGTGAAGTTTGAAGGTACTAATGTTAGACAGGAATTGTAACAGCTCCCTTAATATTGTATTCCCCAAAGAAGTTTTGTACGCTTGGTAACCACAGGGTTGGAAGAGTGCCTCTCTAAAAGCATATATTTTATCAGTGAAGTTAAAGATTGAACATCTACAGATTTTGATGTGCTTTGCAAACCTTCATTATGTTAGCATTATAGAAGTTACTGCAGAGTTTCAAAGTAGTTCCCAGTACCCAGTGCACAGAATGGTGCAGTGAGAACATGGGATTTTACTTCAGTGGATTTGAGTTCAAGTCTCATCTCTGCATCTAAGAACACTTGGACCTTGGTTATTTTCCTAGAGCTAGTTTTACTTAGTTACATTTCCTCATTTATAAACTAGAAATACTAGTTTTTATGTCACAGGGTTGTTGTCAGAAGTAAATGTGATTTATAAAATTGTACAAATGTTATTTGTAAATGTTATTTCTGTACAACACTGTTTAGGATTGTAGATGTTTTGACTTGAAGTTTCCTCATGAATCCCTAGCAACAGCAATGAACATGTGAGAGCTGAGGCCCAGAGCAGCAGGATTAGTTTGGGAAACAAGTATCCCATTAGTTACTTTTTTTTCCATTATGTCATTTTGTTCAGTATAGCCTTTGGAAGAACTATTATGTGACCACTTTGTGTTATATATTGCGACTTCTTTTTATTATCATTATTTTTATATTATATGTATATCCAAAACAGAATTTAAAGCAATTTATAGCAAACATACTTGTTTTCTTATGCCAGATAAGTGTAGGTTTTAAATCAGTATCTAATAACTGATGATATTGGCTACTATATTAGTTACGCTGACCAAATTAATACTACCAAATAAGGCAATGTTAAATGCTCCATGTGAATGTAATATGTATCTTAATCTCTGTGTATCCCCAAACCATGACCAGCTTATCACGGACATTGAATATTCTGGTACCTCTTTGAGACTATCTTTGGAAAGATGATAATTCAACTGTTAATCTCCTTTACCTCCCACTACACATTCACTAATAAAAATGGAGACCAATCATTGAATTAATTTTCCTGGATTATTTCTGTAGCTTTCATTTCAGCCATCATCCTCATCATCATCTTTCCCATCAATGGGATACTTGTTTACCAGACTAATCTTTGCTTTGCTTATGGATACTTCATGTATTTTGTGTCATGTTGAGGTTAATGATCCCATTTCTCCTTACTATCCCTTTGACATATTCTTCTCATTATTGTCAAAAGGCAAGGGTTGAATCAATGTTTTTAAACCAACTCTAAGTTTTGTAAAACTTCTAAAATTTTCTGCTCTGTCAGAATTGTGATTTTTAAGTTTGGTTAGAAGTCCTGAGAAATCTATTTTTCAGATGGATATTGATTTGAGGCCAACATTTTTTGGAAGGTAGGATAGAAAAAGAAAGTACTTTTTTGAACTGCCAGAGGGTGTGTGCTATTGTCAGAGAGAAAGAGAGAGAGCGAGCGAAAGAGAGAGAGAGAGAGAGAACACACCACTCTATGAGGCACGGTAATGCTACAGTCTCTTCTCCATTTCTCTATCTTGTCAGGATTAGGGGCATACATGGATATGCACCTTTTTTTTTAAAAAAAAAAAAAAGGTTTTTGCCATATGGCACATGTGCAAGAGAGAGAGAGAGAGAGAGAAATCAGCCCCTGGGGATATTACACCCCAATACCTTCTCCATTCTCCTGTCAGATTTTTGGACATGAATGCCCAAATCACATGGCCAGCATGATTTTCAAGCTGCTGGGTCTAGAACTTCACCTGTGGTCAGCTGTGTGGAAGTCCAGTGCCTTAACCACCTTACCACCTGCTGGCCATACCTTCTGTATTTTTCAGCCACCAGCATCAAGATTTGATCCCTGTAAAATCCAGCTACATTAGCCACTAAACTACAGGGCCAACCCTTATTTTTAAATTTATTTTATAACTTGAAATGTTCTTGGATTTTTCCTGAAATAGTTACTTAGCTAACTAAAATTGCCCTTTAATTTGAACAATTTTAAAAGATTGACCAAAAAAAAAAAAAAAAGGGAGAAAAGAACAAATAGTTAGGAAACCAAGTCATCAAATGATTCTTTATATAGAGTCTATCATATTATATTTTTTATTACAGAGTTGCCCTTGAGAATTACTAGATACGTACCTGTTCATCCTCTGAACATGTTAAATGAGATATTACAGTTGAAAATTGTCATGAACTTGAGTTAGGTCATAAGAACTATTTTAGTTTTTCAAACTGCTTGACAATACCTGTAGTAAGATTCCATTTTCATCATTAAGCTGTTTCCAGTGAAAGAACATTGTAGCATTATCCTTGAGTTGTATGCTGGGTGATAGCTTTGTAGATAAGAACTTATTATACTTTGATACTTCAGATTTGTCAATAATCAAGCACTGTTTGGATAGTGTATAAGACAGTGTAGCTTCTGAAAGAAAATGACCTATTAGTGAATGGTTCTAGAAAGAGGTTTTTCTCTATTTGCATTTGATAGATGAACAAATTATTGATAGTTGCCAAGATTTCTTGATGAAATAAAAGCAAATTGTCAGCAGGATGCAGGCCAGGTTCTATCTAATGAAGGCCTGATATCTGGTTTAGGTAATGTCTGGCTTTAAGGGGGAAAATGGAACCATCCGTAGTTGATAGGAATTGATTGTTTCCACTATCGTTCAGGTAGCTCATTTAAACTAATAACAGTATGTACTCTGAGTCAATCCCATTATGTTCAAAAACAATTTTCTGGATTCTCTCCTCTGGTAAAGGACCAGCCAGTGGCCATTTTCTTTCTTTCTTTCTTTTATTGGAGAGGTTTTTGCTATAGGGTGCGTGTGCTCACCGGGAAAACAGAGAGAGACAGAGAGACAGAACGTGAGAAATCACCCCCCGGGGGGATGGCCATGCCGCAATCCCTTCCCCTCAGTTCTCCTCTTGGGATCTCGGGCACACACGCACATGCGCCTGGCGTGAGTTTAAGCTACCGGTTCCGGGACTCGAACTGCGGTAGACTACATGGGAGTTCAGCAGCATAGCCATTACACTAACTGCTAGTCCCATGGCCACTTTCTTTCCACTTACTGATGTTAGAAATCATTCTTGCCATCTCTTTTTCCAGCTAAATAATTCAAATTTGTGAACCTTTTCACACAAGATTTTGATTTTTTGGTTTTCCCCAATGATTTCCCTGAAACTTTCTCCAAGTTCTTTCTCTCCAAGTTCTTTCAGTCTTTTGATACAGTAAGAAAAAGGTCCTCATCACCTTCATCTTTCCTACAGACTGACCTTCCTTTTTTTTTCTAAGAGTTTTTTTTTTTTTTTTTTTTTTTTCCCCTAAAGGGTACATGCGCTTGCTAGAAAGACAGAGAGAGACAGAGAGACAGAAAGTGAGAAATCACCCCCCAGGGAGGATGGCCACGCTGCAGTCCCTTCTCCATTCTCCTTTCGGGATCTTGGGCATACATGCACACACGCCAGGCATGAGTTTAAGTCACCAGGTCTGGGACTCGAACCGCAGTTGACTACATGGGAGTCCAGTGACTTAGCCATTACGCTAACTGCTGGTCCCCAGACTGCCCTTTCTTTTATAGGAGACAAAGTCTTACATCCACAATTAGATATAGTTTATAGTGCAAATGTATTCTGAGCAAGATAATAAAGCAACCTAAGTTCACATGTATAACATTATAAATACCTTGGTTAAGACCAAGAAATTATGATGCATAATAGTTGGAAGGAGAGAAAGTGTTAAATTTGACTTTGGTTGCTCCATCCCACTATCACTTTTTATTAAAGTGGTAAGGGTTCTTAAAAGTATTGAGCAGAGAAAGAGAGCATTCTTGGGACCTCAACAATAATTGAACTGTTTGTTGTTTAGATCTAGCCCTGCATGTCTGACTTCTCAAGTCTTCAGAGTGCCCGGGTTCTCTACTTGGCCATGTCCAGTCTACTAATGATCTCATGAAAGGCATTCCTCATGTTTGCTACAGTGTTTGTGATTTCTAGCATTTCCTTTTGATTCTTTGAGTTTTCATCTCTCTGCTTATGCTACCCATCTGTTCTGGCATATTGACTACTTCTTCCTTGTCTACTTTTTCCGTTAGAACCCTTAAAATATTTATCATGACTATTTTAAATTCTTTTTCTGATTATTCCAACATCTGTGTCATATCTGAGTTTGATTTTGATGTTCATTTTGTCTCTTGGGATTGTGCTTTTTCCCTTGGTTTTTGGCATGCCATGTAACTTTTTTTCTTTATGCATGATAGATTATACGTACACATGAAAGAGAGAGAGAGAAATAAAATGAACATCATCCACAGGGTCTTGCCACACTGCAGTCCCCTTTCTCCAGTCCTCTAACATGTTGGATCTTGGTTACTTGCACACATATCCTGTATGCTTTGGGCTGACTATGCTGGGGATTTGAACTACAGTCACCATATGGGAGCTGGCTTCTCTATTTTTAAAAAATTGCTAGAGAACACATGTTCTTTCTAGAGAGAGAAAGAGTACCCAATGGGGCTTGACATTGCCATAATCTTTTTTCCTCCATTTCTCCATCCCATCAGGATTTTGGGCATGCTCTCACATGAACCCAGTATGTTTTTCAAGTCACAGGGGTTAGGATACCTACCATGGCCAGCCATGTGGGATTCGTTAGGCTATGGGCCTGGCCCAATCTGGCTTCTCTGAACAGTACATCACTTCTGTTCTACAGAGCCAGCTTAGGCCACATATCCTTTTTGTTGTTGTTGTCGTTGAAAACCTTACATGTATTTATTGAGAATAGGAATTGAGATAATCAGACCTTTAGTATAAAGCCTTATGATAATCTGACTGTGAATTGGGCTGTGTTTCATGTTTGCTATAGCTACAGGTTTTAGATCTCTAAGTTCTGCTTGTATCCTTTGTCTCCTTTTTTGATTTTGGACTTCCCTACGAGCTCCTTCTCAGTGAGAAACTATGTCTTTCAGCTCTTTAGCTATAATCCACTGAAGGTATGCCAGAGCCCTGTTGGGGTGGTACTGATGTATAGAGAGAAGAAAACATCTTATAATATATTTAGTGGGTTTGTGGCTCTCATCTATGACCTTTACACTTATTTTCCCATGTTATAGCCTTTCCTTTTCCTTTTAGATGAGACAGAAAGCTAGAGTGGTAGGAAGGTGAGGAATGCCCATTCCCCAGCCAGGATAAGGCTCTGATAGTCTTTTCCTTTGCTGGATAACCTTGGTAATGGAGACCACTTTGGACCTATCTCACATTGGTTACTCTCCCTCCTGCTGCCAGAGCCATGAAGATATCTTTCTCAGATATTCACTGGAAGAACCTGGTGGGGTTCTTAGAGGTAAATTCATGAAGATGTGGGTTTGCCAGAAGATCTTGACTTCCAGAAGTTTCTCATACTCATGCCAGTCTATACCCAGTCTTCAGGAAGTTCTCAAAACTACCTTCAATTAGTAAGTGTTACCACCATTTATAGATCTAACAGCTTTCACTCCAGGTCTTGGCTGCAACTTTCTGGATTTTCTCTCCAGATTTTGGGTGGTAGGTTGCTCTCTAACCTCAGTTCCCTGATGAGTTCAAGAAACATCATTGACTTTTAATCTGTTCAACTTTTTGATGTTGCAGGGTAAAAGGGGATAATTTCCAAGATTTTTGCATGTCAGAGCTGAAATTGGAATTTATATTTCTTTTTTATGTAACATCCCTTTCAAGTTGTCATTGGCAGACATTCCAGTTATTTCTACCAGGACGTTCTTGCAGCAGCATGATTTCTTTTTTAATTGAAGTGACCACAGTTAATTCTCAGTAACACATAAATCAGGTCATTAGAGGAGCTGAAAGAGTAAAACAAGATGACTGAATGATAGAGCATGAAAATGGATTCTAAATTCTATTTATGGTACCCTCAGCATGTAGAAATCCTCACCACCACAACCACTCCTACCCCATGAAATGCTTTGTACAACTCCCTTGATATGAGGCTTACATTGATACAATATAAATATTTATTTATTTATATTCATTGTTTTATACCCATCAAAGTGATAGTTACTCAAATACTTTCAAGAACAAAGAAACATCTTTGTACATACACATTTAAAAACACCTTTTAAAACAGGCTTGGAGGCACAAGATTTGAGGCCAGACTATGGAATATAGCAAGACTTTGTCTCTAAAAATTGGGTAAGAAAATTAAAAACAGTTTTTAGTTTTCTAAATACCTGATTCTGTGATCTGCTTCTATTTATTTTTTCATTTTACCACACGTACAATCGGTTTGGGAAAATTCTCATTCTTGAAGGGTTAAATCATATTATGTCTCTTTAGAAGTTATTTCTAAAGTGGAAGTAATTTCTCATACCTTATCTTTAATTATTACAGTGATATGCTAGAGACCATTCATACTAGCTCACAAGAGCTGAATATATTTCTATAGATGTGGAATTGAGAATATATATCTATATCATTATAGTACATCTCTATAGATACAGATATATCACATTCAGTGACATCACATTAGTGTACTGAAATCAGCTGTGGTGGGAGGATTTATACTATGGAAATTAAAAGACACTACACAGCAGGACCTTTTATTTTTCTTTATTTCTGTAGAGCCAGATAAACATTTAACATCATAACACTGTATGTATATACTTACATGTTAGTTTATTCTCTAGTTTCTTGAGTGTAGATGTAATGGATAGGTATTAGCCTTCTTTCTAAGTATTCATCCCTCTTTTAAAGTTTATTTTCTTTATTTTTTTCACGAGTGAGAGATGGAGAGACAGAGAATCTTCTCATATGGGTCAGCTTCACAAAGTTGTGTTTTACTGCTGCTTTATACTCTGGACCCCCCCCCCCCCCCCCCCATTCTCTCTTTTGGTTCACTATTTCATTCCTGGTCATCTAGGTGAGTAAAAACTTTCCTGGTGTCTTGAGTCCAGGGACAAATATAATCTGGATCACTCAGTATATTAGTCCTCTCTGGCCATAGTGATTGGTTCAAGAAAGTTACATGATAATAAACTGAGTTAATCAAAGCTAATGAACACCAACCTGAGACTTTAACCAGAACTATTGGAAAAGCACTCATTTTTTTCTGATGTTTTTGGAACTGTTGATGGCAATTTAGCCAGTACAATGGTAGAACCTGTCTAAAAATAAAGTCAACACAGAGAATGCCATCCTGAGTTGGTATGTGCATGTAAGTATCTATAGGATATCAAATCCAAAGACAGCCATGGAAACGGAGCCAGGTAGTGAATTCAACGTTCATTTTATATAATCCAGTATTTTGCCCCATGACTAAAGCAAAGAACAATCGAAGAGATTATCCTTGCTGTATTGATTACTATTTTGAAACAAATGAAGTTTGCACAGAGAAAGGCATACATAGTATTTATGGCTTTAGTTGATCTTCTATCTAAAAGACAAAAGTTGAAAGATGTCTTAGAATGTGAAAGACAGAAGTTGAACGATGTCATGGGAACTAAATGGAACTCATGGAAAGCATTGCCATATGAATAGTAATGTACTAACTAATGCATTAATATTATGCTATCAATATATTAGTATAAGTAATCATAGATAATGCTCTCTTGTCTTGGAAATGAAACAGGATGAAATAGTGCTTACTTCAAATTTTACTAAAATGATATTTTTGTATCTTAAAAGCTATGTGATAATCAGAATTATGGAGGAGTCAGGATTATTAAGGCCCAAGACTAAAAGTAAAGACTTTGTTAGCAGTGAGGTCCTAGGTAGAAAAAGGGAAAGAGAGTGTTGATACTAATGCCTCTGTTGCCATCTTTATTGGGAACGTTAGCAAACTAGACAAAGTGATAGTAGTAGTTGGTTTGGCAATATGCCACAGAAGACCATGAGATTTACTGGGAGAGTGGGTTTTACTTCTTGGTGACATATTCTGTGGGTCACAGAGATCATTCTGAGATAAATTTCAAAAGTGAAGGGTGAAGAATGCTGACTACCTTTCTTTATTCTAGCTATAGAGTGCCTCCTGATCCTGCTTCCCAATCTCTGGCTTTATGACTTTTTCTTTGCTATAAACCTTCAGTTCATTAAGCATACCTTTAATAACTACTGCATATGGAAACTATTAAACACTTTGTAGCTATGGATATATATGGTTCTCACTCTCAGGAAATGTAGGGCCAAGTAGGAGAGAGAGTCTTTTCTCAAGTGACAGAGTAATAAGTGAGAGTGACAGGTGTGAGGCACAAATGAAATGCCATAAAAACCCAGAGGAGGGAGGAATACATTCACCTGAATGATTAAATTGACTGAAAGATTGGATTTTACATGGTACCTGGATGTTAAATTGGATTTTCCTGTTCTCTTTGAACTTAAGTGAAAGCACCTCAGTTAGAAAATAGACACAGGGAACCTGAGTTACCAGTCACTATGGATTCTCAAGAGTTGGCTAACCAGGAGCTGAGACCCTTATTTCCTCTAACCCATTTAGTGATTCGTTGGACTTCTTCCTTTCCTCACTAACAATAAGAGAAAGGAGGTATTATGGTCTAAATTATATCCTCCCCAAATGTGACTGTATTTGGAGATAGGACATGTAAAGAGATAAGAATGGTTAAATGAAGTCATATGAGTCCTGATACAATAGGACTGATATTTTTGTAAGGAGAGAGAGAGAGAGAGAGAGAGAGAGAGAGAGAGAGAGAGAAACCCATGAATATATGTGGATAGGGAAAAGCCTAAGTGAAGACACAGCCAGAATGTAGCCATTTGTGAGTCAAGGAGAAAGATCCCAGAGGAAATTTACCCTGCTGGCACTTTGATTTTGGACTTACACACTCCGGAACTGTGTGAAAAGGAATTTCTTTGTTTTAGTCACCAGTCTGTGGCATTTTGTTATGTCAGCCCTGGAAAACAAATGCAGAGAGGTTCGCTATTATTAAACCAATTAAGAGGGATCCCAAGAAAACTTCTTGCAGTAACTGAAAGTGATTACAGGAAGGTAAAGCTGACATCTTAACCTCCCAAGAGTTCGTAGGTATATGTGAAATTAGAGACAGAGTGTGAAGTTGGTTTGATTTTGATTATTTTTAAAAGTGTCTAAAAATGAATACAGCTGCCTTAACCACCACACTGTGGGCTGGCCCCCATGTATTACTTTCTGTGTTGACATGTTTTTTTTTGAAGATCAAATAATGGTTATAGTTACTCTTTCTCCATGTCCTCACTAAAATGGGAATCTATTGGACATGTCATCAGTGAGCATAGAAGGTGGATCTCTTAGACTAAGTTTTAAAGTTTGTGAAAAATAAAACTGATTCTTTTTAAATTGCTCAATTAACTGATTACATATGTGAAACTGGTATCATCTGTACTATCAATATGTATCACTACTGTTGTTGAATATGTTCTACTAAAACTGGTGGCTTTATGTTATGGCATTAGCATTTATTTCTTTATTTTTAAGGTTTTTGTCATAGGATAAATATCCTCACCAGAGAAGAGAGAGATAGTGAGAAGGAAAGAGAGAAATTACCCCCTGAGGGGAAGACCATATTACAATCCCTTCTCCTCCATTCTCCTGAGATTTTTGGTTATGCACACCCATGCACCTGGTGTGATTTTTTTAAAAAAATTATTTATTTATTTACTTTAATTTGACAAGAGAGGAAAAGAATGGAAGAGAGAGAGCAAGTAAGTGAGAAAGCAAGCCATCAGGTCCAGGACTCAAACCGAAGTTGAATATGTGGGAGTCCAGTGCCCTTAACCGTCACATCACCTGCTGGCCCTGCACCTGGTGTGATTTTCAAGCCACCAGATCCAGTACTTGAACCAGTCAGCCATCTGTGAGTCCAGTGCCTCAACCAACTGTGACACCTACTGGTCCCAGGCAGTAACACTTTTTAAAATGTTTAGCTTAAAAAGTTAGAATGTAATATCCAATAGTCATATTTGTGATTGATGAGAGGAATGTATGATAGTTATCTTAGTTCAGGTTATTATAACAAATTACCATAGACTGAGAAGTACAACAGAAAATTGTTTCTCATAATTCTGGAGGTTGGGAAGTCCAAGATCAAAGTACCAACAGATCTGGTGTCTGATGAGGTGTCTTTCCTGATTTGTAGATGGTATCCTCTTACTAGCTCGTAACATGGCAGAAAATAGGGAAGACAGCAAACTCTCATGTCTCTTCTTCTAAGGACACTAGTCTCATCACAAGGTTGCCTTCATGACCAATCACTACCTGAAGGCCCCCACCTCCTAATACTATTACATTGGGGGGTTAGGATTTTAATGTAGAAATTTGGGGAGGAGGGGATAGGAGTACTCCATAGCAGTAGTATAAAAAAATATCATTTATATGTCCATTTTGTGTTCAAAACCAGAGAAAGGCAGGATTTTCTAAGTTCTGACTTATCTTTCTTTTAAAAAATACTTACTGTAGGATACATGCACTTGCTGAGAAGAAAGAGAGAGAGAGGAAAAAAAATACATTTGCCAGGAGGAATGGCCATGCCTCAATAAACCCTTCTCTTTCATTCTCCTCTTGGATTTTGGGCAACCATGCACACGTGTCTGGCTTGTTTTTGAAGCTGCTGGGTCTTGGACTCAAATTGCACAGTTGACCATGTGGGATCCAGTGGCCTTATCCACCATGCCTTGGGCTGGCCCCCATATCTGACCTTTGGTGTTGATTATGTTTTTTAAGATCAAATAATGGCCATAGTTACTCTGTCTTTCCCCTTGAGAGAGAGTGAAAGTGAAAAAGGGTTTTTTTTTTTTTTTAAAGTAAAATTCTTTATATTTTTAAGCCAACTTTTTGATCAATGGAAAGATTTAATGGGTTATTTGGATAATTCATCATGAGTCCATCATCTGTTTCTTCTTGGCTCAGATATTATACAATTTCAGCTAGTGATAATTTAATTTACAAGTCATAAACATCTGATAGCAACATGATTGCCAAAATTAACTGACTTGGGCATTATAGTGTGCTTACCAGCAGCTATCATACCACCTGCCAATGCTATTGGCATATTAGTTTGCACCTTACTTGGTGAGTTCTTACACCTCTTAGTGGGAGAATATGAGCTATAAGTTTTTCCAGAGAGATTTTTGTTAAAGATTGTAGGATGAGTAAAGAGGCTTGACTGACTTTAGCACTGGGATAATGCTGGAACAATGCAGAAAATAAAAATTCAGAATTTAAGTGAAGGGAATAAGAAACACGTTTATGGTAATTATATGATAGGATTAATGAAAAGTCAGAAAATGGCTGAATACCAACTCATATGTAGCCATTGTAAGCTATTTGCCAAGGGAATTCCAAAGCAGCATAACGAAGTCATCCTATATTGTTTGACAAAGGTAACCTTGTTAATATTCATGTTTGTTTAATTGAGCTTGATTTAAATTCACTTACAAATACTCATTCTTCTCACACTAATGTATGTGGTCAATGAGCACAACTGAACAGAAGCCTGATCCAGTGTACCCCCAACTTTGTCATCAATCTTCTGAAAAGAACTCACACTGCAGTATTAACTGCCATCTGTGCTTGAAACTATGCAGTGAATTGATTAATTTGCTTGATAAATATCAGCTTTATTTACCCATCCTAAAACCGTTTCATTGCTCCTATTCCCACATCAATTGTGGTAGGCCAATAAATGTCCCTGCCCATCCCCAAAGAATCTATGTCAAATCTCTGGAATTAGAGAATGTTACCTTCTATGGAAAAAGAGTCTGTTCAGATGTACTGCAATTAAGGATCTTGATATGAGGGGATAATCAAGATTATCCAGGTAGAGAAAAAGAGAGAGAGGCAGAGTCAGAGAAGACACACAGAAGAGAAGGTAACATGAAGATGGTGACAGAGATTGTAGTGCCATAGCCACAAGCCAAAGAAACCAAGGAATGCAGACAGCCCAGGAGCTGGAAGAGGCCAGGAAATATCCTCCGCTGAGCCTTTGGAAGAAGCATGGCTCTGTTGAGGGGCACCTTGATTTCAGACTTACGCCCTCCAGAACTGTAAGAGAATAAGTTTCTGTTTTGTTTGTTTTTTAGGTGTTTACCATAGGGCACGTGTGCTTGCCAGAGGGAGGCAGAAAGAGAGAATGTGAGGAAATGATCCCCCTGTGGAAATGGCCAAGTCACAGTCCCTTCTTCTCTATTCTCTTCTCAGGATTTTGAGTACACAGGCATATGTACCTGGTGTGATTTTCAAGCCATTGGGTCTGGGACTTGAACCATGGTCAAATATGTGGGAGTCCAGCACCTTAACCACAATGCCACCTGCTGGCCTCAGTTTCTGTTGTCTTAAAACACCAGGTTTGTGGTAATTTATTAGGTAACAAATATATCAATCAACACTCTTAACCTCAAATACACACAAACTTTTACACACTATTTGGATCAATGCTATTAATATTCATTCCATTTCCCATTCATCTTCAGGTTCTATTGGGCCTATTGTAGTTTCCCAAAGAATTACCACTGAAATACCTTGAGAGATCAGCTTGAGGAGAATATAATAGATGATTATTCCTAGGCTCTAGTTCCACTCGGCATGTATTCTGGTTATCTCTTATGTCTTAAGCACTCACCCCAAACCTTAGTGGCTTATAATAAAATTGTTATTTTCTCTCATGGTTCTGTGAGTTGACTGAGCTCAGGTAGACGGTTCTTACTTTAGCTGTCTTGTAATTGAAATCACATGGTTGCTAGGGCATGTTCTATTGGGCTGAATATTTCAGATGACTCACTCTCATGGCCAACATTTAATTCTAGCTATTCCCTGGGAGCTCAACTGGGCTTGTTGCTGTGGTACATGTATAGGTATCCTCATTTTATAGCTTGGGTTTCTCATAAGGTAGGAGTTAGGTTTTCAGGATGAGCATCCCAAGAGAAAGTTTTGCAAGAAAGAAGTGGGAGTATTAGGCTAGAAAAGATTATTCCTTTTTATTTTTCTTCTTCTTTCTTTACTTTTTTTTTTTTGTTTTTTTTTTTTTTTTTTTTTTTTTTTTTTTTAGATTTTTGGTATAGGGCATGTTTGTTTGCCAGAGGGATAGAGAGATACAAAGCAAGAAATTACCCACCTCCCAGGGGGGATGACCACACCACAATCCCTTCTCCTCCTCACGGGATTTTGGGCATGCACACATACATGTCCAGTGTGAGGTTGTTTTTTCTTTTTTTAATCCCAGAGGTGATTATTATAATCTATCTTATATATGACTATGTCATGATTTTTACTTTTTTTTTAAATTTTTTTTTGGAGAGGTTTTCGCTATAGGGCGTGTGCGCTCGCCAGACAGAGAAAGACATAGAGACAGAAAGCGAGAAATCACCCCCCAGAGGGGATGTTCACGCGGTAATCACTTCTCCTCCATTCTCCTCTCAGGATCTTGGGCATGCACGCACACGCACCCAGCTTGAGTTTTAAGCCACCAGGTCCAGGACTCGAACCATGGTCGACTACGTGGGAGTCCAGCAACATAGCCATTATGCTAACTGCTGGTTCCCATGTTTTTTTTACTTTAAAATAAGCATTTTTTTGTCTTTTTAAAAATTATTCTTATTTTTTTTCAATATTCAATCACTATACATCATTTGGCTTGTAAAGAGAATTTACCTAACATGAAATACACCTCAGACCAGTCCAGCTGAGAATACAACATGGTATTATCAACGGGCAATACCGGTGTGAGTTTTAAGCCACCAGGTCAGGCACTCTGACCAAGGTCAACTAAGTAGCAGTCCAGCGATGCAACCATTATGCCATCGCTAGTCCCTCCTTTATTTTTTTTTAATTGTCAGTCAGTTCTGCATTTTATTGAGGTCACCATTCAGGCTGTGACCTTGTACTGCCACAGGAGGGATAGTGCTCCTTCTGCTGCTGCTACTTGGTCTTTAGGTTCTCCTCATGCTTGTTAAGCTCAATGTGCATGGCATGCATTTTCTTTGGTTGCAGATCCAGGAGCTTGTACTGTTGCCTTCATAGAATTTCCTGAGGTTTTCTTTCTATGTCTGGTTAATGATGGTGAAAACACAGGCAATGGATTTGCTGACAGCTCAGATCTTGGACAGCTTGGACTCAGCTCCGTAGGTCACTTTGGCATCCTGTAGTTGGTTTAGCTCCACCTTCAGGTCTTCCAGCTGTTTCAGTTGCTCCTCCTCTTTGCGACGCAGATCCCAAGTCTTAATCTTGGCCATAGCTGCACAAGCTACCACCCCCACTGCCTGCTTGGAGGGAAAGGGGAAGAAGAAAAGATTATTCCTTAACTGTGTCATTCTGCTCTCTTTTTTTTGCTCAAGAAGTACAAGTCTAACTGACTCACGGGAGTGCAGAAATCGGCTCCTGTTTCTTGATAAGAGAATGTTAAGTTCGCATTGCAGAAGAGCCTGTGAGATGCAAGAAATGATTGTGGCTATCTTTAAGAAATACAATCTGCTATGGATAGTCATTACGTTTATGAATAACTTTAAATTTATAAAAACTAGTTGTGTTTGGGGAAAACAAGGATTAAAATTCAAAGAAATTTAAAGATACCTTGAGAGGGTAAGCTTCTATAGGTAAGATTCCTCATTTAATATGGTGTCTAACAGCCTCAATTATAGTCTTTATTTCTCCCAACTTTTCACTGGAAGAAAAAGTAAGAAAAAGGATAAACTTACACAGCTTCTAGAAATTAAGACAGCTTGTGAGATAACACAAGTTCTTTTCATGGCTTGTCTGGATTCTGATTCATTAAGTGAAATACACTTAAATAAGTAGGAAAATCATTCTTATTATTACTGTTGTCTTTTCCTGGACCCAGAGCCTCAGGGTCTCAGTAACTCAGAAAATTAGGCATCCAGGGACCAGCAGTTGGCATATTGGCTATATTGCTGAACTCCCATGTAGTTAACCACGGTTTGAGTCCTGGACCCAGTGGCTTAAACTCACGCCAGGTGCGTGTGCGTGTGTGCCCAAGATCCCTAGAGGAGAATGGAGAAGAAGGGATTTGGCGTGGCCATCCCCCTGGGGGGGTGATTTCTCGCTTTCTATCTCTCTGTCTCTCTGGGGAGCGCACATGCCCTATAGCAAAAACGTCTCTCAAAAAAAATTAGACATCCAACTTTTTATTAAAGGTGCTAAATTGCTTGCCATCATTTCCCACTTTCAACTTTCAAAAGTATTCCTCCTACCAAGTTACTACTTCTGTCACAGTTATTCCCACTGAATAAACCTGGGTAAGAATTAGGGTGGAGAGGGGATTCCAAAGAGGTAAAGCTCCATAGCATGTGAATAGTGTGATACTAGAAAACAGTGATTTGTGTGAGGGTTGAGACAGGAGGGGCTCACTTTGGAGCTCCAGGCAGTGAGGTTAAGTAACAGTCCTACTTTATGAGAGCAGAGGGACCAGCAGTTAGCGTAATGGCTATGTCGCTGAACTCCCATGTAGCTGATTGCGGTTCTAGTCCCGGTGGCTTAAACTCACGCCGGGCATGTGTGCGTGCGTGCCCAAGATCCCGAGAGGAGAATGGAGGAGAAGGGATTGCGATGTGGCCATCCCCTCTGGGGTGGGGGGTGATTTCTCGCTTTATGTCTGTTTCTGGCGAGCACATGAGCCCTATAGCAAAAACCTCTCCAAAAAAAAAAAAAAAAAAAAAAAAGGAGAGCAGAGATGAACAAGAAAGATTGCAAATAGCTGGGAGCTCATCTGGGAGGGGTGCACATCAGTCCGTCCTCCAGTTGTAAATCTAAAAGAGAAAATAAATGTCTCCCAAGTAGACAAAGAACAGGCTACAACAGGAGTCTGTGCACAGATATTAACGTATAAATAAAGCTTGTCTTGTTTAAACAGAACAGAGTCCTAGAAGAATCAGCACTAAAAATGTCCTTCAAAAGTCCTTCTATACTTTAGAAGGACATTTCAACAAGTTGCATGATAGTTTTATCAGACTACAACAATACACTACTTCCATTAAATGGGAATAGAGTGATGAAGAGCAGATAGAGATGCAGAGATAGACAAGACAGAAACATGATAAGAAAATATTGTTTTGTTTTGTTCTCCTTAAAATTTATAGGCTAGTTTATAAAAGTTAACTTAAACATTCCTCAAGGACAAAGCATTATTTACTGTTAAGAAAAAAAAATTAAATAGAATACTCATTACAAATGGGAAATAGTTGATGAGATGAATAAAAGTATGAAGGGATGAATGACCTTGGGTAATTCTAAATTCTAAACATTTTAGTGTTTCCATTACTAAGTCAAATTTATCAGCAATGGTATTGATTTGAGGACATGAAAATACCTTATCATAATGTTTTTACTGAACAGGCTCAGCTAATTTAGTGTTTAACATTTTAAGATATATGTTTTAGTAAGAGTAGAGGAAGAGATAATAAAAGATGAAAATAGTTAGAAAAATTTAGCCCAGGGAATGCAAAGTTAAATATGAATTGAATAACCACAGAAGCGTTTGGAGTGAAGAGAGGGAAATTTCCCATGAAATGTGGTCTGGGAAGAAGTAGTGTTCTTACAGTGGAAAGATAAAGAAGAGCTTTACCCTAGAAGGCCTAGGGTAGAGGCCTAGAAGTAGCAATGGCAGTAGTTGACTGGTGCATTTGGGGAGGCAGAGAGGTTCCAGGCAGCTGAGAATGCTGGAACTTCAAGGTTTGAGGAGCAGCAAATAAATAAAAATAGCTGCAGAGTAAAAGGAAAGGACTTGTTAGTGGGGAAATAGGACTTAGGAATTCAATAATAAACACTCATCAAGAATAGGAATAGGTTCAGTTATGGCCACAGGAATGAGGGCAATTCATATTCTGTAACTTACTGGAAAATATTTTGGTAAAGTCAGTTTCATGGCATACAGGAAGTAGCCCAATCCACAAGTCTTTTGAAAAGTCCTCTGTATTGCTGAGCCAGGCAGAAACAGAAAGCTCATTTTTAGGAGCATATTTGCTCTGTATCCGTAGACAAAAGCAACTTTTAATTTTTTGTGACACTTTAAATATCTTACTTAATAACACAAAGATTTGCTTTCATTTCTGACCATATTCTTAATCAGAAACATTGATGCAACTTGAAAGAAAGATAACTTTAGTTTCTGAGAATTTAGCAGAAAGCCCATATACATTTTCAGCTTCTACAGTTTGTCCCCCCACCCCCAAATATGGTTTCTCATTTCAAGTGTTTAGGTAATTCTGCCTCTACTTTTATCTGTCTGGGCCTCTGAAATATCATGGGCTGAAGAAAAGGCTAACTCAGAGGTATCTTGCATTAATTTGATCAATTTGCATAATGCAAGTACATTTACTTTCCTCCTATGCCTTCCTGATTTAGTTCAGAAATGTGCTTCCAGAGACCAGCAGATGATGTAATGGTTACATCAATGGACTCTCGTGTAGTCTACGGTGGTTTGAGTCCTTGGTCTTATGCTGGTCACATGCGCTTGCATGCCCAAAATCCCAAGAAGAGAATGGAGGAAAAGGGATTGTGGCATGGCCATCCCTGCTGGGGGGTGATTTCTCGCTTTCTGTCTCTCTGTTTCCCTCTGTCTCTCTGGTGATGCATGCGCCCTGTAGCAAAAATCTCCCTCTAAAAAATAAAAAGAAAGAAAGAAATGTACTTCCAAAGTTTACAGTACTTGAAATGGCCCCTAATGGCAGTTTTGTGACAATTAAAGCTTCTTCTTTGAGCTGAGTTTAAAAAGGAAGGCCAGGCCAGCTCTCTGGTGCAGAGTGGTGTGCTGTTCCAAGATGCCAGTTCCTACATGGAGACCATGGTTCCAGTTTCAATCCCGTCAGCCTGAAACATGCCATGCATGCACCCAAATGCCTGGGATCTGATGAACTGGAAGACAGAGATCAAGGCATGACCAGCCTCTGTAGAGGGTGGTTTTTTTTTTTTTTTTCTCTCTCTCTCTCACACACACTCAGATATGTGTGCATGCTCTCTATCATGAAGAAATCAAATAAAAAGAGGAATTCTACTCTGATCTGTCTGTGCCAGCTGCAAGTACATAAAAATGATACATTAAAATATATGCATTACTCCTGGACTTGATTTTAGCCATTTACTCCAAGTGTCTTTTTCCTTTTAACACACATTTTACAGAAACATTGGGGTTAGCACAGGATTGAGGGTATACGTCTTTGAGGCTAACCATGCATCATAGGGTTGTTTAGTGCTCTCGGCGCATTACAGTTCTTCCTAAAAATCTGATGGAAATTATGGGCATCTTCCCGAGAAAGAGATAGAGAAACACCAGTTTGGTATACAATTTTAGAAAGGTCAGAAATTCCTTTCCCAGTCATGGAATAGTTTTGAAATCTAGCTCAATTTCTTATTTTGTACTCAGAAAACATATCAATAATGATTAATTCAAAGGACAGTTTATTAACAATAATGTTAACCTTAATTTCAATTTTCTCATATTAAAAGTTTTTTTTCTTTTATTCATATAACTTTTGACCAATTCAGACAATTAATTGGACTTAGCTGTATTTTATCTTGTCCACTATATGTATTTGACTAAGGCAGACTGATTTCCTTAGCCTTCCTTGAAAAACCACCTGCCCTTGCTGCACCGACTTGGATGGAGACATTGTGCAGATGGGAGGAAGTCATCTTCCATTCATGTAATATCAACATCATCCAAACCATCCTACTTGTATTTCCAAATGGATCCCAAAGATACAAGGGGAATTTAAACAGTTCACAGAAAAATAAAATGAAAGCGTATTTTGGTGCAAATAATTCTTGAAATCCATGCATAGATTTTTCATGACACATATCTTCCATAAACAATTTGAAGACATCTCAGACATTCAACTTATTTAAGTGCTCATTTAATTGGAAATAAATGCTGTGTGTAAATGATGATGTTAAAGACTAGCAGGATTATTTGATTCAAGGCAACTTCCTTTAACAACCCCTAACTTTAATCTTGTACCAGTGCCTATTCTTAGTCTTTAATCACTTTCCTCTTTTGTCTAGGCATGCACTTATATTTGAGAATTCTGTCATCCTTTGTAGTTATGTACCCCATTCTGATTTTTCCTCTTAAAGTGATAGGTTGAACACATTGCTTTTCTGGTACTGTTATTACATACTATCATCTTTCTCCTCATTTGCAGCAATTGCTATTTAAGTACTCTCTAATCACTAGCCAATCTGTTCTGCTATGTCCCTTTCTATGGTTACCATAACAACTGAAGAGCTGGTCAAAGATTCATATCCAATTTCTTTCTCTCTCTCTCTCTCTTTTTTTCATTTTTTAGAGAGAGACTTTTGTTCTAGGGTGAATGTGTTCACTGGAGAGACAGAGAAGAGAGACAGAGAGATGGAAAGTGAGAAATAACCGTTTCAGGAGGGGATGGCCATGCCACAATCCCTTCTCCTCCATTCTCCTCCTGGGATTTTGGGCACGCATACACATGTGCCTGGCATGAGTTTTAAGCTGCCAGGTCCGGGACTTGAACCACGGTTGAATACATGGGAGTCCAGTGACGTAACCATAATGTCGTCTGCTGGTCCGCTATTTCTTTATAAGCCAAATAGAGGCCTCCCAGAAATACTGACATGCATAAAGGAATTATTTAAAGGAGCAACAACATCAATAGGTGGTTTCTGGTTGGAAGATTTATAGAATATATCAAAGACTTAGATTGGAAAGGGCCTTAGATTTCATCTACTCCTCTGTTATGAGTTTGGTAGGGGTTTATTCTCTAAAGGTTAATGTTTTGGAATTTGGTCACCAATGTAATGATGTTTTGGCAATAGTGATGCTTAGTGGGCAGTGATTGGATCATGAATGTGTGATTGGGTTAACGCTATCTCTGGGGAGAATGAATGAGTCCTAGCTCCTATGAGAAGGGATTAGTTCTCACAAGAGCAGTTCCTGTAAAAGAAAGATGGCTGGTCCCAGGTTGTTTTCTGCATGTGCTCAATATCCTCTTTGCTTCTGTCAGCCATGTTCTAGCCAGCTTAATACCATCCATACACCTTTAGACTTTCTAGACATTGGAATTGTGAATCAAATCAACCTCTATTCTTGGGACCAGCAGTTGGCATAATGGCTAAGTCACTGGACTTCCATGTAGTCGACTGCGGTTTGAGTCCCAGACCTGGTGGCTTAAACTCACGCCAGGCATGTGTGCATGTGTGCCCAAAATCCCAAGAGGAGAATGGAGGAGAAGGGACTGTGGCTGGCCATTCCCCTGCGGGGGTGATTTCTTGCTTTCTGTCTCTCTATCTCTCTCTATCTTTCTGGTGAGTACACGCACCCTATAGTAAAAAAAAAAAAAAAAAAAAAAAAAAAATCAACCTCTATTCTTTAGAAATCACCCAGTCTCAGGTATTTCTGTTAGCAATACAGTAGTGGGCTAAGACAACTCCTCCTTCCTCCCCAATTCAAAAACTTCCTGCTATTACATCATTTGCAAGTGCCTATACAACCTTAGGAACTTTGTGATAGGTTGTCCTCATTTTTGGGTGCAGCCTATTCATCGTTGACAGCTTTAATGATTATAAAGTTATTTCTTGTCTTTAAAACTATGTCTCTCAGTAATTTTTATACACTAATTCTTTCTTCCCGTAGTGGGTTCATGCAGAAGAGAGAGGATGAGAGGGCATGATCACATCGCAGTCCTTTTATTCTCCATTTCTTATCCAGTCAGGATCCAGGGCACACACAGACTTGTCCAGCATTCTTTTTTTTTTTTTTTAATTTTTTTTTGAGAGTTTTTTTTGCTATAGGGCGTGTGCGCTTGCCAGACAGACAGAGAGAGATAGAAAGTGAGAAATCACCCCCCCAGGGGGGATGGCCACGCTGCAATCCCTTTTCCTCCATTTTCCTCTCGGGATCTTGGGCACGCATGCACACGCGCCCGGCGTGAGTTTAAGCCGCCGGGTCCGGGACTCGAACCGCGGTCGACTACGTGGGAGTCCAGCGACATAGCCATTACACTAACTGCTGGTCCCTCCAGCATTCTTTGAAGCCCCTGAGTCCAGGATTTAAACTGCAATAAGCCATGTGATATCTGGTTCTCTCTGCGCCACACGTAACTGAGCGCTACTGGTCTGGCCTTACACATGAACTTTTATTATGTCATATGAGACTTCCAAAATAAACTGGGTTTATTTTTAATTTGTTAAATATTCGAATTTTGAAGACAAGTATTATTGAAGTGGTTATCTCAGTTTAGCCTGCCCAGGATCCATTTCCCTTTCTTCCTGTACTAAGTCAATTTCTCAATGGGAAATTATCATCATCCTGTTCCACAGAGGAGGAAACTCCAGCACAAAGAAATTAAATGACTTGTTTAAGGCAGTGCAACTGGCTAATGGAGGTAATGGGGTTCAAATACATCTCTATGCAGTCCCTACTCATGAGTATCACCACACATTAACAATAGAATCACAGGAAATGGCTATGATTACAATTCGCAAATCTAACCATTACTTAAAATGCTCTTGATAAGAACTGGCTCCAAGGCCTGGTGGTTAAGGCAGCCAGAATCCCACATGGTGGACTGTTTGATTAGCTTCCCAGACCTAGGAACTTTACAATCATGCTGGATACATGTATGTGTATACCCACAATCCTACAGGGACAGAGAGAAGGAGGAAAAGGGATTACAACATGACCATTCTCTATGAGGGGTGCTTTGTCCTCTTCTCTCTGGTGAATGCACATGCTGTGTAGCAAAAAAAAAAAAAAAAAAAGATGTTTTTTCACATACATACATAATACATACACACACACACACATTTCTGCCTTCATTACAGTTTTTAAATGTTACACATTTTAGTATGTTCTGGTTGTTTGAAAATTGTTTAACAAGCCAAGGTGCAAGTAGTAGCCTTTATTTAATCAATGCTTAGTGAACCACTGTATTGAATAGGTCATCATGGATATAGCTATGATACATGGAAAATTGTATTTTAATTTTGTATTGCTTATTTCATATTTTAATAAACCTTTAGTGTAATTTTATTGCTTATTTCATATTTTAATAAATATTTAGTGTAGACTATGAACGTCTGCAACAACTTTTGCAGTTTTGCAATGATTGGAATTGGAACAAAATACGGCAAACTGTGAGAACAAGAATTGGCATTATACTAATTAAAGTCAGTATTTAAACACTGTCATGATTCTGCCCTATTTGTTATAAACAATGTTTCAATGATTAATTAAGTGACTAAAAATCTGAGCTAATAAAATGTTCTTTATTTGAAGTTAGGGGTAGTCCTCAATGTATTTTGGGCTCTTAACTCTGTTTTGATTACTTGTTTGTGTCTGGCTTCTAATTGAAATTATTTTATTGCTTCATCGCTATCTGTTGTTTGTGACTTGCGTCCCCAGTGAGGAAAACTAATCAGCCCTTTTTGAAATCCCCAGATCTACCTGATCATGAAGTTCTGCAAATCTAGGGCAGCTTTGCTGAGGGGCTGGGCATAGTTCCTTGGCTGTCAGTTGCTGTTTTTCTATCTCATTGTGTTAGGTGTGTTGGACCAGCAGGTGTCATACTGAGCTGCTCTTTTCCACAGGGATATATCAGCTAAAACTTCAGAATTATTTTTTTGTTCCATAAGTTCTCAAAATAGAACACTAGCCTCAAGCATTCTCCCACACAGAAGGGGTAAGTTGTACCAACTTAATTATGAATGCACCATATATGAAGGCCTTTCCCTCCTCCAGTTCTCTCATAGGAAACACAAACAGCATGAGGATTATCAATGCAGGCAGTTAGTCTGCCTCCCTGAAAGGGGTCAAAGAATGTAACTATTTAGTGAGTCTCTCTTTGCTGTGGTAGGGCCATGATTGCCTTCCCAAAGGGACATGTGTTTAAGTTAGTCTCAGTTTTGACGGTACATCAGAATCACCTGGAGCACTGGTAGCACTAGGGATTGCTGTCCCCGCCCCGGGTTTCTGAATTTGTGTTTCTAACAAGCTCCCAGATGCTGCTGAGGCTGGGATCAAGTTTTGAGAGCCACTGCTTTCATTTAAGGCTTTGTTTGCACTAGTCAGACTTACCCAATTTTGGGTATTAGGTTTGCTTTGTTTCTTTCTTCCTCATGTAGTAGAAGAGCCTAGCACTTGCAGATTCTAATTCTTGTGGAAGCTTCAAATGACACAAAAAGAATTTCTTCACATGAAGAAAACTTCTTAACACAGGGCAGGATGGGGCCAGCTTGTGGTGCAGCAGCAATGTGGCTGGATCCACATTGGGAAATCCCGAGATCATATCCTACCTAGAGCCCATCTGTACCTAACATTGTGGTGGGAAGGCCCTGTTGGGGGTGTCAGTTTCTCTCTCTCATGAAAGAAATAAATAAACTGAAAAAGGGGGAGAGTGTGACATAAAGTCACACTTATTCCATTCCATTTAAAAATTTTTCAGTGCAAATATAGAAATGATTTCAGCTAACTCAGCATAGTAGACACCATGGGGTTCCTATCCAGGTCCCCCTTTCTAGCCAATGCACTCATTCTCTAAGAGTGGAAAGTGCTGTGGCTAACGGCTTGTAGTTATGACCTCCATTAGAAAAATTGCTTTTGTCTGGTGAAAGCTGCCTTTCCCAGCAATAGCTAGAAAGTTTCATTTCCACCTCTCCATCCTGTCTCACTGACTTGACTAATATGGAGATACCAAAGACCTCAAAGCACAACATGCTGTGTTGCAATGACAGCCTACAGCAGTGATGTCCAGTGCAGTTCTAGACACCAGAGGCTACTGAGCCTTTGAAACATGGTTACTGCCTACTAGACAAGCTAGAACTATAAAATACACACCCTGATGTCAAAGACTTACAAAAAAGAAAATAATGTAAAATGTTTCGTTAATTATTTTTTAAATATTGATTACATATTGCAATGACAACATTTTGTATGTTTTGTCTTAAATAAAATACATTAGGACTAGTGGTGGCGCGGTGGTTGAAGTGGCTCAATCCCACATGGCCGACTACATGGTTTGAGTTCTGGACCTGATGATTTCAGAAACACTCTGGGACATTTGTGTGTCAAGAATCCTGAGAGGAGGATGAAGGAGAAAGGATTACAGTATAGCCATCCACCCTGGGGAGTGCTTTCTTGCTTTCTCTTTCTCTTTCTCTTTTTTGTCTCTGTCTCTGGCAAAAACCCGGGCCCTATGCAAATAACAAAAAAAGAACAAAAATATTTATCTTAAAATTAATTTGCCTGTTTTTTTTTTTTCATACATGGCTCACATTATATGGGCCAACTCAAAGATAGACCTTACTTGAATGTATGTATATATATCCTCAGAAGACATCAAGAGAGATAAGCAGAAGCTGAGGATAGCTGCCCAAAGAAAAGTCATTAATAATTTAGCGAGTTTCTGTGTCTGAGCAAATTCTTTACCTAGAATCCATCTTTTAAAGGAGAATCTGGGTCTCCATGAGGAAGGACCTAATAATATGGTGCCAAAGATAATGCATGCATTTGATTTCCCCATTCCTTTCCCACAAAGGTACTTGCAGTCACTTAGTAGGTAAATATTAACTAGGGAAAAAAGAATACTTACACTTTTTGAGTGCTGTTGGATTCAGGATCCAAATGAACACTGACACCAGGAACCTTAAGGCACATTGATCTGCCATTAGAATAGAGGAATATCAGGGTCAATCAACAAATGGAACTCTAGCCTAAAACCATATCAGTGTGTCCATTGGGTTCACGAACCCATCTCATGGTTATTTCTCCAGTTCCTATGTACATATTCATACAGGAATCTTCACATTGTTTCCTTAACTGGTTAACCCCAAGCTATCTTAGCAGGAAAGACAAAATAGAATTCCTGAAGTTGTCCTCTCTTTACTGCCAAAACAGTAAGTAAATAATAATGCATCCAGGGAAAATGACAGCAATTAGTGCCATAGTGACTTAAAGGATATAGGGATGGTGGTTTAAATCATATCTTAATTTGATTTATTGCTCTACAAGTTGCAAAAACTGGATGATCTATGAGACATAGCAGTGGATTACCACACACTTGACCACTTGCCTCCAATAAAGTCTCTAGGACATAGTTTTATAGTTTATTGATCTTGTGAATGAATTTGTTCATACCACCAGGAAGAATAAAAAATTTACCTTTACAAGTGTATATCCCAGTCTGTCTCCAGGTCAATGTTAACTCTTCTGTTTCATAACATAATTTTAAGAGAATTGGACAGGTTGGATATTCTTCTAAACATTATGTTTACCCACTGTACAGATGGCAATATGTTAAACGGATCTGATGAATAGGAAACTGAAAGTCCTTGGAATGCCTTGGTAAACCTACGTACAACAGAAGGTGGAAGAAAATGTCACAGAAGTTCGAGAGGCTGGGGCCTGTAGATGGCATAGCAGTTACACCTCTGGACTTCTACATGGCTGAACATTGTTTGAGTCCTGGACCCAGTGGCTTGAAACTCACACTGTACGCATGCCTGAGATTCCTAGAGAGTGGAGGAGATGGAATTGTAGCCGCCAGGGGGTGATTTCTTACTTTCCCTCTCACTGTCTCTGTCTGTCTCCAGCAAGCACACATGCCCTAAGGCAAAAACCTCTACAAAGAAAAAAAATAAAGTTCAGGAGGCTGCTACATTGGCGAAGATGTTAGGGGTCCAATGGTCACATTTCAATATTTTTCCTCCATTTGTCCATTCTGTCAGGATTTTGGGACATGAATGTACATGTACTTAGCATGTTTTTCATGTCACTGAAGCTAGAATTTGAACTGCAGCTGGTCATGTGGGATATGGCTTCCATATCCATAGGTACAGGGCTTAAATGCTCTGTTATGGGGTCAGCCCTCTTGTTCTGTGAAGTAGTACTTGAGAATACTGCTGTAACCACTGACTTGGTGAGGTGAAAATCTGCTAGTTTTGAATAGGAGCCAGAGTAAGAAAAGACCTTGTAGCATGTCTGAGCTACAGGACAAATATCTCTGTCACTTGGATCACATGAACTATGGTATTTGAGATACCTGTGGTATAAAAGACCACTTGAAAAGTCTCAGAAGAAGAATGGTATGCTAGACCCCTTAGATTCTGAAACAAGGCTCTTCAGTCTTTTGGAAAGAACTGAATATTATTCATAGTCACTCTTGGAATGCCTAAGACACAGGAGAGACCAAGTGTCAAAGTTTGGAATGTCAAGTGACCATATGGCCTGAGTTTCTGATCATGAGTTGGGGAATTTTCAAACCCTCATTCACAAAGACTGCCCTAAAGACATAATCACAACCACAAAGCCCTACCCTGAGACAACATGAGTAAATTTTCACTTAACATCTTTGTAATACAATCAATACCATCAAATCCCAACACACAAATTTCTTGGGGACATCTAATCACCACCAACTTAGGCCAAACTCTAAAACATGAAACGGGGAAACCATGATCTAAACTATAATGTTAGTCTTAGAAAAATGTGATTCTCCCAACAACCAGAATAAGCAAGAAAACTGATATTGCCTTTGGCCTTCCAGAAGAGAATACAGCCTTGACAACTTTGATTTTAGCCTGGTGAGACTGTGTTGAACTTGTGGCCTTGCACAGAAATGTGAAGTAATAAATAGGTATTGTTTGAACTACAAAAGTGCTGTGTTACTGCAGCTCACAAATAATATATTGTACTTCCCAGGCTCTTTGCTCCTTATCTGCAAATAGGGATAACACTATTTCCCACTCCTACAGAAGACAAAATGAGGTAATAAAAGGGGCAGTGCCTGAAAAACTATTAAATGCTACACAAAAGTTATTACTACATTTAGAACCAGTTGATGTGCTGCTCTGAGGGAAAGTCTTATTTATGCAAATAACCAATTATCCTGATTGTTTCCAATGCCTGGAAATGTAATAAAGCAAGGGAAATAAATTATTTCAAATTCTGTTTTGGTATATTAACATTTAATATTAAGTAGGCTTAATGAGGTCACAAGAGTAAAGATTATATACTTCTCACAACAGGAATAGAAGACAAAGAACAGCCCCATTGTTATTTTAATGAAATTCCTGACTCGACAGAAAAAAAGTTAATTAACATGTACTACCCAAGAATAGGATAGGAGATGCATCTTAATTTCGGTTTATTAAGTTTGATTTGATTAGGCTGATTCTCAACATTGATAGATGCTTGGTTTTATCAGCCCCTTGGCCCTGATTTCTTAATCAGTGAAGCAATGCAAAATAGCTTCTTATTTCTTGCACATGGTCAATTATGTTGGATCATTTATTTGGGAAGGGACTGAGCGTTTACTTAGATAGGTGGACAAGCTACCTCTTTGCTTTTAGGGATAATCAGTTCCAAAGAAACTTTTAAAATTTGGGCCAGTTCTGATTTTTTTGTTAAAAACAACAATCACAGCTATGTGGTTTAGCATCTAAAGGAATATTTATTGCAAGGAAGCTGTTCAAACTATTGCCAGTGAAAGGAGATTAATTTTAAAGATTAAATAGCTTCAAAAATATAAACATGAAAATACAGGTCGGCTTGTGAAATCAGGAATTGGGAAACTAGAGGCCAAGGCCTTCTCATCTACCTTTACTGGCACATTTGGTCTTCTGTCTTTGCTGGTCTCTGAGAGCTCACTTCACTCCAGACTACCTGCTTAGCTAAAAGTGACCATCTCAGGCTGTCCCTATGTACATTTAATTCAATTACATATATCATTTCTCCCTCATGCCTCTGTCTCTTGGTTAAAATTTAGAGAACATTGATGACTAGCCTGTTAAGGCATTGGATACTGTAAGCCCTGGTTCAGTGCTGTGGTGTTGAAGTTACATAGCACACATTTGGTCTACAATTTCAATAGGCTGTTCCCAGAGAAGAGTGATAAGGGGATGCAGACACCTCAACACATGTTTCTTTTATTTGGTCAAAGTTTTAGCTCCTTACACCAAAAGATTGAGTCAGCCTCCCACTCTGTTTATGCCCTGGGCTAAGTTTTTCATGATTCGATTTTTTTTCTTTAAGAGAGAGGTTTTTGCTATAGGGCATGTGTACGCACCAGAGAGACAGAGACAGAGATAGATGGAGAGGGGAAGAGAGAAATTACCACCAGGGGCAGTGGGGGTGGTGGCTACACTGCAATTCCTTTTTTCTCTTCTCCTCTCAGGATCTTGGGCACACACACACACCCAGAGTGATGTTTAAGCCACTGGGTCCAGGACTCAAACTACGGTCGACTATGTGGGAGTCCAGTGACATAACCATTATTCCATCTGCTGGTCCCTTCCACAATTTAATTTTAAAGTATTATGTATTTCCTCCTTTTATAGAGCTAATGCATAAAGTGAGGCAATATCTTGTCTGTAATCCACATGTAATTTTTGTCCTTTGTGAGTTTATAATCATAATTTTTCTAGTTGTTACTATTAAGGCTAGGGAAAATATATATTCATATTTAGGCTTATATCAAAGCTGTTTATTTTGTCTTCTTTAACAAAGGATTAATATCATGTGTATTGTCTTAGACTATCCAGACCATCTGAAAGTTTATTTCTGCTTCTCGAGGGTAGCTTCTGGAACACATAACATCTCCTTCAAATATACATTGATTTATAGCTAGTAAACCAAGGAAAGGACTTGCAATTACCGATAAAAGTTTGAATTCATAAAGTCTAAAAATATAATGTTGAAACAAAAATCTAAAATCCCTATCAGAGGGGAAACCTTGTCCCACTATACTTGCAATGTTTCATTAAAAGAACAATAAATGTATGGCGAGCAGTGCAACTAGAGATTTTTATAAGTCTAATAATACCGTGGTAAGTATTTCTAAAGCTGTTTAGGTTCCAGAAATCTAATTAATTTGAAGTTTTTAAAGAAACTGAATACAAAAGGATTTGGTGATATATTAATAGTTTTAAGTCTGGATGTATTAGACAAGACCACAAAGAACCGATCCACGATGAGACTGACAAACACGAGGACACCAACCTGCCTGAAGTTATACTCACCGTGGTTTATTGCTGGATCGATAGAGCGGCATTCAGGATATAAATGAGTGAATCGATGGTAACTTCAGATGGAATCTCACTGGTTTTTCATGAAGGTGATTCTGATAGTTACTCATATTAGGCTGCCTGGATTGAACAATCCACAAGGCCATAAGAACAAATTGTGTATTGTTGCCTTTTTCTCTCCTAATTTTCAGCTGGAGAGGGGACTAAAATAAGTTATTTCTGCTGTTGCCATGGTATATAATCCCATTTTTTTAAAAGTTTATTTTTTCCATGAGAGAAAGAGAAACAGACACCTTATGCTGTGACCCACTCTGGCCTCAGCCAGCCGGGATCAAGGGCACATGTGCTTGCACCCAGTATATGCATGGAGAGCTTGGGACTGGAGTCCAGAATTCTCCCACGTGGCTTGAGCATCGTAGAGCACTGCATAGTCATCACTCCACTGTGGTTTGTCTAATCCCACATTCCATTTCTTACTAGGTATACAGTACCTCTATCCTTGACCCATCACATTAAACTAATAATTTTAATTTTAACTTCAGGACATTGAGGTCATGGGGAAAACAAATAAACAAACAAACAAAAAAAAAAACCCAAAAATAAACAACAACCCCAAACACTATTTTAAGGCTCTCCATTAGACCACAAATCTAGAGCTAGATTGAATAAATTCACAATCTGACTGTCAAGCTATAAGAATTTTGACAAGTTAGTTAACTTTCATTGTCTTAGTTCCTTAAACTTTAAAATCTAAAAAAAAAAAAAAAAACCAAAAAACCCTTCTGATTCCAAATATGATCAAATAATGGAGATCAGATATACCCTCCCACAATCAATGATCAGAATGGAAACATCAGAAACAGAATTATGTCATAGTTTAATTATTGGTTAGTCTTTTTAAATGATTGTGTGTGTGTGTGTGTGTGTGTGTGTGTGTGCACATGCATATGAGAGAGACAGAGAGAACCTTTGATAGGATGTTAACATGCTATGATCCTCTTTCTCAGTTCTCCAGCTCACTTATATGCCTGGCATGCTTTTAGGCTGAACTGGGAGCCAAACCCATGGTTGGCCATATGGCTTTAAGCTTTACAGGGCATTTGGATTTACTGCTGTGCCAGAACAGCTGAACCTAAGTACCAGTTAATTTTTGATAAAGGTATGAAAGCAATTCAATGAATAAAAGGAATATCTTTTTTCCCCTCTAAATAATGCTAGGACAACTGAATATATGGAAGAGAAAAATGAACTTTGACATCATGTATGAAAAAGAAGAAAATACGATAATCATGAACTAAAACATAAATGTCAAATCTAGAAAGTTTCTAGAATAACACATAGGAGAAAATCTTTACTATGTTAGTGTAGGCAAAGTCTTTCTATACATAACACTGCAAGCATTTACTCTAAAAGGAAAATAGAAAATTGGGTGACATAAAAATGAAATACATCTACTCATTAAAATACTGTAGGTAATGAATAGCTGAACCACACAAAAAAGAAAACATTCACACTGCATATCTTTGACAAAGGACTCATATTCACAATGTATATACAAATATGCAAATAACCATTACAATTTTTTAAATTGACTTTTTTAATTACGTTTAATTACTATATATCTTTATAGTGTACAACATAGTTTTTCCTAGCATAAATGCAGTGGATACTAGTCAAGTCAAAGACATGACCATATACATTATCATCAACAGTTAACTTTTTGTTTTTGTGTTTATTAAATGTTTTTTCCCCTGATCCCCTCCCTCCCACCTCCTTTTGCTCACCCCTTCCTATACTTTCTCTAGTATCTACAGTTGACCTCCCTAGTATTATATCTTCCAATCTTTTCTTCTGCTGTATAGTGCAGACATTCAGTAGATATTTAGCAGGGATATACAATGCCTCTTTTCATAATCTGGCTTGCTTTGCTTAGCATTAAATCTTCTATATTCATTCACTTTATAGCAAACCTTATAATGTAATAATAATAATACAAGCAGTCTTAATTAAAAATAGGCAAAGAAATTAAACAACAGACATGTCACAATGGAAAAATACCAATGACCAGCAAGTAAATCAAAATATTTTCAACATCACTATTCATAATAGAAAATAAAACAAAAATGAAATTACACTACAAACCCTTAAGGAAAAAATAATAATAAGTGAATGTAAAAAGAGCAACACCAAATTTTGGTAAAGGTGTGGATCAACTAGAATTCTGATACATTATTTGTGAGAATGTTAAATGATACAACTAATTTGGAAAAGTGTCTCACAGTTTCCTATAAAATCAAATGAACATCCAAACTATGTATAAAAATTAGTATTCTTATATCCAGAGAAATGAAATTATATGTCTATCAATAGGAAAACATGAAAACAAATTATGGCATATTCATATAATGGCTTATTATTGACATATGCCATAACATAGATAAATCTTTTTTTATTTATTTTCTTTTTTTCCTTTCATTTATTTAGTTTTACATTTTTCCACAAAACATTTACTTTACATAGCAAAAACTTTTAGCTCATACTCCATAATTCTTGACAGTTTACAAACAACTTTCAAAATTTCAAAATACTGAATTTTAAAGATAATGTTCAAAATATGTCTTATAATTTTGTATAATTTTATAACTCTATAACAACAGAAGCAGTATGGTAAATCTTTAAAACACATTAATTTGAGCAAAAGAAGTCAGATACAAAAAATACATAGTATGTATTTCCATTTTTATATACTCCTATAATGCATAAACTAAATTCCAATGACAAAAATCAGAACATTATCTCTGGAGATTGTTGGTAGTTAAGGTTAAGAAAACTTTTCTAGGAAGAGACATGAAAAACAAAACTTTTGCATAAAGGACTTTTCTATATCTTAATTTGTCCAAGCACATGTTTCTGTATGTGCATCATACCTTGAATTTGAAAAAGCTGGGCCAGCAGGTGGCATGGATTCCCATATGGCACCGGATGCTCATATGACTGACCAAGGTTTGAGTCCTGGACCTGGTGGCTTGATTTTTCAGTCTCCCTCTCTCTCTCTCTGGTGAGCACATGTGTCTTATAGAAAATTTAAAAAAATAATAGTAATTCAAATAAATAATTCTTTAGAAATAAAGATAACATAGTAACTGTTCTCAAAGAGTGTTATAAGAATTAAATGAAATCATATATGTAAAATGCTCACAGTAATGCCTGGCAACTTGTAAATAAAAGCCTTAAGGAGAAAAATAGAGAGGCAAGACATTTACGGGATACAGAAATGGATGATTATTATCTGTTGATGATAACATGTATAGTATCTTTCAACTTGACTGGTGTGAAGTGTATTCATGTTGGGTAAATTCACTGTAGAATGATGTATAATGATCGAATGTATAAAATTTTCTCAAAATAAATTACTATCATAATTTATATTGTCATTTCTTTATTTTTAATGATTTTTTTTCTTTATTCATGATAGAGTACATGCTCACACATGCAAGAAAGAGAGGGGACATCTTCCACAGGGACTACTCATATGTGATTCCCCACTCCTGGATTGGGCAGTTGTGCCTGTGCCCAGTGCGTTTTAGCCTAATCAGCCAGGAATTCAAACCATGGTCACCATCTGAGATCAGTCTTAACTTGAGCATTTTATTATTGCAATGCCACAAAGCCAGCCCCATGTTGCCATTTTTTTTTAATTTAAATTTATTTATTTACATTTATTCACTATGCATCATTACAGCATACAAAATGAGATTTCCCATCCAGAATACACTGTATATTGGCTCAATTAAGCACATCAACATATGTGTTATCAACAAATAATTTTCAGTTTCTTGTTTCCTGTATATTTTGCTTTTTTCCCCATCCTTGATTCCCTCTCTCTCACCCTCTGCCACTCCCACTCTCCTCCCACACTGTCTCTGGTATCTATGGTTGCTTTCTATGCTCCCCCCCCCCCCATATTTTATTGATTCACTAAAGATCTTAATTAATCTAAATATTTTCAATAGCAAGTGCAGCTGATGTATACATATCCATGATCACAAGTCTGACTTTAGGCGTAAACCTCAGTGAATAGAATGAACATACTATAAAGTAGCACCTAGCTGGGGCTATATAGCTTACTGCAGTCATTAAATAGGTATTTTTAATGCCTTTTTTTTAATTTCAAGAAAAAGTTATAGTTTTTTTTTTTTCTGAAACTTTTTTTAACTTAATTTACATTCATTCCCTAAGCATCATCACAGCATACAAAATGTGATTTCCCATCCAGAATATACTGCTTAATCATGCATGTTATCATCAATAATTTTCCATTTCATATATATATATATATATGACCCCTGTTTCTGACCCTTTATCCTTTCCCACCCTCTTCTCACACTATCTTTGGTGTCCACAGTTGTCTTCTATTCCTTTTCCCCCCACATTTTATCGATCACACAGTTTCTTAAATAACTACTTTCAATAGCAAGTTCAGCTGGTTATTTCAAGAAAAGCGGTTTTAACTTAAATCAAAGAAATCCTGAGGAACTTTGCTTAAAATTTAAAGCCAGGAAACAGGTTAGAATTCTGTTCAAATAGTAGGTACATGAACCTATTGAAAGCTCAAGAATAGGACAAAAATCCTTAAAACTGGACAACAAAGCCTAGAAGAAAATCAGCAATGTTTTAGTCAAAACTCATAAAATGCTATTTCACCAGTTCAGTCTCATGTACTTTATCTTCTGTTGTGGTCCATTCTTCCCGATAAAATTCTGGGTTATAATATTCAATTCCAGACTTGTCCCTATGATTATATTGGCCATTTTCTTAGTTTTTGAACTCTTATTTCTGTGTGTCTGTATTTAATTTTCCTGATATAGCACTCCGTTGAGAGCTTCTTGGAGATCTGGTCTGGTGTTGCATGTTGTCATTTTTAAAATTCCATTCATTTATGCATACATGTGGTTCTACACAAATATTCACCACAGAACGTTTGAAATAATACCTCAGGTTGCATAGAATGACAGTCTTTTGGTATCACTCAATTCTGCTCTTCAAAGGGCATTGCAGCTGTTTCTGCTCATGAAACTGCTTGCCAATCCTCAAATTCCCCATCTGTGGTTTTTCCTACCAGCTGACTTCTAAATGGCTGCAAGTTCTTCTTTCCATTCAATTATCTAGAAATTTAAATACAAGTAATTAATCCCTTGATCAAATGGTATAGAATTAGATTGCTTTAATTGTTCCTTCCCCACAAGGGGGATTTTAAGCATCCACAGAATATTACATTTAAAGCACATTTAAACAAAACATAAGGTGGTTTAGAAACTGGTTTTTGGTAACATTCTCACAATCCATAGCCCAAAGCATTCATCTGATGAAATCAAACAAAAATGCTCTTTCTCTTGAGTTGTTTAGGGAATTGCTTCATCTACACAGTGCATAAGTGCCAACATTTCAGCTAAATGATAGGGTAAAAATACCAGAGAGCTACCTTCTATGACAAATAGAAACCAAACATTACAGTGGTGATGATACTGAATACGTATGTGTAATTTATTTTTTAAAAGTAATTTAGTTTTTTACCCCTCTGGCTTGGGGAAGAAAATGTTCACTGACAGATGCCAAAGAGTACAATGTAAATGGTAAAATTGCAGAGTTGAAGATAACTGGTTTTCCACCCATCTTTGACAGCGAGAATCAGACTCAACCTAACATTACTTCTTGAATCTTATCTGTTTTTTAGAGATTTCCACATTGAAAACATTTTGCCCTCTGTATGAAGGGTGGATACAATTTTGGGTAGAGAATATTGAGTATAATTAATAGTAGCTGAGAATAATTATTGCAAGAAACAAAAAGACCAAAATAACTTATTAAATACAAAAATAAAACTCTATTCTAGGGACCAGCAGTTAGCGTAATGGCTATGTCGCTGGACTCCCACGTAGTCGACCGCGGTTCGAGTCCCGGATCCTGCGGCTTAAACTCACGCCGGGCGCGTGTGCGTGCGTGCCCAAGATCCCGAGAGGAGGGAGGAGAAGGGATTGCGGCGTGGCCATCCCCCCTGGGGGGTGATTTCCTGCTTTCTATCTCTCTGTCTCTCTCTGTCTGTCTGGCGAGCGCACGCGCCCTATAGCAAAATCCTCTCCAAAAAAAGAAAAAAAAAAACTCTATTCTAATTTTCCTTGATATAATAATTCCTCCTTTGAAAATTAGATGTGATAAAATGTTCAGAGTTGACCAGGAGTAATTTCACTATCCCAGTTTCATGTAACTGCTATGTTTGATGAAGTCAGGCCAAACAACTGGCTCAGATATTAGTCTGTGCTACCATTTTAGGTAGAGAAGTTTGTAGGGTACACAAGCAACATTTTCCCCACTATGCTACCTGGAATGTGAGAGTACTATAGTGTCTTTATGGTGTAAGAACTTTCAAAGTAGGATACCATATAAGATAAGCCAGGCTATGAAAAGACTTTGTCAAGAGACAAGGTTAGCAAGGCTTTTTATCATTGTGGTTTTTAGCATTTGGGATTGGTCCTCTTAAAGAAGAAATTAGTTTGAGAAAACATAAAGTCATTACAGGCAAGATTTTTCTAAACCTTTTTATTATTCAGTTAGCATGGCTTTAAAAATTCTTTCCTCAAAATGCTGCACAAAATTAGCCCATTCAAACTATCCATGTAAACCCGAAGACTGATTTCAGGGAAAGCCTACCTTCCAGTCCCCAAACACCCACCCATTTAAGCGGCCAACAAAACAACAAAAGTTTTATAAATGAGGCTTTCAAACTTTTCTAAAGCCAATTGCACCTATGCCTAACAATAAGTTATATCTAGGCAAGGCAACAAACAACAAAACAAAACTAAATAAACAATCCCTCTTAAATATCCCTAAGGAAGTTTGTTCCTATTGTTTTTTTCCAATTTCAAATCAAAGAAACTTAAAAAAAATGCAAGTAAATCTCATGCAAAAATCTAACATAAAACAAAGTTGCTTTAAGTATGCAAATATTTCTTCATTGTTCAGCAATTGTAATAGGGAAACTTTTTGTTGGTCAAAAATGAGTTAAATATTAAACAAATGTATAAATGCCATCTATGACCAATTCTAACCCCACAGATTAGAAACATCAACATGATGAGAATTTATCTTGAAGGGCATCTTTATTTTGTTGTCAGTGGGGGAGCGGTGCCTCATTGCATTTCTACCTTCTTTTTATTGATGCTTTTATTATTCAGTATACAAACAATATTACCACAATTCAAAAATGTGGGATGTGGAGGAAAAAAAACCCAAAGTCATTCATAATTATTCAGTTCAACTCAATCATTGCATCTCAAATTTGAAGAAAAGGAAGTCTGTTTTCAGTAGTGAAGATGAGACGGACTGCCTTTTCTTGGAGTACATCCACCTGTAGGTACTCTCATGTGGTACCGCATTACTGATCTGTTAATACGTCATTATATATGGTGGTGATAATGACAAGCTACTATTCTGACTGACATCTTCTCTTGTAATGTTGTCACCTAATAATACCTGGAGAGATTGTTCCTAAAAAACCTCTGAGGGCAGGAAGCACCATGTTGTGTTTTTACATCTATTAGTTTAAATTGTAGACTATTCCTACCCAATTAGCACACTTAAACTAGACATTATTGAAATCTGGTAATCTTCATTTCTATTTTCAGCACTGATTAGTATCTTGTAATTTTCCCTGTACAAAATTTATAGACATGCTTTTGTCATTTGTGAATGCTCTTTTGCCTTCTCTTCTTCCTTAACATTCAAACTCTTTGAAATAAAAGTATTACTTTAAAAAATATACTTAATAAATAACTATGACTCATTGATCCAAATGATATTTTAAACAGCATAAAAGAAACATTGAGATTCATGGCAACATTATAACTGACATGCCTTTCATCTCCCTGTGTTGTGGTTTACTCATATGTAAAGGGAGCCAACAGCTGGATCTACCAGCAAACTATATACCTACTCACCTCCTACAGTCGGCACCTAGTCCTGCTTCCATCTTGATAAAACTGAAATTGCTTTCTGGTTTCCCCTCCCTTTCACTGCTCTTTCGACAGCAATCTGATTTCTACTCCTACTCCTCTACTAAACCTGCTCTAGCCAGGCTCCAGCCAAAGCCTTTTTGCTAAAATCCAGTAAATACCATCCAATCCTTATTCAATGTAATTAACCTCTTGGAAATGGTCTATAGTGTGAACTAGTCCCTTCTTCCTGGAACACTTTGTCTCTGGCTGTCACAGGTCGACCTTTCTTGGGTTTATTCTTATCTCCCTGGCACTCTCTTCAAGTCTCTATGCATGGATTCCAAAAATTTTTTTACACCACAATATACTTTAACTCCATTTTGACACAAATGGTTAAATCCTCTAGAAACTGTCTTCCATAGTTATCATTTTAGTTTCACAATCCATCTTGACACCCAAGCCAGAAACCTGACCTTCATCCATCCTTCCCCTTTTTCACACTCTTCAGTCAAGTACCAAATTAATCCTATTTTTCAACCCTACCTCCATTCTACCCGGTATTTTATATCCGTGTTCTATCTACTTCCTAGTTCCAGCAACATGTTTTTTTTTGCCTGTATCACTCTTCCCAGGCTTGTTCCGTCTGATCCATCCCAACATGGTTGACAGGATAATTTTCCATAAAAAAAATATGACTATGTTACTGTCGTGCTTAAAATTCTTTGAAGTTTTATGCCACCCACAGGATAAAGTAGGATAAAATCTAAAATTTTTTAACACAGTTTATGAAGCCCTGCTTACTTTACAACTTACCTCACTATTTCTTTCAGCACATTCTGTGTTCCTACTACACAGGTACAAATGGACTGTGCTTGGGAACCACTGGTAGCTGCAGGTGCTGACCCCTGCACCCGGGATGTACCTACCCTCAGTGCATCTGCACTCATGGGCTATCTGCTCTCTATTTTTGAGTTTCAGCCTACATGTTACTTTGTTTAAGGAAAACCTTCTCTAAAAGCCTCTACTCTAACCTCCTTCTCTGGTTGTTCTCCCACTATTCTAATCCCTAGCACTGTCTGTGTTCTCCACTAAACTGTAAATTTCTTAAAAACAAGAACTGAGTCTCATTTGTTGTTTTAACTGAAGCCTCAAGCACAGCACCAGGCTTAGAGGGGTATGCATAAAATAAACGTATTTAATTGAGAAAAACCAGAAAATAATCTCTAAGATAAATTTTTTTTGGAGAGGTTTTTGCTATAGGGCGTGTGCGCTCACCAGAAAAACAGAGTCAGAGAGACAGAAAGCAAGAAATCACCCCCAAGGGGAGATGGCCATGCCACAGTCTCTTCTCCTCCATTCTCCTCTCGGGATCTTGGGCATGCATGCCACCAGCGTGAGTTTAAGCCATCAGGTCCGGGACTTCAACCAAGGTCAACTACATGGGAGTCCAGTGATGTAGCCATTAGACCATCTGCTGGTCTCAATCTCTAAGATAATTTTAAGTAATAACATTTAGTGATGCTGAACATATAGAATAATTTTCTAGAGTGACCTCTTTCTTATGTAAGGTAAAATGTGAAGCTGTATCTGATGCAGAGGGTTTCATAAGAATTTTCAAAACAAGACACCAAAAATCTTTGTTTCTAGAAATAACTTACTTTTCTTGAATGTAAAGAAAAATCCATTGATTATACTGCCCTTATGCATTTAAATATGCTAGAAATTGCATTAGTGAAAAATAAAGCTTTACTTGTTGTATTCAGTTCCTAGGGCTGCCATAGCAAAGTTCCACAAACTGAAAGCCCTAAAACAACAGCAAAATTATTCTCTCACATTTCTAGAGGCTAGATATTTAAAATCAAAGTGTCAGAACAGGTAATTTCTTTTGAGTGTTCTGTGAGGAAGAATATGTGCCATGCAGCTTATTTCCTTGTTTTCTGTTTTCATTTGTTTTGAGGGGATTTATGATTACTTGTTGAAGCAATTTCATGGTGACTACTGAAGTCCTAAAAGGTTGGAGAAACAGAGAAGGGATTGCAGTGTGAACACACCTCATTGGGGGTGAGTTACGCCTTCTCTCTCTGTCTCTGTCTCTGCTAAGTGCATGTGCCTTCTTGCAAGTAAAAAATAGAATAAGAAGAAGGAGCAGGAGAAGGAGAAGGTGGAGAAGGAGGAGGAGAAGAAGAGAAGGAGGAGGAAGAAGAAGATTAAGAAGAGGAGGAGGAAGAAATTATTGGTGTTCTTGCCTTGTAGATGCTTTAGTCTCTGTCTCCATTGTCACATGCCATTCGCTCTATCTTCTATATTCATATTCCATCTTCTCATTAGGACTTCAGTCATTTTAGATTAGGGGACCACCCTACAGCAGTATGACCTCGTTATATATTTTTTAATTGCCAGAGGATGGGTGTGCTTGCTAGGAAGAGAGACAGAAAAACAGGGCAAGGGAGAAAGCGCCTCCAAGTGGGGATGTGGTAATGCCACAATTCCTTTCCTTTGTTTCTCTTTGTCTTCAGGATTTGGGTATGCATGCATGCACATGCTGTTGTTTAAGCAGCCAGGACCGTGATTCAAGCTATGTCAGGCTTGACTGTGGAATCTGATTGCCATAACCAGTGGCCTACATGGCTGGCCCAACCTCATCTTAATTGTATTTGTAATGATGCCATTTCCAAATCAGACCATAATTTGAGGTACTGGAGATTAGAACTTCAACATATCTTTTTTGGGGGGAACATAATTTAACCCATACATTCATTTTAGGATATAAACATAGGGGGAAGATAGCTGTTAAGCTGTTTCTGTAGTAGACATCAAAATTATTACTAGACAAAGTCTCATTGTTTTGGTAATTCTGGCATTTAGACCTGAATTAATTTTTAAATCTCCAAAGTTGCATATGTTTGAGGGGCCAGCAGGTGGTCTAGTGGTTAGGCATTGACTCCTTGTGGTTAAAGTCTTGGACCCGTTGGCTTGAAACTCATACCAGGTGAATGTGCATACCCAAAATCCAGAGGGGAGACTGGAAGAGAAGGGATTGCAGTGTAGCCATCCCCACTGGGGAGTGATTTCTTGCTTTCTCTCTCTCTGTCTCTTCCGAGCACCTATAGCAAAAACTCTCTCAAAATAAAAAGGTAACATATGTTCATTAAAGAAAACAATTAAAAGATGTCAACTTAAAAAGGCAACTTTTCTGCCTTGTATCCCATCTCTTGTTATACTACTTTGAAGTCTTCACTGTGAACAGTATGGTTTGTGTTCTTCACAATCATTCACTGTGTTTGTACAAGTCTATCAAATACATATTTAATATGTGAGATAATTTTTTCTTCTTTTCTTTTTAAACCACAGTGGGAATAATTTATACATATTTCTCTGAAACCTTATTTTTAAAATACAGTATGCTATTTAGCTATTGCCTGATATTGTATAATATGGTAGAAATGAAACTTATTTATCAATTTCCTCATTAACATTAACATTGTTTCCATTTTTTGCCACTATGAACAACACTACAATTGCCATGTATTAGCTTTAAACACATCTTCTTGTACTTTACACTGATTTTTTTAAAGAGGTTTTTGCTATAGGGCGCGTGTGCTCACCAGAAAGACGGAGAGAGACAAAGAGACAGAAAACAAGAAATCACCCCCCCAGGGGGTATGGCCACACCGCAATCCCTTCTCCTCCATTCTCCTCTTGGGATCTTGGGCACGCACACACACGTGCCCGGTGTGTTTAAGCCAGCGGATCTGGGACTCGAACCATGGTCAACTACATGCAAGTTCAACGACATAGCCATTATGCCAACTGCTGGTCCCACCTAACACAATTTCTAAGAGAAACACATGATATTAAAATTTTTCATACGTGTGGTTAAAAAAATAACATGAAATATACCATTTTCAAGTATAAAATGCGTTCTATACTTCTCTCACTATTCTTCTAATTTCTCAACTGTTTTCAGAAGTTTTTATTTCCAACGCATTTCACAATGGCCTTAGTTCAAAAAGCCTTTGTAGCTAGCTGGTGGCTCTGAGGTCTGGCTGTGAGATATAAATCAATGCAGGGCTCGTCTGTATTTGGCATTTCCTGGTGGTGATTGACCATGTGTCCTGGGTTGTAGGACACTGAGAGATTCTCTTGGTCAGTTGTTTAGACTGATTTCATAAGCTTGTTTTGAAGAGGTATGTTAGGAGAACACTAGGAAGATGGGATCTCTCCTTCCTATTCCCCAGATAAGGCTTGAGAATGGGGATGTGATTGAGCTCATTGCCATTTAAAATTTTAAATGGTTATTGCTAGTGTATAGTAAATCTATTGATTGTTTTGGAGATATGAGGTTTGACAGTGACTTTTTAAAATGATTTCTGGCTTACATATACTGGGAAGATAAATACTATATGTCCCTGATTAATGTATACTGAATGTCTGTATTCTATTGACAAACAAATTATTTAGTTCATACCCAGTCTCTTGACCAACTTATCTTGAAATTCTAGTAGCTTATACTTACAAGTTATTTCTATTTCTTTGTACTAATAATGCCATCAGCCAATGAACATACATTTATTCTTTCCTTTCTTGCATGAGTTAGTTATTTCAGTTTTATTCTTATTGCTTAAGCTTGAAACATCTAGAACTATACTGAACAAATAGTGGCAAATGAGGTTATTCCTAATTCATTCCTTTTTTTTTAATCAAAATTTCATTTCTTGGGAACCAGCAGTTAGCGTAATGGCTATGTCGCTGGACTCTCAGTAGTTGACCGCGGTTCGCGTCCTGGACCCAGTGGCTTAAAACTCATGCTGGGCGTGTGTGTGTGTGTGCCCAAGATCCCGAGAGGAGAATGGAGGAGAAGGGATTGCGGCGTGGCCATCCCCCCTGGGGGGTGATTTCTAGCTTTCTGTCTCTGTGTCTCTCTCTGTCTGTCGGGCGAGCGCACACACCCTATAGCGAAAACCTCTCCAAAAAAATGGTCATACACGAGACTGAAGTTTTGTACACACATACACACACACTCTCTCTCGATATATATATGTGTGTATATACACACATGTGTGTGTGTACATATATATACACACATGCATATATATACACATACACATAATACACACATACATACATATATAGGGTCATTAGAAAAGTCATGGCATATTTTTCTATCCAAAAAATGCACACATATACACACATACACACAGAGGGGCAGGGAGCTGTGAACCGAAACCCCTAAGTAAAGCCAGCACATGGCAATAATAGCATTCTTGTAAAATAGTAAGTTGAAAAACACACAAGGTCCACTGATACAAAGAGATTATGAAGAATTCTTCATTGGCCTAGTCTCCAAATAGAAGATGAGAAAAAGTCTCAACTGACAATTATTATGACAATTATTATCTAATTATTATGTTTAAAAAATAAAACTCTGTGGGAACCAGCAGTTAGTGTAATGGCTATGTCGCTGGACTCCCACGTAGTCGACCGTGGTTCGCATCCTGGACCAGGTTTTGATGCCACCATCCATGCTCATCCACACTCATCCAGTCTCAATTAGTCCTGGATCAAGGTACATATGTGCCTGGAGTACTCAGGGAAGTATCTGGATGCAAACCTGGAACCTTCCCATGTGAGCCAACTTTGCAGAGGATTCCATTTTCCTTCTGTGTCACTGTCTGGAACCACCTAATTTATTCTTGGTTTTAAAGTTTTATTTTTAGCATGCTGTTAGCTCTTAGTTTTTGGTGCACATGTAATTTTTAAAACTTTTTGATGCATAAGTAGCTTTTAAAAAATAAGTTTAAATAGTTTTTTCTGTTTCTTTTTAGCCTTCAAATATCATCAAATACATTTTCACTATATAATCATATAGATTTTCTGCATTTTTAAATCATTGCATTATGGTACTAGCTTTCTTATTGTTGATTAAACCTTCTATTACTGGAGTCAATGCTCTTCTGTCATGGCTCATTTACTTTTTAACATAAAACTACATGTTGATATAACCAATTATAGTGGTGGATATAATAAACCCTTTTTCATGGCATCTTATTTTTTTGGCAATTGTGAGTTTTATTTATAATGCTTTATTTAGGACTTTTCCATCAAAATTTATAGGTTTGATATCACTTTATATACCAAAAAATATAAGAAATAATAATTTGACAACTTTGTAGTTACCACGTAGCTTACAGAATAAAGCAGTACACCTTTAGTTGCAGTCCTTTATGTATTATAAATCATATTTTCCAACCTCTGCCAGAAGTAACCATAACTCTGAAGTTTGTGTGTTTAAATCCTATGAAAAATTTGCATGCATTTATCTAATCAAAATATAGAATTACTTTGGATGTTTTAAGATATTTTGCAGATGGTCTTATACTATACATATAGTTTTGTAGCTATTTTAGTTTAACATTATGGCTTTGAGATTTATTTATATCAATATATGCATAGGCTCATTGCTCAGTGATCAAGGGAGGTGGATCCCATATAGCAACTGTAGTTTGAACCTGGCCCCAGTGGCTTAAAAAACATTCTGGATATATGTGCATGTGTGCCCAAAATTCTGACAGGAAAAAGGAATGAAGAAAAAAGATTGTGACATAACCATACTCCATTTAGGGGTTGCTTTTTCTCTCTCTCTTATTTTCTCTTTCTCTCTCTGGTGAGTGTATGTGCCCTCTGGCCAAAAAAAAAAAAAATGTAGTTCTTGTTTATTCATTTTCAGGGGTTAGTAGTTCACTGTATGAATAGTCAGAGTCCTCCATAAAAACAGAAAAAGGATATATATAGATATATAAAATAAAACTTATTATGGGAATTAGCTTAAATGATTATGGAGACCAAGAAGTTCCATATATGCCATGTACAAAAGTGCTGGTGGTGTATTTCAGTACAACTTCAAGACCTGAGAACCAGGGAGGCCATAACTGTAACTCCTGGAGTTTGAAAGTTCGAGAATCAGTAATTTTGATGTCCACAGGCAAGAGAAGACATATACTTTAGTTCTGAAGAGAATGAATTTGTTTGACCTCTACCTTTTGGTTCTATTGAAGCAGAGCCTCAAATAATTAAATAATGCCCACCCACATTAATGAGGGTGGGTCTTTATTCAGTCTACTGATTTAAATGCTGATTTATTCCAGAAATACCATCACAGACACACCCAGAAACAATGTTTTGTTAGCTATTAGGTTCTATCTTGCCTGTCTGGTAGTCCAGAGAGGACCTGGTTCCCCTGTGAGTTATAGAAAAGAACGCAGCAGTTTGAACTAGTATGAGGGCACCACCACTATGGCTATACAACTCAACAGAGTGAGGGGGCAATAAACCCTAGCGCCGTCTTTGTCCTTGAAGAGGCAAAGAGTTGTATTATGTGCCTAATAGCCTAACTTTTCCAGAGGTTTCCCAAACGTCAGCCTTCTGTCTTATAGTGCCAATGGACCTCACATAGTGTCACCTGACGGTTTGATCTAGCATTCAAGTATTCACTAGAACCTCTCCTTCTGGCTCAGGACAGAGAGAAGAGGTTAAGAACCAGATCCCAACTAATCCCCAGGAAGAGAAAGAATCGGACAGACTGTTTTTTTTTTTTTTGGGGGGGGGAGAGGTTTTTTTTGCTATAGGACAGAAAGCGAGAAATCACCCCCCAGAGGGGATGGTCATGCCGCAATCCCTTCTCCTCCATTCTCCTCTCGGGATCCTGGGCACGCACGCACACGCGCCTAGCATGAGTTTTAAGCCACCGGGTCCAGGATGCGAACCGCGGTCGACTACGTGGGAGTCCAGCGACATATCCATTATGCTAACTGCTGGTTTCCAAATCAGACAGACTATTTAATGTTCTAATTTTCCTAGGGACTGCCTGAAGAACTGGCGTAAGCCTTACTTATCTGAGAGTACTGACAGGACTTGGCATCTTCTAGAGGCCTGAAGGCTCCTAAAAATAAAGAAAGGTTGAAATAACACGACTGTTTTAGGGTTACCCAGAATAGTTGGACAGACTGATTAGTGACTGTCTTCTTAAATATGAAGTCAGTCTTTAAAGACTGAGAAAGATGGTGGTTTCGTATAGTATTCAGACATCAGCACAGCAGGGCAAGGGGAATAAATGAACAGGAAAATATGTTCCAGACAAAGGAACAAAGTAAATCTCCAAAACCCAGTCCTTGTATATGGGACTATATGATTTATCTGACAGAGAATTCAAAATAACCATCATAAAAATGATTGCCATGCTTAAAAGAAATAAGCTTTAAGTGAGAATTTTAACAAATATAAAAATATTTTAAAATATCAAATAGAAAAAAATGGAACTGAGTTAGACAATAACTGAACTAAACTTTTACTAAAAGTATTCAACAACAGATTAGTTCAAGCATAAGAAATAAGCAGTGAAATAGAACACAAGTCATTGAAAATTATTCAATTTGAGGAGCAAAAAGAAAAAAAAGAATAACAACTCTTTCGCTCCTTGATGCCACCAAGATTGCACGCCTGAGGAGGCCTGTCCTCTACTGACGAGATGCTCTAAGTCACCTCCTACCCTCTGGCCGCCCTGGGGCGCAATATCTCCCCCAGTGCCATGGACATCAGGAAGATCCTGGGCAGCGTGGGCATCAAGGCAGATAACAACTGGCTCAGCAAGCTCATCAGTGAGCTGAGTGGAAAGAGCATTGAAGATGTCATTGGCAAGGTATTGATAAGCTTGCCAGTGTGCCCACTGGTGGGGTTGCGGCTGTCTTTGCTGCTCCTGGCTCTGTAAGTTTCTCCTGCTGGTTCTGCCCCTGCTGCAGCTGAAGAGAAGAAAGATGAGAAGGAGGAGTCTGAAGAGTCAGATGAGGACATGTGTTTGGCCTCTTTGAGTAAACTCCTGCTCCCCTGCAAATAAAGCCTTTTTACATTAAAAAAAAGGGGGGGGGGGGGAGTAAAGAAAGCTTAAAAGGACACTACTAATTGACCAATATATATATTATGGGAGTTTCAGAAAGAAAAACAGAAAACAGAACAGAAAGCTTATTCAAAGAAATAATGGCTGAAAACTTCCCAAATCTAGGAAAGAAATGGACATCCATACTGAGGATGCCTAAAAGAATCTAAATAGCACTGGCCCCATTGCCTAGTGGTTAAGGTTACTGGGTATTGCATTCCCAGCTACAGTTTGAATCCCAGCTCTGGGGCTTGAGAAACATGCCCAGCAAATGTGTGTGCATGCCCCAAACCCCCAAAGGATGGAGAAATGGAGGAGTAGGGATTGTGGCATGACCACACCCCATTGGGCACTGCTTTCTCCTTCTCTCTCTTTCTGTCTCTCTCAGGCAATTAGAAAAAAATACTGTAAGTAAAAAGAAATCCACATTGAGATGTATTATAATCAAATTTTCAAAAGTTAAAAAGAGAAGTTTGAAAGCAGAGGAAAAAAAGCTTTCCACAAATAAGGTAATGATCATAGGACTTTCAGAAGTTTCTGCAAAAGAAGTATTGTAAATCAGAAGAGAGTGGGATGATATATTTAATGTACTAAAAAAGCAAAAGCAAAAGCAAAAACAAAACCAAAAAACTGGACTGGCCCCATAGCATAGTGGTTAATTACTGAGTATCAGGTGCTGGATTCTACATGGCTGACTGCAGGTAGAATCCCAGCCTTGGTGACTGAAAAAAAAAAAAAAAAAAATGCTGGGCATGTGTATGTGCATGCCCCAAATACTGATGGGTTGGAGAAATGGAGGAGAAAAGGATTGTGGTTTGACCAGACCCTGAAGTTTGGGGGTACTTTCTTTTTCTCTCTCTGATGAGTTAAAAAATAAATTAAAAAAAACTAAAAACTGCTGAAGTATTTCACAACCACTAGAAGAATGTTTATGGGAATTGAGAAGAATGTTTATGGGAATTGAGAAGAATGTTTATGGGAATTCTTCAATTGAAACAAAAGAATTTGAAACAGAAACATGGTAGCATATACAACATACTGAATACAGGGACAAATACAGAATATTTGTGAATTTTTAAGTAACAGTAGGGGATAAATCACTTTTAATTCTAGTTTAAATGTTAAAAGACCAATGTGTTAAAAATAACTATACAATATGTTAGTAGATAAACAGTATAAATACATATAAATTGATACTAATGGCATAATAACATAGACTGAATGTTGAGGGGTGAGAGGTAAAGTGTAAACTTTTTGTATGCAAGTCAAGTCTTCTTTTTTTCCTAGAGAGATTTTTGCTATAGGCGTGTGCACTTGCTGGAGAGACAGAGAGACAGAGAGAAATGAAGTGAGAAATCATGTCCTGGGGGGATGGCCATGCCACAATCCCTTCTCCTCCAGTCACCTCTTGGGATTTTGGGCACTCAGGGCATGTGTGAATTTTAAATTTTAAATCGCCGGGTCTGGGACTTGAACCGTAGCCAACTATATGAGAGTTCAATACCGAGTGCCGAGCCAGGAGCTACGCGGCCTCCTTGCCTCCTGCCAGCATGGACCAGTGGCCTCAGGCTGGACACTGGAGTTGGACCGCGGCCCTGACAGTAGACCCGGGCCAAGATCTGCCTGCCCTGCGCCCCAGGATGGACAACTCTGCCCCTCTTACTATTTCTCTCTGTATCTCTCTGGTAAACATACTATGGCAAAAATCTTATTAAAAAAAAAAAGATATAAAGTGGCTGCATGAATAACATAAGATTAAGTTATATGCTATTTACAAAAGACTCAATTTATATTTAATAAAATACTTGTATAAAAATGCAATGCTGAGTAAAGATATAAGATGGATATGGTGACCAAAAGAGAGTAGAAGTACTTTACTTAAATTCGATAGAATAGACTTTAAATAAAAATATGTATAAGAGCCAAAGGATACCATTATAAAATTATAAAAAGATGAGTTCAAGAGGAAGACATAACATTTATAAGTATATATGCACCCAAAATTAGAGCACCTACATATACAAAGAAAACTTGGGTTAATTTGAAGAAAGTCTTAACAGACTTATAAAGAGATTGAGTGAAAAACTTCCACATCAAAGAGAAGCCCAGGACAAGATGGCATCATTGGCAAACATTTAGAGAAGAATTAATGCCAATCTTTCTCAAAGTATTTCAGATAATTGTAGAGGAGGGATCATTTCCCAACCAATTTTATGAAGCCAGAATTACCTTCATCTTAAAACTCAACACATCACGAGAGATATAAACTATAGGCAGTATTCCTGATTAATGTAGATGGAAAAATCCTCAACAAAATTCTAGCACATGGGGACCAGCAGTTAGCGTAATGGATATGTCGCTGAACTCCCACATAGTCAACCGCAGTTGTAGTCCCAGACCCAGTGGCTTAAACTCACGCCAGGTGCCTGTGCGTGCATGCCCAAGATCCCAAGAGGAGAATGGAGGAGAAAGGATTGTGGTGTGGTCACCCCCCCTGGGGGGTGATTTTTTGCTTTCTGTCTCTCTGTCTCTCTCTATCTTTCAGGTGAGTACACACTCCCTATAGCAAAAACCTCTCAAAAAAAAATTCTAGCACATGGAATTTAAAGCATATTAAAATGATTATTCACCATGATCAAGAAGAATTTATCCCTGAATCACTGTGCAAGGGTGATTCGACATACGAAAATCAATTAATGTGATACACCACATTAACAGAATGAAGGACAAAAAAAATCACATGTCATCTCAATAGATTTCAAAAAACAGCATTTAATAAAATGTAACATATTCATGATTAAAACGTTCAACAAACTAGGAATAGAAGGAAAGTTCTTTAACATAGTAAAAGTCAGTATGAAAACTACACAGCTAACATCATAATGCTCAGAAAAACCCAGAAATAAATCTATACATATATGGCCAACAGATCTTTGACAAGGGTGCCAGGAATACATAATGGAAAAAGAACTGTTTCTTTAACAAGTGATTCTGGGAAAACTGGATATCCACATGCAGAAGAGTGAAGTAGGACCTTTGTACCATAAAACAAAAATCAATTCAATGTAGACCTCATTAAGACATAAGATCTGAAATCTTAAAACTTCTAAAAGAAAGTTTAGCAAAAAGTATCATGCCAAAATCACAGGCATGAAAGGCAAAAATAGACAAACGAAACTGCATCAAACTAAAAAGTCTCTGCACAATAACAAAACTATCAGTAGTCTGAAAAGGTAACCTATGGAATGAGAAAATATTTGCAAACCATAGGTCTGATAAGGAGTTAATATACAAATATATGTAAGGAACTCCTACAACTCAGTAACAACAAAAGTTCAAATCAAAAAACACTGACAACAAAAAGGTAACAGCTTGATTTTTTAAATATGCTAAAAATAAACATTTCTCCAAAGAAGATATACAGATGGCCAACAGGCATATGAAAAAGTCATGTTCACTAATCATCAGGGAAATGCAAATTAAAACCACAATGAGTTATAACTTAACACGTGTTCGGGTGACTATTATAAAAAAGATAAGTGTTGTTGAGAATGTGAAGAAATTGGAATCCTTGTACATTGTTGATAGTTATGCAAATTTTTCAGTTGCTATGAAATACAGAGTTTCCTCAAAATATTAAAGATAGGACTACCATATGATCCAACAATATCACTTCTGGGTATTTGTCAAAAAGAATTAAAAAATTAGTATTTCGGAGATAGTTGCACTCCCATATTCATTGCAACACTATATACAATAACCAAGAACTCAAACAACCAAAATGTTCATCACCAAATGAATAGATTTAAAAAAAACTGATATATGCGTAAAATTGAATATTTGGCCCTTAAATAAAAAGGAGATCCTATAATATATGACATTGAGGACATTAAGCTAAGTGAAATAAGCCAGTCACAGAACATTCACTACATGATTCTATTTAGGAAATACCTAAAATATTCAAACTCATATAAAAATAATTTTGTCCAAAGAACAATTTATATTCTTATGTTGCTAACAATAACAACAACAAGAAGACATTGAAAGAGAGTAAAAGTAAGAAGAGAAAAAGAAGAGCTCCTCTTACATTCTATTATCAGGAAGTGTTCTAAGAAGTAGATTTTATGCCAGGCATCAGTTTGGTAAACTTTAGCTAACATGTTACCCTTCTCAAGAATATTTTCTGATAAGCTTTATGCTTAATTTTGGAGGAAAGAGTTTGTCTTCACTAATGGAATTTATGACAGAATCTAATATATTGAGTGGTTATTTGTAGAAAACCTGGTAGATTGATTATATTCTGCCCTATTTATACTAACTCAGAGGAAAGATAATTAGTAGCTGGTATCTTTGCATGGGTACTTTCTTTTCTATTTTATTTTATTTTATTTTATTTTATTTATTTTTTTGAACAAGCAGTCAAGATTTTGTTTTATTTTATTACTGGTTAGAAAGACAAAATCATGGCCCAAAATGACAATGACATTAAAAGAATTATCTGTGCTTTTCAATACGCAAATATATATTTCCCCAGAGTTCCCTGATACGATCTCAAGAGTCCATGATAACTCCTCTTCTGAAGACGTCCTTTTCTTAGTTGTATTCTTGAAGAACCTGGGCCATGAAGAGTTTGCTCAGGTTCTGGGCAATTACTCCTTGATGTTCTGGCAGTAAGTATGAATCTGGCCTGTGATGAGCAGCGACTCCATCCTGGCAGGGGGCTGGAGTGGCTTGAAGAGCTTGGACAAGTCCTCCTCAGGGAGCAGGAGTTCTCCCCGACTCTGGCACTGCATATTCTCCTGATGGCGACACTGCTGATACTGATGTTTCTGCTATTGCTGTTTACTAATATTCCTCGTGTATGTGTTATATTTAACTATATCTTGGCTCATTACATCTACTCTGTCCATCAACAACTGCTGATTCTTTCCCAAATGATTGCTGCTAGCAAGACTGAGTAATTCATGTCTATTTTCTACAGCCGACTTCTTGAGCTCCCACATTAGGACATTAATCAGATGAGAATTTTTTATTACAGTCGGCACTTCTTCAAACATGTATTCAAAAGTCATATTTGCCTTTTTCAATGCTTCTGGGGAAAAATCCTTCTCTTTACAAACTTCCATCAGTTTAGGAGTCAGTTTGTATGTCTTTAGTGAAAGAGACACTTGGAAGTATTCATGGGATCATAAATGAGAACGACAGATTCTTCAATGGCATGTTGGTAACTGAACTGGGAGTCCAGGAGTGCTTAAGTGACGAAGGAACCGTAGAACTTAGACTGGTACCAGTGCATGTGGAGATCATCAATGTTGACGTGGCAAAGGCTCCACATCGTCTCCATCTGAAATATCAGCATCATCATCTGTATGTTGGGGGAATGGAAAGCAGTTGGTAATTTCCAGTCAATCATTTACAACCAGACCAAAAAGCACCCCTTGAACAACTTCAGTTCCTTGTTCTTCTTGATAACGTCTGATTATCTTTAATACCGCCAGGCCATCTATTTGCACTTGCTTCACCGCCAAATCTCCAGAACCGCCTTTGCCTTTGCCTTTCCCTGCCACACTGATGGTGGAGCTTGAAGAAGTAGCAGTGGAGCCCGTGCCTTCCTTGCAGGATGCCATCTTTCCAGACAGACCATTTTATTTATTTTTTAAAAGACAGGTCTCACTGTGTTATGATCCTCTTGCCTTAACCCCCCAGCTGGGACCACAAGCATGTGCCACCATGTTTGCCTCTTTCATACACGTCTGGCTACATTGCCCATGCCACCCATGAGCTCTTGATCTCCCTTTGTCAGCCTCACCAAGTCAGTGAGATTACAGGTACATGATACCAGGTCTGGCCTTTAGGTTGGACTGAGAATCAAACCCAGGCCTTTCTTATGGTTCAAGTCAGAGGAGTACATCATCTGAGTAGAGTGTACCACCATGGTTGGGTCCATTTGCATTTTTTTAAGTATAGGATCCTTGTAGCTTTATGCTGTGATGACTAAATTGGCTCTGGGTGAAGCTACAGACCTTGATGGACTTTCAGTATTGAATTATAGCATCCTTTTTATTAGATATATGAGTCAATTCTAAAGTCATAAATATTTATATTTCCCACTGATGTATTTGCCCTTTACAGTGTAAATAAAATGCTTTAAGAATGGCTGTCATTCTTGATGAAAGGCTGTTCTCATGATAATCTCACAGTCTTATTTACTGCAAGGTGCCATAACCACCTTTACTGATAGTTGTATTTTACAGACAATTTAATGTTTCACTGTAAACATGATTTTTCTGCCTGGAACTGCTCATAAATGATGACAGCTCTACTGTCTGGAGCTCATAGGTATCTTATGAGAGTGGGACTAGTTTTTTTGTGCCAGTCATAATTCAAAGCTGTGTATTATAGTTTCTTTTGAATTGATTGGAAACATATTTATGTTTTCACAGAACTATTCCTCCTAATAATGGCTCTGTTTAGTAGTTAAATTGGACACAAATGTATTTACATCTCAGGTTGATTTCAAAAAAATTTTACCTCCTGCTATTTTTGAAGAACAGAGACAAGATCAGTGGATCTTGTTCAAGGTGTTCAGAGATTTCTTGAAACCATTATTTCCAGTTTGTTTCACATCAAGCTGGAAGTGCTTCCTTTGTGCCTCTCCAGCTGTAGCTGGCTATGCTGTTTATTCATTCATGTAACAAAAATGTATGTATCAAGATATTCTAGTTATTTCACTCACAGAGTATTGTGTTTTACTGCTACACTGTTATCCAGTCCCCAATGTTTTAATGTACCATTGGAATGTCAAGTAACTGCCTCAGAGTCCATTGAGATTATGAATTTGATTAGCTTAATCTCAGTTTTGTAAAAACAAAATAGCAAAAGATCTGCCATTAAGAAGCCTTTTTTTAGCAGGAAAATAAATTATGAGCAAAGTAAATACCAAATTAGTCATTGACCAAGCACCAAAGAGAAAAATAAATTGGGGAAGCATTGAGAAAGGTTTTGCAACTTATATAATGTGACTAGGGAAAGCCTCATTGGAGAAGGTGACTTCTACACAAAGATCTGATGAAAGTGAGAAATAAGCCATGTGAATAATCAGGGAAGTATTATTCCTGACAGAGGAGATGCAAGTGAAGAAGACCTGAGACAGGAGCATGTCTAGTGGGGATGAGGCCAGTGGTGCTGCAACTGAGCAGACAGAGAACAAGAGTGGGAGATGGATAATGACAGGAGCTAGAGATACTAATTAAGTGGAGCCTTATAGACCATGATTTAATTTTCAGATCATGTTTAAATTTATAAGAAACATTATCTATCTCAAATAAGGAGTTTAGTTTCTACTTTCAAAAGGTATTACTGTGCTAAGAACATCCCATTAATAGCTGGGGCTGCCGGGGTTCAGCCTTGGCGGGGGTGGGTTATCTCAACGGAGACGGCGCAGGAAGGAAAGACTGAGGCCTCAGTGCCTTTTTCATGCACGTCTTCAGCCGGACACCCTCAGAGATCGCTGTCTGTAGAGTGACAACTGCTAGGAATCATCGTGTCTTTTTATTGAAAATGTGATACATGCAAGTAAATGGGTGAGGGGCTATGTGTTTTAATTATCAGTTCATAAAGTTTTAACAATAGGGAACATAGATTCCATTTAGAGTTGGATTAAGGGTGGGTCTATTACAGTTCAGCAATTGTTTGATTGATTTAAGCAAGTTTTGGGGAACTTCAAGGAATGCAGTTTTGGGAAACAGACTCCAGTAAGCAGAGTTAATCATCAGCTGATGCTCGGCGGCAGCCATCTTGTGATTACTGAGTATGATGCTAAGAAAAGAAAAGTATAGTTATTAGCTTTTATGGATCTCAATAAAGAATGATACTTCTATAATTTTATAGGAATCTAAAACTTAATTCAAGGAATCCTAATATATCTATCTATTCTAAAGGGGTGAACCTATTGTTCACTTAGTGAGGGCGGGGGTATCCTGGGTCAGTTTTAGCCTAATCCTATTTTATGTAAAGAAAAAGTTATTTTTAAGCTTATGTTAAATGTGTCTTGAAGGGCCTTCCAAAGGTCAAGAAGATTTGTGCCTAGATGGAACTTCAGCACACCCTCCATTGTGACCGTAGGGATGAAGCATTGTAATTAACAGTAGGTGGTCAGGGCAAAGGGCAGCGGTCGGGGGACTTTCGGGAAATCTTATCACATACTCAAGATGTATGAGAGAGCTATGTAATTCTTTTATAGTAGTATATTAGGGAGTCAGAGGGGAGGGTCGCTTCCCAGCAAGGCTACAGCAGTCTCCAGAGCATACAGCAAGTGGTCTTGCCAACATGCCGAGTTGACCCAAGCTTTGCTCATAGGTCGGGGGTGGGGGTGGGCGTACAGCAGCGGCCTTGCCAACGTGCTGAGTCGACCAAAGCTGTGCTCAAAGGTTGAAGACTCAAACAGATCCTGGGGCCCCACTGAGTCGGACTCCTCCAGGATCCAAGACTTATTTCCTCTCATTAGCACTGTGGGATACCTTTTCTTTTCTTAATGGAAGCAAAGACCAATGCTTGCTTGGTGTTGTGTCCAAATTTCCTAATAGAGATGAATTCTTGAGCAGTTTTTTTTTAAGAGAGATTTTTGCTATAGGTTGTGTGCCCTCACCAGAGAGACAAACAGAGAGACAGAATGCAAGAAATCACTCCCCTCCCCATGGAGGGGGGGAATGCCATGCCACAATACCTTCTTCTCCATTCTCCTATAAAGATTTTGGGCACACACACATGAATTTCAAGCTGTCAGGTCTGAGGCTTGAACCATGACTGACTTTGTGGGAGTCTAGCAACACAACCATTACCCCATCTGCTGGTCCCCAATTTTTGAGCAGTTTTAATTTCCTTGTTTCTATGCCACTCATAAAGGAGAAAGCCTTTTCTTCTGCCTCCTGGGAAGTACTATATAAGTAGTTATTATTGCTATTCCTATTATTATTCATTCTTTAAAAAAAAGTTTATTAGCAAGAGAGAGAGAACCCTCAAAACGGTCCTTCCTGATGTCATGATCTATCCCAAGCCTTCAGCCAGCCTCAGATCATGGGGAAGAAGGAACCTGGCATACTCAGGGAAATCTCTGGATTTAAACTGGGAACCTTCTCATATGAAACCACCTCTCAAATCATCAGATTTTACTATGGTCCTATTAGCTCTCGTCCAATTTTTTAAAACATACTATTGAAATGTCAGATAACTTCCTCAGAGTCAAGTCAATTGAGATAGCTTTGATTAGCTTAATCTCAATTTAATATTTGAAATCTCTCACATAGTGAGTACTCAATAAATTACATTACATTGAATGGTATTAGTTTAACCCTAAATATAGGTTCTCTTTTATCTAATTTTCTGTTTAACTTGAAGATCAATTATATGGGTGGGTGGTTGCTCAAGCAGTTCCTATAATGTAGGGATGCATGGAGAGAATATTTCTGAAATGACAAGATGGAAAAAGAAGAAAGACTTAAACTGCTCAGTTTCTCTAAGATACCTTCTTCTCCCTCCTGATGCCTTTCCACTCTCATTTAATTACCATATTTCTTACTGTTTTTTCTAAAACTTAAGCACCACAAAGAAAGAAGCCATTTCTATCTAATATTGACTATTCTATATGGTTCCAGTTTCATTGTAGGCACTCAAAATATTTGTTGAATGAATGACTTTATAAATTTAAATATAATGCATTTCCATTGTATTCTTCTGACCTCTTGCCAAAATTTTCACCTTGCAAACCCAATTTAAATGTTCAGTTTCTTGAGAAAATTAGGTAATTCTTTTTTTTCTTTTTCTCTCTCTCTCTCTCTCTTTTTTTTTTTTTTTGGAGAGGTTTTTGCTATAGGGCATGTGCACTCGCCAGACAGACAGAGAGAGAGAGAGAGAGACAGAGAGACAGAAAGCAAGAAATCACCCCCCAGGAGGGATGGCCGCAATACCTTCTCCTCCATTCTCCTCTTGGGATCTTGGGCACGCACACACATGCACCCGGCGTGAGTTTTAAGCCACCGGGTCCAGGACACAAACTGCAGTCGACTACATGGGAGTCCAGTGACATAGCCATTACGCTAACTGCTGGTCCCTAAATGAGGTAATTCTTAAAACTGTGTAAGCTTGGGATAAGCAAGGAATTGGCAAGCAGTATAAACTTTGGGTTGTGAGAAATCCCATGAAGAAAGGTGATTCATTCATCTGACCCAAATCAATATCCTACCATGTGACTTGAAAAAAACAAAACAAAACAAAACAAAACAAAACAAAACAAAACAAAACATTAACAAGAACAGTCTAAAACATTAGTAAGTACCTGACTTGGGTTTTTTAAGACTATGTGAAATAAGACACACCAAATAAGGAACACCTTAGGGTTTAGTATGAGAAAGCCCTTAAAAGCTGTGACTCCTTCTCCCTTGAAGTGGTAACCCAGAGTCATTTGTGGCCTCTGTTCTTTCTTTCCTACCATTTTCTGGTTCATGCATGCCTGTCAAGTTGAAGAACGAGAAGTTACCCGTAGAGGCTTCAGAAAGTTCATGAAAAATGTGCATAAACAAACTACACCGGATTTAAAGAAAAAAATTTTTGCACCAAAATAAAATGGACTCATAATCCATTTTCCATGACTGTTTTGAAGTTTCCATGTCTGTAGAAATAAGGTAGGACAATGGGTGTGAAAAGGAAGTAAAGGAAAGATAGGGTGAGAAAAAGAGGCAGTGAAGTAAGAAGAAAGAAATAACAGGTTTACTAGGGAAGCCATGGCTCAGACAGAATAATTTAAATAACTTCCTGTTATGAATTTTTGCCTACAATATTTTTTCTTCTAGTTTCATTATCATGGTACAGTCATAATTATTTTCTTCATTTATTCATGTCATTTTAACCCCTCACTCCAATGCCAAATCTATGTTTGCATGCATATTGTGGTCCTATGCTCTCAAACTTTACCAGGTTGTTCATTTCTTCCTAAAAACCACAAGCTTATCTGCTGTTATTAATTTGGGAATGCCTTGCTTTGTTCAAGTTTTCCTTAATATACCTGTCTGAGTTCAAAGGCACTGGCTTTTTCATGAAACAGACTAAATTCTTTCTAGAAAAATGAGCTGCTGTTTCTTGCTTACTCTTAACAGAACTTAGTATGTACTTTGATTACTACACTGTTTTCTGCAATATTGATTTTACTTACTGTATTAACATAGAAGGCATGATTATTAATCATCTTAATCTCTGAAGTTATGAGACTGTAAGAGAAAACAAAAACAATAAAACATGAAAATAGTCACCAATTAGTTGACAACTTATATAAATCACTTTTCTCCACTTACAATAAATAATTTTCACTATCATCATAATATCCTTGACATTTTTCTCTAGTTATTGACCGCTGTAAACATCCTATAATACAATTCAGATGTGCTATAAATAGGTTGCTATGAAATTTCAAGGACCACAAAAATATAGAAAATTGTAAAGTCCAGGTAAATGCCAAAATCATTTATAAAACTATTTTAAGATAAAAAAAATGGACAGAACATTAATAAGAATAATAACAAGAGTTCCAAAGTAGAATAATTTGCATTCCCAAGCATTAAAAAAAATCTATGATGCTAACACTTTTACAAAGGAGATCTTCATGATAGTGTTATAAAACTTCAAATGGGAAGTGAAGGTAGTCATACTGGACGTCTTTTAGGAAAAAACATCCAAGGTGTGATTTAGTCTTTGTTGCAATTATAATCTATGTTTTGTTAAATAGAAGATAAAAATAAGCATTTTTTTTCATTTTTTGTAGGTTAAATCCAGGTTGAGACTTTTTAAAAAATAAAGTATTTATTACTATGAACTTTTGTCCTCTGCATTAAGAGGTCCTGTGAAAATGAACTTGTTCTATAGTTATTTGTAGACCTTTAGGAAGTCAACATGTGTTTACAGATATGTATATATCAGCTTAACTTGCTATTGAAGTAGTTAGATTCATTAAGATCTTTTGTGAAATAAAATATGGGAAAAAATTAAAAAAGAATGGAAAGCAACTGCAGATATCAGAGACAATGTGGATGCGAAATGGCAGTGGGTGAGAAATTGGGAGAAAATATATATACAAGAAACAAGAAATGGAAGATTATTTGTTGACAATAATATGTATGATTAAGCCACTATACAGTGTATTTTGGATGAGAAATCACATTTTGTATGCTATGATGATGTTTATTGAAAGTATGTAAAATAAATAGATAAATGAAAGAAAGTAGAAGAAAAATGTCAGCTCTGAAAACAAGTACTATGTGTACACAGCCAACATAGGTGCCCTGCACATAATCACTAAAGTACCTTTCTCTGTGAGCCACACACTGATTTCAGCACTTTATAAACTCATTTTATCATCAGTTTAATCATTCAGAGTAGAGGTGTGGTATTATCTGTTGAAGATATTTCATAGTTTTATCGACAGTACTGGGAAGAAATGTTCACCCATTTAAATATCCATTTTGTAAGACAAATAATAATGTGATTGAATGTATGGAAGAAAATGAAATGAAAAAAAAGAAAAAAAAAAGAAAAAATTAAACCACAGAGAGGTTAACTAACTTGTCCAAAGTCACACAGCTTGTTTTTTTTTTTTGTTAGTTAGTTCTCTTTTTATTTTTATTCTTTATTTATTATCTTTATAATCTTGTTTGTATTACATTGAATTGCATATAACTTTCTAGTGAATTATATTGCTTTTTCAAAAGGGAATGCCATGCATGTCAGTCAATGCTGAGACATTAAAATCCCCACTTCATCATTCAATATATTTTCATTGTTTTTCCTGTTCATTATTATTATTTTTTCAATTATTTTTTTAACCAATCACTATATCTTGTTTTGCTTGTAAAAAGACTTTACCCATCATGAAATACTTCTCAGAACAATCCAGTTGAGAATACTATACACGTCATCATCAACAGGTAATAAGCCATATCCATGTCCCACTAATGTCATGCCTCTCTATTTGTTCTCTTGCTGTCTTTCTCTAACCTCATGTCTTCACCTCCCCATTCCACATTGTCTTATTCTCCTTAAGTATTTCCACTGCTTTTATCTTTCTCTATCCTCTTCTCTTCACCTCCCCCCCCCCCGTTCCACACTGTCTTATTCTCCTTAAGTATTTTCACTGCTTTTATGTCCTCCAGTATTTCGCTGTCATAGAGTGCTGAAAGTCATTATATAATAAGTGGATACACACAATATCTTACTTTTACAGCCTGGCTTACTTCACTCAGCAGTAGATCCTCCATATATGACCACTTTCTATCAAATGCCAGGGTCTTGTTATTTTTTATGGCTGAGTAGTATTCCATAGAGCATATATACCACACTTTTTGAATCCATTCATCAGTTTGTGGACATTTAGGTTGGTTCCATGTTTTGTCAATCGTGAATAATGCTGCAGTAAACATTGATTTGCAAACACTTTTCTGACTGAGTGTTCTCCTCTCCTTTGGGTAGATACCCAGAAGTGGGATTGCTGGATCAAATGGTAGTACTATTTGTAGATCTTTGAGAAACTTCCATATTGTTCTCCACAGTGGCTGAACCAGTTTACATTCCCACCAACAGTGTAGGAGAGTTCCCTTTTCACCACATCCCTGCCAACATTTATCACTTTTTATAATCTTAATCCTTGCCATTCTGACAGGGGTTAGGTGGTATCTCATTGTGGTTTTAAATCTGTATCTCCCTTATGATGAGGGATGTTGAGCATTTCTTCATATGCTTTTTGGCAGTTCATATGTCTTCTTTAGAGAGATTTTTGTTCAGTTCATTTTCCCATCTTTTAATTGAGTTAATCATTTTTTTTTTTTTTTGCTTAAGGCACTTGAGTTCCCTGTGTATTCTGGTTATCAGTCCCTTGTCTGAAGCACATTTACCAAAAGTATTTTCCCATTCTGAGGGTTGTTGGTTCACACTTGTTACTGTGTCCTTTGCTGTGCAGAAACTTTTTAGTCTGATATAGTCCCACTTGTCTATTTTAGGGATTATTACCTGTGCTTTGGGAGTCTTATTTAAGAAGTCTTTGCCCACTCCAATGTCTCCCAGAGATTCCCCAGAATTTTCCACCAGTAGTTTTATTGTTTGAAGTCTTAGGTTCAGATCTTTGATCCATTCTGAGTTGATTTTTGTTAATGATGAAGAATGGGGGTTCAGTTTCATCTTTCTGCAGGTGGATACCCAGTTTTTCCAGCACCATTTACTAAAGAGGTTTTCCTTTTCCAAATGGATTGACTGATATCCTTTGAAAAAAATCAGTTGGCTGTAAGCTTTGGGGGTTATTTCTGGGGTCTCTATTCTATTCCATTGGTCCACATATCTGTTTTTGTGCCAATACCATGCTGTTTTGATGATCACAGCTTTATAGTATATCTTGGGATCAGGGAGTGATATTCCTCCTACTCTATTCTTCTTGCACAGGACTTTTTTTTTTTTTTTTTTTTTTTTTTTGCAATACGAGGTCATTAATGATTCCAGACAAATTCTATGATTGTCTTTTCTAGATCTGTGAAGAATACTTCTGGTATTTTGATTAGAATTGCATTAAACATGTAGATTAATTTGGGTAGAATTGCCATTCTGATTATGTTATTTCTTACAATCCAGGAACATGGGATGTCCTTCCACTTTTTTATGTCATTTTCAATATCTTTTATAAGATTTTCATAGTTTTCTTTATAAAGGTCTTTGACTTTCTTAGTTAAGTTTATCTCTAGGTATCTTATACATCTTGTGACTACGGTGAAAGGGATTCCTTTCTTTAGCTCTGCTTTGTTCAACTTGTTGTTCATAAATAGAAATGCTATAGATTTTTGGATATTGATTTTGTATCCTGCCACTTTACTGTATTCACTTATTACTTCAAGAAGTTTTTTCATGGATACCTTTGGGTCTTCTAAGTATACTATCATGTCATCTGCAAATAAAGATATTTTCAACTCTTCTTTGCCTATTCAAATACCTTTAATATTGTTCTCTTCTCTGATTGCAATAGCTAAGACTTCCAGTACTATATTAAAAAGCAGTGGAGAAAGTGGGCAGCCTTGCCTAGTACCTGTTTTCAGAGGAAAATCTTTCAACTTTTCCCCATTCAGTATAATGTTAGCTGTAAGTTTTTCATAGATTGCTTTTATTGTGTTCAGAAATGACCTTTTGTATACCAATCTTACTGAGAGTCTTAATCATAAAAGGATGTTGTATTTTATCAAATGCTTTCTCCGCATCAATTGAGATGATCATATGGTTTTTATCTTTCTTTCTATTAATGTGGTGTATTACATTTATGGTCTTGCGTATATTGAACCACCCTTGCATCCCTGGTATAAAGCCTACCTGGTCGTGATGAATGATCTTTGTTATATGTTGTTGGATATGATTTGCGAGTATCTTGTGAATTTTTGCATCTACATTAATCAATGATATTGGTCTGTAGTTTTTCTCTTTTGCCATGTCCTTATCTGTTTTGGGGATGAGGATGATGGAGGCTTCATAAAATGAATTTGGAAGGTTTCCTTCCTTTTGAATCTTTAGAAATAATTTTAGTAGGATAGGGGTTAACTCTTCCTTAAAAGTTTTGTAGAATTCAGAAGTGAAGCCATCTGGACCTGGGCTTTATTTCTTTTCACCTGACATTTTTGGGATTAGTTTGTTGTTGTTTTTCCAATTCCCTGAGGCATGATGATAGGTTATCTATTTGCCATCTTTCCATCCTTTTCTTATGCGCACTAATTGCTATGACTTTCCCTCTTATGACTGCTTTTGCTGTGTCCCATAGATTATGGACACTTGTGTACTCATTATCATTTGTTTCCATAATTTTTTTTGATTTCAGACTAAATATCTTCAGTAGTGAAGAAGTCATTTGGAAGTAGTTTGTTCAGTTTCCATGTGTTTGTGTATTTTTGGGGTTGTTTCTTGAAATTAATCTTGAGTTTAATTTTATCATGGTCAGAGAATATGCTGGATACAGTTTCTATGCCTTTGAATCTGTAAAGGCTTGATTTTTGTCCTAATGTATGATCAATCTTTGAAAAGCTTCCATGTCGGGGTGAGAAAAATGTTTATGTTGTGGACATAGGGTGGAAAGATTTATAGATATCTGTCAAGCCCATTCAATTTATAGTATCATTTAGGTCCTGTATCTCTCTATTTTCTGCCTAGAAGATCTGTCTAAAGTAGATAATGGGGTGTTGAGATCTCCAACAACTATATTTCTCCCTATTTCTCCTTTTAGCTCCAGCAGTCTTTCCTTCACATATTTAGGTGCACCTGAGTTGGTGCATAGATATTTATAAGGGTTATGTCTTCTTGCTGGATTACCCCATTTACTATTATATAATGCCCTTCTTTGTCTCTTCTTACATTCTTTGTCTTGAAATCCATTTTTTCTGAGATCAATATCGCTACTCCAGCCCTCTTTTGATTTCCAATGGCATAGAATATCTTTTTCCAGCCCTTCACTTTTAGTCTATGTATGTCTTTATCCATAAGGTGAGTTTCTTGTAGGCAACAAATAGAGGGTTTTTGTTTTCTTATTCATTCGGCCAGTCTATGTCTCTTAATTGGAGAATTCAATCCATTGACATTCAATGTAATTATTGATATTTCCGTATCTGATCCTATCCTTAAGTGAGCCATTTTCTTGGTTGCTTTTTGTTCTTGTATAACTGTCTGTCTGACTTTTTAGTTTTCCTGGTATAGTACCCACTTCAGAACCTCTTGAAGAGCTGGTCTGGAGTTAGTAAATTCCTTCAAATTTTGTTTATCTGAGAATGTTTTTATCTTTTTTTCCCATGTGAAAGATAATCTTGCTGGGTATAGTGTTCTTGGTTGAAATTGTTTTGAATTCAACACTTTGACTATATTTTCCCATTCTTTCCTTGCCTGCATTGTTTCCACTGAGAGATCCGATGTTAGCCTGATGGGGTGACCTTTGTAAGTAACATGACATTTCCCTCTTGCCAACTTTAGTATCTTGTCTTTATCTGTTGTTTTTGCCAGTCTGGCTATGATGTGCCTTGGAGAGGATCTTCTTGGGTTGATTCTACTTGGGGTCCTATGTATTGCTTGGGTCTGGATATTTGAATGCCTTTCTAGGTTTGGAAAGTTTTCTTCTAGGATTTCATGGAATAAATTATCTAAGCCCTCATTATTTTCTTCCTCTTCTGGGATACCAATTATCCGTATGTTGGGGCACTTTATGGTATCCAGTATTCCTTGTATATTAGCCTCATTTTTCATGGTTGTTTTCTCAATCTTCTTGATACTATTTCTGGGACAGATGTTTTGTCTTCTACATTAGAGATTCAATCTTCTGCCTGATCTAACCTACTTTTAATACTTTCAAGGTAGGTTTTTATTTACTGTATCACAGTCTTCAACCCTAGAAGTTCCATCTGGTTCTTGTTTAAGGTATCTATTTCTTCTTCCAAATCATGAAAGGACTTCCTCATCTTCTGGAGCTCCTTGTCTCTTTTCTCTTCCATCTCAGTTAGTTTGGTCACTGCAAATATTATGAATTTCCTATCAGACATGTCCATGATGTCCACTGTATTGACTGTGGGTGTTGTAGGTTTGAAGATTTCCCTTGGGGGAGAGGCCTTTTGTTGATTACTCATACTTCTTGAGCCTCTGTGGTTGTTCCTAGTCATCAGGTGATCTATATGTTGCTTCCTAACATATTTAAGGTATCTCTGAGTGTTAAAAGTTGTACAGGATTAGAAAATTGATGATTTCTCTTATGGTTGGCCTACCTGTTGCTCAACAGTACCATGTACTGTTGTCACTGGTCCTGGGTGACCTAAAGTCCTCCCCAGTTCTAAGAAGTGGTGAGCTTCCAACTGACCTAATAAGCAACACCTCAAGAACAAGGAAAAACAGGGACTAGCAGTTTGCGTAATGGCTATGTCATTGGTCTCCCATGTAGTCGACCGTGGTTTGAGTCCCGGACCTTGTGGCTTAAACTCACTCTGGGCGCATGTGCATGCGTGCCCAAGATCCCAAGAGGAGAATGGAGGAGAAGGGATTGCAATGTGGCCATCCCCCCAGGGTGGGGGGTGATTTCTCACTTTCTCTCTCTCTCTCTCTCTCTCTCTCTCTCTCTCTCTCTGTCTTTCTGGCAAGCGCATGCGCCCTATAGCAAAATCCTCTTAAAAAAAAAAATAAAGAAAAGAAAAAGAGCAAGGAAAAAACAAAACAAAACAAAATCGCGTGGCGCGCAATGCGCGGCACACTATTCAAAACACTAAAATTCAGAGAGTCCAAAGGCTGGTGGGGAAGGGCCATAGGATGGGTGACAGATCCTGGGTGGAAGGGCCTGCAGCCGCAGGCTGCCTGGTGTCCGGAACTGCTGGTCAGCTGGATCCGGTTTACAGGTGGGGTGTGTGTGAGGGGTGCGAGTTCATCTTAAAGTCCCATACGACCAACCTGAAATCCAGAAAGCAGCAGGAGTAGGGACGCGTGGAGGACCCAGGAGGAAGGGCCTGCAGCCGCAGGCTGCCTGGTGTCCAGAACTCCAAAGTCACACAGCTTGTAAGTGGTAGAGATCAAAATCAAACTCAAGATTTTTTCTTCCAGAATCTGCTCTTGATCATTAATTATGTTGTCTCTACCATTCTAGATCACCTCCAGATGTTTGTAGAATAAATTAAGATTTTAATATGTACTTGTCTCTCTAAATATAAGGTAAAATTTAAGTGAGCTCTGAGGAAGAGAGATCCATTGAGGAGGCTTATGTTATCTTAGATGACAAGAAATGCTAGACAAAAAAATGCAAACACAAAAACAAAAACCTCCCAAACACATCCAATCAATCAAAGATCATCTGGCCTCTTTCAACATGTTCTTTTATTCCATTTGTATTTCTGTTTTTAAATTATAAAACAGAATGCATAAAACATAAATATTACAGAAAAATCTGATGCATATTTTATAAGTATTTTCTACCACCTATAGGTAGTATTCTTACATTATACTCTGAATTGCTTTGTACATGTCAACTATTGACAGCACTGTTTGATCTCACAGTGGGAATGCCTTTAGGCTGAAAAAAATCAAGACTATTTCATTTTTCTATATAGTACTTGGCATGGTAACCAGCAATAGACAAATGCGAGAGTCTCTTTTCCTTTCTCATACTCCACTTAGGGGTCACTTAAGGTTTTCTGCTTCTCCAGTTTCTCCCAGCTGCCTTATCCTTATCTCACCCTACAGCAACACATTCTCCTTTAGACCTTTGTCTAGCTTCTATACTATGTCTCATATGTGTAGGGACTTGCTGTCTGATAATTGACAAAAGCCAAATTTGATGGCCTACCCAGAACTCTCAGGTTTGCTGAATTATATCTCAGCTGCAGATGGGGGATTTAGGAGGAGAATATTGGAGCTGGAGGTAGTTAGCAGATTCTAGCCCACCATTTCTCCCTTAAGGAGACTATCTCTCTGATTTTTTTCTGTATGCACTATAATAAAAATAGTTTTCTTAACAGCTGGCCATAGAATTCTTTTTAGGAAGGCAAATATAAAGAAGCTGCCTATGTGGGAAAATACCCTGATATACTCCATAGAGATAGATTAGGAATCTAGAGGCCCAGATAACAAAAATAGATGGGTAAGCTGCTTTGCATGAGAAAGTGTGAGTAACATTTATTTATTATTCTTTTGTTCTAAGAAGCAGGGGAGGATATAGGAGAAAGAATAGGAGAGGGAATATTAGTTAGAGGTCTCCAGAGAAACATGACCAACAGCCTCTCTGTCCATCTCTCTTAAATGCATGTGCATGGACAGGTGCACACATGCGTGTGCACAAATACACACTTTTATCATAAGGACTTGGCTTTATACTATTACAAAGACTGAGAAGTCCCAAGATTTGCAATCCAAAGACCTGAGAGCCAAGAGACTTGATGGGAAAGTCACAGTCTGAGTCCAAAGGCAGGATAAATACTGTGTGTTCACTAGTTTGAAGACCATCAAACACAGAGAGCAAATTTTCTCCTGTTCAGCCATTTCCCAATCAGGTCCTCAGTGGATCAAATGAAGCACACTCACACTGGAGATGCACTCTGCTTTGTGACATCTACCAATTCAAGTGTCAATCATATCCAGAAATATCCTCAAGGACATACCCAGTATAATGTTTAACTAAATTTCTGGGTACCCCATGGACGGCTCAAGTTGACACATAAAATAATCATCATGAGGGCATAGAAAAGAGCCAAGAAAGATGGTAGGATTTGGAAACTTGATTAGAGTGAAAGACTAGATGAAAATATTGCTTTAAAGGGGCAGCAGAAAAAACTTTCTAAAAGGCAGAGTTTGCACCTTTGTTTCCCCAATAGTTAGAAATGACTTAATCCTAAATATTTTTTGTGAGTGTGCTGAGAGTTAAAAGTCATTAGGAGAATATTTCTATGTCAACACAACATGGGACAGACATGGTGTATATGGCAGAGGAGTCTCCAAGCAAAGCAGACCATGTCATACCCAAGTGTCTTCACATTGTCACAGAGCAGGATTTTCAGGAGTCCAAAGTGCAAGCTTACATATTTTGCAGTGAGAGTGAGGGGCCTAGTTGTATGTATATTTTACTTAAAATATTAGAAAATTTTAGAAGAAAATGGTTAGTCTAATTTTAAAACAAGTGTATGTGTGTGTGTCTATATAAACCACTGAATCTTTTTTTTTTTTTGAGAGAGATTTTTTGCTATAGGGTGCATGTGCTCACTAGAGAGAGAAAGAGCAATATAGAGAGATATAGAGAGAGAGAGAGAGAGAGAGAGAGAAGTAAGAAATCACCCCCCTGGGGGAATGGCCACACCATAATCTCTTCTCCTCTACTCCACGGAAATCTTTAGTAAAAAATGAAAGATTTATGCAATCTGAAGAGAAACCAGAGTATGTCTTCTCCTCTGCTCTCCTCTTGGGATTGTGGGTATGCATGCACACATGCCTGGTATGAGTTTTAGGTCTGGCATTTGAACCGCAGTTGACTAGGTGGGAGTTCAGCAACGTAACCATTATGCCATCTGCTGGTCCCTGAATCAATTTAAACAATTGTCTTATTTAATTTTATTAATTATTATTACTATTACTATTATTATTATTATTCTTTAATTTAACCAGAGAGAGAAAGTGAGAAAGCAAGCCACTATGTCCAGGGCTCGAATTGCCATTGGCCATGTGGGAGTCCTGCTCCTTAACCACTATGCCACCTGCCAGCCCCAAAACCACTGAATTTTAATCTTAATCCACAGTACTCAAAAGTGTTTATTTGTTGCCAAGGGGAGACTTAGTAATAATAAACTTATGATTGTGAATTTAGACACATAGTGTGAGCTTCTAGAGAATAGGGTTTGGTCCGAGCACCAATCACATGCTTGGTAAATAGCAGAGGTGCCCAATGTATGGAAATTGAATCCAGCATTTAAGGTAGTACCTGTGCTGACTAGCAAGGCCTTAGTCTCAGTCTCACAAATGCCTTATGTGTTACTTACCTACTCTTTGAAAAATACTCCTTTTGGCACGACTAAGTTTTCTTTTAACACCAACCTCAGTGGAAAATGAAATATTTGCTGCTAATCTTTCCTCACTGGCTCATCAGGCATCCTTCCTCCCTCTTGTTTATTTTAATGATGGTTATTTGTGCAACATTAACACCATCATAATTAGTGCTATACATAGAACTCTATAGGAAATGTTTTTTTTCCAGTTCCCAAGTAACAAGATCTCCCCAGTGAGCTTTATTGTAGAGTTTCTACTTGATTTTGTTTAATTTTATTTTGACTAGGGAGTGGGGGAGTTTCCTTCATATATCCTTATAGGCATGTATTGGAGGCAAAATGCCACCTTCTCTCCTTTGCCTCTGTTCGTCAATCATGCAGAATATTTAGAGTCTTTTCGGATAAAAGCATTAAAGGATGCGGGACAGAGAATGTTGTTACTGCTTCTCCAACATTTCAGGTCTAATCAGGTTCTCTGCTCGCACTTTCCTCCAATTCCCACAAATGCGCCTAGTTTCCTTCTCACCTGAAGGTCAACCCCAAACAGGGCAAACAGTCAGTCAGAGCTAGGTTCAGTGCATAGTAGTGCCTTGACAGTAATATTTACTGTCTTTTCTTGAAAAAATAACCTGTCTCTCCCTTCTCTCTTATCACTATGAACCATGAATTTACTTTAAAAAACTTAATGTGTTATAATCACTATTTATAGATTCAACTAGCTCTAGAAGTGCACCCTATGGTTTTGTCAGGGGACCATGGTTCTTTGGATAGGAGTCAAATTATTGCTGTTATTTTTAGTCTTGTCTCAATGATTTTTTTTCCTATAGGGTGCATGTGCTCACCTGAGACAGCAAGAAAGAGAAATAACACTCCCCTCACCAAAGGGAATGGTCACACCACAAATCCTCCAAACCCATGTACCCAGTGTGATTTTCAAGCTACTGGGTCTGGAACTCAAACCACACAACCAGCCATGTGGGATGCAGAACCTTAATCTCCATGCTACCTGCTGGCCCATGATTTGATGATTATTATTGTACATTTAGTCATTTAGATCTTCTTCATTCTCATTTTGATTCTCCTCAAATCCTGTTTTCATTTTTTTTTTTTTTTTTGGAGAGGTTTTTGCTATAGGGCGCGTGCGCTTGCCAGACAGTCAGAGAGAGACAGAGAGATAGAAAGCGAGAAATCACCCCCCAGGGGGGATGGTCACGCCGCAATCCCTTCTCCTCCATTCTCCTCTCAGGATCTTGGGCACGCACGCACATGCGCCCGGCGTGAGTTTTAAGCCACCGGGTCCGGGATGCGAACCATGGTCGACTATGTGGGAGTCCAGCGACATAGCTATTATGCTAACTGCTGGTTCCCTCAAATCCTGTTTTCATTTTGATTGATCTACATTCCACTCTACTGGTGACCCCAACATGTGACAGCCCCTGACACTAGCTGCAGGCTAATCTCTAGTGAGCTTTGTTCTGGATAAGTGGGGATGAGAAATATAGACCCACAGTTTCTCTGAGATTTTAAGGAGTAAGACACTAAAGCTAAGAAGAATTCCTAAAATATTTTTCTACTGTTTTCTATGTAAACAATTAACATTGTATTTTGAACTTAAGGATTTTTTTATTAACAGTATTATGAAATGTTTTCAAATATTAAAGTTTTCTCAGTTACTCCGAAAGTATGTTTTAGGATTTATTATTTTATTCCAGGAGCTACTTAAATTTTATTCACTGTATTTAGTTGTTATGCATCTGTTTGTTTCTTTTTCATGATGTTTATTTGTTTTTCATGTCATTTCCTTTCTACTGGCCTTCTTTAAAGTCCATTATCCTTAGAAAACAGACCATATTCTGTCCCCACTACTCTTGCTGCTTGCTTTTCTTGTCTCTGTTGCTACTCTAGAGTCTTGATCATCATTAACCATTCATATCCCTCTAAGAACTGTTTTAGTATCTGGTAATATAGCTGTATAAACGTTATACTGTGGCTGCCATTTTCTTCAGAGAACATGGATAAAGGGAAAAGTTTGGATATAGACACTAAAATTCACAAACACAAACAAATAGATACACACATATGAGACTCTTCTATCCACTGGAATATCTGTCCTAGAATTTTTATAATCAGACTAGGATCCTTGGACAGAGAAATAGAATCTCCCATAGTTGCTAAAGGTTGTACTTCATTTTAGTCCATTTTTGCTGCTAATAACAGAAATAGGTAACCATGGGTAACTTACAAAAAATAGAGGTTTATTTAGCTCACAGTTTTGGAGGTCTAAGGATAAGGGGCTACATCTGAAGAGAGTCCTCTTGTTGGTTAGGACTCTGCAGGGTCCCAAAGTGAGCAGGGCATCACATGGCAAGATAAAACAAAAGCAGAATGTATGTATGTTCATTTCTGCTCTTATAAAAATACAAAGAGTCAATTATTATACAATCTCATCCAATCCCAATCACCTCTTTTCTGTATTATTATTAATTTAATTTAATATTATTTATTTTAATTTGGCATAGGGCACATGTGTTCACCAGAGAGAGACAGAGAAAAAGAAAGTGAGAGAGCAAGTTGCCAAGTCTAGGACTCAAACCACAGTCAGCCATGTTGGAGTACAGTACCTTAACCACCAAACCACTTATTAACCTCCAACACCTCTTAAAGGCCCCGCCTTTCAACACTGTAATGAGATAAGTCTTCACTCTCTTAATTCCATCACAATAAGAAATTTCAATGCATAAATTTTGGAGGACACATTTAAACTTTAACATTCTAACCCAGGTCCCCAAAATTGATGTCCTTCCTATGTACAAATGGCATACATCAGTGGGATGTATGTGAAAGTAATTATATCTCATCCTGATGATTCTAAAAGTCTTAACTCATTCTAACACCAACTCAAAAGTTCAAAATACATCTATTAGCCTGAGAAATAAAATAAATTGCATACTTTCAAAATACAGTGGCAGGAGAGGCATAGAGTAGATATTCTCATCCCATAGAAGGGAGGAATAGTAGACCTCAAACAAGTCCAAAATACAAGAGGGCAGACATTACATTTTAAAGCTTATGAATAATCATTCTACTCCGTATGCCACATTTTTCTTTTCTATTTGAGAGCAATTTTTGCTACAGGGCACAAGTGCTCACCAGAGAGAAAAAGAGAAATCACCCCTCTGCCCCAGGGGAAATGGCGATGCTGCAATCCCTTCTTTTCCATTCTCTTATCAGGACTTTTGGTACACACACATACCCAGTGTGAGTTTTAAGTCTCTGGGTCCAGAATTCGAACCACAGTCAACTACGTGGGAGTCTAGTGACAGAACCATTATACTACTTTTTTTTTTTTAAAGAGTTTTTGCTATAGGATGTATGCACTTACTGGAGAGACAGAAACAGAAAGCCATAAAGTGAGAAATAACCCCTCTGTGGGGTGGGGAGGAATGCCCATGCCACAATCCCTTCCTGTCTCAGGATTTTAGACATGCGCACACATGCTCTTGGTGTGAGTTTTAAGCTTCCATGTCTGGGACTTGAACCACAGTGGATTATGTGGGCATCTAGCAATGTAACCATTATACCATCTGCTGGTGCCCATGTGCCACATTTTTCTATGCAAAAATGCATCATGACTTTTCCAATAACCCAAAACACGAGGGATATGAAAACATTGGAAAACCTTACTCTCATTGCTTTGCAGACTGTGCCCCAGCTCTCTCTGGATTCTTGTGTTCACAGTTCTCCCAGACTGGTGTTATACACTGTTAGCTCACAGTTCTGGTATCTTGAGAGCAGCTCTGTCCCTGTGGCTCCATTAGGCATTGCCCTAGGAGGGGTCCTCTGTGGTGACACTGTCCCTGACAAGTCTTTGTCTAGATACCCAGGATGTTTGAAATATCCTATTAAATCTAGTTGGTGGCTGCCATATTTCCACAGGTCTTGAATTCTGTGAGCCTGTATAATTACTTTCACATACATCCCACTGATGTATGCCATTTTCACATTCTGGAGTCCTGAGTGAAATATCAGCCTTCATGGAAGGTTAAGTTGCACCTGGATCTACTTGAACCATCACCAGGACCATGGAATGCTGAACCAAGATATGGAAGCAGAGTCTTAAGGTAGAAAAGAGCAGAACTGGGACCAGCAGATAACGTAATGGCTATGTCACTGAACTCCAATGTAGCCAACAGCTGTTCGAGTCCCGGACCTGGTGGCTTAAACTCATGCTGGGCTCATGTGCATGCATGCCCAAGATCCCAAGAGGAGAATGGAGGAGAAGGGTTTGCGGTGTGGCCATCCCCCCTGGGGGGTGATTTCTCTCTTTCTATCTCTCTTTCTCTTTCTCTCTCTCTCTCTCTCTCTGTCTTTCTGGTGAGCACATGTGCCTTATAGCAAAATCTACTCCAAAAAAAAAAAAAAGAAAGAAAAAAAAGAGAAAAGAAAAGAACAGAACTACAAACCTATCCAGTATCCAGGACACATCCCCCCCTAAAACCATTCTGCTGTCCTAGGTCTCTGGGCCTGTGATGAGAAGGGCAACCTTGAAGATCTCTGAAATATGTACGGGACCTTCTTCTCATTGTCTTCATGAATAATATCTGGCTCCTTTTTATCAGTGGTAATTTCTTTTTTTTTTCAGTCTGAAAACAGCCACTGTTTATTTACTGACCAGATTACAAAAATAACCATGGTGGATACCTTAGTTCATCCTTCTATTAAGTCCGTTGATCTGGTCTTCCCTGTTGCCAGCATCTCCACCTTCTACAAAACGGGTGGTCTTTTTCTTCATTCCACCTCATGGGGAAGATAATTTGAGGGGCCACAGGAAGTTATCTGCTTCTTTGAAGCATTTTCCAACATTATAGATTTCATGAATTAGATCCTCCATGCAGATGATGCTGAATTTACCAAGAGATTGAGCAATCAAAGAGTTATCAGTCAACGCAATTCACTTCTTATTGATTTTGCCATAACCACGTTTGTAGATCAGTTCATTTACTGACTTCAGGTTCGGGTACCCCCAAGCAATATATGGTTCCACAATTCTCAGCATGTTAATTGAGGCCTTGTTGAGTTTAACAAAGGTGCCATTGAAGATCTGGTGAAGACGAAGAAGCTGCAACACCATTCGAACCTTTGGGCTCATTCCATTGATACCTCTGATCCTGATGACAAATGCCAATTTGGGTTCTGCAGGTACATGGAAGTTGCCAGCTTTTCTTGCCATCCTGGCCATGCGAATCTCAGTTCTGTACATATGTCTATATTCCTTATGATAGTGCTTAGCTTTTTCATAGATAAGCTTTCTCCTTGCCTTTCAAAGCATCTTTTGAGCAAACTTCTTTCTCAGGCACTTGATCTCTGCAAAATTCCTTCGCTTTTTTTAAGGGTTTCTGGCACAGCAGGAACCTTTTTCTTGGTGGCTTCCACCACAGCAGGAGCCTTTTTCTTGGTTTCTGCCACAGCAGGAACCTTCTTTTTTTTTCTCTTGAATGCCCTCCATGGTTCCAGCCAGAAAAGAGACAGTGATAATTTCTTAGTAACCAATTTCTGGGCTACATCTTTGGCCAGGCTGTAAAATTTCATTTTTCCCCCCACTTTGCTTCTCTTTGCTCTCACATTTAACTGGGTACAGTAAAAGTAACCACACAGCAGCTAGAGCACTTTGTTTAGATATCTCTTTTGCCAAATACCTTAGATCATTACTCTTAAGGTTAGCTTTCACAAAGCTTTAGGATGTGGATACAAAGCAGTTAAATTATTTGCAAAGGTTTATCTAGGATGATCTTTTCTCCACTTTCCAGTAAGATACCCCTTATTTTCATCTAAACCTTTCTCAGAATGGCCTCTACTGTCCCTATTTCTCTCCTCAGCATTCTGGTCACTACTGCTTTACCAATCTCTAAAATGTGTGTTTATTCCTTCTCCATTCTTCTGACTCTTTAGCAGATTTGTCTCTAATGAATTCTGAGTTGTTTGTTTGTTTATGTTTTAACCTCCTCCCCCAGTCTTCCAACCTCTATCCCTTATCCACTTCCAAAGCTGCCTTCACATTTTTAGTATTTATTATTAACAATACCCCATTTCTTGTTAGCAATTTTCTGTTTTTGTTTTGTTGTTGTTGTTCTCTGTTACTAATAAAAGAAATAACTGAGTCTGAATAATTTATAATGAATGGAGATTTATTTAGTTCACTATTTTGGGCCCAAGGGGCCACATCTGGTGAGATTCTTCTTTTTGGTGGAAACTCTGCAAATTCTGGATTAGGTAGGGCATTGCATGGTGAATCAGAACAACAGTAGAGCATATGTATGTATCCATGTCTCCACTTTTTTTATATAGCTACTAGGAATCAATAATGGGGGTCACCCTGATCACCTCATCCAACTTCAGTCACTCTCCTAAGGCTTCCCCTTTCAACATCATAATCAGATTAAGTCTCTACTATCTTAACACAATAGGAACCAAATCCCAACACATCGATTTCGTTGGGACTCATTCAAACTATAGCACCTTTATCTAACTGTGAGCATGTAGTGCCTGGGTTGGTCGTGAAATTCCCAAGAGACCCTAGGAGCCAATGCCAATGTAAACACACAAGGGTCACTTTTATTCGGGCTCGAACCAGGACTCCCAATCTTACGGGCACAGTGGGTCAGAGTTGAGAGCCCCGTGTTAGTCCAGCTGGTTTTTTTATGGCTGTTAGGAGGAGGGAGGTCGAGGGGTGCTGAGGAATGCACTCAGGCTGTAATACATTGGTTGTAGATTACAGAGAGTGTAGCTGTCTCTGGTTGACTGGTTATTAAGTCATGAAGTTGGGCAAAAAAATTACTTTAGGTTTCTGGTATCTCTCTTGTTTTTCTCATTGGTCAGTTCCGATGGGGTGATGGTCTTATGACTTCTTTCTATGTGACCAGCTTGCCTCCTTGAAATGGCGCTGATTTTCAGCAAGATGGATTTAACAAAATGGAGTCGCCCTGAAAAAATGGAGTCACTCTGGTCCTTCAAGCATTAACTAATAAGTGTATGTTCTGCTTCATAGGCAGTTGCTGATCTGTGAATGATTGTAAAACTTTGCTGTAGAATCTTTCTGGAAGGTTGTTTTCAAATACATTAATGGTTCAGAAAGCTGAAGGCAGTTTTATTGCAGAGAGAGGTTTTTAACTTGTCAGAAAACTACTTCTCTTCAGGGGAAAGATACTAATTAGTAGATGGTAAAAAGTTGTCAGAACACTTCCCTAAAGCCTGGAAGAAATATTGTTAGACCATGTATTGATAGGGGGAGCAGAAATCTGCAAAAGCTGTTCTAGGCTTGGTCTAGTTTGGCTTCCAATAGGCAGAGATGACCAGCTGGTGCTGTTTCTTGCCTCTCATGTTTGCTCAGGTTCCTCAGGATGGCTGACATATCCTATGCCAGTTCTGCACCAAGTGTAGAATTACTTTCTAGAAAAATTCTAAGTCTCATCCTCTGTCTTCTCTATAGGAATTTCCATCCTTTCTTCCTTCCTTTTCTCATCAGCAGATGAGCACTGATTATGTCCCAGGCATTATGTTGGGTATATTGAAGAACATAGTCACAGTTTTTGTTCCCACAACACTCAAATAAGTAGGAGGTCAAAGCTGTGCATTTTATGAATCTATGCTCATCTTAGCAGGAGCTCTGCAAATCTTCATCAGTTACCAAAGGGAATTGATCCTTAATCTCTCTTTCCAATTGACACACACTAAACTCATTGAATTGCCAGGTGATTGTCTGAATTTTGAGGTTTCTTGAATTGAGGGGAAAAGATTATATGTGACTTTTAAATCTCCTGGTACTTTCAGCTCCTAGTTGTTAAAACAGCAGAAAGGCTGGGAATATAACACAGGCATCTGGCAGGGAGTAAGTCCAGCAGGTTCAGTGACAGCCTTTGCTCTTAGAATGAGTTCAAATCTTGGCTGTGCCATTTACTAGTTATAGGACCTTGGGTGGGCTATTTTAACCTCTCTTTATCAGTTGAATGACAATTATAATAGTAATGACTTTGTAAGACCGTTAGAGGGTTTTGCTGCAATGTACGTAAAGTTCTGAGTGTATGACCTATCTCATAACAACAAATGACAGTAATAATTAGTAGATGGTAAAAGTTGTCAGAATACTTTGTCAGAATTCACCTGGCATATTTCAAGAGTTCCACAGACCCTACATTGTAAGGTTATACATGTAAGAATATTGGGTTTTGGCAATTCTTGGGTATTCTTTCATTTAGTATCTCAAATGATTAATTTCCCTACATTATCAGAGTTCTTCCCTAATTTATTTCACTTCTCCAGATAACTGAATGATCAAGATCCCTAGTATCTCAAATTAAAGTTGCAAATGAGTAATATTACACCTCATTACTTAAAGCTGAAGACTTCTTAGACATCTGGTGGAAAATAGTTATAATCCTTTTGAACATGTCAATGAAAATTAATGTCAAGCAAAATATATTTAAGAAAACTGCTTCTCTTAGTATATGTCTTTAAAAGGTAAGTATCGTCTAAGTACAAGGTTGTGGATAAAATTTATTTGATCTGACTGGATAATTTGTTAAGATTTTGCTTAAAAAGGTTGAAATAAAAGGCCAAACTCTCCAATGATGTCTTGCAAAGTTATGTGTATTGAAAATACACATAGCTGCTAGGAATCCCAGCAGCTTGCTTGCTTGCTTTCTTTTTCTCTTTCCTCTTTTTATTATTTATTTCTTTTTCTTTTTGGCTTTTATGTAGTGGATAAGCCCTTTGTTCTTTGCCTTCCTTCATGTAAATCTTATTTATTTAAACAAAATATATTTTCTCTCTATTTACAGTTAGTTATGGTGTTAATAAAAGGCAAAACTGACAATAGTTGTGTGATGCAAGCAGTTAATGATAAAAAGCAGGTTTCCAAATACGTCATGGAATTCTCTTGTCCCTGATGTCTGCTAGATTGATCCCTCGGATTCAAGTCTCTGGTCAAATATCAAGCTCATCCAAGAGTTCCTTAAGAACTTAATCTTGAGGCAGCAGGTGGCATAGTGGTTAAGACGCTGGACACCCACGTGGTGGTTCAAATCCCAGACCTGGTGACTTGAATCTCATGCCAGGCACATTTGTGTGCATGCCCAAGATCCTAGGAGTAGAATGCGGGAGAAAAGATTGTGGCATGGCCATCTCCCCTGGGGGTTGATTTCTCGTTTCCTGTCTCTCTCTGTCTGTGTCTCTGTTTTGAATAACACACCTAGAGCAAAAAATCTCTTTAAAAAAAGAAAAAATAATAACTTAACTATATTTCTCAGCATTTCCTCTCCTCTGAGTCATTTTTCACAGTACTTTCCTTTCACTGAAATAATGCAAATTAATTTTGAATTATTACCTGTCTTTCTCCAACTTTCCATCAAAGATCTCAAGATATGAGAGAGTAGGATATTTTTTCTGTTATTATTACCAGTTGTATATCAGTATTAGAACAGTTCCTGACATATACAGATGTTGAATAAGTTATTTCTTAAACAAATAAACTTGGGAAAAAGTAGAGTAGCATAGTGAAAAAACATCTGGACTTGAAATTAAGGTACACTTTTGACTCCTGGCTATGTTTGTTCCAGAGCTGTATGTCTAGGAATGTGCCAACTAATTTTTCAAGCTCTAATTTCCACTCTTACAAAATGAGAATAATATCTCCCTTCCAGGAGTGTTATGATGTTCAAATAAGATGGTATATATGAGAATTCTTTATACACTTCTTATGAACAATATTAATTTGAAGGTATTTGTTATTATTGCTCACTTTGTGATTATTGAACTATTCTATTTTATATTCAGAAGACTTATGAATACAGAATACTTATGTTTGGCAGCTAGTCAGTTTAACCATATCCTCTTTCACTGTTTTCTTTTCTCAGAAAACAGAATCATACTGAAGTCTTATATTTCTGATCATTTGAATGTGACTCTGATTTCTTTCTTTCCTTTTTTTTTTTTTTAAGAGAGAATTTTTGCTGTAGGGCACATGTGCTCACTGGAGAGACAGAAAGACAGAAAGTGAGCAATTACCTCCTGGGAGGATAGCCATGCCACGATCCCTTTTCCTCTGTTCTCTTCTTGGGATCTTGGGCACACATGCACACATGCTCAGTGTGAGTTTCAGGCCACTGAGTCTGGGATTCAAACCACGGTTGACCTTGTGGGAGTCCAGTGATGTAACCATTATGCCATCTGCTGGTCCCAATGACTCTGGTTTTTAAACCAAGTATTTGTAGAGTCTATCTATTACCCAAACGCTCCTACTAGTGGAAAAAAAGCCCTTGCTCTATGGTTTTCTGCGTGAGAAAATTTTAAAATGCTACCCAATGGATGTATAGTTACAATTTTAACAAAAAGCCCAGAAATAACATGAACATGTGATATATTTTTATTTTGAAGGTGATAGATTGTACTTTGATTTGAATTGTTAGATTCAATAGCTAAAACCTCTTATTAAAACTTTACATTTTAATTTAACTCTGAGTATCTTCTATTAACTGAATGTTGTAGAACACAGTTTTTGTTATTAAGAATATTCTATTTTCAACTTTTAATTTTGACAATAAATAAAAATGCACACAAACTCTGGTGGAGTTTGAGTTGTTGATATTAATATTAATTAAAGACGAATTTATTAATAAATTCTACTTTGAGTTTGGCAATATATATTCAAAGTTTTAAACATGTATATAGTCATTAATATGGTAATTCCACCTCCAGAGATTATCTCAAAAGTTAATCATGGCATGGGCTAAGATTTAGCTATAAAGTTACTTATTACAGCATTGGTTACAGGGGAAATAATTTAAATGTCTACTAATAGGGAATTAATCAAATACATTGCACTATATTTATAAAAATAAATATTATAAAATCAGAAAGAAGAATGTGGAAAGATATTTAATCTCAACAAGTTTTTTTTTTTTTTTTTTTGAGAGGTTTTCGTTATAGGGCGTGTGCGCTTGCCAGACAGAGAGAGACATAGAGACAGAAAGAGAGAAATAACCCCCCAGGTGGGATGGTCATGCCGCAATCACTTCTCCTCCATTCTCCTCTCGGGATCTCGGGCACGCACGCACACGTGCCCGGCGTGAGTTTTAAGCCACCAGGTCCGGGACACGAACCGAACCAGCGACATAGCCATTATGCTAACTGCTGGTTCCCATAACAAGTATTTTTAATATAATATTAAGTGAAAACAAATTAGTCCATCAGTGTGTGTGAATGTGTGTATATATTCCTTTTTTAATGGAACAATCTGAAATTGGTGACGGTTCAAACAGAAAATGGTTTTATTTTTGATCAGCTACTGCCTTCAAACAAACTTTGTTGAATCTTTCTTTTAATGACATCTTAAAAGGATGTCAGCATTTCTGTAGTTTTTTTGTTCTGAGTTGGGTTTCCATAATTACAATTCATTTTCAGGCATTATAAGATCCTGCCCATGGTAATTAAAATGATAAAACAATACCTAGTTCAAAGTTCTTTCCTTCACAACTCCCTCCTCTAGACTGGGACTTTCAATAGGGAAGTGGAGTGTGGTCTGGTTTTTATTTTATTTATTTTTTTTCTCTTTCACTCATCCTCCCTTTTCTTTTCTGCTGATTCTGACTCCTTTGGGACTGAGCATGGTGGATGGGGTATTAAAGGAATAGGAGTAACAATCTTATGCCATTTGTGCTATTAATATTATAACTGCCTACGTGGCAGGCATCCAAAGTCTGGCTCCTTAATTGGGGATGACATAGAATCTTTGGGGATTCTTAAAAAGTGCTCATGTTGTATCATTTCTTGATATAAATGAGGTATTCAACTGAACTCTTAAACCCTCTGCTAGAGGACAGGTCAACTTTTAGTGGCTCCCAAACTGAGATGGAACTTTGAGACCAAAAAATGGAGCAAGCGACTCCATTTAACAGAAGTTTATTAGAGGGTAACTTAGAGATGGGAAGGGTTGAGAGGACAGTGATCCAGAGGCCTTCACAGCTGCACTGCATGCTGCCTGCTGCAAGCTGGAGGTTTAAAGCAAGGGTGCTAAACAGTATAAGCAAACTTGGGAGAAAGCAAGTCACCTGGTTTTGAAATGTGATTTCCTCCAGGTTCTCAAAATCAATGATCTTTTCCTAATAAAGGCCAGCTATGTTAGTGAGGGCACAGCATGGGCAGGGGAAAATAGAAGGTTCCAAAATGATTTTAGTTCTTACAAAATGAGGGTCAGTCTGGCCCATTCATATATCCCATACCTGATGTCTGTGTGACCCATACAATCTCATGCATGCATCTTCTACAGGCTCCTTAGGGCCTGGTATTGGGAGGTGGCTTGCATTTCCATTGGTCAGAAAGGTTGTGGATGTCCGCTTAAAAGGCAACCTAGAACAGGAAAAGTGTTAGCCATCATGAATGACAGAACCTTTAGGAGAAAAAGACTATGGGCAAAAGACAATGTTTTAAAGGTAGAAGAAAATGTATATCTTTTTTTGTAACAAATCAGTTACAGTTTAATTTCTCATAGTCTGAAATTGTTCTCAGTTTAGGTGTTTACTACTATTCATTTTGGCCTTTTACTTCTGTAGTTGGGAAGGTTATGTATTAGGCGGATACTCACAGTAGCAACCAAACTTCTGTACCCTGCTTTATAATTAATGGTTATGTAATCTGTGTTTTACTGGGTCCCTCACTTATTATGTAATAGAGGCCTGTGGACCTGCGCCGCCTCCGGGATAACCCACCCCCGCCGAATGTAATTCCAGGGGCAATTACATTAACCCCCATGGTGTCATAATGCCAAGTGACCTGGAAGGGGAATGCCATTTACATTTCCAGTCTAAAACTGTATCTCCAGGTGGGAGTTCCTATGGTAATCACAAAGCAAATCCCTAATCCCACTGGATGTATCTGAGACCACTTTCTAAAATTTATACCTATAGATTCGGTCTATTGTATGTTCAGCCAGTCTTTCATATGCATACATTTACCCTGCTGTGGGAACAGCATTCAACACTTAGGGGAAGTTACCATCCTTTGAGGGAGCCACATAACTTGGGCATAAGGCTATATACATGTGTCCCTTATGTCTTTCCATGAGTATACTCCCCACAAGGACTTGCCCCAAACTTTCCAGTGTTTTTGATGCCACAGGGACATCCACACTGTAAGTCATTTCCAGACAGCCTGACTATCTGCGGCCAAACTGAGAGGAATAGATCTGTGAGTTATCAAGACCCATACTGCTCATAGCTCAGCCCATTGGCTGCTCCGTCAGACACCCTACTCAAACCATATGACACCTGAGTGCGAATGGAAAGCAAAAGAGCACTAGGAAAGTAGGTTTTCCCAATTGCTGGCATCCATATACCAGGTATTAGAGGGGGCAGTGGGGGTCCCTGCTCCTTCCTTCATCTGAGGGAAGGTGGGCATTATAGGCTGGCTGGGTGATGTGCCATCTAGGTCAATATAAGGGACTGGGCCCAGCAGTGAGTGTAATTCTTCTGACAATGTGCTGAAACTACAAACACTGTGTTGTAGGTAAGCATGCTATCTTTGCAATGTGCCCATTTGTGCATAGGTACTCCTGGGCTTGATCAATAAGTCTTTAATCCATCTACTAACAGTGAGCAATGTACATATTAACACTAGCAAGTCAGTAACTAATCCCTCAGTTTGTTGTGAGGGAAATAAACAGCCAGTAGTTGTTTGTCCCCTCCCCCCCCCCCCCTGTGGGGCTATAGTGTTCTGCACCTTTCCACAATTGAGACCAAAATCTCAGTGGGATTTGGTTCCCATTTTGCTTTTGCCATGAGACATATCCAACCCTTTCTGGATAAGAATTTACGCCTAATTCATAATCTGCATCAGACATCAAAATTCTTAAGGCTTTGGGAACCAGCAGTTAGCGTAATGGCTATGTCGCTGGACTCCCACGTAGTCGACTGCAGTTCGCGTCCCGGACCCGGTGGCTTCTCACGTGCATGCCCAGGATCCCAAGAGGAGAATGGAGGAGAAGGGATTGCAGCGTGACCATCCCCCCTGGGGGGGTGATTTCTCGCTTTCTGTCTCTATGTCTCTCTGTCTGTCTGGCGAGCGCACGCGCCCTATAGCACCTCTTCCTTACGGCTTCCACTTGTTTTACTACCAGTTTAGTCTTTTCAAACATTTCTTGGTGGAGCTTATCCCAATCATATCTGTTTTCTCTTGTATAAAGAAATCTTATTATTTGGGCCAAGTGGAGAACAAGGGGCATTATTATTCCAATCATCCCAAAAGGTTGTGATTCTATGATCATTGCGAGGATGTGAAACCTTGCATTTGGTTTGTAACTTCATCTGCCTTACCCAACCAGATAATGCCCAGGGACTTTACTGACTGCCCAGGTCTCTAAATTTTGTCAGTAGTCAATATTTCCCATCCTGGGTCTTCAGGTATACTTGCAAGGCACTCATTGTTTGTGGGGGGAAAAAAAAGATAAATCATGACATTATCATGATATCGTTAATATGATACTCTGGGCTATCTGAGGGGCTTCATATGGCCTAACTACTCCAGTCTTCTCCAGTTCCCTCATAGTAGCAGTTATTTCTTCTTGTTCTCTTGTGTCTATAGTATTTTACATTCACAATTTTTTTTTTTTTTTTTTTGGAGGAGAGGCTTTTGCTATAGGGCGCTTGCGCTCGCCAGAAAGACAGAGACAGAGATAGAAAGTGAGAAATCACCCCCCAGGGGGGATGGCCACACTGCAATCCCTTCTCCTCCATTCTCCTCTCGGGATCTTGGGCATGCACCCACATGCGCCCGGCGTGAGTTTAAGCCACAGGTTGGGACTCAAACTGCGGTCGGCTACATGGGAATTCAGCGACGTAGCCATTACACTAACTGCTGGTTCCACATTCACAGTTCTCCTAGGAGTCAGCAAACAGGATTACCACTTAGACCCACCTAATAGCTTGTACTACTATAATTCGAAACTGGAATCCCCCCATAGTAGTAGTAGTGGTTAAATCTAAATCTTGGAGCACATCCATCCCCAGTATGTATTTGAGCATAAGGGATACAAAGGAGGAGGGAGTTGACAATTTATAAATGTAGTCTAATTTGTCTAACTCCAACAATTTATCTTTGATATCCATCCATCACTTGTATTTCTCCCTTAAAGTAAGATGAATTGGGAGGTGGCAGATGGAGTGGTGGTTAAGGGTGCTGGACTCCCACGTGGCTGACTATGGTTTGAGTCCCGGACCTGGCTGCTTGCTCTCTCTTTCTCTCTCCCTCTCTCTCTCTCTCACTCCCTCACTCTGTCTCTGATCAAATTAAAATGAAATAAATGAGTAAATAAATGAAGTTAAGTAAAATAATTATTAAAAAAAGAAAAAGTAAGATGAATTGCCATAGATAAAAATAAATTGTGCCTCAATTTCCTTCAGGGCCAGGAGAGCTGTTTGCTTATCAGTATGGAACCAGTAAATTGTCAGTTCTAGGTGTGGCTTACTGAATGCACCAGACAGCAACACTAACCTGATCTGTGTCCCTGGAAGTAGGGGGTATCCACCCCATAGCTCCCTCTATAAGAAGGTGGCACCAGCTTTCCCCTAGAGAAAACAATAGGTGGTAAGCTGCTTATCCTTAGGGAAGGCCTTCTAGAGTCAAGAGCATTGTCCCTGCTAAAATCAAATATTGCCAGAGCAATTTGCTAGAGACTCGTAGAGGTTCCTTTTCATTCTTCAATTTCTTATTCCTTTAATTCTATCCACTTGTCTTTTCCTGCTGCTTTAGTGATAGTGAGGACTCCTAAAAGTCCATTTGGCATTTTGGGCATGTCCCCATATTTCTGCAGTAGTCTGAACCATTCAGAGAATCTAGCCAGGTCTCCCTGCATTGAAGTGTCTGGCCAGTCTGGAATTTGGCCCACTGACAATGAACTTTTGCCCCAATGTGTGATCTTTGTGATCTCTTCCATGGAAAACAGGCTTTCTCGTGGCACACGTTCCCTTTCCTGATTCGTGTCTAGTTCATTTTTTTGGTCTCCTGACTGGCTTATCAATTGTTAGTGGATGGGGCAATGTACAGTGACTAAAAATGGAAAAGAGTCTTTGAGACCCCCAAAAATAAAGCAAGCAAAACCATGGTACACTTAACGGAAGTTTATTGGAGGATAACCTTACATAAGGAAAGGGTCAAGTTGATGGTGACCCAGAAACATCAGCAGTTGCACTCCATACTGCCCAGTTGCACTCCATACTGCCCCGAAACAAGCTAGAGGTTTTAAAAGGAAAACAAAAGGGATAAACAGAAGTAAGGCTTCTGGTTTAGACATGTCATTGTCCCTAGGTTCTCAAGATCATTAATCTTTTTGTAACAAAGGCCAACTGCATTAGCGAACCCACAGCCTGGATAGGGGAGAATGAAAGATCCCAGGATTCCATTAGTCCTTACAAAATGGAGTCAGTCTAGCTCATTTATACATCATTTCAATTTGTCCTTGTTGGTACATTCCATAACCTTTGTACTGAGTTTCCTTGCCCCAGGTGGCTGCCCATTCAAGCAGAATTACCTCAAGATCCCTTGAGCCTAGCTACTCCCGATGGCCTCTTCTTGGCCCACAGAAAACTCATACGTTCTGGCTATACCTAATAATCACAGTTCAAGATTTCCCACTGTTGCTCCCCTCTGTGTGTGCATTTTTTTTTTTTTTTTTGTGACTCAATAAACAACTTCTAATTGAAAAAAAAAAAAAAAAAGAGGGAACCAGCAGTTAGCGTAATGGCTATGTCGCTGGACTCCCACGTAGTCGACCGCGGTTCGCGTCTCGGACCCGGTGGCTTACAACTCACGCCGGGCGCGTGTGCGTGCGTGCCCAAGATCCCGAGAGGTTTTTTTTTTTTTTTTTTTTTTTAATTGAGAGGCTATCTTGGCCAACTTCCAGCCTTTAGTGTTCTAAATGAGAAAGCTGTTACTGGTCTGTATGTTCATGTAAGACCATAGATGCTAGTGACATTCAGGTTCTCCCAAGAACTCTCTTCAATGGAAAAGCTGTGTTTCTACATAAAGGCAGACAAAGCTATTAGAGAGTTAAGACTATGGACAGACTGGTAAGATAGAACAGTACAGAGGGGATACAATTCCTAAGCCAAGGGAAAGAAAGGGACTTACAGTGCCAGTATGGTCCTGCTTTTAGGGCAGGCTGATGGACTCCTAGGGTTGGAACGAAGGGAGTCTAAAAAGTTATAAAGGATAGTTGTAGTATCCAAGTATTTATAAATTAAGAAAACTGAGTTTGAGTACTTTTTCTAACTACTCTGGATCTAATATGTAATAATTTACATATGACCACCAAATTGGGGACTTGTTATAAAGATGAAGAAGCATATGTCAAAGATCAACATCATGAGATATTAAAAATATATTCTTGGCTCAAACTAACCTATAATATATCCATTTTTTACCATTTGACATGAAGATGGTATAATTTTTAATGGGATATACATTTTTCTTTTAGGATATCCATAAGCAATCTGACTTACAAGATTCAAATTAATTTTTTTGAAATTTTTTATTATATTGCTTTTAATTTCTTCTACATGGAAATTCAGCAGTTTTTTTTTTTTTTTTTGCTTATTACACTTAAAATATCCAAAGAGACTATTTCTGCTGTTTTAAGTTTACTGAGTAGTTATTTAATCCTTTGCTTCATTTTGATTATTATTTTTAAATTTTAGTTTTAATTGGCATGTGATATTCAACTGTTTATTAATAAAGAAAATATTCAACAGAAAAATTAGAATCTGAGGAAAAGTCAGCTATCTTCCAGGTAGCATTCATTATTTTCATAAATGTATTCCTGGCTAAGCATCAGTCTTGGAGGCTGTTTCCAAAATTATCAACACTTCGAAAACAAATTAATTTTTCAAGTATTGTTTCACATTAATCAAGCTCCACAAAAGCTAATGTATAAAGCAGAAGGTCAATTTATTAATTTTCTGCCAGCAATGTAACTGTCCATATGTAGAGAGCTAACTCTGCAAATTCTCTTTTAATTGCTAATGGCTCTGCATTGAGTTATTCTCTTTTTCCCGAGAGGAGAATGGAGGAGAAGGGAAATCTCTCTGTCTCTCTCTGTCTGTCTGGCGAGCGCACGCGCCCTTAGCAAAAAAAACCTCTCCAAAAAGAATTATTTTATTTAACTTTATTTATTTATTTATTTATTTGACCAGAAAAGGACAGAATAAGAGAGAGAGAAAGTGAAAGTGAGAAAGCAAGCTGCCAGGTCCTGGACTCAGACCATGGCCAACCATGTGTGGCCCTAACCACCACAACCTGCCAGTCCCCTGGAACGAGTTATTCTGTTTTCCTGGTAATATCTGAGGTTCAACTGGGTAGCCATACGTTGCCTGTGGAGCCCAGAAACTTTAGGGAAGCTGACTAAATATCAGGCTTAGGTGTAGACTGTGGTTTATCTGATAATCAAAGAACATATTCCACTTAGGCATTCTGTGTGAATTATCCAAATTGGGATTGATTTGAGAGTTAAAGGGGGAGGAGATTATTAATAACAATAATTTCAGACCAATAAGAAATGAGACTAGTCTGAGGAAATAGTGTGCCAGTTCCTTGCCTAAACAGTCCAGTTAGTGTAAATTTCTGAGTTCATTCTTGGATTCCCAGGACAGATATGTGCTTCCTCTCACTAAACATGCACAATGGAACACACAACTTCCCATATGCTAGGAATGGAATAGCCTTTGAATAAGGAAGAATGTAGAAATGGAAAGAAACTAGGTTTTAGTGATATGTTAACACTGTTGGGTAAGCCAAATCTGAAGCCTACACAATGTTTGGATTATCTTTCATTTGAACCAGTCACTCCATTTTCCTGTTTGTTTACTTATGGGACCAAAATTTCTCTTTTAATTCAATTTTCTTATACATGGTACATAATAAATCAGTGAGAAAAAAAAGCATACAGTTTTTATTCCCATACTTTACTTTTTATTTTGAAAAAAAAATTATAGACCTACAACATGTTATTAAGAAATAAATGAAAACATCCCTAGTGCCCTTTGTCCAGCCTCCCACAATGTTAGCATTTTGCATAACTATTGTACAATATGAGGAAGAAGTAATTGACATTGGCATAATTTGTCAAGTCATTCAGATTTTATATTATATATGCATCACATGTATATGTGTGTCTGCCTATGAGCGCATGCAGTTTCACATACTTTTATTATATGCATAGTTTTATTTAACTACCACCATCAAGATACTTAACTGAACTGTCGCCACAATGCTTCTTTGTGTTATCCCTTGTAGCCAATCCCACACCCTCCCTTCCTTTTTAACTGTTCACACCACCAATCTGTTCTCTAGCATCATAATTTTACTTCAAGCATATGATACAAATGGAATCTTATAGTATGTGACCCTTTGGAAATGCTCCTTTTGCACTCGTCATAATTTCCTTGAGCTCATATAAATTGTATGTATCAATAATTCATTCCTTCTTATTTTTTAATAGTATGCATGTATGGATGTACTGTAGTTTATTTAACCATTTCCCCAGTAAAGGGCATTTGAGGAGCTTCCAGTTTGGGCTTCTATACATAAATTGTTATGAATAAGGTCCTGTGAACATAAGTCTTCAATTTTCTGGAATAAATGCCTCAGCATGCTGTTGCTTGGTCATATGATAAGTCCATTTTTAGTTTTAAAAGATATTTCCAAATTGTTTTCCAGAATAGCTGTACTATTTTACATTCTCACCAGCAATATGTTAGTGATTTAGCTTCTCGAGATACTTGCCAGCATTTTATGCTGCCAATACATATATACATATAGACATGTATAATTTCAGGCACTCTGATAGCGTGCTCTCTTAGTTTTGTAACAACTTTGACTTGGGTTTTCTGTTTCTTTTGACGGGAAGAGTCCTAATTGATGTACAACAGGGTAGAAAATTGAGATCACTAGCCAACCTATAAAATATTGCTCAGTGAGCATGGAATTAGAAAAAGGAGGATTACTTAAGGTTTAAATATGAATGGCATCAGGCTGTGATAAATGCTCTTTGCATTAGGTGGCTAATTCTACACATATAATCACCTTTAAGGAAAAAAAAAGAGCAAGACATTTAATGGACAAAAAAATGGAAAATTGTCTGCTGATAATAATGTGTATGATAATATCTTCGGACTGATATGCAGTGTATTCAAGATGGCAAAATTCATTTTGTATGCTATAAAGATGTGCAGTGATTAAATGTAAAAAAATTAATAATAATAATAAAATAAATTATTGTCCAGTAACAGGATGTAATTTAAGCATGAATCCTTTCTTTTTCTGCCTCTCTTAGCAGTAACTAGGATCCAAACAAACTCAGAAAGCACTTCTCAAAACCCTCTTTTTATGTTTCCCAATTCTTTAGAATTTTCAGTTCTCCCAGAGATTCTCATATGAAACCACAAACCTTTCTCCCATCTGACTTTTTGGTTCATTCTTAAAATTTTTACTTAAATCTTTTATTTATTTATTTTTTAAGATTTCTTTTCTTTTTTCTTTTCTTCTTCTTCTTTTTTTTTTTTTTTAAGCTTTTGCAATAGAGCATATCTGGTTGCCAGAAAGAGAGAGACAGAAAGTGAAAAATCACCCCCTGCGGAGATGGTCACACTACAATCTCTTCTCTGTTCTCCTCTCAGGATTTGGGCATGCATGCACATGCACCTGGTGTGAATTTTAAGCTCCCAGGTCTGTGACTTGAACTGCCATTGAACATGTGGAATGCAGCACCTTAATCACCTTGCCACCTGCTTGCCCCTATTTCTAACATTCCAATTTATTACGTATATTCTCCACAAGAAAGAGAGAGTAAGAGCTTGGGCACTCACTTAACAACCAAGAATCTTTCCTTCATTACTCTTGCCCTTTCATTCCTGTTCTGCCTGTACAGTATAAACCCTTTACGGAACACTATAAACCTAGGATTGTTCTAGCCAACTCAAGAGTTTCCTTAGAGGGTGGTTATGTGGGGGAAGCCATGCAGAAGCTGTGCCAGAAAAGTAAAATTCTCTCATGTGGAAGTATGAAAACATTACCTAGTAAGTGAAAAAAATTTTAAATTATCCCAGAGGGCATGTATACTCAAAGTGAGAAAGTGTCCCCTATAGGGAATGGTCACACAGCAACCCCTTCTCCTCCATTTCTCCCTCCTTTTGAGATTTGAGCACACATGTACAGGTACTCAAAGGGTTTTTCAAGCCACTGGGTCAGGACGCTAACCTTGTAGTCAGCCATATGGGTTCTAGCCTCTTTAATACCATGCCAGGGTTTGGCTCATAAATCTTTTCTTTTAAAGGTTTATTAATTGAATTGAATTTTAAAATTTTGCCGGAGGGTGAATGCACTTGCTGGAGAGAATCAGATTTAATTCCATGAGAGAAACAGAGATGGTTTACCACTGTGGCACTATTAGGTCCCCTAAGTGAACAAATCTTAATCTCAGTCCAGAGTCAGATCCTACTAGCCTGGACTGTTCTGTCTCAAAAGTAATTTGGCATCTCCTTGTTCAGTGTGAGTTTATGTTATTATTAGAATGGAACTCCCACCCTGGGGGGTGGTATGGATTGGGGATTATATTAGTGTGGTAGAGTCTACTGTAACCCCTAAATACCAATAAAAATTCTGACAAGGCCAAAGGCATAAGCTCCACAAGTTCTGGTTAGCTTGATTTCTATTTATTTTTTTTTTTAAATTTATGCCATTGTTCATAGATAGCCTACAAATTCATCACTGTTGTGAAGAAACTGGCCTCAAGTGTGTGCCCTACTAATGAAGGGTCAGCAGCAATATGTTTAGCTATAAAAGAAAGCACACCCATTACCATATTTTTACATCTCTGTTTAGGCTAAAAGGTACTCAGAGCAATTTACATCCCTTGTAGGATTGAAAATTACACTTGATATGCGTATCAGTGAACCGGAACTATATATAGCATCTCTCTCCATCTTACATGCTGTTGCATAGTTGCCTGTAGAGGAAGGAACTCACACTTTGTAAACACCTGTCATGATCGGCATTTGCCTGATAACCTGTATGTAGCTATGGCTGAATCTCAGACACAGGACCAATCGACATTTCCACATGGTACATGGATTGATCTTTGTGTAAATAAAGCCATGGTTTTGAGAGGTCTGTTGCTGTTTATAATCCTGTTTTAGAATGTGAACAGTTTGAATTCATTGCGTTTTTTTTTCTCTTGGAAAGAGAAACCTGGTAATTTCAGCAGCAAAGGTCATGCTCTTTTGAAAAGTCCTGAACAAATTTCCAGTACAGTTATTTAATATCACACACAGTTGCCTTTGGGCTGAGACATTTTTTAGCTCTTTGTGATGACCACGTGTCATTGGATACTGCTCTCCTGTCTGTTCTACTTTCCACATCTATTTATATGTCCTATTCTGATTGATGTCTTCCTAGTGTTGGTTCCTGTTGATTTCTTTAGTATATATTTTAGTATATATTTTCAGATTAACTATAGAGTATCAGAATCACCTGTACCAGATCCTTCCTACTCAGTCTCCTGACTCCCTAGGATTCTGGCACATCCCCAACCTCTTGATTCAGAACTGATTTTGATGTTTCTGTTCAGACCTTTTATTAAGGCAAGAAGTAGTTTTGAAGAATGAGAAAACCTTGGTGGGCAATTACATTGGGAAGAGGACTTGGTGGCTGACTGAGATGAAATGAAAGTCCTCTAAAGGAAAGTAACTCTGAACAGAAGATGGTTTCTGGTACTGTAGTCCCTTAGCTAAACTCTGGATTAGTGGGGTCACTTTCCTGTGCCACTGTGATAGAGGGCCAGTTCCCAGGTCTTACTGCTTTAACTGGCTTGGAAAAGACTCCCCCTTTCTGTTCATTACCCAGTCCTACTTGTGCATCAGGATTCTCCCCTTTGAAGCCTTACAAGTAACCAAAATTGATGCCTGTCTTAATTTCCATATTTCCTGAACACTTAGTATTTATATTTCTTGCTTTTGCTTTCGCACATATGTTTTTGATATTCTTTAATTATTCCCTGAGAATGTGTCTCAGCATTCTAAGAAGGCTACAAGCTTCTCAAAGGCTATAACGTTTTCCCCTTTACAAATTTCCATAATAGGGAAGTTCAAACAGAACAAGAACTATTTGTTTGTTATTACTATGTGCCAGCAGGCACTGTGGGAAACCTTTGATATCTTACTTCAGCTTATTCCTGCATCTATTATCTCCATTTTACAGATGATTAAAATGAAGTTTTGTTTTAGTATATGTGCTGCTGAAGCGAGCACTGAAGTTTTGTTTTAAGTAATGAATTGAATAGCACATGAGTTGGTAGCAGAGAATGCATAGATCTGACTTAGGCTTACAGGAATCTAATCTCAGCTACCGCCATAATATTTAACCAGTGGCCTTCCTATGTCTTAAAAGAGTGCCAAGTGTCCATTTTATTGAGATTCTACCATCTGTTAAGTGTGTCATATGGTGATCTTTTTCTACCTTCATACTATTTCAATGTTAGCTCTCACTGTTCCTATAGCTATTGCTATAATTTCAGGTAAAATGATGATTATATGATATTATGATCAATCAGTTGCCAAATGACTTGATACAACTTCTTTTGGGATCATCATGCTTATAAATATGAGTGTGTGTGTGTGTGTGTGTGTGTGTAGATAGACAGAGCTATAAAAATAACCTATTCTTTTCTCATCTATTATAAGGATGCTCCTAATAGTAGAAATATAATAGAATTTACCATGAGAATGCTGTTCGTATTAATATTAATGTTTATTTTTCACTTTTATAGGAAATAATTTTCACATAAAGCTGGAGAGTTTTTAAACTGCAAGTATATTTTTATTGTTTAGTATTTCCACAAAATTTCAGTCTTTTTCTCTAAGTATCTTAGTATAAAGTTAGACTTTCAGTTTTCTTTTATGAATGATTTGACCAAATCAGTAAACATATTTTTACCAACTAATCTGATTCTGTAATACTAGTCAGAAAAAATGATTAATTCTGACAGTTTAAAATGAACTGGTCACTCTTTATTAACTTTACACCAACTGTTGAATTCTTGAAAGAATTCATAACCAATACCATTTTTGAAGCACTTTTTTTTTTTACTTTTTGATTCCAAAAATTCTTTTATTTAATTTTCTAATAGTAATTTAACTTTTGAGAACTGTATATTTTTAGAATTAAAAAATTAACACTACTTGTGTATGTTTTGGTGTGTGTGTGTGTGTGTGTGTGTGTGTGTGTTTCTTTATCCAAATGGCAACATTCATTTTTCTTAATTTCCCTAGGGTATTTTAAAAATTATCATCTCATTTGTCTCAATTGCTTTGCTAACATTAACATCCTCAGGTGTATAAGTACTTATATGACTTTGTAAGCTTCAGGTTTTACCCAATTTATATCTATAGCTTGCCACTCAACTTTTCATTAAAGTCTCATGGTGTGTTAAATATATTTTTAGATTATTTATATCTAGGGGAATGGATCTCAAGAAAAGAAACTTTCATAAGAAAATGTCATCCTTTGCTTGATATATATTTTTTTTTGAGAGGTTTTTGCTATAGGGCGCGTGTGCTTGCCAGACAGACAGAGAGAGACAGAGAGATAGAAAGCGAGAAATCACCCCCCAGGGGGGATGGCCACACTGCAATCCCTTCTCCTCCATTCTCCTCTCGGGATCTTGGGAACGCATGCACACGCGCCCGGTGTGAGTTTAAGCCACCGGGTCTGGGACTCGAACCGTGGTCGACTACGTGGGAGTCCAGCGACATAGCATTACGCTAACTGCTGGTCCCTATTGTTTTTTATATATGTGGCAGAACAGGTGCAGAACTCTGCATCCATCTGTGTTAATTAGGGAAATAGAGGCATCCAGGTGTAGTGGGATTAGGAGCATATTCTGTAATAGAACCTGACAGTCACATACTTAAAACCTGGCTCTGCCATTTACTAGTAGTAACTTCAATTATTTAACCCTGTTATGATTTGGTTTCCTCATCAATAAAATGGGAATAATAGTCATTGCCTCATTCAGTTGAAGAGAGGATTAAATAACTTAATACATTTATGGAGCTTAAAATGTTATGTCATCGGTAAAGTCATGATGCATTTTTGCATAGTAAAACATGTCATGACTTACCCAACAACCTAATAGTACATATAAACACAGGTGTGTGCATGCATGTGTGTATATATGAGAGGACTTCAAAAAGTTTATGGAAAAAGGAATTAAAGTATAAGTTTGTCTTGGAACAAAAGATTTTTGATATTCATATACAGTTTTCTCATAATACACATTTATTATATAGTGAACACTCTGACAAGGTTTTATTTAAAATGTGTCTGTCCTGGTTTCTTGGCTATGCTTATAGTAATCACCTATGACACTCTACCATTCTTATTCATAATATAATGGTGGTATTCCACAGTGGCATTCTTGTAAATCAGAAAAACACTTGAGTAGCATATGCTGATCTTTATACAAAATGCTAGCAACTACTTTTCTCTCCTCTTCATTTTTTCTCAAGTCATTGTCTGCCAAGGGATATTGGCAGTTCTACCTCCTGGCTGCGACTGTCTCAAGTGTGAAAATCAATATACTAATTATCTTATATGAAGATGTCTAATGACATAATTATCTTGGTGCTCTCTTTTTTTAATATTAAGACTTTCATAAATGGCCTTGATAAAGTTCATGAATGGCCATGAATAAATCTTTAACTGTTTCACATATAAAAAAAGTTATATGAATTTAAATTAAGGAAAAAAAAGATTTGAGGCTGAATAAGAGGGAAAAACACTTTGTTATGTGCACTCACCTGTGGTCTGCATGTGCTTAATAACTGTTTCTTCCTGATTCCATTCTGTCAGAATCCCACTTCTCCCTGTGAAGATTTGTAAACATAATTGTCTTTTTTTAAATGAATTTTTTTTTACTCTGAAACCTTTTTTAATTTAAAATATATCCAAACATGTTTATTATGACTCGCTGTCCACTTCGAATTAAAATTGGTCATCCTTGAGGTGGACATGGAGGCAGCGGTCAATCCCATATGTATGGTGCGGGGTGGGGCACGTAGGGTGGTCCTTGGAAAGGACGGGGCCCTTTGCCAAACATGTCGACCTGTTTCTTTTTTGGGCCCTCAGGAGGGATCACATAGTTGGTCTTCATGGGAAAGTCATGATGTTCTGATTCTCCTCTTCGTGAAGTGTGGTCTATGTCAGGTCCTCTGGGCACTGGGTTCCGCAGCCTGAGTCCCTCAAGCATCCACTGTCTGTGCATTGCTGCTAGCCTATCCTTCAAGTAGATGATCTCCTGGGTTTTCTCCACCACGGCCCTCTCCATAGCATGAGCCCTGAGCCAGTTCTTATGAGCCTTCTCCTCGGAAATGATGATCTCATCTTGGAAGCTGGTCTCTTTTCTCTGCATTTCTTCTTTTCATTATGTTCTGTATTTTCCCAGTAGCCAACTTATTTTCCTCCTCTTCCACTGATAGCTCTATTTCTTTCTCTCTCAGCTGGTGTTCTTGCATTAACATCTTCTCTTCTGTGGCCTTCTGAGATCTTTTGTAGGTTTCATAATGAGTGTTTAATTTCATTTTTAGCGTTTCAAATTCAGCATCCTGTGCTGCTTTCATAGACTTCACTGAATTTTACAGGCTTCCTCCAGGTCCCTTTTCCTTTTCTTTCTGGTTATGCATAGTGGACCTCAAGACTCTGAGCTTTGGATCCTCACATTGGTCATTTATATTTCCTGACTCTGAAATTCCTGAGGTATTTGCTGAAGGGCCATCTTCCAAGGTCTGTGTAGACTTCTTTTCCAATAGCGAGCCTGAAGTCTTGATATTTTGAGCCCTCTTGGTTTGCAACTGAGAATATTTATTTTCTATAGTTTTTTTCATGTATTTTGAAATTATCCTTAAATTTGGGTGCTTCACTAAAGATATACTTACTTCCTTGAAGACATTTTTTTGATTCAGTGATCTTTTGTTTCCAAAGTTATTTTTTCAAAAAATTCTCTGTGCTTCTTCGTGAAATTGTCAATGTGTTCAAATGTTCATTGTAAATTAACTGATGAGCAGGGCACAGCTTCAGGGCCGAGTCCAGTGGGCAGTAGTAAGGACTTACGGCTGAGACCCCTGGATAGAGCTCCCACCTTGTTCCTGGGCTCTTCTGATAAGCAGAGTACAGCTTCCCAAACTGAGTCCAGTGGGCAGCAGTTGAGACTTGAGGCTGGGGCTGTAGGGTAGAACTCCCACCCCCTTTCTTGCCTTTTCCAAAAGAAAAATATCTTTAATGACATCTTTGAAAGCCTCTGTCAGAATTGAATCAACCCAGGGTCAGCAGGTGCTATGTATGGTGGTTAAGGAACTGGACCTAACCACTGCGGTTCAAGTACCAGACCTGGTGACTTGCTTTCTCATTCTTTCTCTCTCTCTCTCTCTCTGGTGAGCTCACATGCCCTATAGCAAATTAAATAATAAAATAATATAATTTTTAAAAAGAATGAATCCACTCAAATTTCTTATTTTTCTAACCTTGGCATCTCTTTCACGACACTTTGTCTACTACATCATAGGTCAGATTCTCATTTTTCTGTCTCACTTTTTGTCTTTTATCTCACCTCCTTCATCCCTAGATCCCCTTCACTTCTTGCCCAGTGCACTGGCTCAAGTGGCTTAGTTCTCAAAACAAGGTAACCACAGCAGTTAGTGTAATGGCTATGTCGCTGAACTCCCACGTAGTCGACCGTGGTTCAAGTCCCGGACCCGGTGGCTTAAACTCACACCGGGCGCGTGTGTGTGCATGCCCAAGATCCCGAGAGGAGAATGGAGGAGAAGGGATTGCGGCATGGCCATCCCCCCTGGGGGGTGATTTCTCGCTTTCTGTCTCTCTGTCTCTCTCTCTGTCTGGCGAGCGCACGCGCCCTATAGCAAAAACCTCTCCAAAAAAAAAAAAAAAAAGAAGAAGAAGAAAACAAAGTCACCAAATTAATAGATTCATAAATAATGAAAACTAGTAGGGAACTTAAAAATCATTTACAAACTACACAATAATCTTGTGCCATGTTTGGCTTGTAAGTCGGGTTGGCCAATTAACTGTTGACAGTTTTAAGGTTATTTTGGTAAAGTAGAGGCCTCTGACAATTAGCAACAATAGGAACCATGTTTTCTACAATGCAACACTGCTGTCACATGTGCTTTTAAAATGACGTGGACTTTCTTGAACAAAATATTGCCACATAAGTGCTTCTAATTTTTTTTAGCCTGCAAGCACAAAATATTGAAACATATTTTTCTTATGGACCCAGTAGGGCTATCTCTTTTTCTCCTTTAAGTTGTTCTGATAGAATCTTGCATGACACCCTCATTTTAAGGAAAATACAACAATATTCTGACAGCAGCATCAGCTAACTCAGCTGGGTCAGGGAACAGAACCCACAGTTATGGATGGACACAGAATGAGACAGAGTTTGAGACCATAGGCAATATTTTGAAAGTAGCCTTCTAGGTTCACCACAGTGTGTGTGTGTGTGTGTGTGTGTGTGTGTGTGTGTGCGCGCGTGCGCACATGTGTATGTGTTTTAGGGCATGGTTTGGTTTTAAAAGATTATTTTAATTAACATAGCAATCGTATACTTTTTTAGCCCATAAATAATTTAACCAAAATCTTTTTCTTCTTTTTTTATTTTACTTTTTAAAGGAGGGGTTGGTATACAAAAACACATACCTACTTTTTTTTGCCTACTATCCCCTCACCACATAAAAAAATCAACATCAAATGGATTAAAGACCCAAATAAAAGTTCTTAAACTGAAACTGTTAGTAGAAAATATGGGGGAAACATTAGGACATTGGTCTAGGCAGAAAATTTTTGAATAAAACTTCAGCCCAGGTGACGAAAGCAAAAATAGAAAAATGGGATTATGTCAAACTAAGAAGTTTCTATATAGCAAATAAAACAATTTTGTTTTTGGTGACCAACAGTTGGCATAATGGTTATGTTGCTGGACTCCCATGCAGTCGACTGCATTTCGAGTCCTGGACCTGGTGGCTTAAACTCATGCCGGGCGTGTGTGTGTGTGTGTGTGTGTGTGTGTGTGCCCAAGATCCTGAAAGGAGAATGAAAGAAAAGAGATTGTGGTGTGGCCATCCTCCGGGAGGTGATTTTTCACTTTCTGTTTCTCTGTCTCTCTCTGTCTTTCTGGTGAGCGCACATGCCCTATAGCAAAAGCCTCTCCAACAAATAAATAAATAAAATTAAAATATAATAGCTGTTCTGAAATGTAGTGAACATGCCCCTTGATTCACTCATTTAAAGTGTACACTTAGGCTTAGCCTTATGCTGTAGTCTATGGTGTACTAAACTGCAGTGTTGGAAGTCACAAGGCCCACTTGTGTTCAGATCCTGGTCCGGTCAGTCTCAAATATTCCAGGCATACTTGTGTATGCCCAAGATCCTGATCATCTAAAGGGCTGGGGGAAAGGGACTGCAGCATGACAATACTCTGTCAAGGGTACTTTTTCTCTCTGCCTTCTCTCTCTCCTCTCTTGTGTTGGTGGACTTGCTATTTATTGTGAATAAAAAATTAAAAGAAATACTTTACAATTAGATGGTTCATAGTATTTACAGAATTGTGCAACCATTACCACACTCAGTCAATTTTAGAATATTTTATCACCCTCCAAAAGAACCATTGTATCTATTAGCAGTCAACCCTCATTTTCCAACTCCACTTTCCTCTCTTCCTGCCCTTCTCACCTGCTTCAGGCGACCACTAACCTACATTCACTGTGGGTAGATTTGCCTGTTATGGATACTATATGTAGATGGAATTAAATACTATGTGCTCTTGTGTGATCTTTTGTGATTGACTTCTTTCACTTAGTATAATGTTTCCAAGTTTCATCCAGGAAAACTTCATTGTGAAGTGCAGAAGTATTTGTATAAGTTTCCTAGCCAGGGACCATCAGTTGGCATAATGGCCATGTTGCTGGACTCCCATGTAGTTGACCACAGTTTGAGTCCTGGACCCGGTGGCTTAAACTCATGCCGGGTGCATGTGCGTGCGTACCCAAGATCCCGAGAGGAGAATGGAGGAGAAGGGATTGTGGCGTGGCCATCCCCCATGGGTGGGGTGATTTCTCACTTTCTGTCTCTCTGTCTCTCTCTGTCTTTCTGGAGCATGCACGTTCCTTATAGCAAAAACCTCTCCAAAAAAAAAAAAAAAAAAAAAAATTCCTAGCCAAACACAAATCCTTTTTTTTTTTTTTTTTTTTGAGAAGTTTTTGCTATAGGGCATGTGAGCTCGCCAGACAGACAGAGACAGAGAGACAGAAAGCGAGAAATCATCCCCCAGGGGGGATGGCCACGCCGCAATCCCTTCTCCTCCATTCTCCTCTCGGGATCTTGGGCATGCACCCACACGCGCCCGGCGTGAGTTTTAAGCCACCAGGTCTGGGATGCGAACCGCGGTTGACTACACGGGAGTCCAGCGACATAGCCATTACGCTAACTGCTGGTCCCCAAACACAAATCTTGAATGTCACTAATTTCACCAGTAAAAACTTACTTATAAGAGTCCTTCACCAATTCAAAATTACTTGTAAGAGTCCTTGTGATACTGCATGAACCTTCTAGTGCAGATTCAGATATTGATATTTGAAGGCCTTGCTACATCCCCAGTTCTGGAGGGTGGACTCCTGATTACTTCAGATTTTAATAATATCTTAGGTTGTGGCATAATTTTAGCTCACATCTTTTTTGTAAAAATTATGTATTATTTTACAGCATATTAAAGATAATGTTATAGCACTGATGCTTGTCTTGGGATCCTGGGTGCTCATAAGTTCTAAGAGCTATTTTTGGGAGCTATTTCCCAAATACCCCAGGCACACTTGTGCATGCCCAAGATCCTGATGATCTAGAGGGCTGGGGAGAGGCAACTGCAGACAATTTTTTAAAGTCTGATGAAAATAAGACTTTGATAAAAATTCAACCACATTTTTTTTCTTTTATATTATTTTGATGTGGTAAACACCAATTGTCCTATACATATTAGAAATTGTTATCAGCAATTATACATGTTTTTGATGTATTAAAAATGGGGAAACATATTTTTATGTTTTTTATTTTGATTACAATTTGTTTGATGTTTAAGTCCATTATATGCAAGTTACCTGTTAGATTAAGTTATACTGAAAAAGCCTGCATGGTAATGAGAATCAGTGATCAGAATGCAGCAATGTTATCGCTGAGTTTCTGAACAGTTGTCTTGGAGATTAGAATTCTACGTTGTCTGTATTAGTACTTGAGTCTCTAAGATTAATTAAAATGTTTAAAGTTTAATTCTTCTGAGATACAGAGAGACAAGCATCCCCCAACAATGTTTTCACTCAGTTATTGATCCTCAGCTTCAGCCAGCTCAGATCACAGTGTTTTCCTGGTGTGTATAGGGAGGCCTTGGGAAGTGCACCCAGGACCTTTCCATGTGAGTCTAGTACGTTACTACTGTATCACCGCTCAGCCCCTGTAAGATTGATTTTTATAGGTCATTATTATGCTAATAAAAAACTGTTTCTACAAAAATATATGCTTTGTTTTGCTAAGATGAACTCACTCTTTGGGATTCATATTTGGTTTTGAGTTCTTTACAGAAAAAATGATAGAATCAGCTCAAATGTCATAAACTAAAAGTAGTCAGCTAACTTTGTTACTTGGATTTCTTTCTTTTTATTTTGGAGAGGTTTTTGCTATATTTTGCTATAGGGCATGTGCGCTTGCCAGAAAGACAAAAACCGAGAAATCACCCCCCCCCCCCTGCGGAATGGCCTCACCGCAATCCCTTCTCCTCCATTCTCCTCTCGAGATCTTGGGCATGCATGCACATGTGCCCAGCGTGAGTTTAAGCCATCGGGTATGGGACTTGAACTGCAGTCGACTACATGGGAGTCCAGCAACATAGCCATTACACCAACTCCTGGTCCCAGGTACTTGGATTTCTATGATATATTTTCATGAGATGTAGGTGAATTCATGTGCATCCTATCCAGTGGAAGGTACTAATGAAAATGGGTTTATCTGTGTTAACCATCTTATCTCTGCCTTGCTGAGTCACCTCTCTTCTGTCATTATACAATATATAGCTCTACCACAAACACTATGGGCTGAAAAAGCCTACAACTATTTCTTCCTATGCACTAACTTTTCTTCTGCAACTCAAACTGAACATAATATACATATATTTAATGGCAATAGCATTTCATTGCCTTGATAGATACTGTTTTCTCTCTCTTTTTAAAATTTATCACAGGGTACATACTCTTGTTGGAAAGAGAAAGAGAGAAAGTGAGGCAAAAAGTGAGAAAGTACCCCCCCCCCCATGGGAATGGTTAGACTGCAATCTCTTTTCCTCCATTTATCCTTCCTTTTGTATTTTGGGCATGCACACCCACTCACCTGGCATATTTTTCAAGCCACCAGATCCAGGACTTAAGCCGCATGGACAGCCATGTGGGGATTCCATCCACCTTAACTATTATGCCACTAGTTGACTGATAGATACTGGTTTTAAGCTCTTATTTTATCACAGGAATGCCTTTTATTTGTTGGGCTGTCAGTATTCTTGATTTAAAGTTCTGGATATTGTGGTATTACTTGATACTCTTTTCTTTATTTTTATTTTTATTTTTATTTTTATTTTTTGCAGAGGTTTTTGCTATAGGGCGTGTGCGCTCACCAGAAAGACAGCGAGAGACAGAGAGACAGAAAGCGAGAAATCACCCCCAGGGGGATGGCCATGCCACAATCCCTTCTTCTCCATTCTCCTCTCGGGATCTTGGGCATGCATGCACACGTGCCCGGTGTGAGTTTAAGCTGCAGGGTCCAGGACTCAAACTGCGGTTGACTACATGGGAGTCCAGTGACACAGCCATTGGGCTAACTGCAGGTCCCAATACTCTTCTGTATTGATCTCTTCATATAGTCTCAGGTCAAAATAGGTTATTAAACTACCGTTTTAATGATGAGACCTGTCTAGTTATGTGTAATAGAGAATTTGGTAGTGGCCTAAGGGAAACCATTGGAATTTATCCTTCACTAAAGCCTTCTCACAGAAAAGAGAGAATTGAAAGCAGGTTCTGGAGGGCTTTATTGAATACTCTAATGTGAGGAATATGGATGAAATAATGGTTTGATATCAGAGATAGTCAGGGACCCCTTGCTCTACCTTGTGGGTGGTTTTAGTGGTGATGTTAATCAATTATGACTGTATTTATTTCTGAGTGATAGAAACTCAAAATACCAGCAGCTTAAACAGGATAAAGTATATTTCTCTCTTGTGTAAGTAAAGACAGAAGATAAGCAGTAAGGAGCTTTATGATGACACTCATGTAAGTTAGGAACTATTTTGCAAGTTTCTTTCCTCTTCTGAAGGGTGGGTTGAACAGAGCCATGGGGAGTTGGAAAAAAGATGCGAGGCGCTAATGTCATGTTGTTTACTGGCTAAGTTTAGTGGGAGCTCACAGAGCTCTTAGTAGGCTCGCAAAGTCCATAGCAACACTATAAAGTGCTTCCTCTTTCTTGGAGCTAGTAATGTGTGTGGAGAAAACTCACAGAGCAGCTTCCTTCCTCTGGGAGCTCACAGTGTGCAGGATTGAGCTGAGCCGAGCCAAGGCTTAGCCAAGCCAAGGTCATCAGGGCTCAACAGCCTGTACCAAGGCCAAGTTGAGCAGGGCTAGCTAGCAGGGCAGAGCAGCACAAGGCAGAACGGGGTAGTGCAGAGCAAGGCAGCACAGCTGACCAGGTGCCCTCTTTTTTTAAAGGGGCTTCAGACAGTAGTGACTCATTGCCAAAACCAAACTGTTGCTCGTGCACATGCATTCAGTCGCATAAAACAGCAAAGCCATCATTACATAATAAATGTGCAAGAGCAGTACAACTAATAACATAAATCGTTTACCCTGTGGCTTTCAAACATAGGATAGGAGGTGAGGGAGCCAGCCTAAACCATTCTGACTCCATTGGCAATACAGGAAACTAGGTCTTTCTATTTTGTGATTGTTTCATCTTCAATATGTGGTTTCTATCTCATAGTCCAAGATGGCTGTCCCTAGTTTAGCCAGGAGAAAGAAAAAGTGAGGAATGAGATTCTCCACTTTATGTACCCTTACTGCACATCACATAAGACATGTCTGCCTATGTGTTATTGTCCAGGATAAAAGACTAATTAATTTATGGTATATCCTTATAATAAAAGAGTATAGCAAACACTGAATAAGGCTCTGTTGAGGGTACCACAGATGTAATTAGAATTGCAGACCCAGTATAACTCATTAATGCCAAAGACATTACTATAGTTATTATGGTTTATAAACATCAACTGAATCCACTCAGAATTCCAAGAACCATTATGTCATGGATTATGTTTTTTTGAAGATAAAAAATTTTATATATTTTTCCACTGTGATATTCATGTTCCTTTATTGAGAGGTTGGGGTCCATTTTCCTTCTCCTTAACTTGGAAAGTTCCTATTTTTTTTAAGGTTTTTACCATAGGGCACATGTGCTGGAGACAGAAATAGTGAGAGGGAAGTAAGAAATCATACCCCAGGGAGGATGACCATGACTATCCCTTCTCCTTCATTCTCCTCCTGATATTTTGGGCATGTACACACATGTGCCCAGCATAAATCTCAAGCCATCAGGCCTGGAACTTGAACCATAGTCAGCTATGTGGGACCAACACTTTAACCACCATGCCACCTGCTGACCCCTGGGTAGTTTCTTTTAACTATCTTGACCAATTGACTGTGGAGGAGGGTTTGCTTATAGAATGTGACATGGTGGGCCAGCTGGTGACATGGTGGGCCAGCTGGTGGTGTGGGGGTTAAGGTAACTGATTGCATATGGCCAACTATGCAATATGAATCTTGGACCTGGCAGCTTGAAATTCATGCTGGGCGTGTGTGTGTGTGTGTGCCCAAAAGAGGGAAAGATGGAGGAGAAGGGATTGCAGCATGACTATCACCCATCAGGGGTGGTTTCTCACTTTTCTTTTCTCTCTCTTTCTCTATCTCTCTCCAGCAAGTGCATGTGCCCTTTAGCAAATAAAAAAATATAGATATATATAGAAAGAGTCATATATATAATATAATTTCCAGCTTGCCCTCTCAAAGGACACAAACCTTTGGATCTCTGAGCTGCCATACAAGAATCTTGGTTAACCTTGAAGTTATTATACTAGCCTGGCAGATCATGAGAAGGGACTAGCAAGAGACAGAGAGAGGTGACTGAGAAGCCCATTTCTTCCATCATTTGCTCAACTATTTCTAGCGCAGGTCCCCGATATGTGAGTAAATAGACCTCTGAGGTCCCAGTCTTAGCCACTGTCTGACTGCTGCCTCATGAGAGATCCAAAGACAGAACCACTCAGTCAAGCTGTTGTCAAATTTCCTGCTCATCGAAACTATGAAAGAAATTAATATTGCTCTCTCACTCTCTAAGTGTTATTTTCTTACTAAGCTACAATAGAACAGACATATTAAAAAACTTCTCTGTTGCAATTTCTGCCTTATAGAGTTGAGAAACCAACAACATTGAATACAAGATAGTTTTTTAAAAAATAAAACTAACCAATATTGCCATTTGTACTCTTGCACACATATTTTTCTTGGATTTGAGTGCTATTTCCACTTCTCATATGCTTTTCACCATTTATAAAAAATGAGAAACCATTTTTTATAGTTCTCAAAGTCAATTTTAAGGATCTCAGTTTATTGAATGTGACATTCCCTGTTTCCCTCTTTTGAATGATATGAAGAAGAGGAGGAAGCTGAAGCCCATTGACATTTGCTTTTTACTATTCCAGTTTCTCATTCATAGGAGCCTGCACCTTTTAGCAACTCTGACTCCATTCTGTTGTCTGAGAGAAACAATGAAAGCAGAATCCAAGAAAACTTACTTTATTTATGTATTTATTTATTGAGAGATTTTTGCCATAGGGTGCAGATGCTCGCTAGAGAGATGGAGAGAGACAAAGAGAGCAAGAAAGTGAGAAATCACCCACCAGGGGGGATGACCACACTGCAATCCATTCTTATCCTTTTCCCCCTCAGGATTTTGTGCATGTAAGCATGTGTGACCTGCATGAGGTTCAAGCAGCCTATGGTCGACCATATGGGAGTCCAGTGCCTTAACCACTATACTATTTGCTGGCTCCAACTTACCTTGTCTTAAGGCATAACCAATACTCAGTTAATTCAAGTAATTTATTAGGAATTCTCACAAAGAAAGCAATGTTAGGTATTTCAAATTCTTTCTCACACTTTAGCATGGAAATATGTCATAAGATTACAGGGATTATCATATGATGCCAATGAGTTTAACAAAGCCTTCCGTTCTATGTTGTTGTTGGGTTTTTTTATTTTATTTTATTTTAGTGGTTTTTTTTTTTTTTTTTTTTTTTTTTGCCTTCCATCTCCTTTTTTTCCTTGACAGAGGCCTCTCTGGTCTGCATTTAACCTCTAAATTAATCATTTGTACATGAAATTTAGTCTTTCTATTTTTTCCATTCAGCTATAAAATGAGTTAACAACAGTTAGTTTAATTTGCCTGATTAATCTCTTATTGGATCATCACATAATTTCCTATCTCTGTATCTTTAATTTCTGATATAACATTTTATAGCTTTTGGATTTCAAGAGAGGAATGTTAGTTGATGGGGAATGGCTGCTCTAAGTAGGTTTGAAAAGGCCTGGGTTTCAAGGTTGGGCAGAATTCCTAGTCTAGGAGGTGTTGGTTGTGCAAAGTTACTCAAGCAGCATGAAACCAGTTGAGTGGCCTTTGTCCTCAGGTTTCGTTCTAATCTTACAGAGTTCTCAGTATTTGGAAGGACACTCACTTTTGTTCTGGCTGTTGCTTAAAAGAAGAACAGGCTCATTATTTTCAGAAACTCTGGAGAGGCCTTGGCTTTCAGTGAAACCCAAGGTGGTATGGGGTCACTTCAACATTTGTTTTCCTTTTTTGATGGAATTAAATAATGTAGTCCTAGGGGACAACCAGGTGAAACAAATTTCTTCATAGGAAAATCACAGCAGCTTTGCAGAATCCCCCATAACAGTGGATTTAAACTGCAGACTCTCTGCCTATTATGCTGAAAATAATATAATTGGCAAAAAAAAAAAAAAAAAAAAAAAAAAAAGTTGATGAGGCAGTTGAATGAATTTGATTAGCTAGAATGCATAAGGAAGTTGTAAGGACTGTGTTTATATAGTATTTGACCAAGAAATGTGGTTCAAGTCACTTTGGAGAGGAGCGTTAAGGTTGCTTTTCTTTCTCTTTATCCCATCTAGCTAAAGCAACTTTCCTCCACCAATTTCCATAATAACTGACTTTCCTTTCTCCCTAAGGTTCCTGGGCTCTTAGACAGAACCCTCCTTATCTTCAGATGTTTGGCACATTTATATATGTCATGCAGGATCAGAACTGCAGTGCAGAATTGGACAAAGGGTATGTGTTTTGGCATCTTAAGGCCTAGCTTTCACATGTCATAACCACTTACCAGTTAAGTGATAATGGTAAGTCAATTATTATCGCAAAGACTCAGGTTCCTAATTTTGGAAAAAGCCAGGAATAGTACCTCACAGGTAATCCAGTGAAGATCAAAGTAGATAAAATGTGAAAGTTCTTCATATATTTTAATATTTCAACAAATGTTAGCTATTATGTCTACTTTATTTCATAATTGTCTTTTCATATTAGAATGAAAGGTCCATGAGGTACAATTTTGAGTTTTTCTAGTCTCCAGCATAATACCTGGTACAAGTTTTCTCAAGGGACTATATGAGTACGTAAATGAATAACAAACATATTTTGGAGGCTGTCTCCTTATTATGTAATCCTCTACCAGAATAATTGGAGAATTCAGAAGATTACAAATTAAACTATGGGCCTCTGCTGATAAATTATCCTGGGCTTTGCTGATTTGCAAGTGCAGATTTAAAGGTTTATGATGTAATTTTATAAGAATTAAAATATGATGCAAATGTTTGGGATAAACAGGAATGTGTTTATTTCCTTTTTATGCTTTAATATGAAGTATGGACTAGGAAATCCATTTTTATCTTTTAGAGTGGTGGGTCTCAATGTGTGGTCTCTGAACCAGCAGCATCAGCCTCTGGATACTTGTAGGAAATTAGATTCTTGGACTCCACTTCAGACCTGCCCTGGGTGTGGGGCCAAGAGACTGTGTTTTGATAAGCCCTCCAGGCAATTTTTGATATACCCTAAATTTTGAGAGCCTGGTTTAGATTATAGGGATTAAGAAGAACAAATCAAAGTAGAAAAGATAAATAGCAATTTATTAGTTTGAATAGTTTATTAGTTTTTAAGAGGATGAGGTTTTTAAAGTATTTTTAATTCTACCAAATTTGTTATTCTAAAAGAAGCCCTTCTTTCCAGATCAGAAATCTGAGTCACAGAAAAGGTTAGCCCTAACTTGCGTTAGGACTAGGTCAGCCTGAGAGACAGGACTAGGTCAACTGGAGAGACCCATGTCCACTTTCACCAGGGTTCTCCTGGGTGATGGGCCATCTCACTTGGTAAACTCATTAAACTAATCTAAGCCAAAAAGTGTCACCTACACACAGGGTGACTTGACCTCAGTGAGGTCAGTCCATGTGTACTGGTTTAAAATGTGCTCCTGGCCATGGGAATTGAGCTTGACCTCAGAATCATGCAACTTAGCAGAAACTTGAGATAGCATTATCCACCCATTCCACACTGAGTAAAAAGCCATGGTGAGCGCGTACATTAGTCACCGCTAGGCCAGAAAGGGATAAAAAGCAGAGATAATAACAATGAGGACATTTGTAGTCATTTCTGCTATAAATACCTCACATAGGATTATTACTTGAAACATTGTATGCATCAGTGCCAAAGAATGTGTCATGTCATGTCAAATAATGTGTCATTGGAACACACAAGCATTTTATGTTATTATTTTTTTTTTCATGCTTGAGTTCATATTGCCTAAGTCAAAAATGACAATTTTCACAATACTGTTTGGTTGCTTTAAATGACGATCGCTCTTGCCTGTTTTTCCTGTTATTGTACTATTGCCGGCCTTTCTGCTCCCTTACTAGTAATTTGCTGCTGTTTGTGTTTTGAAAAGAAATTAAACGCTAAAACCCTAAAGTAATATATTTGATTTTTCTGAGGAAATTGACAATACCAAGGAGCCTGAGAACCTGGTCCCATTTGTAGTCTAACTGCATCATTCCTTATAGTTTGAGGCAACAATTTTCATCCTCCTCCTGCCTTCTGTTGACCTTCCTCCGACAGCCTGCTACTTACCAATCTTTTCACATTTGTCCTTACACTACTACCCTCTCACTGAAAATGAGAGCTCAAATTTTGCTTGCCTGGAAAATCCTTCTTTCTTTAACTTAGGAGAAGATTAAAAAACTTTTTATTTTCTATTACTTTTATAGTAGAAAGTAAGTTTCTAGCCAGCTACAGTAGCACAGTAGTGATTTAATGCTCCGTGATGCTGAAGCCATATGGGAAGGTCCCAGGTTAACATCACGAGATTTCTCTCTTCATGACAGGCACATGTGTGCACGCCCATGTTCCTGGCTAGCTGAGACTGGGGGGTGGTTTGTGGCATGAACACCCCATCAAGGGTGCCTCTCTTTCTCATGGAAGAAATAAATAAATTTCAAAAAAGGGCAACTTTCTTTAAAAAAGGTATCATGTTTTATACATTTCTGTATGTCTCACCATATCATACAGTGTCAGGTATTTACTGAGGGCTAGGCATGTATATATGAATGTGGTCTGAACATTTGTGTCTCCCCAAAATCCACATGTAAAAATCCTAGCCCCTAGGCCAGCTGGTGATATAGTGGTAAAGGCAGGTGGTTCTCACATGGCCAAGTGCGTGGTTCATGTCACGGACCCAGTGGCTTAAAAAAACACTCTGGATACATGTGTGTGCATGCTCAAAATCCTGAGAGGAGAAATCAGTGTCACCAGACACTGAATCTATAGCACCTTGGTCTTGGACTTAATCAGCCTTCATTAACTGTGAGAGATATATTTCTGTAGTTGGTAAGTCACAGTCTATGTTGATTTGCCATAGCAGCTAGAATAGACTAAGATCATGTATTGATTGAATTAAGCTCCTTATTGTCCTGGTTAAGCTTGTACATACACACACGAACATATATATGTATGTTATGCTGTGAACATTCTATAAGGTCAGAATGTGTTATACTTTTAATATACTACTCATACTGCATTTAGACTATCCTCTGTGTGTGTGTGTGTGTGTGTGTGTGTGTATAGACTCTGTCCTGATGGCAGAGAATATTTTTGCCTTCCACATGGATGGCATAAATGTCTCACTTTTAGGGAGAGCATGTAGCTTTTTTGGAGGTTTTTATGTCATTGTAACTTGTGTCAATCTTGGCATTAAATCAAATCATGCCCTGGTCACTGGCTGGAATGTCCAAGGGTTTAATAAGACGATAGAGGTTTGGGTAATCATAGGAATATAGGAATGGTTGAAGGTTAAGGGATGACCCTTTGGCATGGTAGACCCAAAGAAGGGCAAAAGTCAGATAACTAAGAAGCAGTGAACAGAGGATGAAACAGGAAATTCTAGATCTAAGACAAAAGATGTATGTTTTTATAGCCTAGAAATCATGCAGACTGGTCCATGCCCCCCAAAATGGCACAAGAGAACTACAAGTTTGCCTTCACTTTATCTGAAAGATCTTAGATTTAAGTGCTCATTGGGGGGAAGGGCAGAGGAAAGAGGTCAAAGTGGAAAAGAATTAGAGACAATCAAGTAACTATATGACCTTAGGGAATATGTTTTCTTTGGGGATTTGTCTTGTAAATTATAATTAAATTGTTTGGAGTTATAGAATTAAGTAGTGAAAAAAATGAAAGCATGTTTTAGCTAAGGGATAAGCTCATCAGGTAGGTAGCTTTAGCACATGGAGCATGACAAGAAATAAACTCTTCTTTAGCTCTTACGTGTTTTCTATAATTGAAAATTATTAGAAGATAAGGTTTGCTCTTAGGGAGCCAGGGAGAACCTGAGTGCTCTAGGGTTGTAGATCCCTTAAATGCAGAGTGTGCAGAGTCATACTTCCCCGTACCCTCTTAACTTCTTTTACCGTAGCCCTGTCCTCCTCCAGGGTCTCCTCCAGACACTTGATACTTTGTGATGCCTCCTGAGCTTCTCAGTGAGGTTCCTCTGGAGGGCAGGAGTTGCATGCTTCAAAGTCTTCCATCTCTCGTCCTATTTTCTTTATAGCTCCCTCTTCTAATCTTGTTGAAGGTAAATGACACTTTGGTCAGGAATAGAGATGAACAGTTATTTTAGGCACTGGGTTTTACCTAGAAAAGAAATAATCATTACAGCTGGAATGTACAGTTCTAACAGGCCAACGTAGAAAGAAATGAAGTAAGGATTTACCTTTCCTCTTTGAAAACTGCTTGGCATTTTGCCTAAACACCAGGGCAGTAGACTTCTGCATAAATAAGGAAGATGGTTATCTCTGTGCAAGTTCCTATGAGAGTCAGTCTTCTTTGCCCAATTGTATTACTCCCATACATCTGTCATCTTAAAACTCCTTTCCTTTGGCTTAAAGCACTGCTGCCTCAAGTATTGTTTCCCCTTTTTCTTGTAATTGTAGTCCTGATATAACAGAGTAAGCCTAGCAAGTTAAACAAACATTCAGAAAGCAAGATTCAAGGGGGAAAAAAAAGTAATATGAACCCACATCTTGTGTTTGATTGAATCCCAGATTTACAGTCCAAGCTGCCATTCATCTCTTCTCAAAGCTGAAAGAGCCATTCTTGAGAAACCTCCTCTCCAGGCCATGGATAATGGTGGTTGGAACCAACTGACTGGCAATAAACAGCAAGCTGGAGGGATGCACATGTTCAAACAGTATGGAGGTATTACATTTTCATGAATGAAATAGCAGTTCTACTAAAACTGGACAAATTGGGCCACCTCCCCTTGGGGAACCCCAGAAAACACTGCTCAAGGGTACCACTGTATCATTTTACAGGTTGATCCTTAGTTCTTTTATTGTGACCATTCAGTCTTTTATTTCAAGATTTCTGGCTTGCATTAAAAATTTGCTTCTTCTCACACTCAATTGTTTATATCATACTCTATTGAATCTGATTTTATTTTTTTACTTCTGGATGTTTCTTCTTGGGATTTCTTCCTAAAAAAATGGTGACATAAAATTTACCTTACCATATGCAAATTTTGTAACTTTAATTTTTTATTCTAGCTTATGGTTCTCTAATAAAGTTGTTAAATAGGATTGCAGTGTAGCACATTACAATCTTCCTTGTAACTCAATGTATTTTCATTTACTATTTTTTACCATTGCTTTAGGCTCTCTTTTGTATCCAGGATCCTGCTTACATTTGAACTAATTTGAATTAATTTGATCATTCAGTTACCATGAGCTTTGTGATATAGCCAATTCCTTTATCCTATTAAGTGAGAATACCTCTGAAACCTTAAGAAAGTGTTATCTAAGTGGTTGAAATTGCCTGTAGCATTTGGGTACAATGATACTCCCACCTAAAATGACACAGCGGAGTCAGATTGCTCTGTTAAACTGACCTCTAGGTTTAGTTTAACTAACTAAATGGGAGTAATGGTGAATCTGGCTCAGGATTTGGTAGGCATTCTTCCTGTTTGTGCCTTTGTCATAACATTTTCTATGCTTTGAGTATAAACCTTTGAATTATCATGCAATTATAGAGGAACTCACTTCTCAGATTACAGAATAATGATATACGTTATCTGCTGTATTATTTATTATAGATTACTGATAAATAAAATTTTGGCATTTTCATGGAATAGCTGGTTGATAGAGACACCTATTCTTCCTTTCACTTGTTCTCTTGCCGGACCACTTTGCTGCACAACTCCATAGGATGCTATCCCATGGATAATAGTAGTGCCCCTGCAATTGTACATTATACCCCTTTGCTCTAAGTCTAAGGAGTTTATTTGACTCTCTGATCATTCTTTTTGTCTCTGATTTTTTTCCTCTATTGCTGTAGATGGCATGACTATCTTAAAACATAATTGTTTAGTTAGGGCATGTGTCTATTTTGGAAAAAAATCATGTAACATAGTGGATTTGTCTCCAATTTGCCTTTGCTACTTTTACCTCTTCTTATATATTTTAATTTTATCACATCTTCCATACTACTATAGAGCTTTTTTTTTAGTTTATTTATTTCTTCTATGAATAAGAGAGAGAGAGAGAAATAGCACCCCCAACAGGGTCATGACTCCATGAGCACCCCGAGCTTTTAGCCAGCTCTGAATCATTGGCAAGTTTGTACCCAGCATACTTAGAGAGGTCTTCAAACTTGGACCAGGATGCTTCCTATGTGGGATTTCTTCACAGGGTATCACATTTTACCATTGAGCCATCATCTGGGGTCTTTTTCTTGACTTCTTTCTTGTTGACCAATAAAGATTAATTGCTAATATTTTAATGCCATTGTTTTCCTTACAACCTGAAAGAATCAGATTGGCGTAATCATTCTTTTGGCTTCCTACCCATGGACAATGTGCACAGGTTCCCACACCCTACACATTTGAGTTTTCTACTTCTTCACTGTGTGTGTGACACCTTCAACTGTGGAAATTTTGATGGCATGCACAATGATAATTCACTGGAGCCATTTGTGGAAAAGAGCTAGAATATAGAAAACACAGACCAATTTAGATAAAGGAGACCTTACCCATTGCTTTTCCATCTCCTCTAAGCCCCTCAATCAGGCACAATGGAAAGCTCACTTTTGTGGGTTGAAGTAAGGGGGCAGAAGAAAGCACAAAACAAATCCCAATTACTTAAACATAAGATAGCTCCCCATACACAAATGAGTAATAAGAGGAAAAGAAAATAGTTCAAGTTTAAGTTAATTCTCTCCTTAAAAATATCTGGTTATAAATATAGCAGTTCCAAGGGCATGCAGTTCTTAAGAACTGTGTGGTTCTAGATCAAATAGCTTTATGTTTTCTTTATTTTCTCCCTAGATCTTAGAGTGGTATTAATCGGAAGAGATAAATTGTCTTTTGGAGAAGGGAAAATTATAAGATTTAGTCAATGAAAATACAATGTAAGTGAATTCAGGGGAAAATGTACATGTTGGTAAAACACTGCAAAAGTCAATACAATAAGGAGGAGATTCTAGTATTAAGGGGCTAGTGCCAAGAGTTTCAAATAGATATGTCAAAAAATAAAATTACAACAAATTTACTTTGAATATCTAATTGGTTTTTATTTGTGGTTCTAAAATCAGGCAACATCTCATTTGATAAAATGCAGTGAGTGTTCCATTGAGCATGACAGAATGGTTGTTTTTGTTTTTTTAGAGAGATTTTTTTGCTATAGAGCGTGTTGCTTGCCAGAGAGACAGAAAGCAAGAGGGATATAAATATCAGTAGTGTGATCAGTCTGTTGGTCCTGGAAATGACCTCTTGTGGGTCCTGGTGTTACCCACCTTGTAGCCCATGCTCATACCATACCCCAGTCCCTCCTTAAGCAGTGTTTTTCTTTAAGTAACAGGATATATACCTATGGATAAGATAATGCTCTTCCTATAAGAACCAGCTTAGACTGTTGGGATATAAGATAGCTACTATAGGGACCAGCAGTTAGTGCAATGGCTATGTCACTGGACTCCCATGTAGTTGATCGTGGTTCGAGTCCTGGAACCGGTGGCTTAAAATTCACGCCGGGTGCGTGTGCGTGCGTGCCCAAGATCCCGAGAGGAGAATGGAGGAGAAGGGATTGTGGCATGGCCATCCCCCCTGGGAGATGATTTCTTGCTTTCTGTCTCTCTGTCTCTCTCTGTCTGTCTGGCAAGCACACGCGCCCTATGGCAAAAAAACCTCTCCAAAAAAAAAATATATATATATATAGCTACTATAGTGACCTCTGTAAGACCCCAAACCTATCATAATTTCATTTACATGCTAAATGACATGCCTACAATCACCATGACAGTTCATAATCACCAATGAAACTACTGGAAGAATCCTTACAAGGAGAAAAAGTAGACAGGCTTTAGAATTTGGAGAAGTCTACCATTTTCTAGGGGAAGACTTAAATAGTCTTCCTCTCTATTACCCTGTACTGTCCTCTCATTACCTCATTTGCTATATCTTAAATTCTTCAGCTCAAGATGAGTGAAAAGTTGATTTGTGAAATCGTCTTCTTCTTCTCTGTTCCTTGACCATTGAATAAAGCTTGTGCCATGACACTTGGTCTTGGTTTTGTATAAGTTGACTCCATGATACCAAATGGTTAAATATCTCATCTTTGGGAATAAACTAAAAAGTGATAATATTGGAGCATTTTGACCAGGAATGTTGGTGCTTGGTATCTGGAGAGAGTGAATAAAGGACTCATGCCCTTTGCTCCATAGACTCCGTACTGTTGAGAAGAACATGACCAGAACAGGGCTGCAGTGAGAGCCCTTGTTAAGTTTGTGGGACCTCAGTAACGAAGGGCTCTGGAAGACTGAGCCTCCATCAACAGCACTTGTACCACTTCTAGTGGTTTTGGATATGAGTCCAGATATTATATGAAGAATTTAGAATAGGGAACCAGCAGTTAGCGTAATGGCTATGTCGCTGGACTCCCACGTAGTCGACCGCGGTTCGCGTCTCGGACCCGGTGGCTTAAAACTCACGCTGGGCGTGTGTGTGTGTGTGTGTGCCCAAGATCCCGAGAGGAGAATGGAGGAGAAGGGATTGCGGCGTGACCATCCCCCCTGGGGGGTGATTTCTCGCTTTCTGTCTCTATTTAGAATAAGCAAAATCACATGCAAATGAAATTAATAGTATCTGGAGACAGAGTAATTCATAATCAACCAAAGCCATCTTGAGGAATGATCTAGGAAGTAGTTTGGAAGGTTGGAAGGAATAAGGATGACATTCAGAACCCCTGATTTTATCTCTTCTGATCACTTATGATGTGAATATCAGATAATCCTCTTGGTCTCTAGTCATTGTTGTTGTTTTTTTTTTTTTTATTGTTGGTTATTTTCCCTGCTCATTCAACAAATTTCTTTTGCTGGAGCCAGGGCTACCACATGTATGGTATATATATTTAAAAACCTGGGCTGAGAGGGGACTGGTCACGTCCTAACTTCCTTGGTGGCTGCAGGATAGACCAGATGATACTAGAATCAGAGGTTGAGGGAAGAGTTATTCATAGCAGATAGTTTAAAAACTGTAGATGCAAACAATTGTCAATTTTTACCAGTAGTGAATTTCATTATGGACATATGAAGATGCTACATTTCTGTAAGGCGGTAGACAGCATTCTCTATTCAGTCGGTATTCAGAAATACCCTCTTTAGGATTAGTCCCTATTCAACAGTATAAAGAATATCAAAGCACAATGAAGAAAGATGTTTCTAAAGTGGTGGTGTTTTAAATTGTGTGTGTGTGTTACTGGGAATCAGGAGAGAGAAAATAGTCAGGGAAAATACATTCTCACTTATTGCCAAAATCCAGGAGGCCTTCCCTTTGTGGGTGTATACAACCGTAGTCTAAAAGACTAAATACTATGTAGTCTGAGACATTGGTGAGGTGTTTGAGCCAGATACTGCAGACTTCATTTCATGGAGGATTCTTGATGTTAATTGAAAATGACAAAATACAAAAAGCCAAAGGGAACAATTTCCTTTAAGAGCTAGGAGAGTAAGGCAATTTACATAGGTGTTATGCACCATAAATATCTGCATATCTACAATCCTGGTGAATTAATTTTCAATTTAATATCTAAGAGGTGGTCAAAACTGCCTCTGGGAAAACTGGATGTCAGTATTGATATTTGTAATGTGTCCTCTACTTTAGAAAGTAGGATAACTTGGACCAACAGATGGTTACATCATTGGACTCCCACGTATTTGACTGCAGTTCAAGTCCTCGACCTGACATATTAAAATTCACCCTGGATGCATATGTGTGTGTGTGCCCAAAATCCTGAGAGGAAAATGGAGGAGAAGGGATTGTGGTGTGGCCATCTCCCCCTGGGAGGGTGATTTCTTGCTTTCTGTCTCTGTTTATCTGGTGAGTGTACGTGCCATATAGCAAAAATCCTCCCCCCCCCCGCCCCCAAAAAAAGGAGGATATCAGAGGCCAGCAGATGGCATAGAGATTATGTCGCTAGACTCCCTCATGGCCGACCATGATTTGAGTCCTGGACCCTGTGGCTTGAAACTCACGTAGGATGCATATGCATGTGTGCCCAGGATACTGGGAGGAGAATGGAGGAGAAGGGATTGCAGTGTGTCCATCCCCCCGAGGTGTGATTTTTTCACTTTCCCTAACACTATCTCTGTCTCCCTCTCTCTCCAATGTGCATATGCATTCTAAGCCAAAACCCTCTCAAAAATGAAGAAAAGAAAGTAAGATATATTCAAGCATGAAGATCATTATAGAAAATGATCTATTTACCTCAGAGAAAGAGATAGTGCAGTAAACTTTAAGTTCTTTCTACTTATTGCCCACAATATATACAAGAGAAGTCTCCAGTTCCTACTGTTTCTTTTCAGACTTCAGCCTTCATCTTCTCATCTGATGTGTAATGTGAGGGGATATACTTAGTGACTTGCTATTATCTTCTTCTGTTTCTAACTTCTCTACCTCCTTGAAGTTGAACTCTGATGGCTCTAACTTGCAGGATCATGACAGTCTTAGTTTTTGAGTAAAAACTGGTAGAAGGAGGTTATGTCTTACCCGTGACATATTTCCTACTTCTGTTTGCTGAAAACATATCTGGACAGAGTGGAGCTCTATACTAGAGATTAGAAACAGGACAGTCTACCAGAATTAATGTGAAAGGGACAGCTCTTCTAGTTTCATAAACATGAACCATACAAAGGAAGTGGGAAAAAGTCAGGGGAAGATGGATCTCAGAGCTGACATTGGTACCATGCCTATCTTTCTCACATGGTCTCCTAGTTCTTCTCTCTGTATGTCTATCATTTTTGATCTTTTAACAATAGCTTGCTTTACACATCTGTTAGTCTTATCCCTCATAACTCTGAAATAAAGATGATAAGAGCCTATTTCTTCCAAAATAGGTTAAATGATTAGGTACACTTCGGGCATACAGAAGGTGAAATTTTGGAATGTACACTGGCCCTTGAGTTCTTTTAATGTCCCCAAACAAAAGAAGGGACATTGCTCCAATATTCCCTAATCACTCTGTAGACCAGAAGTGCCATGGAAGAGAACAATTGTCTTCAGCTCCTCCCTGAGATTTAAGATTTAAAAATGTCAGGAATCGGCTCCTGGCACAGCTGCAGTGGCTTTTGTTTTCTCTGGCTCTCCTTGCCATCTCCCTTTCACTTCTGGAGATAGGGCTTCTTGTGTGGCTGTCTCTGATGGCATCATCAAGGTGTTCAATGACGTGAAGGAGTTCAAGTCATCAACACCAGAGGAGGTGAAGTGCAGGAAGGCGTTACTCTTCTGCCTGAGTGAGGACAAGAAGAACATCATCCTGGAAGAGCGCAAGGAGATCCTGGTAGGTAATGTGGGCCGGACCATCAACAACCCCTACACCACCTTTGTCAAGATGCTGCCAGATGAAGACTGCCACTATGCCCTTTATGATGTGCCCTATGAGTCCAAGGAGAGCAAGAAGGAAGACCTGGTGTTCATCTTCTGGGCCCCTGAGTGTGCACCTGTTATGAGCAAAATGATCTATGCCAGCTCCAAGGATGCCATTAAGAAGAAACTGACAGGGATAAAACGTGAATTACAAGCAAACTGCTACAACTGACAGGGATAAAGCATGAATTACAAGCAAACTGCTATGAGAAGGTCAAGGATCACTGCACCCTGGCAGAGAAACTGGGAGACAGTGCCGTCATCTCCCTGGAGGGCAAACCTTTGTGAGCCCCCTCTAGTTTCCTGCCCTGAGCATCTGGCACCCACATACCTGCCCTTGGGGGTTGCAGGTTTCCCCCTTCCTGCCAGACTGAAGGTGCTGGGGGGCACAGCAGGGGGAGGGCAATCTCTTCACCCCAGTTGCCAAACAGCATCCACCCCCCCACCCCTGGCCCTTCCTCCTCCCTTCATCCATGACAGTTCTGGCTTTCCCAAACTGCTTTTGATCTTCTAATTCCTTCTTGGGTTGAAGCAGACCAAGTCCCCCCAGACAGGGGAGGCCTGTATTTTTTTTAACAACACCCCTACTCTCCATCTGTGCCCCCTCCCCCATGCTGCCAGCTTCTAACCGCAGTAGTGAATATGTGCTTGTCTGTTTAGTTCTGTGTATAATGGAATGTTATGGAGATGATCTCTCCCTGAGCTGGCTGGTTCCCTTCCCTTTTCTCCTCAGTAAGAGACCTTCAGTTTAAAAAGATACTGACAAATAAAAAGACTCAATGGCAAAAAAAAAAAAAAAGAAAAAAAAAAAGAGATTTAAAAATGTCAGTATACCTGGACAAAACTCATCACAAACTATTTGTCTCCCAAGCCTATTCTATCTCCAAAGAGAATAATTTAATCTCTATTATCTAAGAATTAAATTTATTGTTTCTTTCTTAAAATCATTTTACAATATTAGCTCCCATGCTAACCCCAGAATGACCATGAAATCATCCTCATCCCCTTATAGATTTAGCCAATTTCTTCTTTTTTTTTTTTTTTTCTTTTTCTGGAGAGGTTTTTGCTATAGGGCGCGGGCGCTCGCCAGACAGGCAGAGAGAGACAGAGAGATAGAAAGCGAGAAATCACCCCCCAGGGGGGATGGCCACGCCGCAATCCCTTCTCCTCCATTCTCTTCTCGGGATCTTGGGCACGCACGCACACGCGCCCGGCATGAGTTTAAGCCACCGGGTCCGGGACACGAACCGCGGTCTACTACATGGGAATCCAGCGACATAGCCATTACGCTAACTGCTGGTCCCTGCCAATTTCTTCTTAATAAGACTTTTTGGTATAACTTGTTATCAAATGTCAGACTTAAGTTATTCCCTTTTCCCTCTTGTGATTTTTTAACTTTTAACTACCCAAGATTCTGTAAGACCCCAGCATACATCATCCAGGGTAGCTTGAATGCTGTGTGTCTAGATGATTATCCTCATTTTGATGCAAATAAATTCATCTTTGCTTATTTCACTTTACCTCAGCCTTCTTTGCTCAGGTTGACATAACTTTGCTCTGCTGTAGATTGGCCTATGCGTTGTTTACCACTGGATGCAGTGTCAATTTCATTCTTTTCTTTTCTTTTTTTTTTTTTTTTTGGAGAGGTTTTCACTATAGGGCGCGTGCGCTCGCCAGACAGACAGAGAGAGACATAGAGACAGAAAGCGAGAAATCACCCCCCAGGGGGGATGGTCACGCCGCTATCCTTTCTCCTCCATTCTCCTCTCGGGATCTTGGGCACGCACGCACACGCGCCCAGCATGAGTTTTAAGCCACCGGGTCTGGGACGCGAACCACAGTTGACTACGTGAGAGTCCAGCAACATGGCCATTACGCTAACTACTGGTTCCCGGATGCAGTGTCTATTTCTGATCCAACAAGAGATAGTCAAAGAGAGGCTTTTGTGGCAAAACATAGCCACCCAAGACCTCCTTTTAACAGAAGCCATGAGTGAGGGTTACTTCCAAAGAACAAGGCAGACATTGAATATATTCCTCAAGCATGTCTAATACAATTAACTCTAAAACTTTGACTGAAAATTGGCCAATTCAATGGCCATGCATTGGTAGGTCAGTAATATTGGGTCGTCAAAAAAGTCATGACACACATTTTTTTCATAGAAAAATACTTGTGATTTTTCTGATGACCCAATATTTTAAAAAACAAACTAGGTACTACAAAGTGACAGAAGTGGTGCTAAATATTCAGAAACAATTGACTGAACCTAATAAAATGTGAGAGGTTGGTAAAGAAATATGCACTGAAAGGAGATAAGACTTTAATAAAATGTAAAGAGAGTGGAAAATGTGAATAAACTTGATTTGGTGACTGAATTAATGCTAATAATATCCTACAGAAATGTGTAAGGGCATGTAAGACATCTTGACTTTATTTGGAAAAATATTTCTAACTATTGAAAAGTATGCCTAGAGTTTTATACTGTTCTCTGAAAATGTCATTAAGAAACTAATTAGAGAATTATAATGATCATTGATTAAGTCTCCTTTATTAAAAGAGCAGAAAAGTCTCTTTAATGAAAGATTAGAAAAGTATGTTGGATATGATTATATGGAGAAGATTAATAGCACCAGATGTGGCAAACAGATCTGGAAAAGGGCAGCCTGTGCTTAGACATTGGTTCTCCCAACTGCCTGTATCCTCCAAGGACAGGATCTTAACTATATCAGAGGAAGTGAGGCTCTCATATTTCCTGAATATTTTCATCTGAGAAGCTTAGAGCTTCTCTAGGTGCTGTTGATGACAGATCATGGGCAGCCACAGCATAGGACAAGTGCCAATAAATATTGGTGTCTCTTAGCAGAAAGCCAGGCTATCCAGAAAGGCAGGGACATATGGGAGTATAAGTGTTCCTTCAGAAAGAAGGCAGTGAGTTTAGTGGGTAACAGCTTATCTATCAGACTGGGGTTTGGATTCTTTTCCTTCCTGCTCAATTTAAGGAATATGAAAGAACTATGGAAAACTCATTATTTTTAAAGATTTAGTAAGTATTCTAAAACATTGCAAATGAGATCAACACTGGGCAGTGAAGAGTTACATAAAGCTATTATTTAGCTATTCCACCAGTTAAGAATTACTTGATTGACAAATTGTTTCTAAAGTGATTTCCTTTTAAGAACAGCAGCAGGAGCCACCGGTAGCATCCTCTGATAAAATGTAGAAAGAAGAAGAGTTAATACTTTTTACTTTTTAATCTTGACATACTCTTCCCTCTATGATGATTTTTTATATTTTCTTTTGCATTATAGCTTTTATCTCAGTTGCTTTTACTCCCAGGGTATAGCCTTCCCAGAATGAATAGAAAAATAAGGCAATGTTGATTGATTTGACTTGATACTGACAGTATGTTTTGAGGCTTTTTGTTTGGTTGTTTTTTTTTTTTTGTTTTTTTTTTTCTATAGTGCATGTGAGTTTGCTAGAGACACAGAGAGACAAAAGCAAGAAATCACCCCCCAGGGGAGATGGCCACACCACAATCTCTTCTCCTCCATTCTCTTCTCAGGATTTTGGGCATGCATGTACACGAGCCCAGCATGAGTTTCAAGTTGTCAGGTTTGGGACTTGATCCACTGTCAACTATGTGGGAATCCAATGATGTAACCATTACGCCATCTGCTGGTCCCGAGCTTTGAGTTTTTTGATTATTGGAATAGGATTTGTGTGAAATTGACAGTACTGACTTTGTTCACTTCCTTTCCACGTAGAGTAGTCAAACTATATGAAGGAAGAAAAGGACAATGACCATCTGTCACCTTTGTGCTTCAGGTTCGGGTAGTTTTAGTTTAACTCTAGAACATATCAGAAAATGATGATTATGTGGCCCAGTCTCACAAGGTGAAATTGTGATTTTTTATGTGATTATTGTTCATTATCTTCCTCTTATTTTCTGTATTCTCTCTGCCCTCTCCTTCTAGTATTGGCCAGAAATTTCAAATAAGTTTTCTGGGCAGCCAAATGGTGAGAAGGTATGCTAAAACAACAGGACAAGTTTCCTTGGGAATGGGGATGCTATTGTTTTCACTTGAAGATTTTTGAGAAAAGTTAAAGTTAAATTAGTAATGTTATCTAAAGTATTATGACATGTTACATATTACAACAGACAAATACATGTTAATATAATCTAAAATTTGCATAATTTTAAAAGAGAAGAATATAGCTTTTTTTTGGCTTCTGATAGAATTATTCTTTGCTATTAGAGGTTTTGTAGTAGCAAAAATTGTAAGAGTCATAAGACCTTCACGTCTAAGTCTAGGTATTAAAAATTTCTAAATAATTAGGTATGTTTAGTTGTTGTTAATATGACTAATTTTATTTACATCTAATAAGGCTTCTTGTAACTTACCATGTCATAGCTTGGGTTCCTCAGCAAGCAGATGCTGAGATAAACTAGCTTCTCATTAAACTCCAGCCAGATTTTTGCATTAGAAATACCTAAAGTCTGTGACCTGTGTGTAACCACAGAGCAAATAAGGCTGCACCTCCCCAGGCTGTAGATGACACAGGTTGTCAAGGAAGGGCTATGAATGGGAAAGATACAAGTGACACCTTCAGTCTAGATAGTCTTATGAAACTAGCATAGAACTAGTAACTTTCTAAAGTAACTTTCTTGGAGAAGAAATAATCCATTTTGATATAAAAATTCTAATGTGCTTATTAAAATTCATTCTTATAAATTACATTTTTTTCTCTATGTCTGGAATAACAGTAGAGTCAGAATGATACCTTTTTACTAAAGCATCCTTTCTAGTTTGAATCCTCAAATAACTTTCATTAGCTCAGTTATGCTATGATGATTTTTTTAAGAATATTTTGAAGACAATATGTTGTGCCCCATTACACGTTGAAGGCTTGAAATGTTTTTCATCAGAAATAGCCAAATATCGTCCAAAGAGACTCTTAAGTCAACATAAACTATGAAGCCTAATGTTTTAGATTCTAGAATATGATCGTAGAGTAAAATGTTTCCTTCTCATTGCAGAATGACCAAAATGAGAATGCATAAGATGCACCTGAATGCACAAATGAGTCATGTTTAGCTTAATGTGAGAATCTGCCATGGCCTAGCCCAATCTCAGCTGTCGGTGATGAGCATGGAGCTAGCTGTGAATTACAATATCTACTTTTTTGGATCCAGGGACAGGGCACTTTTGTGTATAGTGTTTATTTTGCTCCCAAACTGAGACTTCAAGTCTCTATTCTTTTACAACTCTCTGGGCAACACTCCCACGTGTCCTTGAATAATGCTGGTATCTAGAAGCATGTCTCATGGCAGGCTCTGAGTTTTTGACTCATCACTGTACTTTCTCACCAGCAGGTTGAGACCTATTTGCTAGTTTTTATTACTTTTAGACTTGGATCTAAGACTAAGGGCTTGGGCCACTTTCTGTTCTTCTTTTCACATTCCCTTGGACACTCTGACCTTTGAATGATGCTTCTATTGTTATCATTGCCAAAGAAGGCTCCATGACTCAGTCCTCCCATTTTGGACTGATTCATTTGATTTTTCTCTCTTCCTGGAATGAAACTTGAATTGCCATAATCTTCTTGTGAATTGTTCCCTATTTGTCAGCCACTACTGAGGTCAGTGTTCTGCCCTCACCTATTCCCCTCCTCTCATGTTTAGGGTAGCCTCCCTTTTAGGTTGCTAGATGGCACCAGTAATATGGCATTATATCCTTATTTTACCATGGAAATGAACACTGTCATGAAATGGAAGGTTAACTTGTTCCTTAAGATAATTAACAGTAATTAGTCTCTGCAACACACTCTCTTCATAATGTAAAATTACATTCTGTTTGTTTTGGGTCTTAGTTTACATTATCCCCTTAATGAAAAGACCAAAATATTCTCTCACTCTCTCACTTTACCTCGATGGGAATACCTTCCAATCTCAGATGGTTAAAGTAAGAACTCAGAAATCCAAAGCAAGATAAGTAGATAATGACTCTTTGAGAAATATAGGATTTCCAGGTATCCTCCTCCTTCCTCCCCCTACTGAGGCGGAGCCCCAAAAAATAAATCAACCAAAAAAAATCAGAACAGTCTTTTAATCTATGAAAGGGATAATATATTCATTGGAAAGTTATGAAGATGATATCCTCATGATAATAAAAATAAAAACAACAATTGCCAACACTTACACATCCATTAATATAATTTCTGCTGCCAGCACTGGTACCATTTAATAAACCCCTAGTCTGTAGTTGCTTTAAGCTCATTTCCTTCTTTAACTTTTCAAGAGAGGGATTATTATCCTTATTTTACATGGAAAGGAAATTGAAGCTCAGAGACATTAAACACCTTATCTAGATTACATAGTTAAATGGTTCAGCCAAAAATTGAAGCTAGATGTTTGATTAAAAAAAAAAAAATCTATGTTTTAGCTACTCTACCAGAATGACTCTAATCAGCTATCAATTTGTTCAAAGATTGCATCTGCCAGGCTTTGTATGCACAGTAAAATGAAATGGAACGAATTTTCTGGTAAATTGGAAAGCTAATTTCAACCTAGGTCCTGGTTTCCTTTATTAGTTCTATATTTTCCTTTTCTGATTGTGCAGTTGTTGACAATATCTATGCATATAGCCAGCCAAGTTGACCAGCAAATCTCTTCAGTGAACTGTGTGCATGGCTTTGGCCAGCCATGATTACTGTATTCGTTTTTTGTGGCCAAGTATCTGTGAGGATTGTGAGCTGCCATGGCCAAGTGGAAGAGCCATTTTAAGCTGATGAGATCTATTCATCATTTGTTTTTGCTTTTAGACCTACTCCTTGTCTCAGTGGGACTTTTAGGGTAAAATTCTAGACATAAATAATTTTTTTACTTAGCTTATACTTCATCGTTTACTCATTGTATAGACTCACCTGGCCTACCCTCCAGGATGAAGACAACCTTGCAGAAAGCTATCCAGGCATCAGGGCTGGATTGCTCTGAGCCTCTCCATACAGAAAATGACATTTACCGTTTCTTATCCAGAGTTCCTGATTTCTGCGGTTCCTTCCCAAGAAGCAAGTAGATGAGTAGACCAAGTAAAACAGTGTACATGGTAAAGATGTTTATTACCTAGAACTAATCTGATCGGCAGAAGAAGCAATGGAAAGTCCCTACCTTTCCTATTTTGAGGTTCAAACTAACCCTTCTACACTTATTCCTCTTCAGCATCCTTCTATTCTATATCACACACTCCTCCCCAAACTATTTGCCAGATCAATTTTTACAAGTGGTTCATCATTTTATGTAATTTATTTCATTTTATGTAATTTTTCTCTTTTTAATCCAAAGGTGAAGGTTCAATTACTCTGAGTGGAATAAGATGGTGCTGTTTAATCTCAGCTCTTAACCCTATTTAACCTTTTCCCACTATGTTATTAGTACTTTTCATTTGTGGTTAAAGATTATAAATTATTCCATTGCCCTGCCTTTTTCTAATCTCTGTCTCTATTCCTTTTTTTTTTTTTTTTTTTGAGAAGTTTTTGCTATAGGGCGCGTGCGCTCGCCAGACAGACAGAGAGAGACAGAGAGATAGAAAGCAGGAAATCACCCCCCAGGGGGGATGGCCACGCCGCAATCCCTTCTCCTCCATTCTCCTCTCGGGATCTTGGGCACGCACGCACACGCGCCCGGCGTGAGTTTAAGCCGCTGGGTCCGGGACTCGAACCGCGGTCGACTACGTGGGAGTCCAGCGACATAGCCATTACGCTAACTGCTGGTCCCTGTCTCTATTCCTTTTCAAGATTTAGTATGTCAGCACTTTGCCAAATTTACAAGTTTAATCCCTTTTCTTTACACTAGCTAACTTTGATTTCTTTTTCTTCACTCTGTTTCATATTCTCCCTTGAATCAATATGGTCACTTAAGAGAAACAGGTTTCAAAGCTTAGTGTCTCAGTTCCAATCAGAAAATAAATTTAATTATAATAATAAAAAAAACCTGTGGATTGAGGAGGATAGATGGGAAAAGGAAAGTGAAGAAATATTTAACAGACAAAAAATGTAAAGTTCTCTGTTGAACAAATGATAAACAAAAACTCTTCTATGTAGTATCTTGTCAGTAGGCACCATACCCTGAGCTTTCTTCTCACCCCTCTTGTTGTCTTGTCTTCCTTGAGACTTTGCTGCAGGCCACTACTGGGTCTCATAGACATCTTTTGATGATTACCTTCACCTCATAGTGTTGAACCACAGCTGGGGCCATTTCAGAGAGATGCCCACATTCACATCACAAGATGAGGGGCACTAAACCCTAAATGTACTCTGCTGATTCTGTTAATTAAAAGCTAATCTTTTATCATAACCTTCAATGTATGTACAGGCCAGACCCCTGTCTTGGTGACAGGAATCTGCATTGATCTTTAATTGATTTCTGAAATGCTTGGTTTTTAATGTATATAACCTAAACGTGTACTCGCAGACGGTACAGACCATTCTTCATCTGGCCATTCATGGAGCATTCTGTCCTGTTTATACAAGTAAATAAACCAACGTCTTCACCTGTTGGATCATCAAGTGCATTCTTTGGGATTGGTAAACATTACGGTCAAGCCCTCTCAGATTTGGAGCTTCACTCATACATACATATAGTAACTGGAGAAGATTTAGCCAATGTGTTTAGATTAATCAAATGTATCAATTCTCATATTCCCAGGGGCAAACAATGACAAGATGTTTCTGTGTAGCTGGGTGGAAAGAATACTTAAAACCTCTGTTTAATGATGAAGATTGTATTTTAGTATTTTTTGAGCTACCAATAATTTAGAAACTAACAATTGGAAATTCGCGTGTGTCTGAATGAATCAGAACTAAATTATAATTCATTTTTAAGTATTAGTCAGGTCTATTTAAATTCTTTTCTCAGAGACTGGCAGGTGGCATGGTGGTTAAGGGTGCTGGACTCCCACATGGCCAACCGTGGTTCAAGTCCTGGACCTGGTGGCTTGCTTTCTCACTTTCTCTCTCTCTCTTTCTCTCTCTGTGTTCCCCTCTGGTCAAATTAAAAATAAATAAATAAAGTTAAAAAAAAACCTATCATTTAAAAAAAATAAAAAAATAAATTCTATTCTCATGAATTCCAAGGATTTTGAAAATTTCTAAGAAATTTCAAGTTCATGAAGCTGTTAATAAGTGGCCTGAACTCTAGATAGTCTAGACTAAGATTTTTGTTGGCTGAGCTTGCTATCTCAGGAGATAAATATGACTCCCTTTGGTCTTTCCTGTTGGATAGTAGGCCTTGGAAAAGGAATATAAAATATACATTTCTGTGGATTCATGGAAATACATCTTATGTTGGGTTCTCCATGAGCAGATCCAGAGACAAGTATTTGAATGAAAATAATTTCTTAGAAAGATTATTCCAGGAAGCACTCATTGGAATGAGGGGAATGGAAATATAAGCCAAGGAAGAGTATTTTGTCATGACAGGCAACTAGGGCTCAGTGCCTCGTGAGAACCTCTGAGAGGTTATGTAGAATATTTATTAGAATTGTTCTACCAACAGAAGCTGAGGTACTTACTTACTTAACTCCTGTGTGTGACTAAGACACTCTCCCAGGATGGGCACTTTGGGTCTACCCTGTGAAAGGACTGAACTGTAGTAGTTCCCATGGCCAGAGAAAACTCTCAGGCAGAGATTGTGAATAACTGCAATAAGAAGTCACTGACATGCTTTGGGATATGGAGAGCTGAGGGAATATGAGGATATGAATATTATCCTCTACACAAGCAACATGAACAGTGGTGGCAATGGGGAAGGAAGTTCAAGTGGACGAGCCAAGTACATTTTGAATCTCATGACATTTTCCTCAAAAGACTCAAGTTTGCATTGGTTGTTATTAGTATATAGAACTGGCTTATTTTAACATTGGAGATTATGTGGATGTTCTGTGGAATTTGTTATATGATATTGAAGCTGACTGGTACCTTCTCTGGGCATTCCCATAGTGTAACTTAAATATTCATAGCAAACTTTCAGTAAGACCTTTGTGTAGATCTTCTTGTTTAAGAAAAACTCAGGTCTCGGGAGCAAAGGGCCAGGAGAGGAGTGGCTGGGAGTTACCAGAGAGATACATAAAGAGAGTAACAACTGAAGATAGAATTTTAGTTCTATTGTATTGTACATAGTGGAGTTGAAATAAAATTCTAAAAGCCTATAAAATCTAATGTAAATTAATATTTTGAGAACTATCTTGGCATGGTTAATATTTAAGAACCTCATTTAAAAAAAAATTCATGTGAGGATTTGACAGATTCAGGGAGACAGCCAAGAAAATGGTAGCCATCTGAATCTGAATTTCTGTAGCTCCTCTAAAAGCTATGAAAATAAACAACAATAAAAATTAAAGTCACATAGGGACCAGCAGTTGGTGTAATGGCTATGTTGCTGGACTCCCACGTGGTTGACCGCGGTTCGAGTCCCAGACTAGTTGACCGCATTTCGAGACCCAGACCTGATGGCTTAAACTCACGCCAAGTGCATGTGTGTGTGTACCCAAGATCCCTAGAGGAGAATGGAGAAGAAGGGATTGGGGCCATCCCCCCTTGGGGGTCATTTCTTGCTTTCTGTCTGTCTCTCTTTCTAGTGAGTGCACGTGCCCTATAGCAAAAACCTCTCAAAAAAAAAAAAAAAAGATAAAAAAAAAGTCACATAAATCCTGTTCTTTAACATGACTATAAGTCAGAGTGAAATACATGGTTCAATTTCCTGTAAGTAGAAAAATAACCATCAATTTTTAGTAGATCTCATTCTCAACTTCCCACCCCAAGATTTCCAGAAAGCAAAGTACAGACAAACTCTGCAGAAAAGAGAATAGAGAGAAATTGAAGGCAACACTTCTGCGGAGATGAGAGTAGAAGGCAAGGGAAAAGAACTTTTCAGAAAGTACATAGTGTAAGAAAAACAAATCAAGAAGAAAAAAAATAGAATACTCTAAGGTAAATAATAAGACACAACATTTCATCATTTTGTCCCAACACTAAAAGTCCATCCACCGTGCTTCACTGACAGAAGAGAATGATCTAGAATTGGGAATAGTATTAAATCACTCGAATTGTTGTTCTTGGCTGCTAAATGCAGAGAAGCAAGCATACTTCATCTATATTAATGAGAAGATGGAGAATTAGAATAAAAACTTTTCACTTGGTCAGAATTGTCTCTGGGCCAGCTGGTGGTACATGGGCCAGCTGGTGGAAAAACCAGTAAACCAAGGCACTATGGTGCTACATCTACATGGGAAGGTCCCAGGTTTACGACCTAAAGCCACCCTACACATGCTGAACATACACACACATGCCTGGGACCCAGGCTGACTGAGGCTGGGTGTGGACTGAAGTGTGAAAACCCTGTTGGGCATGCCTCTCTCATGTGTGTTTGTAAATAAAAATGATTCTGAAAAGCTTAAATGTGTGTATGTATGTGTGTGTGTGTGTGTGTGTGTGTGTGCATGTATAGGTAGGTAAAATGTCTAAGAATTCTTCGTACTCTTCTTGCAAATGTTTTTAAATTTAAAAATATTCTGAAATAAGAAATAACATTCAGGGTAAGGCTACAGGTTATGTTAGGCATTTGTTGGCATTGGAAATATTTGAGAATATTTTTTGCAGGCTTTGTTGGGTCATAAACGTTATTGTTTTGGGGGAAACCTTATCTCAAGGGCTTGCTCTCCCCTGATTATTGGGATGTGGCTCATTGCAAATGCTACCAAGTTTAAAATAATGTTATTCTTAATAATGAAATTCACCTTTGAATTTCTTCTAAGTGATTTTGCCTCTACTAAAAGAATCTTGGGCAAAGTGAAATGGGGATTAAAGGGTGAGAGAGCGAGTGTCTCTTTGGACATAGTTTGGAGCCTTTTATGAGAGATTCATATTTTTATTCCCATACGCCAAATACAAGCATTTAAAAATCTGAGACATCCTGGGGTTTCTAAAATTAACAAGTTCATTTCTACTGCATTTTAAAATTCAATTTTAATGGTAAATTAAACAAAAGCGGAGATAATGGCTCTTGGGAGTAATAGTTTGTAAATCAGTGGTTTTTAGGCAGCTTATACACTTTGGTAGCTTTGGATACTTTCTTTTTAATTGATTTTGGAAAAGAATAAGGCATTATATCATAGAGGAAATATGTTTTTAAGACTCCAGATCCAATACGAGATTAAGTTCAAACTATATTAATAGTTACTTCACTTATTTTTCTGTGGGGGAAAAAGAAATACAAAATATATAGGCATTTTATTTTGTGGTCATTTGTTTTATTTTCTCCAACCTATGCTTATCACATTTAAAATATTAGCTCTATGTACATATGTGTATGTGTGTCTATGTGAGTGGTGTTAAAGATTGGGTCTTGCTGTGTTATGACTACTGCCTTAGTCTTCTAAGTAGCCGGGACTACAGGTGAGTACCACCATGCCAGGTTCTTTCACACAAAGTCTTGCCATTTCCCCTGTTAGCTGTAAGTTTGTGCCTTACTCTCCCAGGTACCTGTATTACTGTGCGCACAGTGTAGCACCTGACTTTTTAAGGAGGACCAAGAATCAAACCCTGGTGTCCCTTGTGGCCTCAGGTTACTAAGCAGCCTCATCTTACCAGAGCATACCACCACGGCTGGATCTAAACTGTTCAGCACATAAAAAAAAAAAAAAATTTGAAAGCTGTGAATATACAGAAAAGTACAGGAGCTGGCTTTAGACATCATTCTACCACCAAAATAATAAATATAAACCTTTTCCCATTTTTATTTCACATATATTGTTATAAGAAAAACAGAATATTGATAAGGCAATTGTATTTGTCCCTCAGTCCCATTTCTCTCCATCCTTCTTTCGAATTACTATCCTGAATTTAGGATATATTTAAGTTCATGTTATTACATATAATTACCAATAAATATATTTTAGTTATGTGTCTATTCAAAAGTTCGTAAGTTGTATTGTGGTATTCATATTTCTTTCACTAAATATTGGTTTCAGACCTGTTCAATATTATAGTTAAGTCTAGTTATTTCATTTTAATTACTATGTAGTATTGTATTATATAAATTACAATTTATTTATCATTGTCTCTATGGATACAGGTTAATTCTCCATTTTATTTTTTGGTATTACAAGCAATCTTGTAATCAGCCATTTTATTTATACCTCTAGGAGTACATATATAAGCTTTTCTCTGCAATGTATATCTAAAAAAAGACTTGTCAAATTTATTAGATGTTGTTGCTCTTCTAAGCAATTCATAAATGTAAAGGGGCTGGTCCCATAGCTTAGTGTTTAGGGGAGCCAAAGCCCACATAGCTGACCTTGTGATTCAAATTCCAGTCCTGGCAGCTTGAAAAACATGCTGGGTTCATGTGAATCCATGCCCCAAATCCCAACAGGATGGAAAATGGGGGAGAAGGGGTAGTGGCATGACCACGTCCCATTGAAAGGTGTGTTCTCCTTCTCCCTCTCTGTCTCTTTGTCTCCCTCTGGCAAGTACATACACCCTCTGGGAAATTAAAAAACAAAACAAAAAAAAAATCACAACAGTTCCTCAAAGCAGTTATACAAATCTATAGTTATCACCTATCATTGATGAATCTATATACTTACCAATATTTGTAAATGTTTGTCAAATGTTATGTTTTTGCCATTTTGATGACTAACACATGGTATCTTATTGTTAGAATGTTTCATTTCCTTGATTTATAAAGTTGAACGTGTTTTCATATGTTAATTAACCTTTTCAATTTTCTAATCTGTGTAGAGTATGTTCATATCCTTTGCCTGTTTTTGGGAGATTATGTGTTTTTTTTTTTTCCTTATATAGATTTACAGGATTTTCATCACGTTGGAGATATATGTGCACCAAATATAGTTTCTCCATTTATGGCTTGTTTTTAACTTTGTGATATCTTGCCCTACATAAATTTCAGCATCAGTTTAGTTTTTGTCTAGGTTTGTTGAGATTTTTAAATAGAACTGAATTTATAACTTAATTTGATAAAATCCGAAGAGTTTGTCTTATCACAAATGGATGTTGGATTTTTATCAGAAGGTTTTTTTGTTTGTTTGTTTTTAATTTATGTGTGTTCACCAGAGAGAGACAGAGAAAAGGAAAGTGAGCAAACACCCCCAAGAGAGATGGCAATGCTGCAATTCCTTCTCCTCCATATTCCCTCAGGATCTGGGGCTTGCACACACACATGCCTGGTGCATTTTTCAAGTCACTGGGTCTCGGATTTGAACTGCACAGTTGGCCATGTGGAATTTAGCTGCCTTAACCACCATGCCACTGGCTGTCCCAAGACTCTGGCTGTCCCAAGACATTTTTTCCGATGGATTGTTTGGGAAGATCATATTCTAGAAGAAGTGTGGTAGACCTCAGCGTTATCACTGGTAGCATTCAGAATATAGATGAAACAAGTTCACCAGTTGGCCAAAAATAAGAATGTTTATGAAATACAAGAAATTTTCAAAAACTTCACAGAAAATGAGTATTATGAAAAAACTATGCATAGATTTCAGAATTTTTTGCACCAACAGAATAAGCTCATACTTTAATTCTATTTTTCCATAATTTTTGAAGTCCCCTTATATAATGGCAAAATTCTACAGAGCACATTTTAAAAGCTGTGAAATGGTTATTTTTTATTTTCCAAGGTATTTGCTCATATTAAATTCATATTGAATTAGACGAACGAATGGCTGAAATAAAAGAAGGAGATTTGTGTATTAGACCGAGTTGGGTTAAGGCATAGGCTCTGGAACAACATCCAGCTATGATTTTGAACAAAGTATTTCACTTCTCTAAGCCTCATTTTTCTCATCTCTAAAATAAAATGATGTATGAAAAAACACTTAGCAGTGCCTAGCATGTAGTAAGCATTCAATAAATTTAGCCATTTTTGTTATCATTGAGAAGAAAAGAATCCCTTTCTGTTAGCCCTCCCTTGGAAGAGGTTTGAAATATAATGTACTTTTGTTATAGCTATTGGCTGATTTCCCTTCAAAAGGACTTAAATTCCAGTTAGCACTGAAACTTTTCTAAATGTAGAAAATCCTTAATAACTCCCTTTTGTAAATACAAAAAGAAAGTGCCAGTTTGAGGCAAAGAGCAGGGAAGTAAAGTGGTTATCTTGAAAAGTAAAGAAGGAAGGGACCAGCAGTTGGTGTAATGGCTGTTGCTAGACTCCAGTGTAGTTGACCTAGGTTTGAGTCCTGGACCTGATGTCTTAAACTCACTTCGGGCGCATGTGCTTGTGTACCCAAGATCCTGAGAGGAGAATGGAGGAGAAGGGATTGTGGTGAGGCCATCCCCTCCTGGGGGGGGGGGGGGGTGATTTGTCACTTTCTGTCTCTTTCTGGTGAGTACACATGTCCTATAGCACAAACCTCTACCAAAAAAAAAAGAAGTAAAGCAAGATTTGAGAGCAATTTGACACTGTCCCTAGCTGCGACAAGCTAGCCGTAACAACCAAATGGTGAAAAAGAGATGAAATGATGCCTGATGTCTGACCATTTCAGCTCAGTTAAAGACCATGACTCAGTGATTATGTTGTGTTCAAATTATCAGTGAAGTCTGGAAAGTAGCTGCCTTGGAATAAATGTACTATTGGAGGTTGAAAATGTGGACCACAAATGCAAATTGTGAAGTTGCTTAAAACAAGGGCTACTGACTGAGTAAATAGGTACAAGGGGATTGCCACATAACCTGTTAATACTAAAGTTGTCACTTGGTTCTTAAAGAAAAATGAATGAATAAAATTTCCAGATAGATATAAATTTCTTCCTGTGTCATGTTGGGGCCAGCAGATAGCATAGTGGTTATGTTGCTGGACTCCCACATGGCCGATTGTGATTTGAGTCCCAGACTTGTGGCTTGAAACATATGCCGGACACGTATGCATGAGATCCCAGAGAATAAAGGAGTAGGGATTGTGATGTGGCCATCCCTCCAGAGGTGCTTTCTCACTTTCCCTCTCATTGCCTCTGTTTCTCTTCCCCTTCTAAGGCAAAAGCCTCTCAAAAAAAAAAAATAAATGAATAAATAAACATGTGTGTGTGTATATATATATGTATATATATATATATATATATATATATATATATATATATCAAGGGAAGTAAATTTAACCCTGGGGGCAACAGAAGAAGATGAAGGAATGATTTGAACTATGCAATGAGATAAATGTGCCTTCTAGAGTCTCAGTGATATACTGATAGGAAGAAGTGACCTGAGCTGCAAATCTGAAAGCTAGCAGGGCAAAATGATAAGAACACAGTCTTAGGCCAGCCAGTGGCAGGGTGTTTAAGGTCACTGGAACTCATATGGCTAACTAAGTGGTGTGAATCCAGTTCTAGTGGATTGCAAAGCATGAGGGGTGCATGTGATTGTGTGCCCCAAATCCCCAAAGATGAGAGAGATGGAGGAGAAGGGATTGCAGTGTGACCATCCTCCCCCTGAGGGAGTGTGTTCTTACTTTCTCTTGCTCTCGCTCTCTCTCTGGTGTGTATGTGTGTGTGTGTGTGTGTGTGTGTGTGTGTGTGTAGCAAGCACATTCACTTTTTGGCAAAATTTAAAAACAAAAAAACACAGTAACTAGAGTCTTGGGTCTCAAGCTCTTATACTACTTATTAGCTGTGTGATACTGATGAGTTACTTAATTTAGTGCCTTGATTTCCTTCTCTTTAAAATGGAGATAAAGAGGCCAGCAAGTAGTGTGATTGATGGGCAACGGATTCCCATATGGCCAATGGCAGCTCAAGTGCCTGACCCAGTGCCTTGAAAATCACACTACGGGAACCAGCAAATGGCATAATGGTTACATTGCTGGACTCCCATGTAGTTGACTGCAGTTTGAGTACTGGACCTGGTGGTATAAAACCCATGCCTGGCATATGTGCATGTGAACCCAAGATCCCAAGAGAAGAATAAAAGAAAAGGGATTGTGGTATGGGTCATCCCCCTGGGGAGTGATTTCTTGCTTACCGTTTCTCTGTCTTTCTCTGTCTCTCCAGTGAGCACAGGTACCCTATAGCAAAAATCTGTATTAAAAAAATAAAAGAAGAAGAAGAAGAAAAGAAAAGTACACTAGGTACACATATGTGCATGCCCAAAATCCTGAGAAGAGATTAGAGAAGGGATTGCAACCTGGCCATTCTCCTGGGGGGGTGATTTCTCACTTTCCCTCTCTCTGTCTGTCTCTCTCTCTGTCTCTTTCTGGTGAGTGCAAGTGCCCTATGACAAAAACTAAAACATAAAATGAAACGGAGATAAAAATATAAACTACCTCATAAAGTTACTAAAAATTGAGAAATAATTTATATGTACAAAATATTTAAATAGTGTTCAGCACGTGGTATTTTCTACCTGTAGTTATTGTGATTAGAAACAAACAGGACTGGATTACTGATTGTTTCAGGTGTTTATTTGTATAGAGATGAAGGTAGGGGCTAGGTGAGACATTTCAAGTCATTCAGAGTCTCATCTCTAGGAAGCCAACTTCTCCAGAAATAAAAAAGAGTCAAAGAACCTCATGGGGACAGTAGTTGTGAGGGAGTGCTAAACTCTGAAGTCTGGTCTTCAGTTCTAGGTGGGGATAAATGTATCTTGCTGTCTGGGCCATCAACTCTAACAGGAAGTTAGATCTAAGGAGCAGAGCCTGAAAGGAAGATATTTGGATAGTCACGTGCTTTGACTCAAGAATTTCTTTAAACTTCTGATAGACCAAAATGGGAGGGGGGAGAGAGACAACAGAGAGAGAGAGAGAGAGAGAGAGAGAGAGAGAGAGAGAGAGCGATCTTGTAAATACCAAGAAGATTCTTTATTTTGGTGTGCTTTCCTCTTTTGGCAGCTGACTTATAAGACCAGAATATTGTATAACAGATATAAATTAGCCACATTTCTGTCCTTACTACAATGAGAAGGTTGGAAGAGTTAAATTTTGTTTGTTTAGAAGCTGGCAGGTGGTGTGGTGGTTGAGGTGCTGAACTCCCACATGGCTGACCATGGTTCAAGTCCCGGATCTGGTGGCTTGCTTTCTCACTTTCCCTTTCTCACTCTGTCTCTCTCTGGTCAAATTAAAAATAATAATAATGACAATAAATAAAACAAATAATTTAAAAAATTATTTGTTTATATGCATTTTTCTTTTTTAGACAACTAAGAAAAGATTAAATACGTTGCAAAGGTGTTTGTACCTTTAGATTATACCTCTTAGACCTGAGGAGTCAAACAAGACTTCCAGGAGTAAATAAGAAACAAACAAATATCTGAAGGTTTAGTAAGCTGATCAGAGAAGATGATGAGGCAGAGAGTGTCAGGCAGGGGAAAAGGAAAATATTCATCACCAACATCCTTTTTGGCTTCTCTCTCCCACACACTACCGTTGTTTGATTCATGGTGCTTTTTTTTTTAAATTTTTTTTTTAGTTTTTTTTGTCATTTTTTAAATTTTAAATTTATTTATTTATTTTTGTATATACATTCAGTCACATTGTTTAGCTTACAATGTGAGCATTTCAATATGTGAACATTTCTCCCCAGTCCCATTGATTAAAATATCTTCCACCGATAACACCACACTTCCCCATACTGTCAATGCTCTACCTCTGTATCCCTTCTCCAAATGTCCTTCGTTAGGCCCCACTCCTCCACATACACCTCATCTGACATTCACACCCCTCTCTTGTGTTTGTACAACCATTAGTCCATCAGTTTCAGTCATAGAGTGCAGACATTCAGTATATGTTAAGTGGGGACATACAATGTCTCTCCTTCATAACCTGGCTTGCCTCACTCAGCAGTAAATCTTCCATATTTTTCCACTTTCTGTCGAAAGCCAGGGTTTTGTTGTTTTTTATGGCTGAGTAGTATTCCATAGAGTATACGTGCCACAGTTTTTCAATCCATTCATCCATATGGGGGCATTTGGGTTGGTTCCATGTCTTAGCAATTGTGAATAGTGCCGTAATAAATATCGATGTGCAAGCACTTTTCCAATGAAGAATTCTTCTGTCCTCTGGGTAGATACTGAGGAGTGGGATTGCTGGATCATATGGTAGATCTATTTGTAGATTTTTGAAGAATTTCCAAATTATTCTCCACAGTGGCTGGACCAATTTACATTCCCACCAGCAGTGTAAAAGAGTTCCCCTTTCACCACACCCCTGCCAACACTTATCATTTTTTTTTTTTTTAATCTTAGACATTTTGACTTGGGTTAGGTGGTACCTCGTTGTTGTTTTTATCTGCATTTCCCTTACAATGAGGGAGGTTGAACATTTTTTTATATGCCTTTTGGCCATTCGTAAGTCATCTTTAGAGAGTGTTTTTTTCAACTCCTTCTCCTAACTTTTAATAGGGTTGATCATCTTTTTTCCAAACAGCTTCTTTAGTTCCTTGTATATTCTGGTTATCAGTCCCTTATCTGATGCAAAATTTACAAAAATACTTTTCCATTCTGAGGGCTGTTGATTCACACTAATTACTGTGTCTTTTGCCATGCAGAAACTTCTTAGTATGATGTAATCCCACTTATCTATTTTGGGGATGATCGACTGTGCTTTGAGGGTCTCATGGTACTTTTTCTCAGATACAGTGCCTTAAGTTCTTTTGGAATGCATTAGGCCAGATACTCCAACCTTCCAACTTTGGAAATATGAGCACTGCGAATTATCCAGTCTATCTTTAGGGACTCCAAAAAGTGAGGGGGGTCTTCTCATGTGATTTCACAGGCCTCTGTATAGAAACAGATATAGGGTCATCAGTAAAGTCATGACACATTTTTCTGTGCAAAAATGTGTCATGCCTTTTCTGATGACCCAATAGTAGCATTGATTGTGCTGTAAGATAAAGATTCTCTCTTACTCACTATCACATACTGTGCTACTTGATGACAGGAACCATATCTCATTCACCACTGTGTGCTCGGCCCCTGGTGTAGTCCTTGGTACATAGCGTGTTCTTGTAAATGTTGAATGAATAAATCTCTAGGAACTACAGTTCTGTGATATTTTTCTGAAAGCTCACCAAGAATGGAGACAGTTCCCTTGAGTAGCTCTCCTGCTTAAACTTCATTGGCCTTCCCATTATATTCAGAATGAAAGACGTGCAGCTTCATTTCTTCTCCTTCTTTCACAACACCATCTTCAGTCACACTTGATCAATACCATTTCCAGTATGTACCTTGTTCTTCTAAATGAACATACATTTCTTTTATTTTTCTCCTACTCACATACAAGATTCACCCTCTGGGGCCAGATGGTAGCACAGTGGCAATGCAAGTGGACCCTCATGGGAAAGCCCTGGGTTTGTGTCTTGGGGCCTTTCTGTATATGCTGGGTGCATGTGTGAACTAGGCTGGGCTAGATCATGGCGTGAAGATGCCTGTTGGGGGTGCCTGTCTCTCTCTCTCTCTCTTGTTCATGGAATTTAAACAAATAAACAAACATTTTAAAAAATGATTCATCCTCTAAGATTCAGGTCATATTTTGGTGAAGCTTTCCCAACTTTTCTTTCTCCACTGCTCATTTCCTTTCTCCAGATTTCTCCACCAATTTTTCCTCTCCATTTTCTAATAAAGCTGTTAGATATAATTTTATAGCACTGTTCATACTAAATGTTACTTTTTCTTTATGTTTCTCTCCTTTAAATAACCATGATCTCTTAGGAGGCAGAGAATATAGTTAATTCTTTGTAGCTTAGCAGGAGCCTGTGAGATTGTGGTAGACACATACAAAGCTCCAACTAACATCCTCTTGGCCTTCCTCTGAGTTTAGCTTCAATAGAGTTAGAGAAGTCTGTGTAGACTTCAACTCACTTCAGTTGACATCCTCTTATCTTGCTTTCTTCCCTGGTTTCCTCTGATTTTAGACATGGAAAAGGGATTAACAGGGGAGGCATCTTCCTTAGCCTATGTGCATGTGCAACTTTTAAGAGTGGACGAAGTTGACAACAGTTTAAACTTTCCATCAATGGAGGGACTAAAGCCCTTAGGTAACTGCTTCTTTCTCTCATTCTGTAGGGAGACAATTCCAGGGACCAAGCTGATCTTTCTCTAACGGTTCAAGTAGAACTGAGTCCTCGTACATTGTGATGTCCTCAGTGAAGTACTTTTACATGAACTGGTTTCCTTTTATCCTTTCCATCTCTCTCTACTTCCTCACCTCCCAAAGATACTACTTGTATTTAATTCTTTGTCCTAGATTTTGCTTTTGAGGGATTTGAGTTAAAACACAGCCTTTAAAAATATTTTGGTGTTGGGGACTAGCAGTTGGTGTAATGGCTGTGTCACTGGATTCCCATGTAGTCGATCGTGGTTTGACTAGACCCAGTGGCTTAAACTCACACTGGGTGCATGTGTGTGTGTGCCCAAGATCCTTACGCTAACTGCTGGTTCCCCCCAAGATCCTGAGAGGAGAATGGAGGAGAAGGGATTGCAGCATGGCCATACCCCCTGTGGGGGTGATTTCTCACTTTCTGTCTCTCTCTGTTTTTCTGGCAAGTGCATGCACCCTATAGCAAAAAAAGAAAAGAAAAGAAAAGGAAATTGTGGGGTGGGGCCTGCTGCAGTGGCTCAGGTGCTAAGGTTCTGCTGTGTGATACTGAAACCAAATGAAAGACCTGGGTTTGTATCCTAGGTTGAACTGAAGGTGCCAGATGCACTTGTGAGCACCTATGACCCCAGTTGGCCAGGATGCTGGGGGGAGGATTGCAGCATCAAGGGTACCTCTCTCTCTCTCTCTCTCTCTCTCTCTCTCTCTGTGTATATATATATATATATATATATATATATATATATATATATATATATATATATATAAAATAAATTAAAAAGTTTTTTTTGGAATGAAAAACTAAGTGATGACTGAACAAATGAGATAGTAAAGTGGTAAATGCCTATTGTGTATTTGGTACTCTTATAATGTGTTTTGAATTATGTTACTTTGTGCTGACTCCAGTGGGAGAATGGATGCTGGAAATACATAAATTATTTTAACTAATCAATTAATTAATTGATTTTACAATTAATCATCATACATCTTTACAGTGTACAAAATGTTTTTTTCCCAGCATGAATACAGTGCATATTAGTCAAGTCAAAGATATTACCACATACATTATCATAAACAGATAATTTTTCATTTTTGTGTCTATTATCTCCCTGATAAGACTTTACTAGAGAAGCCAGGCTACTACTTTCTTCCTGTTTCTCCCTCTGCCTCAAAGGCTAGTATGTGGGACCAGCAGTTAGCATAATGGCTATGTCGCTGAACTCCCATGTAGCTGACCATGGTTCGAGTCCCGGACCTGGTGGCTTAAACTCACACCGGGCACGTGTGCATACATGCCCGAGATCCCAAGAGGACAATGGATGAGAAGGGATTGCAATGTGGCCATCCCCCCTCCCCCGAGGGGTGATTTCTCACTTTCTATCTCTCTGTCTCTCTCTGTTTTTCTGGTGAGCACACATGCCCTATAGCAAAACCTCTCAAAAAAAAAAAAAAAGAAAAAAAAAAGGGCTAGCATGTGCATCTAAGTAAACTTCATATGGCTTCCTTTTGCTAAACTTGAAGCAGTCTGTTTCTGATGGGAATGTGCTAATTGAAGCCCCAGGGTATGGTCAAATTAGCCTTTGGCCAACAATAACAGACCAAAGTTAGTAGATTTTTCAGTTTGATTAGAAGAGCTTGCATCTAAGAAGGGGAGGATTATTACAACTGACTTCCAGGAGAGCAGGTGGGGCTTTATTCTCCAGCCTGCTCACTACAGAGAATCTGCCTTAGTTGGCAGCATGGTTGAGCACTCCAGCACAGATTTGGCCTTGCTGCATGAGTACCTTTTGAATGCCAGAGAGCTGAGCTCCCCAGCTGTCTCCAGTTGCTTGCCTGTCCTGCTGTCCTTTCCTTTTCAGCTAGCATGACTTTGGGTGATATTTAAAATTTGCATCCACACTTAGATTTCATTAATTCTATTTGCTCTCAAGAGTGATCAAAGGTTCCTTGGATTTCTGTGAACATTGAGAAGGAGCATTTATACATCACAAAAAATGGGGCTCCTTTGTAAACTTCTACCTCCCATTGCCCTATGAACCACCAGTCTCAGGATCATGCAGGGGCTTGTTAACTGTACAGATTTTGGGACCCCTCCTGGAACTACTCCATTGGAATCATTGGTCGTTGGAGCCTGGGAGCTTGCATTTTTAGCAAGCTCTTCAAGTGATGCACACTCAGGATAGAGAGACATTTTAATTTGTTCTTTTCTATAATATTTCTATAATTCTTTCTCCCTTCTCAAGGAGAAGGTGAAAAGGACTCATTGAAATGTCTATTTCCATACAGCTTTTGAGCGAAGCCAGAACCAAAGCAGATTAACCATGCAGTTTTCTCATTAAATACAAGGTCAAGGAGGTAATTACCATTTACTTTCCATGGTAGATGACCTCAAAACTTTCTTGTTTGTGTCATATTCTATTGCAGTTGGTTGGTTATTTTTTCTTCCTGTCTCAGGAGGAAAATGCATCTGACCCAAGTAGCAAAGCTGAAGCTCTCTGCCTTCTAGTGGGAGCCAACTTTAGGTAGAAGGCAACTCCAACCTAACTTGGCAATTCTGAGTCTTGTTTACTCATTAGAATCACCTGGAGAGCTTAAACATACCAATGCCAGGACTTCTTTGTAAATTTTTTCTCTGTCAGAGGGTACATGTATTTGGTTCATGTGCTTGAGAACAAGAAAGAGAGACAGAAAGAGAGAAAGCATTCCCCCAGTGGGGCATGACCATGCCACAATACCTTATCCTTCATTTCTCCATTCTGTAGGGGTTTTAGACATGCACGCACATGTGCTTATTATGTTTCAAGCTTATGGGGCTGGGATTCAAGCTGTTATGCTACTGTACAGAATCTAACTACTGTAGCATAGGGCTGACCCTGAGGCCTTATTCTTTGGAAATTCTGATTCAATTGATATAGTGTGCTAAATTGTTTATTAAAAAAGCTCTTTGGATGAGTTTCTAAGAAGAGAACCATTGTGTAGTTACTCAGGGCTTGTATTTAGGCATTATTTTGAAGTAGAATTAATTTTTTGATGGAAAATATGGGGATAAATGGAGCACACCGAGTGAACTATAAACAGTGATGTTGAGGTGTGATGACAGTAGGGTCTAGACGAAAGTATTTTCAAATTGGATCAGGTTTCATCAGAAAACAATGCACATGGATATATATATATATATAGTTTCTGATGAAAGGCCTACACTTGGATAATTTTGACATTTATTAAATGACACTTGAAAAATATTTTGGAACTTATGCAAAATGGCAGGAAATACATAATTTACTAAACTACTTGATAATGAGCCTTGAAATGTATTTCTTCCATTTTTGGTATCAAGAAAAAGTATATTTCTTAATGTAATTTCATGTTTTCTTTAATTAAACAAAGAAAGTTATGTGGTTCATGATTATTTTTTTAACTTGTGCTACTAGAAAATTCAGGGTTGGGACCAGCAGTTAGCATAATGGCTATGTCGCTGGACTCCCATATAGCCAACCGTGGTTCGAGCCCCAGACCCGGTGGTTTAAACTCATACTAGGCGCATGTGCGTGTGTGCCCAAGATCCTGAGAGGAGAATGGAGGAGAAGGGATTGCGGCGTGGCCATCCTGCCTGGGGGGTGATTTCTCGCTTTCTGTCTCTCTTTTTCTTTCTAGCGAGCACACATGCCCTATAGCAAAAACCTCTCCAAAAAATGAAAAAGAAAACTCAGGGTTAATTTCAGTGCTTGAGTACAGAAACTCACACCAGATTCAAGATAAAATTTCCTCTCTCCACTCTTTATATTGTTTTCAATATTTCTTTTAAATTTCTATTTGATTAATCAGTTTAATGTGCTTTCCCATGGTAATCTATTAAATTTATTTTTGGAAGAAGACAAATATAACTTTCATATCCATTCACTTTTTCACCCACACATCTATCCATCCTTATAGAGATTATGATAATCCATATGATCTGGTTTCTGCCTCTTCTCTGACTTCATTTCTTGCCACTTTCTCTACTGTGCACCACATATACTCTTTCTGTTACCCCATGTATCAAAGTCAATATTCTTTCTCACTGTGTGGATTTTCTCTTCAATCAAAACAGTGTTTTGCAGTGCTTTTCATGTCACTGAACACACAGATTTGTGTAACACACTGGGATAAAGAGAGGAAGCTACTGACTACTAGAGGCCCAGTGTTACCATTGCCTCAGGCTCTGTCCAGCTGGCTCCATGGCTAAAATAATCTATATGTCATGTGACACACACTAAGGAGATTTTAGAATGACTGTATCCTTTACATTAATTGGGTAGCGACCTAACTATTGCCTCCTTAGAGAAGGCTCTCTTTACCACTCCCAAGTGTAGACTCTTCCATCCATTCCACTATATTACTCAATTTTATCTGACTCATAACATCAGCATCTCAACTTATCTCTTGTATTTACTTGTTTACCTGTTTATAGTTTGTCTTTATCAATTTCAACATAAGCTCCTTGAGTGCAAGGATACTTTATGTCATGTTCATCACTATGTATAAGAAGTCTAAAAAAGTAGTAAGTACTCAATAAATGTAGCAAATTGAAGGGATCCGGGATATTCCCCTACTGATGAGGGCTCCCTAAGTCTGACTAAGGAATATGCTCCAGGGAGTGAGTAAAGGCAGGGACTTTGTCTTTTCACCTATGTGGTCTTAGTGGATAGTATGCTACCTGGCCAATAGTATGTATCAAAAATGCTTGTTGAATAAATGAATGAAAGAAGGGAGGAAGGAAGAAATTAATAGATTACTCAACATAAACCTTACTTCTTTGGCCTGCTTCAAAGTCGTACGGTTTACTCAACCGATGCTGGGGAGTTAAGTCTAAAACCTGGGTAACAATGTGAGGTGTCTTTTGGTGCATTAGGCTAATATGCAGTCAGGTTAGTATGAGGCATCCATTGGATAGTCTAGGGCAAAGTACTTAACGAGGATGACCTTCTGTTCCTTTTGCGCAGATTGAATAAGGAATAGAAGAACTCTGCAGTCTCTTGCTGGTTTGAAATATCTGCTATAATAATAAATAAAAAGTCAGAAAGGGGATGCTGAGGGAATTGTAAAGCAGATAATCCAAGTAATAGCCAGGATTCTCCTGTACACCAGTGACTACTTTTTAAAAACATGATGACTAAAAATGACCCAGGTATCCCTTAGCATACATTTCCAGGACTTTGTGCTTTCTCTCTATTTTTTTTTGTCTTGGAGAGGTTTTACCTATAGGGTATATGCGCTCGCCAGAAAGACAGAGATGGAGAGACAGAAAGCGAGAAATCACTCCCCCCATTCCCCAGGGGGGATGGCCACACCACAATCCCTTCTCTTCCATTCTCCTCTTGGGATCTTGGACATGCACGCACATGCACCTGGCGTGAGTTTAAGCCGCTGGGTCCGGGACTCGAACCAAGGACGACTACGTGGGAGTCCAGCGACATAGCCATTACGCCAACTGCTGGCCCCTAGCTAGTGTTCTTGAATGGAGAGCAAAAGTGGTTGCTAAGATCAGGTACATACAGGTGGGAAGTAATTTTCAAGAACTGGTAATTCTAGCTTCTGATTGTACTCAAGTATTTAAGTCACAGATAAGCAAAAGACCTTTGTAAGCCTCTATTTATTGACTTGATATACTAAATAAGCTTAGAATGTTGAGAAGATTGAATATAATAGTGGAAAGGGCCTACTGTAGTGCCAAGCAGATAATAACCACTCCATCATGCTTACTACCCTTGTTACTACATCATGGAAGTCATGAGCCAGAAGCCAAAATATTTAATCCCAAATACTGGCACTTGATTCCATTTCTTTCTACTGAAGATAGACCAGTTGGCTTTGAAGTCCAAAGGATGAGATCCAGAGCTGCACACAATCACAGTTGTCTTCTTTGACTAGAACACCTCAGAATATTAATAAGCCCAGCTGTGTTTGCCAAACAATTTGAAAAAGCTGCAAAATCCCAAAATAAGCCAAAACAAAACAGTACTCAGTCTGAAGGCAAATTTTAATTTTAGATTTCTTGTAAGAAAAGGTTTATATCATTGTGTTTGACATTAAAACTATATCAACACTACATTTAATGACAATCAGACACTTTATTACACTCATTTCCCATTCTCTGTAGCAGGATGAACATTTATATCTTTGGAAAATCATTGCTTTGTTTGTTTTTCTTTTGTTTCCTATTAAGTGATGAGCCTGGAATAAATGACTTCCCATTCACAATAAAAATATTAAAAAGGGTGCTCATGCTTGAAGATGCTATTTATTTATAGTTTTTAAGGTGAGAATTAAGAAGAAAATTAATTTAGTAAATGACTATCATCCATTTTTAAAATGAATAGGCACAGATAAACATGAAACAACTTCAAAATGTTGATTTTTGAATAATTTCAAATAAAAAATTATTTTTATGAAGCATTAACAAGTTTTTGACTAATTCAATCAAGTATCTTTCTCTGAAAAATTCTGTAGAATTTTGAAAGTTATTCATTATAAACCTAAATAATGCAATTTATCATAATTTCTCTATATTGATCTTACACTAATTTAATATATGCATAGCTATTTTATAAAATATAAAACATAAAATTCTACTTACTATTCATGAAGATGAGTGGGCACCTATATTTCTTTTAGGAGAAAAATATCAGTGGACTTCAAGAAATTCATGGAAAAAAACAGAATTAAGGTATGAGTTTATCTCAGTGCAAAAAAATGTTTTAAATTAATTCGTGTTTTTTTCATAACATGCATTTTTATGAACTTTTTGAAACCCCTTCTATATTTTACATAAATGGAGAAAATTAAGAAGGCCTAGTATAAAACATATTTTGCAAACCCACTGAGAGTTTTATTTTACTAAGTTATTAAACACATAATATAAGGATCTCTGCTAAATTGCTTAGTTACTTTTTGTCATGTAATCCTGTTGCAAACTAGTAAGAGAATTTTTTAAAAAGAATTATTTATTTTATTCATTCATTCATTTTATTTTTTAATTTGACCAGAGAGGTACACAGAGAGAGAGAAAGAGGGAAAGTGAGAAAGCAAGTCACCAGGTCCAGGACTCGAACCATGGTCAGCCATGTGGGAGTGTCCAGCGCCTTAACCACCACGCCACCTGCTGGTCCTGAGACTTTTTTTTATCTTCTGCTTCTGGTAAATATTTCAGACTCTATATTCTAAACTTTTTTCACTATCAAATACCAAGAAAACCCAGCTGCAGCTAGGTTGGATGTGGCTGCTTAGCAGTCTGAGGCCACTTGGGGACTCAGTTTGACTCCCAGCACACCCTAAAAAGCTGGGCATGGTGATAATGCCTGTAGTCAACTACTCAGAAGGCTGAGATAGGAGGATCCTGATATAGCAAGATCCTGTCTAAACAAAACGAAAACAAAAATAAAAACACCACAGACACACAGACAAACACACACACATACACACACACGCACACACACACACACACACACACACTAAAACCACAGCACTAGGGATACTACAACTAGCATGTGGCTAAGCTTCTGAGGAAGTAAGAAAAATTTTCAGCACCTTCAAAATGAAGGGAACAAAAACCAAAGTAATAAGCCAACACTAAAGCTATAGATACCTTTGTGATAAAGTTACTTAAATCCTGAAGTTGTAATGTCTATTTGATGAACCAGAACAAATCCTTGATAGTATAAAAGTAGAGGTTGAAATGGAGACAGTTACATAAAACTAAAACTCTCAAAGAGCTTTAGTGAAAGGTAGGCCACCAAAACAATGGATATCTCTCACTTGAATCCCTGCATAGGAATAAAAACTCCTCTGATAATACCTAATTATAGAATAAACCCTCACACAGGTTAGTAGCGTACTATTTGATGTAACAGAAGGAGAAACAAATCTTTCTGAAAGAACGTTCCATTAAACCAGGATACTCAGGACTCCCATAAACAAAGATTGGCCAAATATTAATTAATGATATAAAATTACCACACACGATAGAAACCAAGCTACTATGGATAAAACTCAGAAGAACTATCAGCAGAGAAAAAGACAATGAGAGATGCCACTATTGACATAGCCAGAGATAGAATATAAAGTAAGCATGCTTAAAATGTTAACAGAAATAATAGAACATACACTTGAATAAGCAATAAAGATCCACTAGAGTAGGTATATTTGGAAAATAAAACAAATAGTACTTCTTTTTTTAGAATTATTTTATTTAAGTTTATTTATTTATTCATTTTATTTTTTTTTATTTTAATTTGGCCAGAGAGTGTCAGAGTGAGAGAGAGGGAAAGTGAGAAAGCAATTCGCCAGATCCAGGACTCAAACAGTCAGCTGTGTGGGAGTCCAGCACCCTTAACCACCACCACCTGACAGCCCCCGTAAATAAGGCTTCTTAAAGTAAATATATAGTTGAAATGGAAAACCTAAATGATTGGTTAAATAACATATCAGACATAATTTAAAGACATAATTAGCACATTTGAAGACAGATATGAAGAAGTAAACCAGCATGCTATAACAGAAGAAAGATAAAAAGTAAGACATGGAGATAAAACGATATGAAAGAAGCAAAAAACTATTTTAGTATACTTAAAATTACAGGAGAAGTGCCAGCACATGGCGTGGTGGTTCAGGCTCTGGACTCTCACATGGCTGACCATGGTTCAAGTCCCAGACTGCTCTGGTGAGCACACATGCCTAAAGCAAATTTTAAAAATAAATTAATAAATAAAAGTAAATCTTAAAAAATAATTTCAGGAGGATATAATAGAAAAAAATGGATGGAGGTCATGGTGAACAAATGAATCAGAATTTTCCAGAGTTGATGAAAGTTAAAAAAACTCAGTTTGGGGACCAGCAGTTAGTGTAATGGCTATGTCGCTGGACTCCCATGTACTCGACCATGGTTTGAGTCCTGAACCCGGTGGCTTAAAACTCACGCCGGGCACGTGTGTGTGCATACCCAAGATCTCAAGAGGAGAATGGAGAAGGAAATGCGGTGTGGCCTTCCCCGCTGGGGGGTGATTTCTCAGTTTCTGTCTCTCTCTGTCTGGTAAGTGCATGTGCCCTACAGCAAAAACCTCTCCCAAAAAAAAGAAAAAGAAAACTCAGTTTGAGGAAGCAAATCAAATGCCCCAAAACTGGGAAAAAAAGTCTACATCTAGACACATTAAAGTGAATTTGCGGAACACAGAAATTAAGCATATAGGAAACAGTCAATGATGAGAAGCAATAAAAGTAAAAATTACATCTTTTATAAGACCAGTCTCAACTTTTCTTGAAACTGATATAAAAGGAGAAAGATTCATGCAAATAATATTGGGAGTCAAAACAAGAAACTCACTGCAGATATAGAAAAGATCATTCATTTAAAGAACTTAGTAAAATGAAGAATTTTATAAAAAGGGAACAATCAAATTGTTATTGTTTGTAGATGACATGATCTTATACACAGAAAAAAAACTGAAGAGTCTGCCAAAAAACTAGAACTGATGAACAAATCTGCAAAATTACAGGATACAAAATCAACATATAAAAATCAGTAGCATTTTTACACATCAATATCTGAAAAATATATTTTAAAAGGCAATCCCGTTTACAATAGCAACAAGGAAAATAAAATACCTAGTAATAAATTTGACTGAGGGAGTGAATGATTTCTATAATGAAAACTATGAAACAGCAATGAAAGAAATAGGAGAAGAAACAAAAATGGAAAGACATTCCATGTTCATAGAATAGAAGTGTTAATATTTTTTAAATTTTCATACTACTCCTCAAAATGGGAGAATGTTTTTGTAAACTATGCCTTAGATAAAGGACTAATAACCAGAATACACAGAGAACTCAAGAGCCTTACCACCCCCCAAAAATGATCAACCTAGTTTAAAAATGGGAAAATGAGCTGAACAAACAACTCTCAAAGGAAGACATACGAACAGCCAAAAGCATATGAAAAAAATGCTCAACATCCCCCATCATAAGGGAGATGGAAATCAAAACCACAATGAGGTACCACCTAACTCCAGTCAGAATGGTTAAGATTAAAAAAAAAACAAAAAAACAAGCAACAACAACAACAAAAAAACAGATAATCTTGGCAAGGGTGTGGCGAAAAGGGAACTCTTCCTATCAATATGGGAATGTAAATTGGTCCAGCCATTGTGGAGAACAATATGGAGGTTCCTCTAAGATCTACAAATAGAACTATCATATGAACATTCCACTCCTGGTTATGTATCCAAAGGATAGGAGAACACTTAATGGGAAAAGTGCTTGCACACCTGTGTTTATCGTGGTATTATTCAGAATTGCTAAGACATAGAACAAACTCAAATGTCCATAAACAGAAGAATGAATGGAAAAAGTGTGACAGAAATATTCTGTGGAATACTGCTCAACCATAGGACCCTGGCATTTGATAGAAAGTGGATGAATATGGAAGGTTTACTGCTGAATGAAGCAAACTAGTCTATGAAAGAGAAACATTGTATGTCTCCACTTATATATCAACTATGCATACTCTATGGTGTAAACTGAAATATTTGAGTATATAAAATTATGGAAAATGATTACAGATACTGGAGATAGTGTGTGAAGAGGGTGGGAGAAGGGAGAAAGTGAGAGGAAAGGAATAAAGGAAAAAAATAGAGAGGCAGGACATTTATGGGACACAGAAATGGATGATTAGCTGATAATAGCATGTATAGTATCTAAAACTGGACTGGTGTGAAGTGTACTAATGTGGGGTAAATTCAGCGTACAAGCTATAGTAATGTATAGTGATTGAATGTATTAAATTAAGTTTAAATGTCTATATTAATGAAAGCAATCTAGAGACTCATTGCAATCTCTAAGAAAATAGCAATGGCACTCTTTAACTAAATAGAAAAAAATCATAAAATTTGTATGGAATCACAAAAGACCTTTAATAGATGAAAAAGTCTTGAGCAAAAAAAGAATGAAGCTGGAGGTATTACCTACTGAATTTCAAGTATATTCCATAGCTATAGAAACCAAACTGGCATGCTACTGGCGACACAAATAAAAACAAACACTATACAAAAACAAACACATAGGCCAATGGAGCAGAACAGAGAACCCAGCTAATTTTTTTTTTCTTTTTGAGAGGTTTTCACTATAGGGCGTGTGCGCTCGCCAGACAGAGAGAGACATAGAGACAGAAAGCGAGAAATCCCCCCCAGGGGGGATGGTCACGCCGCAATCCCTTTTCCTCCATTCTCCTCTTGGGATCTTGGGCACGCACGCACACACGCCCAGTGTGAGTTTTAAGCCACCGGGTCTGGGACGCGAACCACGGTCGACTACGTGGGAGTCCAGTGACATAGCCATTATGCTAACTGCTGGTCCCCTATACATTGTGTTCTTATAGTGAAAAATCACATTGTAAACTAAATATGTACCATTATTGTATGGCAATAAAAATAAAGTTTTAAAAGAAAACTATTAAAGCTGATTTTAAAAGAATTAGAAACATTGAATCACCTTATAACCATTAAAGCAACTGAGTTTGGATTTAAACAGGTACCTGTCAAGAAACACCAGGTTCAAATATTTTTACAGATAACTTTACTAAATATTCAAATAACGTATAATTGTGGTTTTATAAAAATTATTTCATAAATAATGAGAGAACATATTTCACTTGTATAAAGTTGGTATAATTTTTGTACTGGCATCAGAGTAAGACAGTACCAGAATAGACAAATATCACTCATGAAATTAGATAAACAAAAATCAGAAACCTAAACAAAATATTAGTAACCTCAATCTAGGAATAGAACTAGGAATAAGGTTTTTTTGAGCTGATTAAATCTATTTTTCAAAAACATACTATGGGTGTGGCATTAGTAGTATTGTTTCTAATATTGAATGAGATGAATATACTGTACTACTACAACTCTGAAATATTAAACTGGACTTCTAGCCAATTAACTAAGAGAAGAAAAAAATTAAATGCAAAAGGCTTAGGAAGGAAGAAATAATGTTATAGTATTTGTAGATTATTTGATTATTAACATAAAATATAATAAAGTCTATAGACAGATTATTAAAATTAACTAAGTATGCCAAAGCTAAACTAAAAATTAATCACATTCCTATATACCTGCAACAGTCAAATATGTAATTTAAAAATGCCATTTACCCATATGAATTCACTATTGAATTTTTAAAAACATTTATGGAAGAAATTATGTAGTTTCTCTATGATCTCTTTCAAAACACAGAAGCAGAAAGAACATTTCCTAATTCATTCTATGTGACTGGCATTAAACTAATACTAAAACTAGACAAAAGAATCACAAGAAAAAAACAAATCTACAGTTGTAGGGAAACTACAAAACTGTTATGAAAGAAATCACAAAACTAAATAAGAGATATTTCATGTTTATGGATAGAAAGTCTCAATACTGTCAGACATTAGTTCTTAATTTGATCTAAAACTTTAATACAATCTCAATCAAAATCCCAGCAGGTTATTTTGTGGGAATTGACAAGCCGATTCGAAGGTTTATAGGGAGAGGCAAAAATTCTGAATAGTCAATACTTTATTGAAGGAGAGGAGAAAGACTGAAGAACTGACACTACCTGACTTCAAGACTTATTGTAAAGCCACAGTAATCAAGACACTGTGGTACTGGTGAGAGAATAGACAAACAGATCAGTGGAACAGAATAGAGAGCCCAGAAATAGACACACATAAATATGGTCAACTGATTTTTGACAAAGAAAAAAAGATGATACAATGGAGAAAAGATAGTCTTTAAAAAAAAATTAGCACCAGAACAACTGCACATTCACGTGCAAAAAACTAAGTCTAGACACACATATTACACCCTCACAAAACTAGCCCAAAATGGATCACAGACTTAAATGTAAAACTATAGTGCTCCAAAAGATAACTTGGGGAAAAAAATCTAGATAATCTTTGAGTTTGGCAATGACTTTTTAGATAGAACACCAAAGGCTCAATCCATGAAAGGAATAACCAGTAATGGACTTCATTAAAATGAAAATTTCTGCTCTGAAAAGACACTGTTGATCGAATAAAAAGATAAGCTATAGACTGGGAGAAGCTATCTGCAAAATCCATTATTTGTTAAAGAACTGTTGTTCAAAATGTATAAAGGACACTTAAAACTCATCAGTAAGAAAAGAAATAACCTGTTTAAAAAGTGGGTCAAAGACCTTAATAGACATTTCACCAAAGAAGATGTACAAATGGCAAGTAAGTAAGTATATGACAAGAGGTTCTGTGTCAGGTATCATTAGGGAAATACAAAGTATAACAATGAGATATTCTTACACAACTATAGAAAGACCAAAATCCAGAATACTGACATCAAATGTTCATGAGAATATGGCACAACAAAACCTGTTATTCATTGCTGGTGGAAATAAAAATGGTACAGTCATTTGGAAGACAGCCTGGCAATTTCTGACAAAATTAAACCATACAATCCAGTTATCATACTTTTTGTTATTTACTTAAAAAAGTTAGAAAAGTTGTGTCCACACACACAAAAAAAACTGTATGCAGACATTTATAGCAGCTTTATACATAATTGCCAAAACTTGAAAGCAGTGAAATATTCTTCAGTAGAGTAAATTGTCAAGCCATGCAAAAACATGCAGAAATCTTGAGTGAAAGAACCTAATTTGATAAGACTATGTATTATATGATTCCAACTATATAACTTTTGGAGACAGTAAACCATCAGTGGTTTTTATGCATTAGGGCTAAGCGGAGGGTAGGTAGTAAATAGGCATAGCACGAAGGATTTCGAGGGTGGTGGAAGTACTCCTTGTGATACTGAAAGTATGATACTGGTGTTGTGATCCTGGTAGTATTATAGTGATAATTTTATGTCATTATAAATTTGTCCATATCCATAGAATGTGCAACTCCAAAAGTGAACCCTAATGTAAACTATGGACTTTGGGTGTTAATGATGTGTCAGTGTAGGTTCATCAACTATAACAAATGTCCTGCCCTGGTGAGGATGTTGATAATGGGGGAGGCTATGCATGTGTAGAGGAAGAGGGTATATATGAGAGATCTGAACCTTCTGCTCAACATTGTTGTGATTCTAAAACTGGTTTAAAAAAATGGTATCTATCTAGTTTCTATAACCTTTGCAACAGCTAGGTAACAAAATAAGATACTCAGGGGGAAAAATCTACCAAATGTTTATGTCAATAATGGAGAAAATTTAAAACTTTATTGGAAGCAAATAAGAACTAAATAATCAGAAAGTTATACTGTATTCATGGATAAGAAGATTAAACATCATAAAGATGTCAGCTCTTTCCAAATTATCACATAAATTCAATACAATTCCAATAATATTCCACAAGAGTTTTGATTATACATTTGAGGGTGGTATAGAAGAATTATATCAAAAATTAATATGTAACAATAAAGAGCTAAAAATAGCCCATAAGCTTTTAAGTGAGGAGCATGATCTATTAGATATCAAATTTGCTATAAAAGTTCTCATTGTATTTTTGGAATGAAGATAGACAAATATATCAATGAAAAAGAATAGAAAGCCCCAAAAGTTCACATGTATGTGAAAATGATGAATGACATAGAAGGTCCTGCAGGTTAGTGGAGAAAAGATGGACTAGTCAATAAATGGTACTGGATGGACTTAATTCTTATAGTAAAAGTTAAACCAAATCCCTGCCTCATGCAATGTAATCAAAAGCTAAATTTCAGTGAATTAACAAGCAAAATATGAAACTAGAAGACTAAAATACTGACTGATATCTTTTTTGTCTCAAGGTAAAACATCACAGACTAAAGAGAGAAATAATGAATTTTGTTAAGCTGAAAAATGTAAATTCATCCAAGCAAGTCACTTTTAAAGAGTAAAAATTTGATACAAAGATTGGAAAAAGTATATCAGTAATGCAAATGACAAAAGATTAATATTTACAATAGGTAATAGGCTGCTAACATCAGTAAGTTTAAAACAACAAAAAGAATTTGATTTAAAAATACTCAAAAGATATGGCCAGAGAATTCACATTGAAGAAAGAGGAAAAAAAAATTCTCAACACTGCTAAAGCAAACGGGAGCATACACATTTCTGAGTGGTTGTATTTGTTTGGATTAAATCAATCAGAATGTAGAATGTATTGGCCCACAGTTCTGGAAACTGTAAGTCTGAAATAAAAGTGTTGCTACAACACAGACTGATGACTGTAGGGGAGCATCCATCCCTGGGCTCGTTCTAACTTCTGATGGTTGGTTTATGACAGCATATCTACAATCTTTGCCTGTCTTCACATAGCCATCTCCCCTTTGTTTCCATGTGTGTCTTCACATGTTTATGTTTTCCTTTCTGTGACTGTCTAAATTTTCCTCATTTTATGAGGACACCAGTCACTGGTTTGGGAACCAGGCTAGTCTAGTATGATTTCCTTTAATGTTGTTACAAAGATCCTGTCCCTAAATAAGGTCACATTGACAGACACAGTGAATCTTTTATTCTTATGGGTGACAAAGTTCAACCCACGACTCTGTTAATAAAATTTTAAACAATCAGTTCGGAGAAAAATTAGGCTGTATCATAAAGTGGAATCTGGGAACAGTTTAGAACCTAAAAATTCATTTCTGAATGCCTAGATCCTTGCTATGCTAAGAATAGTCTATCAATTAGTAATATTAGCATCATCTTGGAGACTAGTAGAAATGCAGAATCTTGGGCCCAATCCCAGATCTACTGTGTAAAAATTTACATTTCAAACAAGATCCCCATATGATTTGTTTGGAAAACACGAGTCCACTTTATTCTAAATGACATGGGATACTAGAACATGCACACAAGAACGCCCAGAGAGGTATTGTTTATAAGTAAAAATTTGGAAACTGTTTAAAAATATCTTCTAACCAGAGAGTAAATAAATAATTTGTGGCATTATTTATGCACTTTAAACCCAAACAATAGAGAAAATAAATGGACTAAAGGTGCTTGTATTAGCAAGATTTTCACAAAGATAATATTAAGAAAAAAAGTTGCAAAAGAATGCATGTAGAATGATACCATTCTGTATCCCTTAGTGATACTACATATGGTATAAAAGTATAAAGTCATTCATAGGAATGATAAAGACTATGTTCAAGCATAAACAAAAAACTCAATGAAATAAATACTATTCTTTTTCTTAAGCTTTTCTCAAGCACACAGATTGTTAATAAATTATTCCTTATTTTTAGTAAATTATTTATCATGCATGATAGAATTTAAAAACTAAGGGAAAAAATTCAACATTAGTAAGCAGAAGAATAGTTACTTGAATCCAGAATTATGACTCTCAGCCACTATTTCAACTAGCATATTACTGCTGTAGTAGACAAAAAGGTGCAGGTTTATTCTGGTATTTGTAATCACAGTTGCTGAGTTTATATATGTAACATGTTCTAAAAAGAGATCAACATAACACAGTAAGCCTGGATTTTAGTTTTGTAACCAAAAAAAAAAAATTACTTGCCAAAGCAAATAGAAATGTGAATAATGTGAATACATTTTCTCCCTATAATTGCTAGAATTTGTCTTAATTATTTAAATTAAATTTATTTCCAACTATACTTAGATTAACAGGACATATTGAACTAACATTCAGAATAGTTTTTCTTCCATCTCAGCTATTTTTCATTAAAAATTGAATATGAAAATATTTACAAAAAGAGCATTATAGAGAAATTAAACTCTGTAAAGTACATTTATTAACACATGTCACTATAAATTTAATAATTTTTCACAATAAAAATACTGCTACTTGGTTTTTACTTTACTTATAAACATTTTACTGGGACATATGCTTTTCAATGTTTTATTTTTTTTGAGAGGGTTTTTTTTTTTTTTTTTTTTTTTTTTTTTGCTATAGGGTGCATGCGCTCGCCAGACAGACAGAGAGAGACAGAGAGACAGAAAGCAAGAAATCACCTTCTGGGGGGATGGCCATGTCGCAATCCCTTCTCCTCCATTCTCCTCTCAGGATCTTGGGCATGCACGCACACGTGCCCGGCATGAGTTTTAAGCCACCGGGTCCAGGACTTGAACCGTGGTCAATTACATGGGAGCCCAGCGACATAGCCATTACGCTAACTGCTGGTCCCCAATAATTTATTTTACACATTTCAACAAATGGTTTCACTCCCAGGAAAAGGGCAGATTCCTCTGCAATATCACACTGATTATTAAACTTTTATTGCCACATCGTTCTTTTGTCCCTCAGTAACTTCTGATTTGTCAAGAAGTTTCAGAATGCAGAAGTCACATCTTTTCCTCACTCATCTTTTACCCAGAATTTTCTACAGAATTGTAAAATACAATAAAAACTTCAAATAAGGAGAATGTGACATTTAGATAAAAATTGTTTTTATATAGTCTCATCTAAGGGTCTTGTATTTTCCAAACTTGTACTCTTTCACTATGGCCACCTAATTATTTTTCTCCACACTTCTGAGCAGTTACCATTGAAGAGAGAATTAATATTATTATTTTGCATCACTATTACTGCAATTACTGCTTAACCTTCACTGTGTATTTATTGTGGGTCAGTGAAGTGTTTTAAATAATTTACTCTTCATGAGCCTGTTATGACACCCATTATATTACTGAGGAAATAAATACTGAGAGGGATAATTAATTTGACCAAGGTCTTAGACATAATGATTGTATGTTCCTTTTTCCCTCCACTCTCTACATTCTGTGTTTTTAGCATGTGTGCTAAATAATTCAAGCCAGTATTACAGTTCTCAGGCGTAGACATTGAGGCTTCTACTATTTGTATTGTGCAACTAAAAACCCAGTACTCTTCTGGGCCTCTAAAAAGCACTTTACGAGAAACAGAGCAATGCTGTCATCAGCAGAAGGTGGGTAGTGAACATCAGACACACACAAGTGTCCTTAGTTTTAAAGAAGAATTTGTTCTTTTTATACATATATATTTTTCCCCTGATAACATTAAGACCAAATTTCCCAAAGTGTCTAAACAAAAATTTCCCTCTAAGTTTCTTTTTTTTAATAAAAACTCACAGTTCTGGAAAATCTACAATTTACTTCTTTCATATCTAAAGACTGTGGAGATTAAATTTAGAATAACATTTTATAACACACAATAATCTATCCTAGCTTTAATTATTTGAACAAAAATTAAAAGTTATTTTTTTTTGAATTAATTCACTAATAAAAACTTTTTAATAAGAGCTTTGATAAGTAACTTTTATAATCTCATAATCAAATTTTCTTTTCATTACTATAATATATAGGCTTTTTACACATTAATTGAAAAATTAGCTATAATTTGGAGATGATGAATAGACATATCAATTCCTGAGAAACCTCAACCAGTATTTAGTCTTCAGTAATGACAAAATATTCAAGACTCACAGCAAAACTTTGGGGATATATATATATATATACATATATATATATATATATATGTGTGTGTGTGTGTGTGTGTGTGTGTGTATATACATATATATATACATATATATATCTTAATCTTGTGTCCCTGGTCAAAGAATTACATTGAAATTCTGGGCTTGTTCAAATTTCCTGTGTATTGTAAAAAATATTTATCTCTCATAAACTATTTTTTTAAAATTTCACATGATAGCTGATTTATCATACCCCAGATGTATAATCTGATAAATTCATGCTTGACTAAATGGAAAATAAAGCAGAATGACTGAAATTTTTGTTTTTTAATGGTGTCATCAATCATATCTGCTATAAATATTGCTTTTCTTTGGGTTAACTTCAGAGGTCTTGAGACTAAAAACTTAACTCTTTATCCAAGCCCTTTTGTTTACATCATCTTTAGACATATCTGAAATTTTGTACCTTTAAGAGTTCAATGTAAAAGGATTGGTAAGTGGGAACATGAAAAAATACATCATTTTGCTCTCATTACATATCACAGTATTATTTCACATTTCTCTTTTCTCCCTAATGTTCATAAAAGTGCCTAAAAAACTTGATCTAAACTTTAAGAAATGAAATGTTTGATATATTATGCATGCTGTTTCTAAAGAAAAACATGAACTATTTGGGATTTTTAAAACTTGGTTAAAAATGCTGCATTGTAATATAGTAAATCAGGATAGCAAATGCCAGAGACCTCATAAATATTAGCTCCAAATTTATAGAATTTTAGCTTGCTTGAAAAGGAAAAAAATAGAATTTCTGTTATGAAATGATTTGAGTTCCTATGAATGGAAGCATGATTACTGACTGACCTGTGCACTGATTTAGCTGTGATTCACCTATTTACATCTGCTAGGTCTGATACAATTATTACTCAAGGATGTTCTTCTTATGCATATATTTGCTTTTTAAAATTTAAATATATTTTTAATTCTTTGTTTATATTTTCAAACTTTTATGTTTGGAGAATTCAGATTTTAAATATTTTCCCATTAGAAGTTTTTGACTTGCACCTTGAATTTAATAAATCTAGTTCTATGTGTGTGAGATTTTTGAAGAAGGGAATGGGTAACTTCACAAATCTTAAAAAAATAATAATAATAATTAACTTCTTCAGAGTCTGTAGCCAGTTTTGCCATGTATACGTCTTTCTTTTCAGTGCCATGAGTCATCATAAGTGGCAGGTTCATTACTGTAGCATGCTGAAAGGATGGTATGAGAACTGCCCAACACTGACTTGTGAAGCAGTCCACCCCCAAACAGTATCCCATTACTTTATATATCATTCCATCTGGATGTTCTTTAATGTTTTGATGATTATTCTTTTGTTTAGTCTTGGAGAATTCTAGCTATGAAATTCTGAGCTCATATTTGAAGGTAGTATTGAAACTATTTCAATCCATAATGAATCTCTGCATGCTATCTAGAGTCAACTGCTTTGGGGATTGCATTCAGCAATTTTCCTGCAATTCAGCCACATAATCAGAAAATATAAGTATATCTTATTGTGTTATATATTTATTCTACTTAGGAATCCCTTGCTTTACCTATGTTCAAATGAAATCAATTTTTTTTTTTTGGTAAGAGAAATCGCTTAGAACAAAATCATGAAAGTCCCTTTATTTTCAATGATTTAACACTGAAATCATCCCATTTGGAAAATCTAATATTGCTTTTATTCCCTCCACTAAAAAGAGAACATACGCAAATATGTGAGTTCCAAAAGTGAAGGCTGCAGCAGCACAAAACCAACACACGTAAAAATATTTGCCTAGGACTATTATATAAAACAGCATTACCAGATAGAATTGATGAGTACTATTTTGCAGGCTTTAAAGGAGCTATAACATATAATAGCTTGATAAACATGACTATGAGAAGAGGACACTAAAATAAATTTTTGAAGAAAATAGAAAAAAAGGCAAAACTCAACGCTATTTTCATTTCAGTAATCGTTTTCCTCCTTCTTGAATTTGTGAGATTTCCTCAATATTTGCTTAATTTCTGGAAGACAAGGGTTTCTAGCAGGCGCTCTAAAGCATTTGCCAGAAGGTGGCGACATAAGCCCTATTGCATAGAGCTGTCCCAGGTGCTGAACCAGGTTTCGGAGCTTGAGAGTATTCAGCAGCTAGCGACCAGGGATTCCACCAAGATCTCCCTAGAGGTTTGTAGGCTTTTTGTGTGTGTGTGGGGGGGCGGGGCGCAAAAGACCATATAAAATGCCCAATGTCATTTGTAACATGTAGGAAAAACATTTTCTTTCCTAACTTTACTCCCTATGGGAAGTGACAGTGTTTGCTGAAATTAAAAGGGTAGAACGGATTTGGTGTGTGTGTGTATGTGTCTGCAAAATACATACCGAATTCAGTTTTTCCTTCACTTTGAGATGCAGCTCTATGCCCGTCTTTGTCTTAGACACATCCTTTATTATTATTTTCTCCTCCATTCCCCAAGGTTAAAATATAAGTCACAGGCATCATCCTGGCCAAAGAAGTCAGATTACACTGTTGGTTGATAAACTGAACAGGGGGTGTTTTTTAAAAAGCTGAGATATGTTCCGTGTTCTTTACATCAATTAACAATAATTTACAGACTGACCAGGTCGGTTCACCTTCCCATTAAGGCACCGTGTGACTCCTTTTCTCATTTCCTACTGTCACCATAGGATGCTGACTCTGCTAGGAATTGGGCAGAAACATGAGGCAGTGGATAGTTAGAAAAGGTGTGTGTGTGTTTCTCTCCTCAAGGTTGGCTGGGTGGGAGGCGGAGTTTATTTGTTACAATGTTGGCGTGACCGAGTTTTGAGTCTTGGTCGGGAGACCAAAAGAGACCCGAATGCAAAGACGCTGAATTAGAGGGAGAGGAAGGAGGGGACCAAAGGAAACTCGGGGTTGAGGAACTGTTAGGAGGGGAAGGTGTGTGTGTGTGTGTGTGTGTGTGTGTGTGTGTGTGTGTGTGTCAGTGGGGAGAGGGGGACCTACTGTTGGAGCGACACACAGAGGGATAAAGAAAGGGGAGTGAAAAGGAAGAGGGAAACTGAAGGAGGGAAGGGGAAGCCTAGGGGGGGGGGAAAGGGGCAGAAGGCTGAAGGGAGAGGAGACACAGGACGAAAAGTAGCCGAGAGGAAGGAAGGGAAACGGAGAGGAGGGTCACAAAGTGGAGGATGGGGTTTCTCTATTCCAGATAGTTCTGGGATTGGAGACTGTTTGATAGGGGAGACTCCAGCTTCGGCAGCCGGTTGGGCAGCGGCAAAGTACAATGGACAGCGAGAGACAGACATTCCTGCCACTTCGCCGCCGCCCAGAGATCCCGGAGCTGCTTTCAAGCCAACTCCAGTTTTTCAGCTGGAGCTTCCGACCGTGCTGGACCGCGGGAGCTCAGGGAGCGCCTAAAAGCTGCCCCTTGGAGATGCTTTCACCGGAGCTGTAAGAACTTCCTGCTGGAGTCTCTGCATCCCCTGGCTCTGAAACACCCCCTGGGAAGGGGCGGAAGACCCCAGGGGGAGGGGCGAGGGGGATCCTAGCGCTGCTCTTTTTCCCCTCCCCCTCCCCTGGCGGGCGTGCAGGCATGGATGTGCTCAGTGCTAGCCAGAGCAACAACACCACATCGTCCCAGGGTCCCTTAGAGACGGGGGGCAACGCTACTGGCATCTCCGACGTGACCCTCAGCTACCAAGTGATCACCTCTTTGCTGCTGGGCACGCTCATCTTCTGCGCGGTGCTGGGCAATGCCTGCGTGGTGGCTGCCATCGCCCTGGAGCGCTCCCTGCAGAACGTGGCCAACTATCTCATAGGTTCTTTGGCGGTCACCGACCTCATGGTGTCGGTGCTGGTGCTGCCCATGGCCGCGCTGTACCAGGTGCTCAACAAGTGGACCCTGGGCCAGGTCACCTGCGACCTGTTCATTGCCCTTGACGTGCTGTGCTGCACCTCGTCCATTCTGCACCTGTGCGCCATCGCGCTGGACAGGTACTGGGCCATCACCGACCCCATCGACTACGTGAACAAGAGGACGCCCAGGCGCGCCGCTGCGCTCATCTCGCTCACTTGGCTTATTGGCTTCCTCATCTCCATCCCGCCCATGCTGGGCTGGCGCACCCCTGAAGACCGCTCAGACCCCGACGCCTGCACCATCAGCAAAGACCACGGCTACACTATCTACTCCACTTTCGGCGCTTTCTATATCCCTCTGCTGCTCATGCTGGTTCTCTACGGGCGCATCTTCCGAGCCGCGCGCTTCCGCATCCGCAAGACGGTCAAGAAAGTGGAGAAGAAGGGTGGGGATACTCGTCTTGGAGCACCCTCAGCCCCTCAGCCCAAGAAGAGCGTGAATGGACAGCCAGGGAGCAGGGACTGGGGGCCGGGTATGGAGAACAGAGCAGGGGGTGCCCCGTGCGCCAACGGCGCGGTGAGGCAGGGCGACGATGGCGCCGCCCTGGAGGTGATCGAGGTGCACCGAGTGGGCAACTCCAAAGAGCATCTGCCTCTGCCCAGCGAGGGCGGTGCTATCCCCTGCGCCCCTGCCTCCTTCGAGAGGAAAAATGAGCGCAACGCCGAGGCCAAGCGCAAGATGGCCCTGGCCCGCGAGAGGAAAACTGTGAAGACTCTGGGCATCATTATGGGCACCTTCATCCTCTGCTGGCTGCCATTCTTCATCGTGGCCCTGGTCTTGCCCTTCTGCGAGAGCAGCTGCCACATGCCCACCCTACTGGGCGCCATAATCAACTGGCTGGGCTACTCCAACTCTCTGCTCAACCCTATTATTTACGCCTACTTCAACAAAGACTTCCAAAACGCGTTTAAGAAGATCATCAAGTGCAAGTTCTGTCGCCGATGATGACGGAGGAGTAGCCGGCGAGGAGAGACACTGCACCCGCCCTTTCACTCTGCCTCCAGTCCTCTGGAATCAACACCGAAGATAACTTGATATTTCTCCTCTTACTTTTGCAGCTGCTCCGCCCGCGGCTTCGGGATCTCTTTTTCTCCCTCCTGCACTAGGGTGAAGGTGTTCCGCGCAGAGGCCCCAGTGGCGGGGCACTCGGGCTCGGGAAACTAACCCCAAAGGTCTATGAGAAGCGACCGTGTTCAGACGTAGGTTTCAGCTTCAGTTGTGATCCCAGCAATTTCCTCCTCCCTCTTCTATCCCTCAAATCTCCGCTGTGGGAATTTAAGCCTCAGCCGTCCAAGGGGAGTATCCTACCAAACCAACACACAGCTGAGTCTGCTAACGGCCTCACCTGACGCTTCCAGAACTTGGTCTCAAGGCTCAGGACATTGCTCCCTCTCCCGCCCTCTGGCTCTAGAAATGTTCTCTCTTTTCCGATTCACCTCATCTTCTCCTTCCCCTGATTCCCTCTCTGCTCTTGCCGTCCTGACGTAATTTGCCGGTCGGGAAAGGCTGGAGTGTCTGTCTGCTTTTCTCTGGGCCAGTGGGGTCACCCGCAGTTCTCCCCCCCCCCCCCATCCCTGTCTAGACTCCCAGGGGGTGCCGCACGTGCTTGCTTTGTTTTCTTGAACTCAAAACAAGTGGCTAGAAGGTGTCGCTTGCGGTGCACTTGTAAGTACAAGGCTGAGCCAGTGGCGGGAAGCGAGCAAGGGGTGTGGCCCATTTTATCCGTGCTAGCCTGGGTGTCAGCACTGACCGGGGAAAGTGACCACCTTAGAATGCGGAGAGCTTACGGTCTGAATACGTTGCTAGCGGGTAGCTTGTCTGGCACCACCGCTTACCTACTGCGGGAGGCGCTCGCCTGCCGCAGTGTGCGCACAGGGAACTAGGAGACCTGGGACCCCTGCGCCTGCAGGGCGGTACCAGCTCTCGCAGACTGTGGGTTGCCTACCTACACGCCCAAACTCCCCGAATCGAGGGTTGATAAATTGGTTTGTCCAAGCCCGAGACTTCAGGTCCCGCGGAGTTCTTAAGACCCAAAAGACCAAGAAGGCTGTAACGGGTGGCATGGAGGGACTGAGGAAGAGGGAAGGTGCCCAGGGCACGCCTGCCTACGCTCCAGTTTAGCTCTCCCCTTAGAATCCTTAACGGCAATTTTATCCAGTGAACGCAGATATTTCCCTCCTTATTCACCCTCTTTCCTCTTTCGCATTGGGGAGTAGCTCTGTTTAGTGCATCCTAACACTGCACTGGATTTGTCCTACATGACATTCCGGACATAGAGTTAGCAGAATTTGGGTGAATACGAATTCTGGGCTTTCAATGGAAGGAAGCCCATTTGGTTAGCACTAATTATGACCTCAGAGGCGGATACCTTTATTAGTGGGGGTGCTCTTTCTAGGAAGTCTAGAGAATCTTGTATGGGATTCTGTTTGCTCTGGCCTGGCCTTGCAACTTCAGGATTCTATGGGGAAGTCAGCTTTCTGTCCTTTGAATTAGTGAAGGACTCCAAGCTTTCTATTCTTCAAAAGTTTTTCTTTCAGCCTCATCACTCCCTCTCATTGAGAACCCAGTAGCAATCTTTGCCATCCCCCAAACGGAAGTTATTTCCGTGCTCCGTTTGAATGTAAATTGCAATCACATGATGGGGATCAAGAAATTTGTCAGAGTTCTATCTAGCCTCTAAGTTTCTGATGAATAATGGTTTTGTTTTCTGTAGTTGCATAAATTTACTGATTCTTAACTTCCCTCTCCAACTGTACTTCTTGAATGTTTGAATCTACTGATTTGCAAATCATGTTTTATGTACAGTTTGCCAATGAAAGTTCATACGTTTATAATTAAGAAGGTGAGAAGACAGCTCTATCACTTGAAGCTATTTTATTGTGTGTCTAACTGAACAAAACTTGCTTTGGTGTCTTTTCTCTCTGAACTGGGGATAGATAGGCTTTTTATTCTGTTTAAACAGGGAAAGTTAAAGAACTCTGGGGACAGTTTGTTTATGTATCTGTAATGCTGATAAGGGGCTGGAGTGGACAAGATGAGGTAGATTTCTCAAATATAGCTATTGTTCATTTGAAAATTTAACTTTTTTGCTCACAATAATGTAAGTCAAGCTTTATGAGAAAACAAACTTTTCTCATATAAAATCTTTAGAAAAATTCTACATTTAACATAATTCAAATCCAAAATTTGCAAATTTATTATGGCCATAATGAATTATTAAGTTCAAAGCTTTGAGACTTCATTTACATGTGTCTTTTACAGAATTGTATGGCAATGATTTTGGACATTTGTTCTTCCTGCTTTGTAGGATTTACACAAGAATGGGGGAACATACAATCAGAGTATAATTGTGAAGGCAATCGAGAAATTAGACAAATAAGTGCAAAAAAGCTGCATAGCTCCAAAGAGCCCCTGATGGTTTTTTAAATTTTCTTTTCAAGTATTATTTGTGGTTAGGCAAAGTATTTATGCATCAAAATTGACCTTCACTATTCCTGTGACAATAAAGGACTTTAATAATGGTAATGCTACAATAAACTGATATCAGTAACACATGCCATCTTTATTTTAATCAGAACCTCTATTTGTGTTTATTTATGCAATTTTATTTGTAGAAATTTAAAATACAAGTTAAAAATACAGTTGTTAGGAGGAGACCATACTATACAGGGTCAGGGATCTGACACTTGGGGAAGTTAGTTTAACTTCTACACTCAAACCTATTTTTGGTGAGTGTTTTATTTTGTTTTGTTTTCTAATTCCTGTCTCTAGAAAGAGAATGTCAGGTTTTCTCATTTAGGCATGAAACCATGCATTCTTCCTGACTGATGACTATAAGAGTTAGGTATCTGTCTAATGAATATGGGCAGGGTAGGAGATGTGTTGAAGAGAAATGCAGCCTCTGGTAAAGGCAATGAGCCTGTCCTTCCAAAGCAGTGGACAGTGCTGAGGCCTGTCCTCCACAATGTCCAACTAGAAGAAAATGACCTCCCCTGGAAAAGAAGCAGCTTGTTGTTCTAGGGTTGTCACACAATTAAAAGGGTGTTTGTCAGGCTAGGTTCACTTGATAGTGGGGTTCCATTTAAGACTTACTACTCTTAAAAATGTAATTCTTAGGCTTTTTTGTTTTGTTTTGTTTTCCTTATGGAGATCATCAGTAATGCCTCTTACTTCTCTGGTTATATTTGTTAATCCGCCTGTGTTCCGGTGTCAGGATGAAGGCTTCAGGGCAAGGTAGACCCTAAGGGTAAATCAAGATCAGAGCTGTCTTGACCAGGCAATGCATGTGTATGTACATACGTAATCCTCATAATGAAAAGTATAATCAGTGAATTGAGAGAATGAGAACTCTCTGAAATTTCTCATTTGAAAAAAAATGTTGCATAGATATATCCTACCTTGAGTACAATGCTGAATTTGGCACATTTGTCTTCTGGATTCTGGATCTCTCACTCTTCCTGGCTTTTGTTCTCTCTTCTGGCATCTTTCTCTCTCCAGGAGCACAATGACTTTCTGTTTTCTACACACCTTTTTGAGACCCCTGTCAACACCTCAACTAAAAGAGGGAATGGGTCACTTCCAGTGTAATAATAAACCCTGCCTAATCCATTCACAGTGATCACATGTTAGTGACTGTTTAACAATGTTGAGGTATGGGACTGCAAGTTAATATAACGTTGTCACCCTAAGGGAGTTTTCAACCTATCTGAGTATAAAGAATAAGCTAAAAATAAAAGTGCCATATAAGTAGGACTCATTGTAGGAGTGTGGCTTTATAAGCATTCAGAGGACAAAGATCACTGTGGCCTTGGGGGTGGGACCAGAAGAAAGGTTAGAGAAGCTTGTATAGAGCATCTAAGATGGAACTCTGTGCAGATGGGTTAGTGTGAAAAGGCAAATATTCCTAATGAGATGACAAAAGATAGCTTGACTTCTTCCTGACAAGTGGTGGCCCAGGGCGAAATTTCTGTTTGTGTTGCTAGATATTGATTAATAGCCTGGGTTGATTATGGAGGTGGTTATTTTAGAAAAATGATACAGAATCAAAATCTCTCATGTGTTGTGCAAACCTGAAAGGTCTGGGAAGAAAGAGTAGAGATGGGTCTAGAGCCAAAGGAATGGAGATTGGGGTGACTAGACAAGAGGAAGAATGCACTGAGCAGAGTAAGGAGCAGAGCATAGAATGAGGAGAGAATCATTAGCCATTAAGGGGTTACAACAGAGTGACCAGGACTAGGTACAAGACAAAACAGTTAACAGTTAATGTTTGCCGTTTTGTCAAATGATTTTCACACATAATGTACCACATAAATTTCAGTAGTAGATGCTTGTACAAATGCCAATTAGACCTTGTCTTAAAAAAAAGTGTGTTTATTTCATGAGTGAAAGAGAGAGACACATAGATACTGCACCTGAACAGAGTCTTGATACCACAATCCATTCCCCAAACTCAGCCAGTCCCAGATCATGAGCATATGCGTGCCCAGCATACCCAGCAAGGTCTCTGATGTGAACCTGCAGCCTTCTCGTGTAGTTCTGCCTCCCATGCATTTCATTTCTGTGCCTCAGTTCAACCTTCAATTAGGCCACTTTAGCCAAAGCAGAAGGTTCACTTGAGATCATACATAAAGGTACTGAAATACCAGGTTATAACACTAGAACCGCTAATCATGAAAGCAGAAGTGTTCTGTTTGTAAGTAACTTCAATGATGTACATGTGAAGCAGTAAAGCCTGAATGTGGGAGTCTAGCAGAGGGAGTAGAAAACAAGTAAGACTATGAAAAATATGTTGTGAAAGTAACTGACAAGAGTTGGTGTCTGAGAGGAAAGAGAAGGACTTGATGGTTACTAATGAAGTTTTTATTTTTATAATTCTCTTTTATAAAAATAATTAATTAATTTACAGTCATTAACTGTACATCAATACAGTATACAAAATGAGATTTTCCATACAGTATACATTGTATATTGGCTCAATCAGGGATATTACCATACATGTTATCATCAATAATTTTCTATTTCTTGTTTCTCATATATTTTGCTTCCCTCCCCCTTGATTCCCTACCTCTCACCTTCTGTCAATTCCTGCCCTTCTCCCACACTGTTTCTGGTAGGTACAGTTGTTTTCCATGCCTTTTTTTCACATATTATTGATTCACTAAAGATCTTAATTTAGAGACTTTTAATAGCAAGCATAACTGATATATACATATTTATGAATGCATGACTTTAGGCATAAACTCCAATGAGTAAAGCGAACATACTATAAAGTAGCACCTCACTGGGGCTATATAACTTACTGCAGTCATTAAATAGGTACTAATAGGTATTTTTAATGCATTTTTTAATTTCCAAAAAGGTTTTAGTTTTAGTAGATCAAAATCAAAAAATGTTAAGAGAAATTTACTTAAAACTTAAAGCCAGGAAAAAGGTTAGGATTCAGTTCAAATAATAAGTTGATGAACCTATCAACAGTTCAAGAGAAGACAAAAATCCTTAAATATGGAAATCAAAGCATTGAAGAGAATCAGTAATGGATTAGTTTAAAGCATTCTATTTTACTAGTTCAGACTCAGATAATTAATCTCTCTTCTGTTGAATTTGCAGTGTTACTGTGGTCTGATCTTTCCATTTAAATTCTGGAAGTTAACATTCAACTCCAGATTTGTCCCTACCATTAGGCTGGCCATTCTTGCTGGTTGTTTCTTGTACTCTTATTTCTGAGTGTCCAACTTTAGTTTTCTTGGGATAGCACTCCTTTCAGCACTTCTTGGAGAGCTGGTCTGGTGCTGGTAAATTCTTTCAGGTTTTGCTTATCTGAGAATGTTTTTGTCTTCTTTTCACATATGAAAGATAATCTTTCTGGATACAGTATTCTTGGTTGAAATTGTTTTTCACTTAACACGTTGAATATATTTTCCCATTCTTTCCTTGCTCACATTGTTTCTGATGAGAGGTCCAGCGTTAGCCTTATGTGGGATAACTTTTGAGACTTGACCTTTCTTTCTTGCTAATTTTAGAATCGTGTCTCTGTCTGTGGTTACTGATGAAGTTTTGAGCCAGGAAGATTTGGGCAATGACAGAAAGGATAAAGTAAGGTTGCTTCTCTTATGGGTTTTTCTTTCTTTAGCTTTATCTGTAAATGTGAAAAGATTTCGACCTCTGCTTAAAGAATCTCTAGCCCAGATGGCAGGGGCCTTCTGGAAGAGGTATTGATACATGTCATAGCATGTGAACAATCCGCCACTTGGGTGAGTTTGGAAAGACTGTTACACAGAGCAATGGTTGGATCCATACCCTGATTACTGTTATTTATTTATCTTTTGTAGAAATGTTAGCCATGTTTTGAAGAGGCCACAATTCTAAAGGATAACAGCCTTTTAGGAAGAGTAACACAAAAATACCATGATCGGCAGTGTGTTGAGAATGAAACATGAGGCCTAAAGGTTGGCTCTATCCAGTTGACCAAGTGAGGAGCTGGGCAATCCTGTTTGCTCTTCAGGTCTACTTATTAAGGACCGCTAGAGAGTTATTTGATCCATAAGTTGGTTGGAAAATCTAGATTCATGAGTGTCTTAGTTCATTTGGGCTGCTGTAACAAAATGCCATAAACTAGGTTGTTTAAAAAGACAGAAATTTGGGGTAAGTGGGTAGCATGGTGGTTAAGGCACTGGACTCCCACATGGTCAACTGTGGTTTGAGTCTCGGACATGGTGAATTGAAAATCATTCTGAGTATGTGGGCATGCATGTCCAAAATCCCAAGGAGAGAATGGAGGAGAAGGGATTGTGGTATGATCATCCCTCCTGGGGAGTGATTTCTCACTTTCCCTCTCTATGTGTCTCTGTCTCTCCAGTAAGTGCAGGCACTCTATGGCAAAAACTTAAAGAAAAAAGAGAAGAAAATGACAGAAATTTGTTTCTTGCAGTACTTGATTCTGAGAAGTCTAATACCAAGATGTTGGTACGTTTGGTGTCTGGTGAGAGCCTGCTTCCTGATTCCTTCTTTTTGCTGTAACCACATGTGGCAGAAGGGACCAATGGAACTGTGCCCAGCCTAACTTTTATAAGGGTACTAATCCCACTTTCTAATCACCTCCCAAAGGATCCACTTTGTAATACCAAATGATTGGTGATTAAATCTTAATATATGAAGGGGGGGGGGGGCACAGTATTTCACACCATAGCAACAAGACAAAAGTATAAATGAAGGCTTCTGTTTTCCAACTTATTTTGCTTATGTGGTAATGGCAGGGATGGGAAAATGAGTTGGATACAGTGACACTTCAGTATCGGATTCCATCCCAGGCAAGTTCATTCCACCTCTCTGTAACCAAGTTCTATTGCCTAGCTTTTCAGAAAGGCCAAGATTTCAAAAAATAGTTTTCTATTGGCCAGTGGTTGTGCATTTGTGTCAAAGGTGGTTTCATCCTTGAAAGAAAAAGAAATAGGCTGTCTAGGGCAGAAGGGGGGCGGGTAATACAGCTGTGAAGACTGATAAGAAAGTGTTTTGAAACTTCTTCAAGGTCCTTCGAGGGGGAAGCATTCTGTAAAATATGGTGTACTTCATGATCTTTGGAAGCAAATTAATCTAACTTTATAGAAACTAAAGAAGACAGAAGGCAGACTACAAAGGTTATTTTAACTTTAAAAGAATAGTGGAGACATAAGTATTCACCAAAAATGTAGTGTGTTGTAAGCATTTACTATATTGTGTGTATTTACAACAGAGAAGAGGCAATTTATGAAGATCTGGCTCTGGAGTGGTGGGCAAATGGTTCATTCATTAATTCAACTAACATTTTTGGAGTGCTTATGGGCCAGGCTCTATTTTATGTGCTCAAGATACAGTAGTGAACAAATCAGATGAATCTCTGGTCAATTCTTTGCAAAAATGGGCACCATGATTCACGTCCACACGTCTACTACTTAGGAATCTTGTTGAAAATAGCTAATAGATTATAAAAACGCACACACAAAATTAGTATGTGAAGTAATGCATATGTTTAAAAAAGATATGGAAGCTGTTTTCCTATATCTTAAATCTAGGTAGGCTTTGGGGACCAGCAGTTGGTGTAGTGACTATTTTACTGGGCTCCCATGTAGTTTACTGCGGTTCAAGTCCTAGACCTGGTGGCTTAAACTCACGCCGGGCACATGTTCATGTATGCCCAAGATCCCGAGAGGAGAATAGAGGAGAGAAGATTGTGGCGTGGTCATCCCTCTGGGGAGTGATTTCTCACTTTCTGTCTTTCTGTCTCTCTCTGTCTTTCTGGCGAGTGCTCACGCCCTATAGCAAAGGAAAAAAAAAAAAAAAAAGACATACACACACACACACACACACACACACAAAACCTCTCAAAAAAATCTAGGTAGGCTTTGTAGATACTTTGATAAATATTAAAATGGGGCCTCACTGATGTGGTGCTAGTCCTCACCGTGGACCTCAAGGGGCCATGTACTCTTCCACATGCTTCTTAGAATTCTCTGTAACTGTTGTGTGAACATAAACCTGTGCTCACTTGCTGGAGACTGAGAGACCAGGTGGAGCAGAGAAGAGTCTTCCCAGCTGAGGCTAGCCTGGACCAGTTAGATCCCAGTTGATTCAGCAGCTGACGGCTGACATAAGAGTGAGCACAGCCAAGACCAGAAGAACCTTCTGGGTTCATCCAGTTGAAATTTTTTCAATCACGACTTTGTGAACCAATTAAGTGGTTATTGTTTTAAGACCCTCAATTCTGTGGTAATTTGTTATGCTGAAAAAGATAACTAATATAGTCTCAAATTTTAAGAAGTTTACATTCTAGAGAGGAAAGAAAATAAACTGTGTTGCAAAGCCATACACAGAAGTATAATCGGATGGCAATCTGGAAACAAACAAAATAAACCATAACTAAAGTAAGATATATAGGAAGCTCCAAGGTGGATGAAAGAATGTTTTTTCAGGTGTTCAGGTGACAACTGACTGATAGGTGACATTTGGATAAAGAGTTTTCTGAGGCATGAGTTTGAGGCTTGGTGAAAATGAGCACTCGGACAAATAAATATTAAAAATGTTATGCAATTTACTATGAAAACTACAAAATATATGTTTCCAATTGGAAATGTCAGGAAATTTAAGATTTGTATGCTTAAATGCTAGCATTTTTCTACTTTCTGATAGGAAACTCATTAGGTTGAAGATATTAATATTCAACCTGTTCAGAATAAGACCCAACCAGGGCATGAGAAGCCCCTACTGGAATCTTATAAAATTTTAGCAATTACTCTGAAATTCTGGCATATATTTTACATGGAGAAAAAAACTGCCTTGGCAAGTCAGGTCACCTGAACTTACCATGCTACCTCTGATATCTTGGTATATGGTATAGTTTTATTTTGAAAACAGCTTTCTTGAGATATATTTCATAAACTTTACGATTAACCCATTTAAAGTGTACGATTCAAAGGATTGTAGTACACTCACAAAATTTTAAAGCTGGCATCACAATCAAATTTTAAGATATTTAAAAAAAAATTTTTTTTTGAGAGATTTTCACTATAGGGCACGTGCGCTCGCCAGACAGACAGAGAGAGACATAGAGACAGAGAGCGAGAAATCACCCCCCAGGGGGGATGGTCACGCCGCAATCCCTTCTCCTCCATTCTCCTCTCGGGATCCTGGGCACGCACGCACACGCACCCGGCGTGAGTTTTAAGCCACCAGGTCCAGGATGCGAACCGCAGTTGACTACGTGGGAGTCCAGCGACATAGCCATTACGCTAACTGCTGGTTCCCAAATTTTAAGATATTTTCACACTTTCCTCCCAACTGTTCTAATTTCAAGTGCTGTTTCTCTATTTTTCTCTCTTATACCTACCCTACCTATTTTTTAAAAATTGTTTTCTATGTTCTTATTCTAGATTTTAGTTCATGCCTGGATTATTGTTCTAGCTTCCTAAATTGTTTCCCATCCCCTTCTCATCTACTGTCATTTCTCTTGTTTTTATTCTGAGTACCACTGTTAAATTAATATTCTCTTACAGAAAGGCCCCTCATATTCAAGTGTACTGCCCCCAAGTAACCAATTAAATGAGACACTTACTGGAAGTATTTAGCAAAAAGTCTCTTATATCCTAACTACTGAACAAATATTATTTAATGTTTACTCAAGGCAGTACCTATGACTGGGACTTTTATTGGTTATGTAGTTGTATAGCAAGGAGAAAAATTACACCTAATATTAGATGTGATGTAATCCCTGATTTTTAAAAGCTTATTTATTTATTTCATTAGAGAGCAAAGCACAGGAAAAGAGAGAGGGAGAGCACACCCCTAACAGGGTCTTGATTCCGTGATCCACCCTCAGTCTCAGCCAGCCTCAAATCATGGGCTTGTGCCTACTCAGGGAGGTCTCTGGACATACGCCAGGAACCTTCTCACATGGGACAGCCTTATAGAGCATTGTGTTTTAAACTGGTGTTACCATCTGGACCCTGATTTTTAATTTTTTAATTTTTCATAAAATAAGACAGGATCTTGCTCTGTTGTAATCCTCCTGTGTCAGCTTCCCAGTATGAACTGTAGGTGCATGCCACTATGCCTGGCCTTCAGGTTAGGGTGGGAATTGAGCCTGGGACTCTTATGTGCCCTCAACCTGCAGAACAGTGTCTTACCAGAATGCACCTCCATGGCTGGGTCAATCCCTGATATTCTAATCACGAAAAAACGAAGAGTAAAGTATAGTAGTAAAGTAAAAGTTGCACTTAGCCATTTCTAATGGCTTTTTCAAATGCGTGAAGGAGAAAAAAAAAAGAGGACATTTACGAAGTAGCATTATCCACATGATAGAGTTTTCTTTTAAAGAAATAAGATAATACATAAGAATTAAGAATGGGCTTAATTACTGGTAAAATACTGGAAAATGTAGCATCCATCAACTTTCCTGCCTCCTTGTCGTTGCCTTGCCTTTGCCTGACTTTGATGAGAAGTTTGCTTTCTCTCTTTGTGGGTCAAGCATGTATGCATGCTCACTAATCTTTGACTCTAGTTCAGGAGACTTATCTTTGCTTCCTGTTTATAATGGTTTTCACAATGGACAGCACTGTTACCCCTCTTGAGCCTCTCCAGAGGAACCAGATGGCTGGTGTATTTAAGCTGCCAGAACAACAGCACTAAAACCCCATAAAACGTGGAAAGATGACATTTTCTTCTTTTATTGTATTTTAATCCTGACAGTGTCATTAAATAAAAAGGATTTCAAAAACTGATTGTGAGATTCAAAAATTATTAGGAATCTGGGTTGTTTTCACTCTTCATTGTTGAAAACCTCAGCCTTGGTATCTCAAACACACACACACTTGATTTGTGTCATCTAATGCCATTACAATTTTTGCTTTAACAAATTAGAAAAAATATTAATGCAGGACCAGCAGGTGGTGTGGTGGTTAAGGCGTTGGACACTCCTCCATGGTCGACCACGGTTCAAGTCCCAGACCAGATGGCTTGCTTTCTCACTTTCCCTCTCCTCTCTCTCTGTGTGTCTCTTTCTGGTCAAAGTAAAATAAATGAGCAAATAAAGTTAAATAAATACTTTTTTAAAAATAAAAATATTTATGGAAAATTGGCTTAATTATTTGTTTCCTATTCTGCCTTTTTGCTTTGATGATATAGTATCCAAACATATTTAAATATATGACTGATATAAATTTCTTTCTTTTTTTTTCTCTTTTTTTAGAGAGAGAGAGAGAAAGAGAGAGAGGGCAAGCTATCAGGTCTGGGTCTCAAACTGCCGTCGGCCATGTGGAATTCCAGTGCCCTTAACCACCATGCCACCTGCTGGCCCCCTGGGTAAATTTCTAATATTGTCTTCTTACCCCGATGGGGATTTTATGTTTAACTTTTTATGATGTTTAGTTTAATGTGCCTCTGGCCCTTTTATTCATACTTTAATAACATCTAGTGTGCTAATAATGGATTGATAGCTTGGTCACTGATTTTTCTTGAACACTTATACAAACATATGTACACAAAAGGCTTCTTATTTGACGCACTTAGGCATATTTTTATAAAGTTTGGTGCATTTTTAACAAAATAGTTTATGTGCTCAAATGTACTAAATGATCTATATATATTAGTGGTTCTCGGCTGGGAATGATTTCTTATTCCCCCAGCCCCTCAGGACTTGTGGCAATGTCCGGAGTTAATCTCCGTTGGCACACCTAGAGGGGTGCAAGTGACATCTAGTGGGTAGACACCAGAGATGCTGCTAAATATTCTAAAACACACAGGACAGCTACCACAACAAAGAATTATCAGACCCAAAGAAACAATGGGTTGAGGAACCCATTAGAATATATGTGTACGTAAGTACCTTCCCATGTTTTCGAACAAAAAAAATTTTTAAGGTGCATTTATGGCTAGCAAAGGAATAATGCATGCATTAAGGAAGCCTTCATAACGAAAATGTCATTAATTCCTCTTTGTTTTTGTAATGCCTATGACTCAGTCCATTCTTGTGTTGCTAATAGAAATATTTGAGCCTGGGTATTTTTACATGGATAATAGAAGTTTATTTACGAACTCACAATTCCTGTGGCTGGAAAGTCCAGAGTCCTAGGCCTACAGCATGACCAGTGGAAGCACAGAGAACGGTGGGCACATGCAGAGAGAGCTCCTGACTGATCTTTTAAAGAACCAGCTTTCAGGACCAGCAGTTAGTATAATGGCTATGTCACTGAACTCCCATGTAGCTGACTGCAGTTTGAGTCCCAGACCCAGTGGCCTAAATTCACGCTGGGCGTGTGCGTGTGTGTGCCCAATGCCCAAGATCCCAAGAGGAGAATGGAGGAGAAGGGATTGCAGCGTGGCCATCCCCCCTGGGGGATGATTTCTCGTTTTCTGTATCTCTGTCTCTCTGTCTCTCTGTCTTTCTGGCAAGCGCACACGCCCTATATCAAAAACGTCTCAAAAAAAAAAAAAAAAAAAAAAAAAAAAAGAACCAGCTCTCACGAGAACTAACCCCTTCTCATGAGCTACAACTCATTGGGTCTCATCAGACATCATTAATCTACCCATGAGACTGTTGGCTTCAGAATGCAAGTCACTACCCACTAGGTCTTTCCCTGGAACATCATGAACGAATTATATTTTCACTTAATATCTTTATAAAACAGACAATACAATCAAATCCCAACATCAGTTTCTGGGGGACAAATTCATACCATAGAAGCTTGTTATTGTGTTACTATTTTGGCTATAAACTAATATATTTAAACTCTGACCTGGAATTTTCACACATAGAATGTCATATAGTTCCTACATTATTTCTGTAAGTTTTTCTAAATAAATATGCCTTTTTACAGGTATAAAATAGACAGTCAACACTTAGGTGGGTATCCTAAAGTTACATGGTAAGCTTGTGATCCCAGTTCCTTGCCTGATAGTAAGAGTAGAACTAAAAGGCTGACCTTTTATGTTCCTAGGAGAAAAGCAGAAGAACACTGCTAGTGTTCAAAAAGTCTGTCTTTTCTCCTCCTCTTTCATCTTCTCAGAAACAAGAAACATCCCAGGGGAATAATGCCACCATCCTATTATCAAACACTGAATATCATTATCAGTTCAGTTAAAGCATCATTTCTTTTTTCTTTTTTTGGAGAGGTTTTCGCTATAGGGCGCGTGCGCTCGCCAGACAGACAGAGACAGACAGAGAGATAGAAAGCGAGAAATCACCCCCCAGGGGGGATGGTCACGCCACAATCCCTTCTCCTCCATTCTCCTCTCGGGATCTTGGGCACGCACACACACACGCCTGGCGTGAGTTCTAAGCCACCGGGTACGGGACGCGAACCGCAGTCGACTACGTGGGAGTCCAGAGACATAGCCATTACGCTAACTGCTGGTTCCCAAGCATCATTTCTTTATTGAGATAAAATTAAATTCATTTGTGTTAACTTGAAATTTACATTTAGCATTCATCATGGTATTCAAGGGAAGTAAGCCTCACATTGATCCTATAATTTCTGTTATATAGCTCTGATGAAACTGAGATAGCTCAAAAAATATGGACTTGCCTTGTTCTTCTTCTGCAAATTCTAAGTTATACCTCTTCTTTTAGCTTTTGAGCAATAAATGAGCTCATGACAGAATGTCATGGATTAGAACACAGATTTAAATAATAAATGGAACAAACACTGACATTTAATAACTGTCATGGGACGGGATGGCTTTGGGGATGTGCAGGTTCTTGGTGTTTGGGACATGAACGAAACATGCCAATAGCAAAAAATAAAGGGTAGTTTATTAATTAAAAACAAAAGTATACTCCTGAGAGGTTTGAGTGGGCCCAAGTGGGGAAAGAAAGAGTGGCTCAAGGGCTCCGATAGTTACTGTTCGTGGGGTTTGTAATCCCTTAGCTGTGGCTGTGTGGGTTGATCATTGCTGGGGCCCACTGATTGCTTTCATCCCATTGGCTTTTTCAAACATGGTTGGACCCACTGATTCATCTCATTAACTATATCAAATGTGACTGGGCCCTCTGATTCATCTCATTAGCTATGTCAAATGTGGCTAGGCCCACTACTTCATCTCATTAGCAATATCAATGTGACTAGATCCACTTATATTATTACCTCTAGTGGGGAATTCTCTGCCCTACTCAGTTTTTCTATTTAGACAAATAGTCAGATGTTTCAACCTTCTTACCTGCTTCCATTTTCAAGCTTTCCTCTTGCCTCGTAACTTTAGTATTACTTTTGGATAATGGTGTCAGTGATTTAAAAATAATTAACCCAGAGGAGAAATCCACTGGAATTTCTATCCAAAAATGTGTTCCTATGAACTAATGTCTTTAAGCTCTGACCTGGAGAAAATACTATCTTTTATTTTAGGCCTAGCCACGGTGATGTAGACTTCTAAGACACTGTGTTATACAGGCTGGGATAACATGAGCAGCCTGGCTTTGATTTCTAGTCCAACCTAAATGTTGCTAACTCAGCACCCAGGAAGGTTGAGGCAGTAGGACTGAGAGCTTGGCAGCGTGTCGAATCTCTGTCTGAAAGAGTCAGTCTAGATCAGGCTTGGTGGCATTTGCCAGTAGTCCTAACTGGGAGAGTGAAGCAAAAAGAACCCGATAACAAGAATTTGTTAAAAAATGCATCTTCTGTTTTAATAGTCAAAGCAATTCATTTTAAACGATGTAGTGCTATAGTTTAACTATCTTTGTATAAATGTTGATCATTTAGAATAAATTCTGTTTCAATGTTTTGCCACAACTTGTACAAACTTTTGAAAGTAAATGCTTAGGGAAAGGTTACAAAATCATTTCTTCTATTTTATATCTTGGCTATCTGTCAATTGAGAGTTTCCCAAAACTTAGCATCTACAGATTAAATAAGAGTAAGGATTTGTTCCTAGTATATTTTCTGAGTTTCTGCCAGATAGCTAGCACTGAGTAAATACAAGAGAGGCACAGTGCCTTCATACATGTTTTGTGCAATTGAACATTTTATTAGCTAGGTTGTAGATTCTGATAAATTCTGAAGTAATCTTAGGGAAATGAAGGTGGCCCACAGCAATATTATAGTTTCAATGTATCTGTTAGAAACGTGTGTATTTTAATTTGATAAACCATTGTAATGGTGTTGAGAGGATGGCAATTTAATCTGAGTATAGTGATGAAGGGTGAGGCCCTTGGGAGGTGACTAAACGAGGTCACCAGCATGTGGCCCCAGTGATTGGCTCCTGGTAGTTTTATAAGAAGAGCAGACATATGGATAAATACGCTTTGTTCTTGTTGTGCTTGGACTGTGATGCCTCATGCCACCTTGGGACTCCGCAGAAAGTCCCATGCAACAAGAAGGCCCTTACCAGACTCACCCCCCTAGACCTTGGACCTCCAAAACTGTGAGATAAACAAACCTCTATTCTTTATAAACTACTCAGATTCAGGTATCCCATTATTAAGCAACAGAGAACAGAGTAAAATAAATAGAATCCATTATATTTTGTTGATGAGATATTCCTGGGAACTTGCAGCTTAGTGGAAGGCAGAAAGCTGAGAGAAAGGTAAGAGGATAAGGAAAATGAGTCCATAGCAATATTTCCAAGTTATTTATGTAGTTAAATGGCTGCAAAGCAAATTGTGATAAAAACTCCCAACATTATTTACTGACGTAGTATGTTGAAAATGGAGGAATTTTTTATACATACTTGCATTCTTTTTTTTTTTAATTTATTTATTTTTATATTATTTCCTGAGAAGGAGAGGCACCTTGGCAGAGTCCTCATGCTGCCGTTCTCCTCTTAGCCCTCAGCTGGCCAGGATTCTGGGTGTGTTGGGGTAGACCTGGGACATGATCCCAGAGCCTTCCCACATGGTGTCCAGCATCATGCATACCTCTGTGGCTGGGCCAGTAAATACTTACGTTCTGACATGGTTCTCTATCTTGGCTGCACAGAGGAGATTTTAAACATCCAGATAACTGTATCTCCACCTGGAGATTCTGATTCATCACTTATACAGCTAGATATGAGAAATTGCTTTTAACAAGGCAAACAAAGAAAATTCTATGAGTGATTCTAAAATACAGAAAATCAGGGGCAAAAAGGGATTATAAAATATCTGATGGTATCTCTTGAACCATATCAGTGGTATATGCTTGAATAATACCTTATGGGTAAAAGGCTTAATGGTGAAGATATATGACAATTAGAGGCTACATCTTACCCTTTGTGAAATACAAGGAATCTTATGGGACCTGACACAACAATGATAAGAAAAGTCACATAGAACCTGAAAGAGCCATTAGCACTAGTCATTAACTGACTGACCTTTAGGAGGTGCCTTTGACTAACATATTTTTGAAGCAACTAGTTAGAATTGAGCATAAATAGAAACTAATTGCAAGTGAACTTTAGAACAAGGTGATTAGTAGGTGGGGTTGGGTTAGTAAATGGTCTGGAGGTTAAGATGGCTGAATCTCACAAGGCAGCCTTCATGATTTGAGTCCTCGACCCAGAATCTTGAAAAAGTACCCTGGGCAAGTATGAATGCATCCCCAAAATCCCTAGAGGAGAATGGAAGAGAAGGGATTGTGGTGTGGCCAACCCTCCTAGGAGGTGTTTTCTCACTTTCTTTCTCTTTCTTTTTCTGTCTCTGGTGAGTGTACATGTCCTTAATAAACAAACAAACAAACAAACAGACAAACTGAATGTTGAGATCTTGACAATACAAATGTATCCATTTAAAGTCTTGTAATGGTCATAAAATGACTTCCAGAGATGAAAAGGTGAGGGCTGTCCTCCAGCAACCAGAATGCGGCCCTAACAATGACACAACATTCCCTGCTGTGTTAGCAGAAATCACATTTATAGAACAATAAAGAAACTTTAGAATCTGGGTTTGTAAGTGATAAGCTACAATGCAAATGAAGAAGGTGATTGGTTCATATAATCACTCAAGAACATATAGGGAATATGAACAAGGAGCTGGAAGAGAGGACAGCAGTTATTTTGACAAGTACAGTTTTCATCTCCTGCCATCCTCTTTTATGAATTTGTCTTTATTATTTAGAGATGTGAGCTAACATAGATGAACCAACTTATTTAATATATCATCATTTTAATAGGACTATATGTTCTTAGAAATGATTACTTGACAAAATATACTATGTGAGAGAAATTTAAGACTAACTTTAAATAAATTAAGTGGTTAGACCAAGAACTGTATTGTGATGGGTGTTAATTTTGTTGACGTTTAACTGCCCTAGATGTACAGCTAAATATAGTATAGTTGCTGTTAAAAACTGATTATAAATTGTTTATATCATGCCCAAAATCAAATTTGTTAAAGGTAAATGTAGATAATTATAAAATTTAACAAACACTTTCTGGTTTCCAATGGTCATTTGAGTTCCCACATTTGATTCTTACCTTTCCAAAATTTTTAATAATCCAAATCAATAAGAAATAGAAAGTTGGAAAAAAATACCCACCAAGACTCTATCAGCAAAGGGAGATGTAGAGAAGAGGATGTGTGAAACACACCAACTTCTCTAAAACTTCTCTGTCTTAACTCTGAAGGCTTGGGTGGGAAGTGGGTAGTGAGTAGGAGTCAGATCTTAACTCTGCTAAAGACTTGGAAAATGAACGAGTGAATGAAACCACAAAATGAAAGGCTTTTGTATACATGCACATAAGAGTGAGATAGAGATGAGAACCCTTTACAGGGGCTGGTCATGATGCAATCTTCTTCTCCAGTCCTCCAGCCCACTGGATCTTGGGCACTTGTATATGACTGGCATGTTTCAGGCAGACCAGGCTAGGCATTTGAACTACCACCACGAAGAGGGACTCAACTTCTTTTGAGGAGCGTGTTACTCTTGTGCCATGGAGCTAGCCCCCTAGTGATATTTTCCAAAAAGAGTGATAACATTTCTTAGTGTGTATGTAGTATGATGCCAATGAACACTCATGCATTGCTGGTGATAAAATGTAAATTGCTGTAAATTTTCCTGAAGAAAAATTGGTGTCATATATAATGGACTTTTAAATAGGGACTTTCATTTTTTGTTTAGGAATTCCACTTTTAGAAAATTGTGTGGAAATAATTACACCACTGATCAATAATGTATTTATAGAGATGCTTATTGCAACACAGTTAATAATACAGAAAAACTGAGTAGAGATTAAATGTTAAATATTAGGTGTTTGGGTGAATTCATTAGGGTAATTCACATAATGTAATGCTATTTTGTAAACTCAAAATGACACATAATCACATATGTTTTGTTTTCAAATGATATTAACAATATTTTGTTAATGTGAAAATCAAGTTACAAAATATTTGTGCATGAATAAATATTTGTTGATATGAAGATGAAAAATTCTTGAGTATGTACCTACATGTTAACAATGTTTATTTGTCTGTAGTGAGACAAAGGATAATTTTTTTCTTTAAAAAATATTTCTCCCATGAATTTTAATAGCTTATGTGATATAAAAGTAATAAAAAATTGAACTGGTGGTAGGAAATACTTTATTTCTATAGAAAATTTATATTTGTTTATTATAAATATTCTCAGCTTTTGAGAGTCCGAAGCAAATATCTTTTGCCATGTCAGATACATTTTATATGCACCTATAATCCATTAAAATTTTATTTCCATAATATGTTAGTTGTATAGACAAAAGTACACGTAGGAAACAATTATGTGAAATGAAATGAAAATAAATAAGGTAATGTAAGTGATGTTTGCGATAAAATTTGCATCAGGAGATCAGTAGAGAGAGAATTTAGTGCAATCTGGGGAGTTAGCTTATTCTGCCTTTATTTTTTCTTTAAAAAATATTTCCTTCAGGAGAGAAACAGAGAGAGAGAGGCACCTTCAAAAGAGTTGACGCTGTCATCCTTCCTACAGCCCTGCAGTCAGCCAGGATCATGCTAGGCATGTCCACATGACATGCAGACCCAGGATGTGAACAACCATGTCCATACTGCCTGTGCCACTAGGCTGGGCTTACCTTCTTGAAAGAAGTGAGATGAGTAAAGTGGTTGGTGTAATTAGACTTTTTTTTTAATACTAGAAAGGAGGATGTTATATCTGTGGTAAGCTAGAAAAAATAATTCACATATTCTATTATGAACTCATAATCATTAATGACACAGATGTTAGGAAATTATTGTGGCTTCCTGAACAGTATAAAAATGAGATACAAGTACCATTTTACTAAGTAATTTCATGCAAGAGAGATTAAGTGAAGACACTGGTGACAGGAGAGCAGAGATGAAGCTCTGGACCATGCTAGATGCAGGGTGAGGGAAATCTTGGCTGGATGGGGAGTGTGAGACCATTCAGGGAAGCACCAGCTGACCAATATGGGAGACCAGGGAGACCCCAATGTTTCCAGATTGGGAGGATGAGATAATAGAAAACCAGCCTGATGAAAGTGAGAAATGAAGATTGTAGAGAAGATGGTCGTTTCTAAAAAATGGGAGGAGGAATAAAATTTATATTAGAATGGAGTTTGTCTGACTCAGCCAAGTTTTTAATGTGGTTAATTGATCAAATATGGCTGCTTGTGAAAAAACTTTGCTGGAGACCACATGAAAAGCACATGTTTTGTGTTCCTGAATTAAGTTGCAAACAACTCAGTTCTAATTGTCCCTTATTCCATGGATGATACTTTGGTTTTCTGGGCCACAGAATTGACTAGACGTTCTTTGATACCATCTTTAACGTGACTCTCACTTTTCCTGAATTAGGTTATTTGTCAAGCTACAAATATGACTGTTGTGACCAAAGATGCTATGTCTCCATTCTGGATTCAGGCCCTAGGCCACCTGGGGCCATTTCCATCATGGTCTAAAAAATAATTATTTCTGGGACCAGCAGTTAGTGTAATGGCTATGTTGCTGGACTCCCATGTAGTCAACCTTGGTTCGAGTCCTGGACTCAGTGGCTTAAACTCATGCCGGATGTGTGTGCATGCGTGCCCAGGATCCCGAGAGGAGAGTGGAGGAGAAGGGATTGTGGTGTGGCCATCCTCCCTGGGGGGGGTGGGGTGGAGTGGATTTTTTGTTTTCTGTCTCTCTGTCTCTCTCTTTCTGGTGAGCGCATGCGCCCAATAGCAAAAAAACCTCTCCAAAATTTTTTTAAAATAATTTTAAATTTTTGAAACAGTTTCAAAAATAATGCTGAGAGTTTCCAAACATTCACCTAGCTTTCTCTAATGTTTACATTTAACATAGCTATGATATTAAAACAAAGAAATTAACGTTAGTACAATTCTATCTAAACTACAGAAGTTATTCTGACTTTGTTAATATTTCCACTTATTTGTCCTTTTCTGTTATATGGTCAAATTCAGAATTCAGTATTAGTTAGCTGTCATTTCTCCTTAGTCTTCTCCATTCTGTGGTATTTTTTTAAGTCTTTTTTTTTGTCATTTATGACCATGACATTTTTGAAGAGTAGTCAGTTATTTCATCAAATATCCTTTAGCTTAGATTTGTCTAATGTTATTTCATGATTGGATTGAAGTTATCTATTTTTGGCACAAATACTACAAAAGTGATGTTGTGCCCTTCACAGTGTATTTTGTCAGGTGAACACAATATTGATATATCCTATTACGTACATTTATATTTATTTCTGTGCCCATCTCTCTGTGGGTACAGTAAAAACCATGAGTACAAATCAGTATCTCTGATCCCACTTCAACACTACATTTCTAGCCTTTTCTCTTTTTTTATTTGTAACTGATTTTTTTTCAAGAATGAAAAACCTGACTGTGTTTCTCTCTCTTTGCTTTGTGTTTAGTTTGCTCTTATTTTTTATTAAGGAAATACCTTACATTACTGATTTGGTATTATTCTTTTTTAATACAAATGTTTTTAATACTATACATTTACCTATAAAGACTGCTATAACTTCATCTCACACATATTTCATGTTTTATTTTCATTTCATTCAGCTAACAATATTTTAAAATTTCTTTTGACATTTCCTGTTCTATTATGATTATTTAAAAGTGTCTTGTTTAGTTTCCTACAATTTGAGGACTTTCCAGATATTTTCCTGTTATTGATTTCTAGTTAAATCTATTATGTTACGTCATGCGTTATGTTCTCCAAAACAATGTAGAAAACAAATTGATCTACTTGATTCTTTCTTACTATTTTCTTCTGCTTAAACATCTGGGTTACTGCAGGTTTTCTACATGATAATTACTGAATTTGTGTCTGAGTGTGAGTGTGAGTGTGAGTGTGAGTCTGGTTTTGTTGACGGTTTGTCTCTTGTCAGTATGATTTTTTTCTTACCTTTACAAACATCTTTTGTTGTTGAAATTTTGACATCCTGGTGTAGGACAGCAGTGATTGAGGTCAATAGTTTTCATGTCAGGAAATGGGTATGATTTCCTTTCTGCTCAACCTTTAGTGACAGATTTAAGTTAATCCGACCATAAATTGGCTTAGTTTGAGGTTTGTTGTTGCTTTAGATACTCTTTGTGCACCACAAATTTCAAATGCATTTAGCAATACCTTGCGTTTAAGGTGGAGCTGGTCTGCTGATAGTTTTTTCTTTTCTTTTGTTCTTTTTTTTTTTTTTTTTTCATTGCCTGCTTGACCTTCAGTTTTGGGTCTCATTGTGCTATGCCTTAGAGGTGTTTTGTGTCTTTCCTTTTATAAATATTAAGGCATTATTTCATTGTCTGCACCATGAAGGATGCTTTCTCAGTATTCTTAATATTTTTTTATGAGTACTCGATAATAAAAAAAACTGTAATATGTTGCAAAATCCCCCATATCTGTGGCTCCTACATATACTTTTGCCAGTTTACAATCTTCTTCTCAAAATTTGTTAATTATTTTAGCTGATGCATTCTTATTTTTCCCCCAAGAGAGATTTTTGTTATAGGGCATACACCCTCACCAGAGGGACAGAGACAGAAAGTGAGAATGACCACCTGGGGGATGGTCATGCCACAATCCCTTCTTCTCCATTCTCTTTTTGGGATTTGGGGCATGCATGCACATGCACCTATCATGAGTTTCAATATGCTGGGTCCGGGACTCGAACCATGGTTGGCCATGTGGGAGTCCAGCGATGTTACTGGTGCATTCTTATAGGTGCTATATCTGCTCTAGATAAGAAAATGCTTCCATTTTGTCTGTCCTTTCAGGTTCCTGTCTTCTTAGACTCCAAGATATTTAGCTGCCTTATGACTTCAGCTCTCTTACAGATTCAAGAAAGGTCATAGAACTACTATTTGCCTTACTTTTTGCCATTATAAGTATAGGAGTGATGTTTTGTTTAGCTCTCTACATTTCCCATGTGGAAAAGGGAAATATCCCTTTCCAGTTTGATCTTCCTCTGACAGAACCTGCTCTCTAGATGGTATTCCCATGTGGTTCATGCTGGCTTCAGATGCAAGTTGGAAAACCTGCCCTGGAAGCACAGAATAGCAGAAGAGCAGGGGAGTTTAGTTTGGGTAATAGACAGATTCCTGAGGTTGGAAACTAGCTCCTTATTTAGTAGTATAGAGAGACTATATAGGATTTAAAAATGAGTGTATAAAACCTAAATGGGCTTCCTTCTCTAATGCGTGGATGGTTAGTGACGGGTAAAGTTCAGTGATCATGAAAGAAGGACATTGTTGGTGGAAGCCAGTTTTTTTTTCAGCAGACTCTACACTGGGCTCACCTCCCAGGACATTCAAATACATGAATGATGATGCAGGAGGGTTAATAAAGGTGATAACAAGTATAAAATTGACTATCAACTAGATTCAGGATCCAATAATGCTTCCTAGCTGGTTCAAAAACATATGGGATTCAATATATTTAAAACTAGTTATATATGATCTCCATTGTATAAAATTTGAAATGTAAGAAAACATAAGAATGAACACATTTCACTCATAATGCTGCCACCAAGAAATGATAAGTCTTAACATTTTAAATATCTGTCTTCCATGTATATATTAATAGGTATAATTTTTTATATACTTGAGATCATGTTTTCATAATTTGTAGACTGCTTTTTTCACCTTGTGATAATTTTCATTTATCCTTTAATATTTTCTTTTTCTTTCTTTCTTTTTCTTTTTCTTTTTTTTTTGCCAGAGGGCATATGCATTCACCAGAGAGAGACTAAGTATATGTGAGAGAGAGAGACAGAGAGAAATCACTCCCCAAGGTAGTGGCCATGCTGCATCCCCTTCTCTTCCACTCTTCTAGGACTTTGGGCATACATACACACATACACAAATACTCAAGTGATTTTCAAGCTGCCAGGTCCAACACTCGAACCACAGTCAACCAGGTGGGAGTCTAGTGCCTTAACCACCACACCGCCTCCTGGTGTCCCAGCCATCCTTAAATATTTTCAAGGTCTTCCTTTTATATGGCTATACTACAATTTAGTTCATCATCTCCACAACTTTGGATATTTAAGTTGCCTTAAATTTATTTTACTATTACAAATGTCATTAGAATGAATATCTGTCACTAAACTGTGAAAATATCTGATTATTTCTCTAGGCATATTCCTAGAAGTAGATAGGCAGGCCAGATGGCTTACCCAGTTTTAGACATTTGATGTTTACTGTCAGATTAACTTTCTGAAAGATCATGCCAATTTACTCTTCTTTTGGGACTACATGAAGTATCTGATCTGCAAGGGGAGTTCCTCTAACTCTTCGTCATCATGAAGGAAGCCAGAGGAGGAAGAGGCGGAGAGTAGCAGCATTTTTTATTATGAAAGAAGATTGAGGGGTGGATTTATGGTTATAAATTCATCTGATATCATCTCATTAAAAACACAGCTGAGAGAAACTCTTCAACAAGTGAAATTATAGACAGAATTTGAGTCTGTGTGTTTTAAACATTCATTTAAAAACAAAGCTAAGTTAAATATGTTTGCTCCTCTTTAAAGTTTTTTGAATTTTTGAATTTTCTTACATTTTCCCCACTTCATAATCTAATTTAGAAATTTCTTCTTCTCTTTTCTTCTGTCAAGATCCTTCACCTTCCTCAGCTGGCTTAAATGCCTATTGCTCCTAAAGTTATATCAGATTTCCACCAATCTGGCAATTATTCAGTCATTCTTGGCATTGTTTATAGAAGCTGTCATTTGTACATTTGGTTTTTAGCCTAAGGCATAATATTTGATCATTTTATGTACATATCCTATCCCAACAATACTTAAATAACTTTAAATGCAGGGATAGTGTTTTGTGCCCTTTCTGCTTTTCCAGCGATAAGCCCAGTGGTTTGCATTATGATAGTTTTGTTGATCTTTTGTTGCTGACTTTGATCAGACTGTAAAATCCATAAAGGACAATACTACTTTTCTCATTCTTCTATCTCTTTGCCTTTCTCAGTATTTGAGACAGTTTTAACTCAAAATATTCTTATTTGATTTATTTTGGAAATGACATACAATAATTGCACATATTTGTGGGGTTCAAGGTGATTTTTCTGTATAAGAATACAATGGGTAACACTTGAGTCAGAGTAATTAGTAGATCCATGAACTCAACTATTTGTCACTCTTTTGTATTGGTGAATGAACATATAGATTTATTATGAATTTTGTATATTGGGGTAACTTTCTGAGAAATAATATGCTTTGATTTCTCTTCTTGAAAATTAATCTTGAAGGAAGGAAGTGGATTTTTTCCTCTCCCAGAAGGAGAGGAAACAACTAATGTCTGAATTGTCCCTTCCACTTTGCTGACACAGTCAGGTCAATGTGAAACCTTCTGGGGGAAAAAGCCATTAAAAAAGCTTGAGTGTATGTGTATGTGTGTGAGTGTGTATTTAAGGCAGTTAAAGAAATTAGGATAAATTTTTCCAAACGAGAGAAGAAAGACTTAATGTGACCTTATACTTAGAGAGTTGAAGGGAAAAATAAATGTGTAATCTAGTTTTACAAACCCCCCACAGGAGTGAAGAGGAAACAACTAAGGTCTCTTGAGATATTGAGGCCTGAACCCTCTTAAATGTGGCATCTGATGAGGCTTGAATCCACCATAGAATTCAAGAACCTGAAGGGATGCTATGGGGACAGAGCACAGAGCAGTGACCTGAGGGGCAGGCAAACCTCTCTCTTAAAACCTCCACACTTGGCCCCAAAGTGAATAAAGCTGCCAGGGAGCTGCCCATCAACAAATAAAACTTGTTGGCTTGGGCCACAGATGGCACACACTTGGACAGATGGTATGATACGATTTGCTTCACACTGGCATTTTGTGGCCTCAATGAACAAATGGCAATGATGGTACCCACAGACCAGAGCTCTTCCCTGCTCAAGAACTGGAAGGCTGGAAGGTCAGTTTGTATCTGTCTATCTACCTTGGCATGCTTAGGAGGGCACAGAGCCCAAACTGATTGACATCCGTTTTCCTGCCAATTTTAGTGAGAGAGGACTTGAACTACTTCTAATAGATGTGAATAAAATAAAAGGATTATAACTTAATCTGGACATTGTGTGTCCCAGGGAAAGTCATACTTCATTTAATTACGATTTTGTCTTCTGCAGTCACATACACCAAGTCCTTCCAGTGCCAGGAGGCTCTCACACAGACTTGTATTCTTATCTGATAAGCCATCGGTTGGCATGAGGAACATACCAGTTTCCAGTCCAGTTTTTAATCTGGGACTGCCAAGGTTTCTGGGATAATCCTGAAACTGCAATGACTTTAGATTATTGTTGTTGACCTTAATTTCCCTTTGCCTATGTAGAGCAGTGTTGGGTGAATGCTGGCTGTGTCACTATTCCCATTGCAAGATATAATTTTCACTAACAATGCGCTCTGTGGGGGTGTTTCAGGAAGTATTCTATCCAGCTTTACATTTAACATTTTAAAAAAATGCTTGAAGGCCAGCTTTTGTTATAGAACAGCTGTTTAGCTTAAATTTAAATTACTTTTTGAAACATGTTTCCTTGTTGAATATGTGCAAATTGCATTTAGGATGTGGAAACAGCGGTATGTAGGTGAACATTTTTTGCTAGCATTCTTCCATCAAGCTTCTTTTTCCTTTGTCTTTATTCCTCCCACACCCCAATTAAATAAATGAGATTTTCTGTGCATTGTTGTATAAAGGAGTAAAACTGGAGTCTATAAGTAGTAGGGTACAGCTGGATTGAGTGTGTTTTTCTCCCTTTCTCTTCCACAAGCATGGACTTGGGGCTAGATTACTGGATATCCCTGCATGTCTGATAGTTCCATAAAATGCTCTGTCATTCTAGGAGAAAAAGGAAAAGGTTGGTTTGGAAATGAGATCAGCCAGGAGAAAGTTTATAAAATCAGAAAATAGTTTAAGAAACATAGTGAAAAATTCTGGTTGGCAACATAAAGGTGACTTTTCCTTCCAAGATCAATTATGAACTTACCTCCTAGAGAACTCTGCCTCCACACAGGATCAGTTATGAGTGTCTCAGATCCCACAGCTGCATCCACAGGTCCCTGAGATGGTCTTGTGTGCTCCACATGAACACCAGAAATGCCACTGTTTTGCAAGGTCATTACTAAGCTGGTTGTTCTCCACCTATTTTCCTTTTGTCTCTGCCCTGAACTTTGCAGGTAGACTCCCTTGCCTTGCCTTTTACTTTAGTCCAGCTGATAAGGTTCCTGTAGCAGATAAAAGAGCCAGAGAAGAAAGAGACCCTCGTATTTCTAGGTCTTCTTCTCTTCATTTTGGCTTCTGTGTCATTCTGGAAGTGGCTTTTTTCCTTCTGAGGTACAACTCCTGTCAGTTCTGCCGATCTGGGTTACACTGTATTTTTCCGTTTGCCTCTTTCTTGCCTGAAGATGAAAACAGTTTCTGGCTATAGTAGTCCCTGGGTCCTTCTGCATCCCTTGTTGGTTCTATTAACCCTTGCCTCACCTCTGTAAACAAATAATCTCCTGATGAATTTACCTTCCGAATCCCAGCTGACGGTGTTTTCTGTTTCCTTCTAAAACATTGAGTGCTTGAAGTACTAAACTTTTTCTCTAAATACTAGGCTGATTGCTTGGGAATATTGACAGTTGAAACTACTTTGAGTTTACAACTCTTTTTCACATTGCTTCCCGGTAATTTAGTAAAATTTTTTAATATTGTTTGGAGTTCCCTTTCCAAAAGTAAGACTTGCGTTTTTAACCTTGGTTATTGTGAACTTGAAGAGAACGAAAAGTATGTGATTTACAAAAACCAGCCTAACCAAATTGGCACAATACTCCTGGTTTGTTATGAAAATTGTACTTGCCCAGTGAGTTTAGGTCTAATTATTTGTTCTGCATCAAATTAGGATCTAGACTTAGGGAGGGGAAGGCAATAATAGAGGTCCATTTTAGGAGCTATTGATGAACAGGACTACTGTCTGGATTTCTCTATGGGCAGAACAAACGTTGGAAAGCCCATTGAATACCAGACTGATTCCAATTACTTTCTACTGATTTGCAAGACAACTTGTGCCCTCACCATCTGGTTTCAGAGTTTTGTGAACTGTGACATATAACAAGTTTGTCACCGAATAGCCAGAGGGGTAGAAATAATGGAGGTTGGTATACTGGCCTATGGTGTTGCTTTTCTCTTAATTTTTGGATTAATTATAAATACAAAAATGAGAATCAATGGGGTGGTAGAGTTTCATCGATTTTTGTATTGATGTTTCAAGTAGCCTTGTCTTTGTAAATGAAGGATGGGAAAGAGAAGAGGTTGAGAATTAAGGACCATGTCATTCACTTTGGTGGGCAGGGAGTGGAGGGAGGACACTGAAGATTTGTTTTGATCACGTTTCTTTGAGAAGAATGTAATTTCTGTCTACAGAAACTTTAGAAAAATAGAAACTGTAAATGAAATCCAGTTAAATATCTATTGAGAATCTTTGAAAAATTTATATTTATACTCAGTGGAAAATAATACTACCTTGATGCCACTCAATATTTACCAAATGTTTATAGAATGTTGTGTGAAGGTCATATAGTTCAACTACTCACTTAGATCCTATAAAATGTATACATGGGTTGTCAGACAAGACAGATGCTTGCTTGTACTGCATCATTTTAGCAACCCTCTCTGCCCAAGTGCTTTTACTCAACTAGATTTTTTCATATGCTTTTGCATTGTGCTGTTTTGACCTGCCTTGAGAGACATTGCTAAAAACAGTCAGAGTGTCTCCATTTGTTTTGTATTTGTTCCAGGAGTGGTGCTGTATGGTTGAGAATGTTCTAATTTACACCTCACATGATAGTCTACCTGATGATTTCTGGAAAGAATGTCCCTCCGGCTTTAGTTTAGGAATCCTTGTGTTTGAGCAACTAATTTATGTTTTATCTATGGACAGTATGGGTCACATAATTGTTTTTTTTTCTTATTTTTTTCCTATTGAAAAGATCAGAATCTAACTCATGATCTTTCTCTAAGCAACAAGGTTTCAATTTTAACTACTTCTTGACTATATCTCTTTTTTATTTTATTTTTCTTTTATGTACTCAAGCTTTTGGGCTCAATAACTGGACTCAATTACTAGAATTGATTTCATTTGTTAATTCTATTATGCATGTTTTTGAAAGCTACCTCAAATTATTTCTGACTACAGTAAGGTTTTAAACAAAAAAATGAGCAAGTAAGACAGCAAGGTGTTTTAAAAATATTTTAAAAATATGTTTGCTGGTGTCGTTAAGTGGCGTGGTGGTTAAGGGCACTGGATTCCCACGTGGAAGACTGCAATTCGAGTCCTGGACTTGGCTTGTTTTCTCACTTTCACTCTCTTTCTCTCTCTCACTCTATCCCTTTCTGGTCAAATTAAAATAAATAAACAAAGTTAAATAAAATAATTATTAAAACAAATTGAAATTCTTAAAAAAATGTTTGCTACAAGGGTATTTCTTATATTTCTACACAGTCTCAAAAGACAGTGATGGCTTGGGGCCAGCAGTTGGCATAATGGCTATGTTGCTGGACTCCCATGTAGTCAACTGTGGTTCGCGTCCTGGACCCAGTGGCTTAAACTCACGCCAGGCGCGTGTGCGTGCGTGCCCAAGATCCCGAGAGGAGAATGGAGGAGAAGGGATTGTGGCGTGACCATCCGCCCTGGGGGGTAATTTCTCGCTTTCTGTCTCTCTGTCTCTCTCAGTCTGTCTGGCGAGTGCATGCGCCCTATGCAAAAACCTCTCAAAAAAAAAAAAAACAAAAACAAAAACAAAACAAAACAAAAAAAAACAGTGATGGCCAAAATTTAAATTATTAAAATAATTGATTGTTTTACTTGGTTATATAGCAAAATAATGGCTGTTGCCCCAATGCAATTACCCCTCAAGTGCTTAGTTCATTCAAATTGATTTATATGATTTGATTCCAATCATGTAAAGCAGAATCTTCTAAATTCCTGAGAGTCTATTCTAATTGAGAAGCATCATTAATGTCACTGGACTAGTTGGGCATCGGGGAGGTTGGAATGGAAAATGTGGCATTCTTGGGATTAATGCTCAATGTGAGTTGACTAGAATTTTTATTACAGTTTTTATTTTTGGGGAAACCATTAATATGGAACATGTTATTAAAATATTGGCCATTTTACATATACAGTTACACTTTACACATTTGAAATAGTCATTCAACAAGAAATGTGTCTCACTAATTCTAATGGAGTATTTTGAATCACCAGAAGGTAAAACATTTGGAACCTTTAGACTTATTTGATTGGAATTAAAATTTCCTCAGGCAGCTTTTCAAAGTCTTAAATGTTTGATTCTCAAAAGTATAAGATGAAGCAAATCATGGATAATTAGCCGACAAATCACTAAATGGTTTTATTATCAAGTTTTGCAGAACGTATGAGTTAAACATCCAACTAGAGATTAAATTTAAGAGGCCAATGAGAGATGGAAAATTCTTAATGACTTATCTGTGTAATTTATTTGTTCCACACCATATGAAATATTAATGTTTTTATATCTTAAATTCTAACAGGGTTCTACAAAAGGCATCCTGTTATACCTACAGGCTAAAAAGAAAGACTTCAAGGCAAGGAAATGAACTTCAATTCCCTGAGTGTAGTAAGGCAACACATATATACTTACAGTGTCTTTATATTTTACATGCATAAGGGAAAGGAGAACAGTGATTCTTTCATTTCATTTTTTCCCCATGGAGCATTATTATTTTACAATATACTTTTACAAATATCTGATCTACTCAGAACAGTAAGATATGAATAGGGTGACCCTCTCTACCACCACCCCCTAAAAAAAGACACTTGCATCCTATCTAGATCCCAAATGATGGGAAGACAAAATAAGGACAGGACAGGAGAGCCAAACTCAAAAGACATGAAATTAGCATGGCATGGAATAGAGAGGCTGTATTATAGCTCTTAATCAGAATGTTTTCTAAAGTTTGTGCCTGGTTTTCTCATCTATAAACTAGGCATAATAGTAACAGTGTTGTTGAAAGGATTATCTGAGTTTATACCTACCTGAGAGCTGTGCCTGGTATATAAAAGACATACAATGAAAATTAGCTATTATTATTTTCTTCACTTTTCAAATGAGGAAACTGAGGCTCGGAGAGGTAATTTGTTCGTATAGATTGTGGCAAGAAAACTGGATTTCGCACCCAGGCTGTAAGAGTCCAAAGACCTGGTCTCGACTACTGAGCTCACTATGAAAAGGCCAAGAGACTTTCAGGTTAAAGGAAATGTATTGGATATCCTCTGCCTGTGTCTCCAAATGTCATCATTCTTTGCCATGCTCCTCTATGTCCCTGAGAATATGACAGGTTTGAACTGTATCTCTGGATTTCTTTGCCTTCTAGGTTCTGCCAATGGGGAACTCTGGCAGAGCAGTGGTAGGAGGAAGACTTTAGAAGAGGTATGAATTTTATTTTGATTTCCTGCCTGCATAATTACTGTGGGTTAGCTGTATCACTTCAATGCAGCAACTTTGGAAGGCTGAAAGGCTTTCTTAAAACGAGGCTTGGAACATAGCCATTTTTGAAATGGCTATTCATTTGTTCTTACACAGCTGCAGCAAAGCAGAAAAATAATCTGACACTTCGATGAAGATGTAAACAAAACAGAGAATGGATTCCCAGGGGAGATGCAGCTTCACATCTCATCCCAAGGACTCTCTTAGATCTTGGCTTTTCCCTCCTAAATGGAAAGAAATGTGGCTTCTGAGTCTCAGCCACTGTAGTCACCAATTTTGACCTTTTTCTCTCTGCTTGGGATGGGGTAGCACAACAAGTCATAATACTTTCCCTTAGGACTAAAGTCTATCTGGCTTGAGTTTATACAACTCTTTCCTATGTGTTTCAATAAACTTCAGACCCACCCAGAGGTTGAACTACACAGAGTACATCACAGATATAGAAGAACTTGAAGTGTTTCATACATTCCCTTTCAAAAACACCACTTATCCAGAATCCTTATGGAGAAAAGGTCTTGCTCATTATCATTGTAATCACTAATATTTTATTCCTGACCAATTTACATAAGTTGATACAGGGTTTATTAGAGCTAGCAGATTAATTTGCTTTATTGTCAGGAAGATGCAAAATGAAGTGGGCCCTGTTTAATGTAATGACTATGAATAATTTATGCTGACAGCAATTGATCAGTTATTTTTCATTTAGAAACTTTTATCTTTGAGGGGAACATGAATATAGTCTAAATGATCTAATTATGACAAAAGCCTTAGAAAAAGAAACAGAAATTATTTGAAGCTTGCCCTGCTATGACATTAGCAAATGAGCACTTGGCTATTAGATTGAAGATCAGCATCCTTACTTCGCTAAAAGGTAACCAGATTAAGATATACAATATTTGGCCTCAGTTTTTCATTTGTAAAAGGGGACAACATATCCATGTTTTTTTCTTCCTTTTCTAAGATGTTAATGATTTAGTAACAAAAGAACCAACAAAATATTTATTGGATGTCTATTGTCTATATCTCAAATGGAATGATGGAGAAAATATAAGATGTTTATACCTCTCTATAACTTAGTTCTGTCATCTGCAAAATGCAAGAATTGGATTCCATAAATAATTCTTTCAAGCTCTAAATTTAGTGACAACTATAGCCACTTACTAAGCATTTACTAGGTAGATATAGGTAATGTCATGACTTTCCCAGCAATCTGAAATGTGTTATTTATATATGTGTGCATATACATATGATATATATTTTCATATTATACATTTAATCTTCATACCTACCCTGAGAAAGATGTATTACATTTTACTCTCCTTTTTAGAACTGAGAAAAGCAAAACTTTGGAATATAGTTACTTTTATTCCATTTAGAAACTTTTGATCTCCTTTCCATATATAAAACTCAAATATCACTTGTCAGAGGGTCTACTCATTATAAATGCAGTCTTGAAGAGGTTTTACTCAGGGGGCCAGCAGGTGGCATGGTGGTTAAGGCACTGGCCACTCCCACATGGCTGACCATGGTTCGAGTCCGGAATCTGGTCGCTTGCTTTCTCACTTCCTCTCTCTCTCTCTGTCTTTGTCTTTCTCTGATCAAATTAAAAATAAATGAATGAATAAATAAAATTAAATAAATAATTCTTAAAAAAAGAGGCTTTACTTAAAAATATACGAATATTTTCCAGTTTGATTACAGCTGACTTAACAGAATGGATAAATACCACCCAACATCTGATTTGTGTTTGTGATCCATAATTTTTATTCAAAAAGATTTTAACTTTGTAAAAAAGAACAGTCGATGTGTTGGCCTTCTTTTTTACTATTCATGTGAAGATTCTCTGGTTTATTTGATTTCCTCCACTATAAATATGTGAAGGAGAGAAATCCAAGAATTGAGAAATGCCATATGAATTATGTCTCATGTCCCCAGAAAGAGAGTTCTACTAGTTGGAGATCCCAATAAAAATATTTTTGAGACAAAAAGATACACAGTGACGATATGATGCTATATTGCATGAAATTGTTATAGCATTGTATTGTTGTCTATAATGTGAATGATGCCTCCTACAGTTATGTGGTGTAGAGGTCCTATTTATTAGTAACCAATATTTCTGTATAGCATAGGCTTCTGGTAACAGTGGTGTAGGGCTGTTTTAAGTTCTGAAGACCAGCAGCTATGTTCATGTTCAATTTGGTAATAAAGACTACTATAGAGAATACTGTTGATTTTATTAGCACAATCTTTGCCAAAGACCTAGTTGCTATTAAAAGGCATCTTATGCTTAGAACCAGCAGATGGCGTAATGGTTATGTCTCTGGACTCCCACGCAGTTGACCATGGCTTAAAACTCAGGTTGGCATATGTGTATGTGTGCCCAAGTTCCTGAAAGGAGACTGGAGAAGGGATTGCAACATGGCCATCCCCCCGGGGGAGTGATTTCTCACTTTTTGTCTCTTCATCTCTCTCTGGCAAGCACATGCACCCTATAGCAAAAATCTCTCTTAAAAAGGAAAAAAAAAAGCATTTTAACCTCAAAATGCCCCAAATTCAAATGATTATGGACTTTCATCTCTACTATTCTCTCTTTTGTGGGTCTTAACAAATGAAATCATTAATAACCAGCTTCTCAAGTCAGAAAACTGAGTGAATTCTTTGATTTTTCTCTCTTCCTTTCCCTACACAAAGTATAATAACAAAGTCCTCTCAAATTTCACTTATTTCTTTGAAAGAGGCTAACTTCTGTCCATTCTCACTATTAATACTTAGTCAAGGCCAACATCATTTATCTAGGCTTCTTCTGTCATCTCCCAATACGTCTCTTAAGCACAGCTCTTACCCCCTTCAATCCAGATTCTACCCTAACCACGGTGATACTGTACTTGGATTGAATTGATTGATACTGTACTTTGATTCCTGTACTTGGAATCCCTTAATGGTTCTACATGGCCTGAAGACCTCTTTCAAAGGTTTTAAAAGTCTATCATGATCCAACCCCTGCTATGCCTCTAATGTCACCTCTTACCACTTCCACCTTCTACTCCTGGCTTTGGCAACACTGAAGTAATTTAGGTTCCACCATGACATCATGTTTTCTCTTTTTCTCCAAGACTTTTTCCATAGTGTTCCCCATGTCTCAGACATTGAAATGAACCTTACCAGCTTATGGTCAGGAATGTAGAAATACATAGTAATAGGAAAACTTGCTATTTACAAAACTGGTATTTACAAACTGCCATTAATAAGCTGTTCTTTCTTTCTTTCTTTCTCTTTTTTTTTCCTTCCCCATAGGGCACATGCACTTGCTGGAGAGAGACAGATAGTGAGAGGGAATGTGAGAAGTCACCTCCCAAGGAGGATGGCCATACTGCAGTCCCTTCTCCTCCATTCTCTTCTCAGGACTTAAGGCATGCTCACATATGCACCAAGCATGATTTTCAAGCATCTAGGTCCAGGACTTGTAGCATAGTCAACCATGTGGAAGTCCAACACCTTAACCACCATGCCACCTGCTAGCCCCTTCAAAGCATTTCTTAACAGGCCATTTATCATTTAGAAATTTCTTGTTGAGAGCATAGACAACATGTAGTTTAATTTCCAAAATTCTCACCAAAGGGCCTTTTTCTCTCTGGCTAATCCAGGCATATAAAAGCCAAAGGATGACTTTTTAAAGGTGGAATTTTTGTGAGTTTTTTGTTTGGCTGGTTTTGCTTTGTTTTGTTGTTGATAATCAGGCAAAAGAGAGATTCTTAAGTAGAAAGACCTGATTTAAATTTCCACAATTCGTATTTCCTAAAGAAAAGAACATTTCATGCTTATACCAGTGGGAGATTGGTTGGAACATTATGAAGTCTGTGAAAATTAAAGAACAGAATGAAGTTAGAAGAGAGAACAAAGCTTAGGAATGAGGAGGATGAAAGGAGCAAGGATGAAGGTATATGGGTACACATATTCCTTGCAAATAGTTTTTAAAAGAGAGATTAAATCATATACTGCTTGAGTTGGAATAATCTTCATGTTATTGATGAGTAAATTGAATCCCATAGAGACGACCTGTCCTGGTTATCATCCCACCATAGGTTAATGGTGAAATTGCAACATCATTGTGGTCAGCAGAATGTGGATTTCTCAGAACATTTTAGATCCTTCCTACCAAGGTTTTCTTTCATAGTAAAGTGGCAATTTATTTGTATTCTGTAAATTAAATGTGGTTTGCCAGAGAATGCAAGGAATGTGTCATCTAGAAGTAGTGTCTTCTTATCAAAGAGAACAATAGTAGCACAGCAGCAGCAAGGTGGGGTTGACACCAGTCTCTTATGGCTTAAGGACTGTCAGTTGTGTTTTATTAGAGAAAGGATGTGCTCCCCCAGTCAGGCTGATTTGGCACTTCATGTCAATAGAAGGGAAGAAAATTAAAGTATGTTGCAGAGATTGCAGTTCTGAGATTGATGGTTAAGGTGGCTAGCCTAAAAAGTAAAAGAAGCAATTCCAACATAACCATCAATTTCTTTACTGGTGAGATAATTCTGATGTCAGAGGTAGCTTTGGCATGAAGGGTTCAGGTTTGTTTTTTTACTTAAATTGAAAAGGAAGTAAGGTTTTAATAAGCTCAAAGCCCCATCGAGAAGCCTAACAATGGAGTGGGAAATAACCATTGCTAGATTGCCCCAAGTTTCCAACTGGCAAATATAATAAGAACCACAGGCTGAGAATGACTTATTGACAAATAAATAACATCTGCCTTCATTATTTTGTTGGGATATCTTACAGATCTCTTAGCTGCAAAAACTCTACAATATCCAAACCACTCCCACCCCCTCTGCCATCTTGGTATTGGCCCTGGTGAGTGAATCTTCCTAGGTCGAATTCCTGAGGCACATTGCACCAATCCCTCACAGGGATCAGGAAAGTACCTTTGGCTCATTTTCCTGCTCATTGCTCTGCCTTTTTCACTGTAAGTGTGGTTCTAATTTGTACCAGTCCTTAATCATCAAAATATCAGTTGTGCTCTTAACTTGCTCTTTGTCAACTTGCACCTGCTGTCTAACCCACTCTGTTCTGTCAGAGATGAGCAAGGTGTCCTCCTTAGAAGCACTACCTTATCTCTAATTAGAAAAATAAATGTCCCTCACCTTATGCACTTATTGGCAGTCTTATCTCTTTTCCCCACAGCCAGAGTTGGCCATTTCTCCTTAACTGCCATTCTCCATCTCACAAGTTTGTTGCATTTCAGAAGAGGTGGAGTGGTTAAAGATGTAGTAGTGGTCTCCAGTCTCCACTAAATTAAAGTGGGTAAGATGAATCTCAATGTATTTTTAATTTTCATTTGCCAGAGGGCAAGGACATTCACCAGAGAAAGACAGAAAGAGACAGAGAGAAGAAGGAAAAAGCACTCCCCAGTGGAGCATGGTTATGTCACAATCCCTTCTCCTACATTTCTGCATCCTAATCTGATTTGGAGCATGCACACACATGCACCTAGTGTTTTTCAAGCCAACATGGGATTCAGCCATGTGAGATCCGGCTTCCATAACCACCATGGTCGGAGGCCTGTCCATGTACTAGTGTATTATTTTCTCTTTCAGTGCTTTCTTCCTTCAAGATTGGTTAATATATTCATTACAAATAAGTTTGTGAGAAATAGAAAATTCTTTTGAGAAAGTTTGGTTTTGCCAATTATTGTCTTTCAGTTTCCATGTCAAATTCATAACCACTGTTAGAAAGAAAAACAGCAGTACCAGCTCAGTGTTACAGATACTAAACGAGTAATATGAAGGAAGAACTGGAGATTTGGCTGCCATGAAAAGCAAATAATGATAGGCAAAGTTATTGGCTAGATCCTAGAAATTTTTTTTTTCAATCAAATCTCTCCCATTTTATCCCTGAGGGTGGATGGTTATAACAAAGAGAGAAAAATACCTAGAAAGATGGTGACAGAGTAGACATATAATATGAAGCAAATTCATCTAGTAAGGGCAAAGTGATCAAATCCAAAATGAGGCATGAATGGAGAGCCCTGGAGTAAGGGAGAGTCTTCAAAAAGTTCAAGGAAAATGCATGTTCTGAAAAAACTGCATGTATTTCAAGTTTTATAACCAAAATAAACTTGTATTTTAATTACCTTTTCTGCAAACTTTTTGTAGTATACTTCTATATACTTCTATATACCATCTCTGAGCACGACACATGATAAAAGACTGGTCTTTAACCCTTCCCTTGGTTTTATGTCATTAATCAAAGTTTCTAATACTTTGAAGAAAATTAGCATATACAGGAGAAAAAAAAGAGATATTCCAACAACACAGTTGCTTTTATGTCTCCCAGCATAATGACTATACTCAATATACACTTGTAAGTTTAAACCATGAGTTATAGAATGAACACAATCAATATCCTGGAAGGAATAAAAGTGAAGATTGGTAAAGTAGAACAGAACTAAGTGTTTGTAAGGAAGAGCCAAGATGAAGCATGGGGAAAGACAAATATAATGGTAAAAATAAGAATGCAGAAGATATAATAAATAAGAAAATAGGTTGGGCTCAGTTGAGTGGTTGCCTTGGTTGGAAGTGAACATGTGGACATGTGGCTCACCTCCTTGCCCATTCTCTGCACTCTCAGTGTTCCCTACTCCACTGCTCACCAGCAGGACAACTCACAAACAGATCCACTACTCTGATGAGTCCTACCAGAAGCACTGCAAGGACCAGGTTATCATGTTACCCAAAGAACTTAACAAACAAGTGCCCTAAATCCATCTGAGGTCTGAAGAGGAGTGTTGGAAACTTGGTGTCAAAAGATCCTAGGCTGGGTTCATTACAAGATTCATGAACAAGAACTGCCTATTCTTCTCTTTAGACAACCTCTTCCAAAAGATCAACAAAAATGAAATTTACCTGGGGATCAGCGGTTATATCTTTTACACATTTAATGTATATGTGTATGTATATAAGGTGGTATTCAGTGAATGCTTGAAAAATGTATGAGTCATACTACTATACCTGTGCATGAGCCATATTCTTCACAGCATCAGAGCTCAGTTAAATGAAATGACAAGTCGGTTACTGAAAGGAATGTCAGATAAAATCTATTTGACTTAAACTATTACTTTTGTAAAATGTATGTTGCATTTTTAAAAATTAGCAAAATATATATGAGAACTCTGAGAAAATACCTTTGAGGAATTAAGAGATAAAATATTTGGAGGAAATACTAAGAGAATGGAGGCTAGATTAAACAATCTATAGAGTGTAAACAAGAACAGATAAAGAAAATGATACAGCTAAACACAGTATTCTTTTAAATGATAAAATTTAATACAAAACACAGAAAAACTTCTACAAGCTTATAGAAGAAAGTATAGATCAGCTATCAAAGAATTATCTTGTCATCTGGCTTCTCTACAGTAATCACAAAGCACCAAAGAATAATAATTTTAATATGCTGAAGATGGGCTGGCTCCATAATGCAGTGATATGCTTAGGGAGCTGGATCCCAGCCAAACATGGTTCAAATCCAGGCCTTGACAGCTTGAAAAACATGCTGAGAGTGTGTGCCCAAATCTGACAGAATGGAGAAATGGAAGAAAAAGGATTGCAGCAGGACCATACCCCATGGTGTGGGTATGCTTTCTCTTTTTCTCTCGCTGGTAATAATAAAAAAAAGTTGAAAAATAAATATGAATCTATATTACATATAGTAAAATATCATTAAAATGTGATGTACAATAAATATATTCATATGTGTGAGACCTTAGTAGACCTACCATGCAAAATCCCTTCTTTGATAACATACTTTGAGAAAGTATTCTAACAACCAGGGAAAGACATCTAGAACAATCTAAGACATCCATGAAGGTAAATAACTTTGTATATTTGATTGACAGATAAAGCAAAGAAGCCACTTACTCTATGCTCCCAGAAATTCTGCTTCTGGAAATTTATTCAAAATAAGTAAAAACATGTTTCACACAAGGACTTTTATACAAACATTCATAGCAACTTATCTATAATGACTAAAATGTATAATTTCCAAATTCCCATCAACAGGTGAATGGAAAACAATTTCTGGTATATTCACAAAATGAAATTCTACTTGACAATTAAAAGGAGAAAACTACTGATACATGCTACAGCATGGATAAATCTCAGAAATTGTATCAAGTGCCAAAGAAGCCAGATATAAAATGGTGTTTTCTGTATGATTTAGTTTATATAATATTCTAAAGGGAGAAAATCTAATCTGTGATCATAGAAAGTAGAGGTGCGGTATTATCTGTTGAAGATATTTTGTAGTTTTATCAACAGTACTAGGGAGAAATGTTCACCTGTTAAAATATCCATTTTGTAAGACAAATACTAATGTGATTGAATGTATAGAAGAAAATGAAATGAAAATTTTTTAAAAAAATAAAATAAAAAAAAGAAAGCAGATTGGTGATTGTCTTGGGTTTAGTGTGTGTGAGTATAGATTAGGGTTTACTGAGTCAGATAATGGAATCCCTGCCTCACAAAAGTCTTGTATCTATGAATCTTAAATTCAAATAATAAATTAAAAAAAAGATCAATAATAACCTTAAATAACACATACATACTTTTCAAAAATGGTCAAAAGCGTGAAAGCCCATATAAGTAGAATTTGGGGAGGATATTTGCATTTCTGTTCATGAGAAGTAATATTAATCTCATGCCTAGAGTTTGCCCTGGGTAGTAGTTTTAGAAGTCTAGAAAAGCATTCCATTAAAAACCTGTCTTTCCGTTTTCAAGGGGCTGAACACCCACTGGATCTTCTCTAACCTGGTTCTCCCCTACAACAGAAAGGATTAAATTACTATAAATGATACCCTTCTGTGCTTGCAAAGCCACTCAGAAAAAGACTTTACTGAAATGTGAGTCAGAGCAAAACTGTCAAAAGGAAATAAAAACAAAATACATCAATTCTCAGTGGAACTAGGAAGAGTTCCTGTGGAAAAAAAAATCTATTTGTCTCATTCAAAAGAATAATACCCTCTAAAGGGTACTCAGCTGAAAGAGAAGGAATTGTAACCCAAGTTTCAAAATCTTGGTATACTGTCCAAGTCAGGTGAAACTGTAAAATTTGAGTACAACAAATTTAAGGATTAAAATTGTGGGCCAGCAGATGGTGTAATGGTTATGTCTCTAGACTCCCACCTCGTCTACCACAATTCGAGTCCCAGATTTGGTGGCTTGAAACTCATGCCAGGCAAATGCATGTTTCTGTCCACAGTGCTGAGATGAGAATGGAGGAGAAGGGATTGCAGTGTGGCCATCTCCCCTGGGGGGGAATTTCTTTCTTTCTTTTCTTTCTGTCTCTCTGTCTCTCTGTAGAGCACACAGGCCCTATAGCAAAAATATCTCTAAGAAAAAAAAGATTAAAATTAGTAACAATTTAGATTATAAACAAAACAAATAAATATTTCCAGTGTCTATTTGTTTCTCTAAGAAGCAGACACATAAACAGTATTAGACATGCAGGAGATTAATTAAAGAAAACTCCCTCAGCAGGATAGTGAGGAGAGTGGGAGAAAGTGGTCGAGAGCCTTCAGACCAAAATATAGGTCTGACACCCATGAAAGGAGAGAGGGAAGGGAGAGGATGGGGAAAGAAGGGCCTTGGTCTGTTGTATAGCTCTGAGAAACTTGTAGCCAGTGGAATTTCAAGGCCAAGATTGCCTGTTAGCAGAGACCTGTGTTAGTCAGGAATGGTCTGACATTGCCATGCATAGTCATTAAGAGGGAATTGAGCGGGACCAGCAGTTAGCGTAATGGCTATGTCACTGGACTCCCACGTAGTCGACCGCGGTTCGAGTCCCGGACCCGGCGGCTTAAACTCACACCGGGCGCGAGTGCGTGCGTGCCCAAGATCCCGAGAGGAGAATGGAGGAGAAGGGATTGCGGCGTGACCATCCCCCCTGGGGGGTGATTTCCTGCTTTCTATCTCTCTGTCTCTCTCTGTCTGTCTGGCGAGCGCACGCGCCCTATAGCAAAAACCTCTCCAAGAAAAAAAAGAAAAAAAAAAAAAGAGGGAATTGAGGGAGGACAACCTTTTCATGGATGCTACAATAAATCCAAAGTTTTGGCAGCTGGAGGCTGTCAGCTAACTAAGATCCTCATGGCAGGCTCTTTTAAAGGAAGATCTGTGCTGTGTGCCCCCATGGCCGCCCATAATGGAGAAGTCATTTAAATGTAACTTTAATAGGGGCTTTGAGAAATGCTCTCGAAATCAAGATCTATAAAACTCTTTGGACCAGCAGTTAGTGTAATGGCTATGTCACTGGACTCCCACGTGGTTGATCGTGGTTCACGTCCTGGACCCGGTGGCTTAAAACCCACGCCGGGCCCATGTGCGTGCGTACCCAAGATCCTGAGAGGAGAATGGAGGAGAAAGGATTGCGGCGTGACCATCCCCCCTGGGGGGTGATTTCTCGCTTTCTGTCTCTCTGTCTCTCTCTGTCTGGTGAGCACACGCGCCCGATAGCAAAACCCTAAAAAAAAAAAAAAAAAAGATCTATAAAACTCTTGGTAAGTCATAGAGATCTAATTAAGAAGCACATTTTTTTTAAAGAGCCAATGAAAGGAAAATTGTGTATTACAGATAAATATCATTGGGGACTTCATTAAGAAACAAGATTATCTCTTGTTTGTGGCCTACCATTAATAGAAAACATGTTTTTAATCTAGTAGAGGTGATTTAGATTGTTGCTTGGTTCTCTTGTTACGAAAACCACCCGTTTTTCAAGTTTATTGCCTGAGAGAAAGAGAAAGAAGGATAAACACACTCTATGGGATCTCAGACAATATCAGTCCCCCCAGCCAGGATTACAGGCACGTGTGCACATATCTAGCATATACAGATAAACCCAGGAATGAAACTCTGCTTGTCCATATGGCCTCCAGCATTGCAGAACAGTGTTACTATTGTGTTACCACAGCTGAGTAAAAAAAAAAAAAAAAAAATCCAGTTTTTAGAGATTTTCTGCTTTGGGGTATGTGTGCTAGCCAGAGAGAGAGAAATAGAGACAGTGAGAGGGAAAGTGAGAAATCACCCCACACACACAGGGAATAGCCATGCCACAATCCATTTTCCATTCTCCTCCTGGGATCTTGGGCATGTATGCAGAGACGCCTGATGTGTTTCAAGTCACCAGGTCTGGGTCTCAAACCATGGTCAGCCATGTGGGAGTCCAGTGACGAAACCACTACACAATCTGTTGGCCCCCCAAAATCCATTTTTAAATGCTACACTATAATATGAGTGCAGTAATACCCTTGGTATCAACATTACTGTTATTTAACCAAGAAAGTAAGAAATTAGAACTACCAATTACAGCTAAACTAATAAAGGGAAAAAGAGTAGGAATTCATGATGGTCATTGTTGGTGGCATAACGGTTAATATCCTAGTTTCTCAAAGCTGATGTTTCCATAAACAGAAGTCATTCTTTGAGATTAAAAAACATCAAGTTTTTACTGCAAGACACCATGAAACTTATTGTGTTACTGGATTTCATCTGTCTGTCAGTATAAATTTTCATTTTTCTACTCAGTTACACTCTTATTAGGAAGGTTAGTATGCATTTTTTATTTAAGAATTTTTTTCTAGAGAGATTTTTGCTATAGGGTGCATGAGCTTGCCAGAGAGACAGAAACAGAAAGTGAGAAATTACCTCCCTCCCACCCCCCACCCAGGGAATGGTCATTCTCCTCTCAGGATTTGGGGCAAGCATGCCCACACACCCGGCATGAGTTTTAAGCTGCCAGGTTGGGGACTCAAACCACGGTTGACTATCTTGGAGTCCAGCGATGTAACCATTACGCCATCTGCTGGTCCCATATTTTTCCCTAAGAATTTTATGTATGTCCTTAATAGGTAGGGATGGTGGAGCAACAGGTCTAGGATTGACATCAAAACAACAATCTGTCTAATTCCTGATCTCTCATTATTACCAACAGTTCTCTTTTAGTTAAAATATATTAAAGTGGAGATAATAAAACCCATCTTACTTGATTGAAGATTTTTTTTTTTTTTGAGAGGTTTTTGCTATAGGGCGTGTGTGCTCGCCAGGCAGACAGAGAGAGACAGAGAGATAGAAAGCCGGAAATCACCCCCCGGGGGGATGGCCACGCTGCAATCCCTTTTCCTCCATTCTCCTCTCAGGATCTTGGGCACGCATGCACACGCGCCCTGCGTGAGTTTTAAGCCACCGGGTCCAGGACGTGAACCGCGGTTGACTACGTGGAAGCCCAGCGACATAGCCATTATGCTAACTGCTGGTCCCTTGATTGAAGATTTGCATACAGTAATATAAGGGGATTTCAAAAAAGTCATGAGATAATTGAATGAAAGTGTAAGTTTATTTTTCATGCAGAAAACACTCAAAGCCCATGCACATATTTCTGATGCACATTTTCCCATGAAATTTTAAAAAGTATTATTTATTTAATTTTATTTGTTATTTTTATTTAATTTTTATCATCTTTATTATTATTATTAATTATTTTATTTGCCATAGGGTACCCAACCTCACCAGAGAGAGGCAGAGAGATAAAGAGAAAGTGAGAAAGCAAGCCACCAGGTCCAGGACTCAAATTGTGGTCAACCATGTGGGAATCCAACACCTTAACAACCATGTCACCTGCTGCACCATACATTGTTACATAACTTATTTAAGACCCTTTGTACATACAAGTGCCATAATACCTGGTGGACATTCAATAAATGCCTTTATTTATTGATGAACAGAAATGTTTGTCCCAATCCTTACAATGCTTCTCCCAGTATATGATTCCCCTGCCTCTTGTTCTTTTCCATAACCTGGTGAAGGGCGATTGGATGCTCAGAAAGGGGCGTAGTCATGTGTCCAGGGAGCTCACATGGAAACTGAGATGGTAAGCATTCTGAAGGAAGCCTCAGAGAAGGAGGTGGGGAGTCCCACTGTGCATGTTGAAACCGGTTTGCTTACTATGCTGATTCGTGAGGGGGAGAGGAGAAGACTAACTCTTTTCATTGATTGTGCTGAGACATCCATTTAATTTCAAGCTTATGAAGTTTGTCTTTCTTTTCTCATTGGGGAAACATCTGGGATCCCTTTTACAGTTGACTACAGAATCCTAACTGGCAGTGAAAAGTACTCTTACATAGTATTTCTATCTTTTCCAACATCAGATCTTAAATTTAGATGAAAAATGCAGTAGCTTGGAGACTTTTCAGTAAATCTGCACAGTTGCAATTCAGGTTTATGTATATATTTCTCTATAGGTAAGTCAGTGCAGTGTGAGAATGGAAATGCAATGTAAATTAATGATTTTGTAAGTTTTTTCCCACATTTAAATTGTACTGTAAAAGGGAACATGTTTTTATTACCTTGCAAATGTTTATTTAGATTATGTATCATTTCAGAAAATTAAGCTGAAAAACGTGTTTATGAATAGTGATTTAATTAGAATGATTTCAAAACAAACAAATAATTGTTAAAAAATGGCAGTCTGACTTCCCATGAAAGCATAAATATATTTTATATATGAAACAACTCTCTAAGTATATTGATATTAATTATGCTAAATCTAGAAATCATTTTTTCTTTTACTTAATGATATGAGAATATGATTCTGTAATTTGTTTCTACATTCTTTGGTATTCCTGGAAGTTACATTGACTTGAGGTATATTGCCCTAATTTTCTCTTTTATAAAAGGAGGGGAAAACCATAGGTGAAATAAATCATAAAACACGTATCTATAGGGCTTGCTGGTAGGGTAGTAGTTAAAGCGTTGAACTTCCACATGGCTGGACTAGGGTTTGAGTATAGCCCTGAGGCTTGAAAATCACCCTCAGGCATGTATGCAAGTGTCTTAAAGTGCTGAGAGGAGACTGGAGGAGAAGAGATTGTGGTGTGGCAATCTTCCCGGGGGTGTAATGTCTCACTATCCCTCTCACTCTTTCTCTGTGGTGAGTACACACACCTTATGACAAAAACCTTTTAAAAAGTTATACCTATAAATATTCATCATAATTTTAGATTTGTATCAATTAATGACTTTTTTCTGCCATTTTCCCTATGTGCTTTAAAATGTAATTGTATTGCAAATGGAATTCCGATGGTTTAGTTTGACTTCCTCACTTTCTATGTTAACATATTTGAAGGCCACAGGGTAAAACCTTACATTATTAGTTGTACTGCACTTGCATGTTTGTTACGTAATTATGATGTTGCTGTTTTATGCCATTGCATGTCCCACACATGTGCATATATGACAGTCTGGTTTTGGCCACGAACCGCTATTGTCTGCAGCTCCTTTTAGGGAGGAGCACCTGGTCAGCTAACTCTGCCCTGGTAGCTAGCCCTATTTCTGCCTAGCTCAGTCCTGAAGGCCTTGGCTTGGCTAAACCTCACTCAGCTCAGTTCCAGAGCTGTGAGCTCTGAGAAGGAGGAAGCTGCTCTGTGAGTGTTCTCCGCTTGTGTTACAAACTCCGAGACAGAGCAAGCACTCTGCAGGTGCTACTGGAGCAATGGGAACTCCCACCACACTCAGCCAATAAACAACATGACATAGTGCCTCATGTCTTTTTCTAGCTCCCTGCATCTCTGTTTGACGCACTCTTCAGAAGAAAGAACCTCACAAAACACTAGTATTTTCATGTCAGTTAACAAAGTCCTTCTAGAAATGGAAAGGATGGACTGGAGGTATAAGGTGTTCTATAACAGGGGGGATTACATGTAGGAGTTCTGTGGAGGAGATTCAAGCATGAGATGGGTTATTGCGTTAAATAAAACCTGAGCCTCTCATCTCTGATTGCTGACCATTATATAAAATTTACTTATTGTCCTGATCATATACCTTGCTTCTTCCTCTTAGCCCTCTCCAGAAAACTGCATCTCTGTCTTGAACGTTATATTAAATTGATCCTAGCCAGCATTTGTTAAATACCTACTATATGCAAGACTATATCTTATCCATATTACAAGAATTAAATGAACTGTACTGTATATATAACGCTAAACTGTAAATTTATTTTACGGGTAAAAAGTGATGAGTATATATGTATCTGAATGCTTTCTTGGGGCCAGATGATGCAGCAGTGGTAAAACACAATGCTCTGTGCGGCAGTCTCACAAGAGAACATTCCAGTATAAGTTCTGAGGCCTCCCTGAGTATGCCAGGCAAGTGCTTGCCCGTAACTTGGTGCTGGTTGAAGGCCAGAGGGGTGGGTTGTGGCCTTAACACTGTTATGACTGCTGTCTTTTTCTGTCTCTCTTGCTCATGGGAGAAACGAATAAACTTTTTTATTTTTATTTTTTTGCAAAAAGGCTTTTTTTTTTTTAGAGAGAGAGATTTTTGCTATAAGGCAGTTGTGCTTGCTGGGAAGACAGAGAGAGAAAGCAAGAAATCACCCCCCAAGGGGTATGGCCATGCTACAATCCCTGCTCCTCCATTCTCCTCTTGGGATCTTGGGCACACATGACATGCGCCTGGTGTGAGTTTTAAGCCGCTGGATCTGGGACTTGAGCCATGGTTGACTATGTGAGAGATCAGTGATGTAGCCATTATGCCATCCGCTGCTCCTACAAAAAAAAAAAATTCTAAAAGTTTGTAAGGTTTTGGTCATTTCAATCATTCTAGCAGATCTCTAACAATTACAGCAGATTTCTAACAATTCTGTATATTGTATAAAACTTATAATGCCTGCATTTTCTCTGTGGTTTAAGTATAATTAATATTTTGAAATATTATGCTAAATAGTGAAAGTACCAAACTACCATGCTTTACACACATAAAATAAGTTCATATATTAAAACAAATATTGATTTATTACTATGTATTAAATATTGTGTGAGAAGAAAGAATTTTTTAAAAGTACAAGTTTCAGGTTATAAGAAATTAATAGATTCATCCCAATCTCCTACATTTTCTAATATATATGGCACAATGGATACTTCTGTTTAAACTAATGTCTATAATCACTGCAAAAGAAATCAGTTACACACAGATTGAATTATATTCATTACTAAAGGCAGGAAGTTTGAGGAAAAAATAACCTTAAATTCTTCTAAAATAAGTATAAAATAAGTAAGTAGATTTTTACGTTTTTTTTTTCTTTTGATTTTTCCTTTTTTTGGAGAGGTTTTTGCTATAGGGCATGTGTGCTCACCAGACAGACAGAGAGAGACGGAGAGACAGAAAATGAGAAATCACCCCCCAGGGGGATGGCCACGCCGCAATCCCTTCTCCTCCATTCTCCTCTCAGGATCTTGGGCACGCACGCACACGCGCCCGGAGAGAGTTTAAGCCACTGGGTCCGGGACTCGAACTGTGGTCGACTACGTGGGAGTCTAGCGACAAGCCATTAGGCTAACTGCTGGTCCCTTTTTTTTTTTATTTTGAGAGGTTTTTGCCATAGGGTGCGTGCGCTCACCAGACATACAGAGAGAGACAGAAAGACAGAAAGTGAGAAATCACCCCCCAGGGGGGATGGCCATGCTGCAATCCCTTCTCCTCCATTCTCCTCTTGGGATCTTGGGCATGCACGCACACGTGCCCGGCATGAGTTTCAAGCCACAGGGTCCGCGACTCGAACCGCCATCGACTACATGGGAGTCCAGCAACATAGCCATTACGCTAACTGCTGGTCCCAAGTAGATTTTTACGTTTAAAACTTGGTTTATTGGGACCAGCAGATGGCGTAATGGCTACGTCGCTGGAGTCCCATCTTGTCAACCGCAGTTCGAGTCCCGGACCCGGTGGCTTAAACTCACACCAGGCACATGTGCGTGCGTGCCCAAGATCCTGAGAGGAGAAAGGATGAAAAGGGATTGCTGCGTGGCCATCCTCCCTGGGGAGTAACTTCTCGCTTTCTTTCCTTCTGTCTCTCTCTGTCTTTCTGATGAGTGCATGTGTCCTATAGCAAAAATCTCTCCAAAAAACAAACAAACAAAAACTTGGTTTATTGAACATTAAATTTGGGACCAGCAGATGGCTTAGTGATTACGTAACTGGACTCCCATGGAGACAACTGCAATTAGAGTATTAGACCTGGCAACTTGAAATTCACATCGGTAATATTTGCATGTGTGCCCAAGATTCTGAGAGGAGAATCGAGAAGGGATTGTGATACGGCTATCACCCTGGGATGATTTTTCACTTTCTGTCTCTCTGTCTCTCCAGTGAGCACATGCGTCCTATAGTAAAAATATCTCTCTAAAAATGTTAAATTTATTAGAACATTTCCTCTTCTTATTTATTTTGAACATTTGTAGTTGTCCTAAGTATTCTTTGTTTTATTTTCATCTGTCCATCTGTATCTTCATCTATATTGTATGCAGTGTCAACAATTTGAGGTCAGAGACAGAAATTAATATTTAGTCACTAGTATGTAGCTTTGTAACTAGCAAATATAATTGGCTAAATTATCTTTTTAGACCCCTGTAATTGTTCTATACATTGAATTGCCAGTCTACTGAATTGTATTGCACTCATTTATTCAGCACATAGGGCACACCAGTATGTCAGTCATAATGCCCGTCTGCCAGGAGGTGGGAAATAGGGTGAAGAAAATTGTGATAGTCTTCATTAGTGATAATGATTGTGGACTACTAACTTTCTGGAATATGGTGGGATTTCTCTTCCTTACCTTATTTAACATGAGATATAGCCATGTGATTCGTTTAGACCTGTGAAAGGTGAGCAGAAATGTCATGTATTACTTTCAGGTGAAAGCTTTAAGAACTTATTCAGGTTTGCTATACCATCTTTCCAACACTTCAGTGATTGAGAGAATGGGGAAGCATGAAAGGAACATTTTGTTAGTGTCCCTGAATGTTTACCTGGACAAAGCCATCCTCTAACCCCTTGTTAAATATACACTGTGAGTTTCAAGTAAACTTCTGTTATAATAAGGCTTTATGATTATGAGGTTTTCTCTTATTACGGTATAATCTAGTTCCTTTTATGAGGAAATTGGTAAAAGTCATGGAGTAGTGCCAATTCCAAGAGTCTAGCTATGTAATACTGACTTAAGAACTGGGTAGTGAGAAAACTGTTACTGTTGGCTGAATTTAATGAGCTTCTACAAGAAACAGAGGAGCTTGAAAAACAAGCTATCTTTTTAAAAGTGAAGATAAAAGGAAATAGAATCCAGAAAGAAATAGAAAGAATCCAAAGACTTTTAAATGTGGATGATGCAATTTCTTCTTGATTCCAACCGATAAGACATAAAAGTAAAAAGTCTTTTGAACAACAAAGTCTGACTAAAATGGCCTTAAGGGAAGAATCAAACCAAAGGCATGGCTGTCATATTGTTTAAACCTGTGAGTAGATTAAGACATTCCAGAACAAAGACCCAATTAAGGTTGTAGGACCCCAAAATTCCTCTCAGTAAGACAACATTACTCAAGTAAAGACATGAAAGGTATAGCTCTCACTCCAAGGCCTATCGATATGTGCTTCTAGCAATCAATCAGATAGAGAATGAGGGAAGGAGTATAGGAGAGAGCAAACAAACATAGCATATTTAGGAAGTATGAGGAGTCTTTAAAAGTTCATGGAAAGGGAACCAGCATTTAGCGTAATGGCTGTGTCGCTGGACTCCCACGTAGTCGACCGCGGTTTGCATCCCAGACCCGGTGGCTTAAAACTCAGGCTGGGCGCGTGTGCGTGCATGCCCAAGATCCCGAGAGGAGAATGGAGGAGAAGGGATTGCGGCGTGACCATCCCCCCGGGGGGTGATTTCTCGCTTTCTGTCTCTATGTCTCTCTCTGTCTGCCTGGCGAGCGCATACACCCTATAGCGAACACCTTGCCAAGAAAAAAGAAATTCATGGAAAAATGTGTGTTATGAAAAACAGCATACATTTTATAATTATTATTATTTTGGTTTCCAACAAAATTTACATTTATTGCCTCATTCAACAAATCATGCTGAATACTTCTTTAATACATTTTTTATACATTCAATCACTGTATATAATTACAGTTTACGAAATTGATTTTCCCAATAGGAACACACTGTATATTAGTCCAGTTAAAGGTAGTATCACACACATTATCATGAACAGATAATTTTCCATTTTTGTGTCCCTTAAATGTTACGCTTCTTTCTTTTTTTCCTTGATTCTCTTCCTCTCAGTCTCTCAATTTTATTATTACTTTTTTTGGTACCAAAATAAATTCACACTTTAATTCCATTGTTTTATGAACTTTTTGAAGTCTTCTCATATTAAACAGAAAAGATCTGTAGATGTGGCTAATGGCTCATGGTTCTGACTTGAATCAAACAAATGAAATGATGAAGTACTTATTGTTAAGAAGTTGCTAATCAAGACTAAAAGCAGCCAGTCATCTGTGGGTTGTAAGCTGTCTGAGAAAGCTGTTGTCTCCTGTGGGGAACATTCTCCAATGCTCATTTCAACTGTAACTAAGGAGGACTAAGGGAGAAGGGAAGCTCCAGGAGAGCAGAGTCACAGGCTACCAGGGGTCAGAACTGAGGCTGATCTCTGAAGTTCCCTACCTCCAGGATAAGGAGTTCTCAAAAATGTCTACCTGGTGGGATTTGGGTGTTTTTGTTTTGTTTTGTTTAGATGTTTGCTGTGGGGCATTTGTATTCATTGGAATGAGACAGAAACAGAGATAGTGAGAGGGAAAGTGAGAAATCATCCCCCAGGGGGTATGGCCATGCTGCGATTCCTTCTCCTCCATTCTCCTCCCAGGATCTTGAGTGTGTACACACACATGTACCTGGCATGATTTTCATGTCACTGGGTCTGGGACTTGAACCACGGTCAGCGTGTGGGAGTCCAGCAATGTAACTGCAATGCCATCTGCTGGCACTAGGATTTGGTATTAAAACAATAAAAAAAAAAAATTCCTGTGTGTTTACCATTTCTTTTGTGAATGTGAATGCTTATGGAGGTTTTCTTGTCTTCTTTCCACCATTGCATATCGATAACATTGGAAGAGATATATTTTCTTTTAAGTATATCTTTATTTTATTTTATTTTTTAAGAGAATTTTTTGCTATAGGGCGCTCTCTGGAGAGACAGAAAAAGTGATAAATCACGTTCTAGGGGGATGGCCATGCCATAACCCTTCCCCTCCATTCTCTTCTCAGTATTTTGAGCACACATGCACATGTGCCCAGTGTGTTTCAAGCCACCAGATTGGGGACTCAAACTGCAGTTGGCCATGTGGGAGTCTAGCACCTTAACCACTACACTATCTGCTGGCCCCAGGTATATATCTTTAGATCAAGGGAAGTTAAGTAAGAATCTAAAACCACACCATCAGAGATCCTTGATTTTGCATAATTTCTTGGCACAAGTTTTCAAAACTAATATTTCTGCTCTTCTTTCCCCCACACTGCTTCCACGATTGTGGAAGAGCACATTGAAATTAAACTTCAGTCAACTTGTTTCTTGAGTACTATAGGCTGAATTTTATCCCACTACTGGCACCCTCCACACCCCCACACAACCACCCTTTTATTATAATCCTAACCCCCAGTGCGACTGTATTTAGAATAAGGAAGTAATTAAGGTTAAATGAAGTAATAAGAGTATGGCCCTGATCTGGGGATTAGTGTCCTTATAAGACATACGAAGGAATTTACTTTATCTCTCTCTCCATCATGCAGAGACACAGTGAGAAAGTGCCATCTACGAGTCAGGAAGAGAACCCTCACCAGAACCCAACCTTGCTGGCACCCTCATGTCATACTCCAAGATTCTAGAACTCTGAGAAAACAAATTTCTTTTTTTTTTTTTTTTTAAGAGGTTTTTGCTATAGGGCAAGTGCGCTTGCCAGAAAGATAGAGAGAGACAGAGAGATAGAGAGTGAGAAGTCACCCCTCTCTGGGGGGATGGCCATGCCACAATCCCTTTTCCTCCATTCTCCTCTCAGGATCCTGGGCACGTACGCACACGCGCCCAGCGTGAGTTTAAGCCTCCAGGTCCAGACTCGAACCAGGGTCGACTACATGGGAGTCCATCAACATAGCCATTACGCTAACTGCTGGTCCCAGAAAACAAATTTCTGTGATCAGAGTCACTTGGTCTATGGCCTGTTGTTATGGTTGTTTGAGTTAACACTCTGAATGGGTACACGGAACAAGTCTTCTGTCAAGCCGGATAGATTTATACTATGAATATAAAATCAATCTATTATGATGAGTCACTACAATTTATATATGCAGCTAAGTTTCTGACATCTCCTGTTCTCAATATTTCCTATCTCAATAGTACGTAACAGTAGGTTAGTATGAAATAATGACACAGTTCACCCGATGACTCCGACTAGAAGTCTGGGAGCATCCTTGGTTCTTTGCTCTTCTCTCCTCCCGGGTTAAATGTATTGGCAAGTTTTACTGAACTGACGACCTAAAAAGATATTGTTTTCTCTGTCTTCACAGCTCCCATCACCACTAGCATATCATCATCACTTCTTGCCTTGCCAATTACAGTAACTTGCTAACTGACTTTCCCACTTTTCCTCCTGACTTTTTTCAGTGTATTCTATACAGGCAGCAGGGAGCTTTGTGTAAAACATAAGCATCAATTACTAGCATGCTTAGTAGCCTTCAATTACTTTCCATTATACTATTTTTAAAAATGCACTATGAGTCATGTCTTTTTCATCTATCCATTTTTTTTTCTGAAACTTTTATTGTAAGGCATGTGCACTTACCAGAGAGACAAGAGAGACAGAAAGTGAGATACCAACCCCTAGAGGTATGGCCACACCACAATCCCTTCTTTTCATTCTCCTCCTGGGATTTTGGGCACCACACACATGCCCCGCCTAAGTTTTAAGCTGTGCAGTCCGGGACTTGAACTACAGTTGACTATGTGGGAATCCAAAGATATAACCATTACACCATATGCTGGTCCCATCTGTCCATCTCCTGTCACTGTCCTTGTCCACTTTGATTCATTATATTTTTCTTTTTCATTATATTTTTCCTTGAACATGTCAAGATCCTTTTGCTCACAGGCTTTTGAAGTAATTATGATAATAGTGAGAATGGCATTAATAACAATGATAATAACTACTTATTGGGTGCTTACTGTGTACGGGGCACGATCCTAAGCACTGTATTCATTAACTCATTTATTATTCACAATGAAATATAGACTTACCATGTCCAGTTTTTAGATGAGGAAACCAAAGCACAAAGAGATGCCTGAGATCAGTCCACTAGTAACTGTTGGAACCAGGATTTGAAACCAGATGATCTGTCTGCCACTTTTCTTCTTAGATATTAATCTCTCTGGTTACTTTGCTCTTTTCTCTTGCATTTCCTATAGTTGAGTCACCCACCATTTAATCCCAGTTTAAACACAACCCTCGGAGGGAGATCATTGTGTCCAAGCAACCCTTATTGTCTCCCATTATAGTGTTTTTTTTTTTTTCCTTTATAGTACATATCAACATTTGAAATTATATGCTTATTGTTTATTTGCTTATTTTCTAGTTAAAGGTTGGTAAACGTTTTATATTTGGAGTCAGAGACAGATATTTTAGACACTGTGGGCTGTATGTGCTCTGTTGCAGCTGCTCAATTCAGCTATTATAAGCGAATGGGCATGGCTGTGTTCCAATAAAACTCCATTTCCAAAAAGAGGTGGTGGGCCAGTTTTAACCCACGGGCCAAGTTTGTCAACCTCTGGTCTATCTCTTCCATTAGACTGAAAGTACTGTAAATTTTGGAAATCTGGACCATGTATATCAGAGTCCAAAAGAGAATCTGGCATTCGTTTCTGTTGAGTGAATGAATGGCAGACAGCACAACATCCCATTCTCTATTTGAAAGTGGGCATTGACTCAACTTCAATACATGTAAAAATATTGACATTCATGTTTCATTGGATTCTATTTAGAAACATACTGGCTTACCAGTATGAATGGGGGACATGAAACAAGTTATAGCAAAAGAAAGAGGCGAATGAGCTCTTGAAAATTCATCAAGATGGGGCCAGCAGTTGTCGTAATGGCTATGTCACTGGACTCCCACGTAGTCGACCATGGTTGGAGTTCCGGATCCTATGGCTTAAACTCATGCTGGGCACGTGTGTGTGTGTGCCCAAGATCCTGAGAGGAGAATGGAGGAGAAGGGATTGCAGCATGGCCATCTGCCCTGGGGAGTGATTTCTCACTTTCTGTCTCTCTGTCTTTTTGGTGAGCGCCCTATAGCAAAAACCTCTCCGAAAGAAAGAAAGAAAGAAAGAAAGAAAGAAAGAAAGAAAGAAAATTCATCAAGATAAGATATAAACATCACCTCTTTTTTTTTTAAGAGTTTTTTTTGCATTAGGGTATATACACTCACTGGAGGGAGAGACAGAGACAGTGAGAGAGAAGGTGAGAAAGCAACCCCTAGGGGGGATGGCCATGCCACAATCCCCTCTCCATTCTCCTCCTGAGATCTTGAGCATACATGCACATGTACACAGCGTGATTTTCAAGCCACTGGGTCTGGGATTTGAACCGTGGTCGACCATTTGGAAGTCCTGTGATGTAACCGCTATGCAATCTGCTGGCCCTGTCACCACCTCTTTTCTATATTAAAAAGTAATTGGTTATGTTAATCATTAACAGCTGAAGTGGTTTCCTTTATAATTGTGTGGTTTTAGAACGCTTGTTAGCCTTGAAATTTTCTTTTTATCTCTCATATATTCAGTTTTGGACAAATAAAAAGCAGTGACTCATTTTGTATCTGAGTAGGGACAGGAAGGCAGGCACATCTGAGCAAGGCAGGAGAAGTTAGAGAGTAGATGAGTCTTCTGAAGAATCAGAGTACTACAGAATGTTTACTAACATCATGTTCTAATGGTACCTCAGCAACTTCCAGCTAATGTGTCACTAATGGGTTTGGTGGATAGTTACTCTGTTGCTCTTGGCAAAGGTGGTCTAAGAACATGTAATCTCTCTTAACAGTTGCTTATGTCAGAGAAAAATATTTTAAATACTCAGGTACAGGGACCTGTAGGTGGAATGGTGCTTAAGGCACTGTATTCCCACATGGCCCACCACAGTTTGAGTCATAGACCTTGAGGCTTGCTTTCTCACTCCCTCCCATCCCTGGTCTCTCTCTGGTGAATTAAATAAATAAATAAATAATAATAATAATAATAATAAATACTTCTTTTAAAAACTAAATACTCCATCACCATGGAAAAGCAAGTAGATCCTGTAAACAATTCAAAGGTCATTAAATCTTATATATTTAACTGCACTGAATCCTTTAGAAAAGCTTAGAAAGGAAAAACAACCCATAAGCTTAATTAACCTTAGTAAATATTTACTTAGAAACTATTGTGTGCATAATATTGAAGGAAAAGGGACAGTATCTATCATAATTCCACATTTTCAATTGCCATACATTGTTGTTTAACAAAAAAGATCTTTTCCTCTATTTCTAAAAGTGATTTGACCTAATGTTAATTCCTAACATAAAAGTGAGCATAAACTAACTACACTTTTGTAACTTTGTAAATTCCCTGTGTCAGCTAAAAATTAATCTAAAGAGTATCAAATTAGGGAACCAGCAGTTAGGGTAATGGCTATGTCGCTGGACTCCCACGTAGTCGACTGTGGTTCGCATCCCGGACCCGGTGGCTTAAAACTCACGCCGGGCGCGTGTGCGTGCATGCCCAAGATCCCGAGAGGAGAATAGAGGAGAAGGGATTGCGGCGTGACCATCCCCCCTGGGGGTGATTTCTCGCTTTCTGTCTCTATGTCTCTGTCTGTCTGGCGAGCGCACGCGCCCTATAGCAAAAACCTCTCCAAAAAAGAAAAAGAGTATCAAATTAGGCATTGATATTATTAATTGACATTACCCCCCCGGGTGGGATGGCTACACCATAATTCCTTCTCCATTCTCCTCTCAGGATTTTGGGCATATATGCACACTCACCCAGCATGATTTTCAAGCCACTGAGTTCTGGGATCAAACCATAGCCTGCCATATGGGAGTCCAACACCTTATTCACTATTCCACCTGGTAGCCCCTTTCCGGTAATTTCTTCCGTCTTTATGTAAGAGAAACGAGTAACATGAATCCCCTAACCTCCAAAGGAGATTCTGGCTTGACCTAAATCTTGTTTTTATTACCTCATTTTTCAAAGAGTCTGGGCTTGGCAGATTAGATCTGAGTTTTTGTTGATACAGAATCAGGAGAAAAACAGTGAAAGAGAATAGTAAATGTGTTTAAAAGAACTTGCAAAATTAATTAGGGGCTGAATAGGACACAAGGATGCGGGAGAATCTGAGGTATTCGTGGGATGTGGGTAGAAAATGAAAGGAGGTTAGAATGTCGTGGTGGTTAAGGGCGCTGGACTCCAACATGGCCTACCACAGTTTGAGTCACAGCCTGGCAGCTTGCTTCCTCTCTTTCTTTCTCTCTCTCTCTCTGTCCCTCTCTGATCAAATAAAAATAAATAAATAAATATTACATAAAATAATTCTTTAAAAAAATGAAAGGGAGAGGAGTTTTAAAAAGTGTGTGTTTGATCAATGTATAATAGTTTTTTAAGAAACATAGTAAAATTTTGAATGATTTAAAGTTTATTTTACTAGTTAGACTTTTCTTTCTTTGATCAAGATGCTATTGAAGTGTTTGGTATGGCGTATACACAGGTCATAAGCAATACAGATCCACAAACTTCATGAGCATAGGGCTCCCTCCTCTTGTATCATCTCCATCACCTATGTTAGATAGATACATCAATCACATGATTTATCCATAGTCCTTTACTGTGCATTCAGAGGGATGTATTAACAGTTGTATTACTTTTTTGGGGGGTGAGGGGATTTTTTCCTATAGGGTACATGCGCTCACTAGAGATGAAGAGGGAGACAGGGAGACAGAAAGTGAGAAATCAGCTCCCGGGGCGGGGGGAATGGTCACACCACAGTGCCTTTTCCATTCTCCTCTTGGAATGTTGGGCACACATGCCCACAGCGTCCAGTGTGATTTTCAAGCTGCTATGTCTGGGGCTCAGGCTGCAGTTGGCCATGTGAAAGTTCAATGCCTTATCTACTATGCCACGTGCTGCCCCCAGTTGTATTACTTTTTGATCTCTGACCATAGTCTTAAGTTTCTAGTACAGTTCAGAGAAAGAAAGAACAAAACGAAGCTGTCATTTGTGAAAAAACTTCACAGAAGATACATTTGACTTGGTATTTTACTTTTTTCAGATTTCTGATCAAGCTAATGTGTTATTTGAAAGTGTCTGGCCAGTCCTGAGATGGATACCAAACTTGAACTGTGAAATATTGCTTTCCTTGACTAAAAATGAAGATTTTTCTACTGAGACTTCTCCCTCCAGATTCATTTCTAGTGGGTAGGGCTACCTCTGTCTCCTTCTCTCCATTTCTTTCTGTCTGTGTCTTCCTGTGTCTTTTAATTTTTTTTAAAGTATAATATTCTCTGGGCTCTCAAGCATCTCCTTTATTATGTTAATTGGTGCTTTTACCCATTCCATTTAGGAAAGGCACAACACCACAAGCCCATCCTAAGATGGATACTGAACTTGAGCTGTGAAAAATTGCTTTCACCATGCAGTTTTCATGTTTTGCTTTTTAAAATTAAAATCTAAAGATTTTTATTATCTTTTTTCTTTCTCCTTTTTTATTTTAACTTTTTTCTTCTTTCATTTTCTCCAATTCTTTTTGTTTTTTCTTTATCTTTATTCCTTGGCTGCTCAGTCTCTATGCACTAAGTGTCTAGACAGGTCCAAGTGAACAGGATCCAAGCATCTGAATATGACTAGGGTAAGAATATCCCTCTATTCCCACTGAATCTGATGCATAAACAGTGAAAACAGGGCAGAAGAGATTGCCGATCTCCTCCTCCTGCACATCTCTGAATACTTGGATTGAACTTCAAGAATTAGGAAGAAACGCACCATCCATCAGATGACTAGAAATCACTGAAGGGTCACAAGAAATATGAGAAAGCAAGAAAATACGTTTCCTCCAAGGGAAAAGAATAACTCCTCTTCATCCTCAGAAAGTACAATGAAACTCAGGGAAATGTCAGATAAAAAATTTAGAATATTCATAGTGACAACACTAACAGATGGAAGAGAAGAGAGACAATGGACTACAGAAGAGGCAGGAGAAAGGAGCTGACGAGTTCCAGGAGGTGAGGAAACTCTTGCAAGATCTAAACGAGGACATACACACTATAAAAACATCGAATGGACCTGTTAGTGTTGAAGGCTATAATACAGGAATTCAAAACCTCCCTTGAAAGTATTAAAAGCAGACTAGAGCATATAGAAAATTGAATAATGTAGATGTAGATGATAGAATTGTTGGCCTAGAAGAATCCACCACAAAGACTGAGAAGATTTCCCCCCAAAATGAGAATAATATATGAGAAATACTAGATACCATCAAATGTCCAAACATCTGGATAATTGGCATCCCAGAAGGTGAAGAGACTCATACGGACATTGACAATCTATTTTATGAAATCCTGGAGGAAAACTTTCCAAACCTAGAGAGGTACTCAAGGATCCAGTCCCGAGAAATACAAAAGACCCCAATTAGAATCAACCAAAGATCTTCTCCAAGACTCAGTATAGCCAGATTGACCAAAACCACAGACAAAGACAAGATACTATGACTGGCAAGACAGAAACATCAAGTCATCTACAGAGGATATCCCATCAGGCTAACAGCAGACCTCTCATCAGAAAAAGTATTAGCAAGGAAAGAATGGGAAAATAAATTCAAAGTGTTAGGAGAAAAGCAATTTCAACCAAGAATATTGTGCCTGGCAAGATTATCCTTCATATGGGAAGAAAAGACAAGAACATTCTCAGACAAACAAAACCTGAAAAAATTTACCAATACCAGACCAGATCTCCAAGAAGTTCTCAAAGGAGTGCTATACCAGGAAAATTAAATACAGACACACAGAAATAAGAGTTTAAAAACTAAGAAAATGGAGAACTTAATCTTAGGGACAAGTCTGGAGTGGAATATTATATCCTAGAATTTAACCAGGAAGATCAAACCACAACAGAAGATAGATTAAGTATATGAGATTAAACTGGTGAAATAGAATTTTATGACTTTTGACTAAAACATTGCTGATTTTCTTCTAGGCTTTGTTTTCTGATTTTAAGGATTTTTGTCCTGTCTTAAGCTGCCAATAAGTTCATGTACCTACTATTTGAACAGAATCCTAACCTGTTTCCTGGCTTTAAGTTTTAAGCAAAGTTTCTTAGCATTCCTTTGATTTATTAAAGCTAAAACTGCTTTTCTTGACATTAAGAAATATATTAAAAATATGTATTTAATGACCAAGCTATATAGCATAAGCTAGATGCTACCTTATAGTATATTCATTCTCCTCAGTGTTTCATGCCTAACGTCAGACATGTATTCAAAGATATGTATATTCCAGCTGAACTTGCTATTGAAAGTAGTTAGACTATTTAAGAAATTTTGTGAATCAATAAAATGTGGGGAATAAGAGGAATGGAAAACAATTGTAGACACCTGAGATAGTGTGGAAGGAGGCTGGGAAATGGCAGAGGGTGAGAAATAGAAGGAAAATGTACACACACACACACACACACACATAAATATAATGCTCAGGGAATAAATGTAAATTAATTAATTAATTAATTAAAAATGTTTCAGAAGGAAATTACAGTGCACTTGTCACTAGATTCTAGTTTTGTCCATATTTTTAGTTTTAAGGTATTTTGTGAATTAATGTTTAAAAAAAGTTTAGTATGGAAGGGAGAGAGGGGAAAGGGGAAGTAAACAAACAAGTAAAAGTATGCTTAATTGACAAAAAAATGAGAAGCTATTTGCTGATAAGTTATAGAGTAATATCTTTGGCTTGACTGACATACATGGTATTTGTGCTGGAAAAAGAAATGTTGTACACTGTAAAGATGTGATTAAATGTAAATAAATAAATGTGTCTGATATTAAAATTTTCCCTGAAGAAATACTTGGTTTATAGAATATAGACTGTCAATTTGATTTTGCTTTAAATATTAAATTTAGAAAATACCTCTCTGCCCAGGAATTCAAATAGGCTTGGATATATTGGTACTAGATCCCCCAAAACCCTTTATATATACCACTCTGTTATCATTTTAATTTTCCTCTAAGAAAACTTCCTTTCATAGTACTAGACCAATAAACTCAAAAGCAACAATGAAAAATGTAATTGACCCCAGAATGATTATAATTGGTTGATATATATCAACAAAAATTTTCTTGATCTGAAAAAAGCTCAGTGTGCAGAAAAAATATCACTTCCATCTTGGAGGTTTTCAGACACCAGTGTCATTTCAGTAGGGTGGTCTGAACTGGTAGAATCCACATTTAACCCTTTCATTAAAATCACTGTGAAATTGAAAAGCTTAAACTCTCAGAGCAGAAAATAAAACTCTTGCTAACTGCCATATTTATGTGAGGCATAATGAAAGGAAGTGGCATTGATTACTGCATCTAGTACCTGTTTTTTTTTGTTTTTTTTTTTTTTTTAATGGCATGTTAAATAGTAATTTTAGTAGCATAATCAGTACTGGTCAGCTGCTCATAAGAGCTATGCTGTCCAAATTATGGCTAACTTAAAAAAGGTCACAGAGAGAGTCTCACTGGGGAAATAAATATGTCTCAAATGCTTTTCTAATTCTGACATTATGTGGACCTCAGATATGAGTCAGAATTACATGTTGGGTAAATGATCTTTGATTTAGATTTCCTATTTTCCAGATGAAAAATTAAAATATAATAGTTTGAAGGACTTTAATCTCTTTTCTAGAAATCATAAATATATTTTATGATAAAAGGTTAAAAATGGTAATTTAGCATGGTAGTGGCAAAAAATATCTGAAGTTTTAACAGTCCCAGATAATTCAGAGCATATAATAAAAGCACCTTCATGCAGGAGGCAGTGTCTGTACCAATATAATGTTATCCAAAATTTTGTAGTTGAAGGTCCAAATGCATGGTCCTTACTTGTCTAGCCTGCTACTACAACTTTTTCTACCGAAAGAACTTGAAATTCCCACTTGTTGGGTCATTGATAGATCAGCAGAGAAACATAAACCTTTCCTTCAGTAGGCAATACTTAAAGTATTCATATGATTAGAAAGATTCCCTTTAGTTCCTAAAAGAGAAAAGAGAGAGGCAGGAGACTCTGGGAGGAGAACGTATCCGTAAGTCATGAGTCCACAAGTATGTATATGTTATTACTGAAATTGTCCAGGCCCAGGAGAGTAACATAGTATTTGGCACCTAAAAGACTTTGGAGGCTCCAGAAATCACAAGGCTATTGATGGTGCATGAGGAATAGGGTAGTTGATGAGGTGAGGTGAGAGTTAGTTCTAAGAGGTGGAATGAAGTTAGATAATAAAAGGTTTTCAAAACCAGGCCAGAGAGTTTGAGTTGTTCTACAGACAAGAGTCAAGGGAAAGGGCTAAGACTTTGGAGGGCGAAATCAGGCAACGGTCAGATTGTCATTGATTGGGTAGTAGGAAAAGTCATAGTGCATTTTTCTGTGTTTTTCTATGTAAAAATGTGTTGTGACTTTTCCAATGATCCAGTAGATACTTTATCCTAATTAATAGGGTAAGGGGGTGGATAAAAAGGGGAGGGACTTAGAGAAGTTGGTAGGAATGAAAATTCAGGTGAGTTACCGAGGGCCTAAATTAAGTGAATGTTAGTAGGGTTGGAAGGGATATATACTCCTCATTTTGAAAAAGTAATAAGAATGTTGAATGGGCAATATGGTTTCCATAACTGCAATTTCTTCTAATGAGAAGGGCAACATGGCCAAAGGGATACTGTACTCAAACATGGTCATTGACAAAATATAATCCCTACATATCTTCAGTCCCCGCTTTAGGCTTAAGCCAAAAATGGCTTTAGTCAACTAAGAACAGAAAGAGGATTTAGATCTTTGTAGATTTTCAGGAACATCAAAATCACCTGGAGAGTATATAAAACACCAGTTACTAGACCCTAGTCCCAGAATTTCTGTTCCATGATTGTGTGGTGGAATCTGAGAATTTGCATTTTAGTCAAGTGTCCAGGTGATGCTCATGCTGCTTATCCAGGGACCTCACTTGGAGAACCATTGTCTTAGATCATTATTTTAAGCAACAATATTTATTTATTTGCCAGAGGATGCATGCATTTGCCAGAGAGAGAGAGATAGAGAGAGAGAGAGAAGGACAAAGCACACCCCAGGGTAGGGTGGTTAACAATTCCTTCTCTCCAATTTCTCCATCCTGTCAGTATTTTGTGTATTCACACATATGTGCCAGACATGTTTCTTAAGTGGCCAGGTCTGGGACTTGAACCACATGTATAGCTATGTGGAATGTGGCTTCCTTAACCACAAGGTCGTGAACCAGCCCTGCAATGGTTTTTAATAGGTGTATTTATGTCAGAGGCACTCTATCATTTTCTATAGTGACTGAGGGAGTTACCAATAGGAATGGATGGGTCTTGTTCCCATTTGCCCAGTACATTTTCTCCCTAATACATTTTAACTTGTTTCAGATCATGATTTATTTTAAATGTGTACTCTGATCTTATCTCTGGTAAGATCAACCTTGAATCTTTTTATCTAAATCCCAAGACATCACCTCTGTGATTCTCAAGGAAAAAGTCATTTAATCTTTGCCTAAGAATTGGGCAGGCTCCGTTTTTTAGGCAATAGATTCAAACAATCTTTTAAATCTATTGCTGGCATATTTGTAACCATAATCATTTCAGTACTATCAGCTGCTTTTGTTAACTCGATCATCATCAATCGCCGTTACTAGCCTAGAAATTTGCCATTCTCATTCAGTGTGCTTTTACTTTTCTGAATATGAATATTGGTGAGACAGTTTCAGGAATTCAGTGTTCACTGTAGGGGACATCAGTGAAATTAAATATATGTATGTATAATATAATCCTATATACAGTAAAAAAACGAAGCATGGAAGTAAAGTGTTAACACTGGAGTAGACTTTATAACTGCTAAGAATAAATAGACTTATTACTCATTACATAGGAGAACTAACATAGAAGAAACATACATGTGGTGGGATAATTGTTGTATTTCATTACCCAACCAGAGAAACTTGAAAATGAGGGAGAGGATATTTACTAACACAAGGAAATGAAATAATAGTGTTGATGCAGAGATTTATCTGTTATGGAGGCTCCTATGATTGAAATAATTATAAGCTGCTTCACTCTGTAGTCTGGTATGTTTGTTGTAAGGAAAGTATCTGTGTTGCTTGGGGATTAAAAAAAATTATGAATTTTTCTTTTTCTGGATTTTATGAATAAAAGGCATAATGTTCTATTTTCTTTTTTTTTTTTTTTTTTAAATGTTTATTTCTTTCATGAGAGAGAGGGAGAGAGAGAGTATGACATCTAACGCCTTGACGTTATGATCCACCCCAGCTTCAACTTCAGTCAACCCTGCATCCTGGGTACATGCGTACCTGGCCTACTCAGGGAGGTCTCTGGAGGCAAACCCAGAACCTTCAGTTGTAAATCAACCTTGCAGACTGTTGACATTTTACCCCTGTGTTACCATCTGTCTTCAAAAGAGGCACAATATTTCCAAAAAGGCAACCTATTTTCAAATTTTATTTCAACTTTACACTGGCTTTTCAACTCTTAAAAACTTGTGAGTTTTCATTTCCTCGCCAGCTATCATCTCTGTGGTCCTTTCTAGAACTCATATTCCATCCATATGTATTTGCCTTTGATCTCCCTGGGCTTGGGGGAATCAGACTAACCCATTTATAACCCAATTCTATCTTCCTCATTGAGATGTGTTTTCCATTTGCATGAGAAAGGAATTTTCCCTGTGGGAAAAATAACTGAAAAAAAATATGTTTTAAAGCATTTGTTCCCTTAGAATTGCTTGGAAAAGTCCCAGTTTTGTGACTCCTGACTTTTCATCCATGTACTCCAGCAGAGTACTATACTGAGAGGGTACTAAGAATAGTGGAGGCTCTGTCTTCTCCGTCAAGTATGCCCTTCCGTAGGACAGAAAGTTTGCCAATGTACATTGCATGGAGCTCACAGAAGTAGGCAGTAAGAGCTGTGCAGGGGGTTTGGTTTCACATAACAGTCAGTTTGCTATGAAAGCACCCATGTGCCCTAAAACATTAACGTCCACACTCTAGGGACATTGTTTTCCCATTGGCAAATGTAGTTGACCGAATAAGAATATGCTTAGATATGCTTGTTTTTAGGTAATTGTTCTTTATCCTTTGAGGTTAAGCTCTGGCCTCTTTATTTTTCAAAATTTTATATATGCCTATTTGCAATGTAAAATTGTCAACAGTTTTCTTAAATCCATCGGCAAAAGGCCTTTACCATGGGTGACCACCTTTGATGTCTGAAGAACATTTAATACTCTTTGAAATTACAAGACTCTTTGTTTTAGGTTTTTGTTATAGGGCATGTGGGCTAGTCAGAGAAAGACAGAGGGAAAGTGAGAAATCACTCCCCAGGGGTGGCTATATAGCCATTTCTTCTCCTCCAGTGTCTTCCTGGGACATTGGGCATGCATACACACTTGCCCAGTGTGATTTTTTTAAAAGAATTATTTATTCACTTAATTAAATTCATTATTATTTCTTGATTTGACCAGGGAGAGAGAGAAAGGGAAAGGGAGAAAACAAGCTGCCAGGTCTGGGACTCAAACCTCAGTCAGCCAGGTGGGAATCCAGTGCCTTTAACCATGCCACCTTGCCAACCCCCCTCCCTCACTGTGTGGTTTTCAAATCATAGAGTCCGAACCATGGTTAGCCATGTGGGAGCTCATTGACTTAACCACCATGCCTCTTGCTGGCCCCAATTACAAGACTTTTTAGTAGAAGTTATATGTACCCATGTATTGGCCTCTATATATGGGAGGTATCTTCAAAAAGTTCTTGAAAAATGCATATTATTTTTAAAAACTATGTGTAGATTTTATTTTTTGCACCAAAATAAACTCATAATTTTATTCCATTATCCATAAATTTGTTTAAGTCTCCTCATATGTATTACCGAGTGTGAGAACAAGAGAAATAAAAATATTTGCTTTTTGCTTTGATTTGTTTTCATTGAAATATTAAAAGTTATAGCAACATTTATTACCTAGTGAAGGAACTACTTTAATCTCAAACCATGATTTTCTTTTCTTGTAAGAGTTCAATGGAAAACCAAAAATAGAAACAAAGTGTATGTACTGTATGTGTATGTTTTCCCACTTGGCAAATTTGTTATAGAACCTAAGTCATCCATCACCATGCCACAGAGTCAATACAATCCTCCTCTTTAGAGTCTTGCCTGAAGGTTTTCTGTGTAGTTCTCAGAATAAAGGATTAGTTGAACCCAGAGTAGCTGATATTTTAAATCACGTGGTGACCCAAAGCCTTTTTAACATGTGTTTCATTTTTCTAACATTGACATTAACTTCTTCCTTGCCTGATCATGTGAACTCTTAGTTTTCCCATTGCTTATATTCTCTAGAACATAATACACAACTGATTATCTCTCCTTTTATTATTTCTAAAACCTTTCTATGTTGGAGCATTTGGAACATTGGATGTATATTGGAATAATCTGAGAGGTTTAAAAAAATATTAGTGCTGGTCCAGTCTGTGGCCTGACCCTGAGGGATGGGACAAATTTTTCCTTGTTTCCCAAAGGCTCCTTTTTGAACAGAATCTGCTCCGAAGTTTTGCTGTTGTCTACAGGTATTGAACATAATCCCTTCTTCTCACTATGAGGGTTATCTCTACTGAATATGGCACCTGATATCTAGTAGAAGCTTAATTATATTTAATGAACGATGAAAGTAGATTTTTATGATGAGTACTCTTGACTATGTAAGAAGTGTGTAGTATACTTCCTTGTGATTTTCTTGGGGTGATAAATTATTTTCCAGATTGAGGAGGAAGCATCAATAGGTTATGTTTGTATTGACAAAGAAATAAATCTCACCCAGGATTGGGACCAGCAGTTGGCATGATGGCTATGTTGCTGGATTCCCATGTAGTCAACCATGATTCAAGTCTCAGACCTGGTGGCTTAAACTCATGTCAGGTGCACGTGTGTGCGTGCCCAAGATCCTGAGAGGAGAATGGAGAAGAGATTTTGGCATGGCCATCCCCCCTGCGGGGATGATTTCTTGCTTTCTGTCTCTCTGTCTCTCTGTCTTTCTGGTGAGTGCATGCGCCCTATAGCAAAAAACTCTCAAAAAAAAAAAAAAAAAAAACTCATCCAAGACAAATATATAAAATAAGTTTTAAAGAAATTGAGAGATTGGAAGGGTCATTGTGGGTCCTAAATCTAGGACTGACTTCCTGAAGAAGATAAGAATGAAACCAGTTTTGAAACAGGGGCTTAGATTGACATAAACGAAGAGAGACTGTGATTTGGCATGTCAGCATGTGAGAAATACTGGAGTGAAGTCCTAAAGAGACTGTAGATACTGTGATGTATAGATGAGTTCGATAGCATTTGGAAACATTGGGATATAGTGTGTGTGCATGTGTGTGTGTGCGTGTGTGTGTGTGTAAGAGAAAGAGAAATAGAGAGAGAATAAGTATGTGAGTATGTGTCTGATACATATGATTATAAACTTGAATAGTGAGCATGTGCAGACATTTCTTTAAATTAAACTTGTGTTTTAAGATAACTATAGAGTCACATGAAATTATAGGATGTAACAGAGATCCCCCTGTACACTTTATCCAGTTTTCTCCTATAGTAACATCTTGTAAACCTGTAGTTCAATATCACAACCAGGATACTGACAATAGTATAATCGAGATGCAGAACACTTTCATTGTCACACTTATCTCTCCTATTGCTTAAAAAAATTTTTTTAGAGCTTTTGGCTTATAATGCATGCACTTGCCAGAGAAAAAGAGAGAGACAGTGAGAAGGAAAGTGAGAAATCACCCACTAGGAGGGATGGCCACTTCACAATCCCTTCTTCTTCATTCTCCTCCTGTGATTTTGGGCATGCATGCACACATGCCCGGTGTGTTTCAAGCCACCAGGGCCAGGACTTGTACCACTGTTGGCCATGTGGGAGTCCAGCATTGTAAACCACTATGCATATGCTGGCCCCATTTGCTATTCTTTTTAATAGTCACATATCCTCCCATCTTCCCCTACCCCTACCTCAATCTCTAGCAACTAGTAATATATTCTCCTTCTCTGTAACATTGTCAGTGTTGTCAAACATGTTATATAATGGATGATTATATGATGACTGTATGATTATACAGTATGTAATTGTTGAGATGGACTATTTTCCTTAGTCTAAATCACTAATGATTCAAATTGTTGATTGCTCATATCAATAATTCTTTTTTTTTTCTTTTTAAAGATTTTGCCATAGGGCACATGCATTCGTGGAGAGAGACAATGAAAAGGAAAGTGAGAAATTACCTCCTAGGCAGGATGGCCATGCCACAATCCCCTTTCCTCCACTCTTCTCCTGGTATTTTGGGCACACACATACATGTGCCCAGCATGATTTTCAAGCCACCAGGTATGGAACTCGAACTGCGATCAGCCATGCGAAGTCAGCACCTTAACCACCATGTTCCCTGCTGGCTCTGATTTGTTCTTTGTGTATTGCTGAATGGTATTACATAGGATGGATGTACCGCAGTTCAACTACTTACACATTGAAGAACACGTGGTTATCTCCTATTTTTGGAAATGAATTAAAATTCTGAGTCAGAAATGAATTTAGGAATAAAGATGCTATAAACACTTTTTTTTTTTGTATGGAATTTTGTGTGCACATAAGCTTGTACTGCTTTGCAATTAATGTCCAGGAGTGTAATTGCTAAAGTTGTATGCTTAGGTTTTTGAAAACCCTCAGATTCCTATAATAAGGTGTATGTGATCCAGTTTCCCCAGTTTCTTGCTAACATTTTGTACTATCATTCTTATTTTCATCATTTTACTAGGTGTATAGTGAAATCGTATAATTTTATTTTATATTTCCCTAATGGCTAAATATGTTGAATAACTATTTGTCTTCTCTCTATGTCCTCTTTGGTGAAATGTCTCTTCTTCTCTTTCTTTGCACATTTATTAGATTGTTAGATTGTATTACTGTGGAGTTTTCTTTATAGTGGAACTATTGTTCTTTATAGCTTAAGATACTATTCCTTCTTCAGATATATGGCTTACAAATGTTTTCCTCCCAGTGGTAGCTTGTCTTTTCAACCTCTTAACAGATGCTTTTGCAAAGTAAGTCTTAGTCATTTTGAAGTGCAGTTTATAATTTTCTCTTTTGTATTGTGCTTCTGGCATCAATTCTAATAATAATTTTTCTAGTCTTACATTCTGAAGGTTGTCCCTTACGATATTTTCTAAAAGTTTTATTTTATAGTTATTCATTTTAGATTTTTGTTTTCATTTAAGTATGTTATTCATTCTGAATTAGTGGTTTTGTGAAGTGTAAAGTTTAGATTTATGTACCTTTTTGTTAAATCACTCCTATGAATGTTGTTTTGCTTTGACACCAGAAAGTTTAACATTTTCTCTTTTCATTGAATCACTTTTGCATCATTGTCTCAAGCTATTTGGGTATAATTGTGTAGTCTAATTTCAGGGTTTTCTGGTTCATTCCATTGATCTGTATCTATTTCTTCACTAATAATTGTAACTAATCACACAGTGCTGTTTACTGAAGCTATGTGATAAGTCTTGAAATAAAATAGACTGATTCCTTTGCTTTATTCTTTTATTGTTGTTGTTGTTGAATTTACTAGAGAACATGCGTGCTTGCCAGGGAGAGACAGAGAAAGAGGGAAATTGAGAAAGCACAATCTTTAGGGGACAGTAACTATAATCTTGTCTCCATTTCTCTTTTTGGGATTTTGCGCATGTGTGCGTACACATGCACGCGCGCACAGACACACACACACACACACACACACACAGAGTATATTTTTCTAAACTGCTGGATCTGGGACTCGAACTGCAATTAGCCATGTGGGATTTAGCTGCCGTAATCACTAATCACTGTACCACCAACAGGTCCTCTCTATTTCAAATTATTTAACTATTTAGTTTTTTTTTCCCCACAATATAGGAATCATAGATGAGAAGAAAAGTCAATTGTATTTCTCCATATAAATATATTTTTACTTACCATGCTTTTAAATTTTTTTCCTCATGGTCTATGTTTCCTTGTTTATTGTTTTCTTTCCATTTAGAGAATTGTATTTACTCATTTTTTAAAAATAGTGAATCTTTGGTGACAAATTCTTTTAAGGTCCCGTCATCTGAAAATGATTTGAGTTCTCTTTCATTCCTTTAGAATTTTCACTGGATATAAACCTCTGGGTTGATAGTTTTTTGCTTTCAGTGCTTTGAAAATGCAGTGACACTTCTCTCTGTCTTCTATGAGTTCTTAGGAGATACCTGCTGTCATTCAGATTGCTTTTCCCGTATAGATAGAATATTGTTCCTCTTTTGCTTCCTTCAAGATGTATAATTTATTGTCTTTGACTTTCAGAAATTTACCTATGATGTGTCTTGTTGGATATATCTTTGAGTTTATCCTGTTTTAAATGTACTCAGCTTCTTTTTTAAAAAAGAAAAAAGAATTATTTTATTTAACTTTATTTATTTACTTTAATTGACCAGAGAGGGATAGAAAGAGAGAGAGAGAAAGTGAAAAAGCAAGCTGCCAGGTCCAGAACTCAAACCGCGGTCAGCCATGTGGGAGTCCAGCACCCTTAACCACTGCACCACCTGCCGGCCCCACTCAGCTTCTTGAATATATTAGTTTATGTCTTTTTACCAAACTTAGAAAGTTGTTAGCCTTTATTTCTTTTAATATGTTCATAACTCTTCTATTTTTTTTTTCCTCTCCACCAAACAATACAGTGACGTGAATGCTAGGTCTTTTGTTCTATTTCCACAGGTCCCTCAAGATCTGTTCATTTCCTTTTTTAAAATTTATTTTATTTATTTATTTTTTTTACAGTTTCTGTTTTCTCTGGTGTTCAGACTTACTAATTTCTATTGTTATGTCCTCTAGTCTATAATTCTTTCCTCTGTTTCATTCATTCTGCTGTTGAACTTACTCATTTAGTTGTTTGTTACTGTATTTTTCAGTTCTAAAATTTTCATTTGGCTCTTCTATTTTATTCTATTTCTTTGCCAAGACTTTCTATTTTTAATTGGTTTCAAGTATGTTCATAATTGCTTTTTGAAGCACTACAGATGCCAGAGCACTGGAGCTGCAGTGTGATAGAAGCTTCACATGGGGCTCCCAAGTTTGTTTACCTGTTCCTTGGAGCAGTACTCCCACTGTGATGGTGCAAGTTTCACTCTAGTAGCCACTCTGTTTTCAAAATACCGCAGCTCTGCTCCTCTGAGAGGTCCTCCCACTGCACTGGACCAGCTATGTTCTGGAATATATAATGCTGAGTGAGCTTGGGTGCCAGGGTCACAGCCGTAATGCTCAGTCTAGTGACTGGTTCATTGCAGTTGCCCAGGCAGGCTTAGTGGGATTTCAGTGCCTTCTTAGGGGATTTGAAGATATGCAAGGCATAGATCCTTGGTGCAGGTTTCATTCTAGAAGGTTTTTTTTTTTTTTTTTTTTTTTTTTTTTCCTTGAGAAGTTTTTGCTAGAGGGCACGTGTGCTTGCCAGAAAGACAGAGAGACAGAGAGACAGAAAGTGAGAAATCACCCCTGGGGGGATGGCCATACCACAATCCCTTCTCCATTCTCCTCTTGATATCTTGGGCATGCATGCACACGCACCCGGGGTGAGCTTAAGCCACCAGGTCCAGGATTTGAACCATGCTCGACTACGCTATTATGCCAACTGCTGGTCCCCTAGCCATTGTTTTATTTCCCAAATCCATGGCTTTGCAGCTGCTTGGGTCCTGGGAGTTGGGGTCAATCATGGAGAGCTCCTTCTGGGAGATATGCAGACTTCTGAATCGGAGTAATTTCCCCTCACTGGGCACAGGGTTGTGTGAGGTGCTGGACTCCCAGGCGATGAGGAATGCCATCCATGATGGTATCAGAGGCCATTGGGCTCGCTCTCTCTCCATTATCCAACCTTGGCAAAGAAACTTTCTGTTTGTTTTAGCCTGCCAATCTCAGCCAGCTGAGTGGCTCCAGTTTGCTTTCTATGCTGTTTCTCTTGAGCTTTCATGTTTCATAAAAATGCCAGATCATTCCTTGGTAGTTTCAAGTATTCTTCCTTAGAAATCCCAGTTGAAATACCTCTGACTAATTATTGTTTCATGGCTTTCTTGTGGAGGAGATGAGTGCTGAGTGCTTTTCGTCAGTCATCTTTAGATGCTCTTCCTAAACTAGCTGCTTCTTTCTTGTCTTCTCCCTAAAAAGAGTAGACTTTAGGGGTGAGGATCACTGTTGTTTTCTATTCCCCTTGGCATATCCAACTCATCACATCTTAAACTGTATTCTAGCATACATAGGATAATAAGAAAAAACAAAGAACCATAAGTTGCCCCTTTGAGCTTAAAGTAACTAGCTAGACTGCCTTCTTCTGGAGATTTTAGTTTTGTTTTATGAGAAAAATAGGGGAAAACACCTGCTTTACCTTCCCAGAAGTAGTGATTTTGATGTAATTTTTAATTAGGAAATTTTTGTGATAGGACATCAAAGATAATCTGTCACCATTCTCTGCACAAACTGGAAAGGGGTAGACTAGAAGCAGGGCATGTGTTGTCCTTGGCATATAGAATAAAGGCTTCTACAGCAAACTCATCCCTGACATACTGTGTGATTGCTATATACAGGAAGTGTACTTATGGTTCACCTATACTGCAATAGTGGTTTCTTATCACATTGGCATGAGGTAGGTGTTAGGTTTTTGGTTTTGTTTTGGGTTTTTACTTTTTCAATAAAGAAATTAAATTTCAAAGGAATTAGATATCTACCAAAAGCCACACAGGAAATAAGTTACATAAACAGGTATGGACCACGTTCCCCCGACTGAGGTTGGCTTCAGTGGCAAAATAGTGAAGGACAGTATCATAAAATGAAATGTAAGAGAAGATGCACTAATGTTAGAGAATGTGTAAGGTTGGGATATTCAGTAACCTTACTCAGAGTGTATGCACCATTAGTCATAATTTCCTCAAACTCAGTCATTTGAGTATTACCTCATATTTATGCCATATCTAAAGACTATCTGGATTATTATTTACTTAATATTTTTCTTTACAATAATCCACTTACTCTTCCCAAAAACGATTTACCTTTAGCAACAAGATTCATATGGCCATATGCTAATATCTATTTTTCTAATACATATTTAAACAAATAACTATTAAAACAATAGATCATCTATGTATGTCAGCCAAAGTCTGACAGAAATCACCTTCTAGGGAGCCTGACTTTGGCCTCTAATAGAAATGATTGCAGACTACAGATCAGATCTAGTCTTAGGGCAAAGGGCTAAGAAAGCTCTTTCTCACTATTTTCATAGCTGGAGAGATGAGAAGGTTAGGTCAGAGGACTCTCAATAAGGTCTTCACACCACTATCCACTCCCAGTCTCAGCTGGTCTGGATCACAAGCAAGCTCACATGCACCAATGTACCCAAGGACATCCCTGGATACAAAGCTAAGACCTTTCCTTTGTGGGTCCAGGTTACCTTTGCACCACTGCCTAGCTCATTGCAAAAATTGTTTTGTTAACCAAGGCTTAGGCTGTAAGAAAAAATTGCGTCATTGAATGAAAACCCAACTATTGATGTTTGATTGGCTAGGTTGGATTCAAAACTAAAAGAAGACAAAATTCTCTCTTAGTATAATAAATCAAGGCTACTTTTTGATTATTTTAAAAAATATTTAACTCTAGTTCAGTGACAATGTATACTTGAAAGTGTGTTGTTGTGTCCTGATTCTTACTTTCAACAATCTCAATATGAATTCAGATTTTCCCCAGTGATGATTTTATCAGATGTTGAAAAAATGGTACCATCTAGGGAAATAAGCTTTACAAATCCTTAAATTATGCAAGCAGAGCAAAATAAAAGCCTGAACTTTGATTCACAGCACAGAGGAATGAATTTGGCTTATTTGAAAAGAAATACAAACCTTTAAAAAAAGATTCCCTAATGAGTATATCACCAAACAGCTGAATTGTTGCAGGGCAATGGCATAGCAGGGGTTTTATTTATTCATTTAGAGGAATATGGTCTCCCTGAGATATACACAGGGAATAACAATCAAAAGAAACTCATTTCACATCCGTTCTCCTGCTGATAAGCTATAATTGGTGACTGATTGCATAAGAAGGTATTTTCTTTCTTCCTTGACCTTTTTGTCCTTATAACCTGGTCATTTCCTGCCAGGGGTTAGAAGAGAACACATTTTGGCAGAAAGTGCTTTTCTCTTACCGAGATGAAGCATTACTCTGGCTCTTAAAATGTTTCTCATTTGCAAAACAGAATGAACAGTTTTATGATGACAGTATTTGGAAAGGAAAGAGAAGCATTTTGCATCAACTTTTAGTAACAGGTAATCAGCCACACACAAGGATCTCCCCTAGCCACAGTATCTGAGAACCCTCATTTTTTTCTGCTGTAGTAATATCAAATGTCAAAAAAATTTTAGTAATTAAAACTAAAACTGAAGGCAAGTATGACCTACCCAGCCCATAGGGAGGAGAGAGTAGCTGCTGTCTGGAACTGATTCCCTTGAGAGGTACATCTTTGGGGTTTTACTTTCAATTTGAAGGGTAAAGTAGCTGTTCCTAGTTTGGGACTGGGTAATGAGATTTTGGAGAATAGTGGCTTTCTATCTCTTTTTTGGAAATGATTGTGCTTGTCTTAAGTACCAAAAACAAAGTCTTCTGTTGTTTAATGCTTTAGCCAAAAAGGGAAAATCCAGAGGGCGAGGGTGGATGGAGATTGAGAAGGAAAGTCTTGAGACATATTTGAAAGTCACTTGTGACAATTTAGATTTAAAATTTTAATTGGCAGCAGGTTGATTCTACATATGTGTAATACTGTCAGTATACTTGCCAGTAATCTAGTTTTTGTGCTTTATTTTTATGTACTTCTATTGTCTAGACAGAGCTTAAAGTGTGCATGCCAATGTTTCTTCTTTTTCTCTTGCACAGTTCTGAATAGATATTGTAAATTATTTTCCATTTAGTTGCAACTGTCCACGATGATTAGACATTTAATACTTTCCTTATTAATTATTTTAATTACAAATATATCATATGCATATTGTAAAAACTGAAAAAAGTACAAAGAAGGATGTATATGAAGAAAAGTAAATAACCTCTGCACACCTATTCTGTCTTTTTGAGAAAACCAGTACCTATAGCCTGGTATGTGTTTTTTCATATCTTTCTCTAGGTCCTTTTGAAAGTATAGATACTTAACGTATAGTTCTCTCTCCTTCTCTCTGTCTCCCTCTCTTAAATGGGCATGGCATACTATACATACAGCAGATATAGTTAATTGCATCTGTTTTCAAGTGTCATCTTCTTACACTCTTCAGTAAATAGCTGTACCTTCATAAAGCCATGCATTCCCTCCCCAAAAGGAAACAAAGAAACAAAAAACTCCTTTATCTATTTACAAGAGCAAACTTGAAGTTTAGGGTCTTCCGGTTATGGGTATTCCTCTCTGTCAAATCTCCAAGAATCTCTTCATGGTCCAGGGAACTGTAAGTAACCAATTGTTCCAGTACCATTTTTGGAAAGGCTATCACCCACCATTTAATTTCTCTGGCACTTGAATAAAAGCACAATTGATCCTAAGTGTCTGTTCTGTCGATCTATGTCTGTTCATGACAATACTGCATGATCTTGATTTGAAGTGTTGTAATCACACTGCAGAAATAAGAAGGACCCAAGATTTGGTTCAGATGTCAAGAAGCATGATCACACACATACACACACACAGACACACACCATAAAAAGCTATGAAAAGGTATATTACTGTATAAGGAGACTTTCTGATGAGAGCAGTCTAGACGTCCTAAGCTGGTATAAAAGTGTCTTGAGAGAGCATGAAAGAGAGACTAGCTAGAGGTTTTCATTGTAGTTAGAAGGTGGGGTATTAGGGACTTGCTGATTTAAATCCCCTGCTGGTGCTCTCCAAATAGGGAGCTCAGGTTTATTGTTTGCCTAGATATGCAGCCTAAGAGAAAGAGGAAGGAATATTGCTTTAAAAAAGTCAGCAGTCACGTATCAAAACATGGAGTAGACTCTATTACAAGGAATTTTGTAGTAAGTTTTGAAACTGACTAATGTCAGCTATCTGAACTTTTAAAAAATTGTTTTCAAAACTTTTATTTTTTTTTATCTTTTTGTGCTAGACTAATCAGTTATGACATTAGGATTTATTGATGTCATAAAATTAGGGTAGAAAGTTTCCATTTTTAAAACTTAAAGAACTTTTCCTTTTTAAAAAACTTAGATGATGCTCTTGTAAAACTATTAAGACTTGCCATTTAAGAAAATTATTGTTTTAATTATCTTACTAATTACTCTCCTGTGGTTATTGTCCTATTAATATTACTACTCTTTATTAGTCAATATTAAGAAGTTAAAATTTGATAAATAACCCTTTAGATTTTCAAATTTATTCTGTAAATAAGTTGTTTAACTTTAGTTTTCTGATATGTAAAATGGCTAAGTATCTGTGTCAGTATATTTACTTTGTTGATAATTAATGAGTAAAATGCTAAGAGCTTAGAGTAGTAAGCACATAGTGCTCAAATATTGGTTGATACTGCTATAGGATTGCAGATATCACTTTGTTATAAACTTTAATCCATCTATTTGGCCTGTTTTTCACTTCTGGTATCTCTGTTTTTTTTGTTTGTTTGTTTGTTTGGTTTTTTTTGGAGAGGTTTTTGCTATAGGGCATGTATACTTGCCAGAAAGACAGAGAGAGATAGACAGAAAGTGAGAAATCACCCTGCATAGGGGATGGCCATGCCGCAATCCCTTCTCCACCATTCTCCTTGTGGGATCTTGGGCACCGATGCACGCGTGCCTGGTATAAGTTTAAGCCACTGGGTTTGGGACTCAAACCATGGTCCACTACATGGGAGTCCAGAGATGTAGGCATTATGCCATCTGCTAGTTCCACCTGTCTCTCCTTTTTCTTAATGAAGCTTGCTATTTATCAGTTATTTTTATAGTCTTTCTTTTAGTTTAATTTGTACTTTCTCTTACTGTTAAATTTTTTATTAAATTTTTTACCTTTAAGTATATCTTATTTATTTTGATGTATTTTGCTGTTCATGTTCTAATTTCTTGAATACTCAGCATGTTTATTTTCAGTCTGTATTGTTAAATGTCAAAACATTTCATCCTTTATGTTTCCATGATTGTTTAAACTGTTTTCTTTTTCTGCTTTATCCAGGCATTAAAGGAGGGTATCATGATTTTCAAGTGGTTAAGGAGGCATTTTTTTGGTTGTCCTTTTTATTTTCTATTTATAATTCCTTTGAATGATAACCAGGAAATATAAAATGTTAAAGAATATACTATACTGTTTTTTTTTTTTTTTTTTTTTTTTGGAGAGGTTTTTCGCTATAGGGCGCGTGCGCTCGCCAGACAGACAGAGAGAGACATAGAGACAGAAAGCGAGAAATCACCCCCCAGAGGGGATGGTCACGCCGCAATCCCTTCTCCTCCATTCTCCTCTCGGGATCTTGGGCACGCACGCACACGCGCCCGGCGTGAGTTGTAAGCCACCGGGTCCGAGACGCGAACCGCGGTCGACTACGTGGGAGTCCAGCGACATAGCCATTACGCTAACTGCTGGTTCCCGATACTATACTGTTTTTGTTACCAGTCACAAGAGAAATATCTTGGGCATGTGATATTTATAAAGTCTTGTTACAGATTAAATTCCTTTAAGTTTCATATTAGGAAAAAAGTTTCATAAATAAGCAAATAAATAAATGAATAAATAAATGACAACTCATGCATTGGAAATAGAAAAAATAAGATTGGTATTAGATCATTAGCAGAAGTTTTAATAAAGATATTTTGATAATTCATGAGATTAGCCAGTTAATAATTCAGCTGATTGGTGAAGGACAGTTTTCTCTTTTTAATATTTATTGATTTATTTTCTTCATGGGGTGGGGAGAGAGAGGGAGAGAAAAGATTCCAGCCAGCAGGATCATACGAATGTGTGTGCTCGGCATGTATAGATCAACCTGAGAAGTGAACTCTAATCTTCCATGTGGCTTCCTGTATTATAGACATTGTGTTTTCACTGTGCAGTGCAGCTAGACCAAAAGACAGTTGTTTTTTTGTTTTTTGGCTTTTTTTAATAGAGGTTTTTGCTATAGGGCGCGTGTGCACGCCAGAAAGAGAGAGACAGAGAGACAGAAAGCAAGAAATCACCCCTTGGGGGGGAGATGGCCACGCCACAATCCCTTCTCCTCCATTCTCCTCTTGGGATCTTGGACATGCACGCACACATGCCCGACATGAGTTTAAGCCACCGGATCCGGAGCTCGAACCACGGTCAACTACATGGGAATTCAGCGACATAGCCATTACACTAACTGCTGGTCCCAAGACAGAATATTCTGTTTTAAGATTGTGTTCTTGGGACCAGCAGTTAGCGTAATGGCTATGTCGCTGGACTCCCACATAGTCGACCGCAGTTCGAGTCCCGGACCCGGCGGCTTAAACTCACGCCGGGCGCGTGTGCGTGCATGCCCAAGATCCCGAGAGAATGGAGGAGAAGGGATTGCGGCGTGGCCATCCCCCCTGGGGGGTGATTTCCTGCTTTTTATCTCTCTGTCTCTCTCTGTCTGTCTGGCGAGCGCACGTGCCCTATAGCAAAAACCTCTCCAAAAAAAGAAAAAAAAAAAAAAAAAAAAGATTGTGTTCTTGACAAGTTCTTCATTACAGTTAGGACTTTCTATGTAAAAGAGATCCTATTGATAGAACAATTCTTGCTCTATGATCACTGAGTATTACAAAAGCAATTGATGTTATCAAATTTGTTAGAAACATGGTACAAGAGCATAAAAAAATGCTATATATACATAGATCAATTGGCAGTAAAGTGCTTCCTGCTATGCCAGAAAAAAAAGCAAACCAACACAAAGCTGAGTTTATGGCTGAGTTAAAATTTTAAAATACTATACTATTCCATGATAGTGTGCCGATGAAAATGCAACTCTGGCTATAATGTGTTTGGTTTCTTTTATTTATTTTTTTTGGAGAGGTTTTGCTGTAGGAAGTGTGTGCTCATGAGAAACACACAGAGAGAGACAGAGATACAGAAAGCAAGAATTCACCCCCCAGGGGAGTGGCCACAGTGCAATCCTTTCTCCTCCATTCTCTCAGGATATTGGGCATGCACACACATATGCCTGGCATGAGTTTAAGCCACCGGATCCAGGACCCGAACCACGGGCGACTACATGGGAGTCCAGCGACATAGCCATTACACCAACTGCTGGTCCCTAATGTGTTTGGTTTCTGACCTCTACTCAGCTTAGTAGGGTTAAGAGGTAGTGTTGTGGAGAAACAGAAAATGAACTGCAGTTCTTATCTTCTGCCGGAAGCCAGAGGAGACAGAAAGTCATTTCCTTGTGATTATGTGAACTTCTGAAATTCCAGGTACAGTCAGTCTTGTACATAAGCTATGATAGATTTTATGCTTTTCAGTTTTTATTAACTTTGTAATAGTAAGACCATGTTTCATACAACTGATATTTTGGCCTTCATATTGAGCATTATGTGGGGGTTTAACTGTACTGTGATACAGATACTATAAAAACTGAACTGTTAAATTAAAATAACTTTGTATGTCTGTGGTGAATGAGTAAATTTCATCAGATGATTATTATGATAGCCCCCTTTTCAGTTTATCTACCTCTGATCTTGCCTCTGTTTATTTTTAACACAGCACAGGGGTAATCCTGTTAACATATAAATTAGATTTAATCTGTTCAAAACTTTCCAAAGTCTCCCATCTCACTCATAGTTCTATAAATCCCTGCAAGGTTTGATGTGATTGCCACCTTACCTCATATCTGGGATTTTATTTCTTTACTCCCTTCATTTGTTTGTCAAAACCACACTAGAATTCTTTGAGCATGCCAGACTCTCTGGCCTCTGGACTTTGGTATTTTCTTTTTCCTTTATCTTAAATTCTTTCCCCCCAGATTATTTTATAGACAAATTTCTCACTTTATTTAGATGTGTTCTTATTTTTTTTTTTTAGAGAAATTTTTGCTATAGGGTGCCTGCACTTGCCAGAGAGAATGCAAGAAATCCCCACACACATACACCCAGGGGGATGGCCACATTACAATCCCTTCTCCTCAATTCTCCTCTTGGGATTTTGGGCACACATGCACATGCATCTGGTGTGAGTTTCAAGCTTCCGGGTCCAGGACTTGAACTGTGCTCAGCCATGTGAGAGTCCAGTGCCTTAACCACTATGCCACTTGCTGGCCCCACTTCCTTTAACTTTTAATCAAAAGAATTTCCCTTGCTGATTTTCCATCAAATTTCAACATTGTACCCAATATAGCAAGCATTATCACGCCCCTCCCAGATTTTTCCCCTTAACACTTACCACCAACATACTATACATTTTACTTATCTTGTTTACTGTTTGTCTTCCTCAGTGTAAAATTTTTGAAGCTAAATATTTGCATCCACTTTATTTAATGCTATATGCACAGCATCTAGAACAGTGACGTGCATATAGAAGGTACTTCATAAATATTTGTTAAGTAAATGAATAAGAAGAAATGCTATTAATTTGAGGTCTGGCTGCCCAGGTAGCCAAATTAGCACCATTGTGAACTTGTCAGAAATGCAGAATTTTAAACCTCAGCTCGACCTACTGAATCAGAAACTGTGGAGATAGCAGCAACAGTCTGAGTTTCCACGAGCACTTCAGGTGATTTTGATGTGTTATATATTAAAATTTTAAAACCATTGCCCTACATTTCTGCTTCAGGCTTGCTTTCTTTAGTAATGAATACACATTGCCACTTTTCTATATGAAGAGGCTAATGGCTTTTTTGTAGCTGTTTACCTGCATTTTGAAATTAAAAATAATCAATTTCTTAGAAATCAAATCAGTTCATTTATTTTGCTTTGTAAGAGCAAATTCATTTATTACTTAGTGTTCAACCAACTCATACATACAATACATTATGAAGGAAATGGAATAAACTCAATAATGGCTACAGGGAATCTCTGCTACTAATAAGAAATTTACAGTCTGGATTAAACACGTCTAGAACAAGCATTTCACTAATTTATCTTTTCTTAAATAACTGTTTCAATAAGTAAAATAATGACTATAATAGAGTGAAAATTAATTTCAAAAGTTGAACAATAGTTTCTATTTCTATTTTATTTTGCATACAAATAGATACTAAAATCCTTTCTTTTGAATTAGATTTAGTCAACAGCAGTTTTTTGTTGCTCTTGTTTTTTTTGGATAGAACATGAATATTGGAATAACAATTTGTCATGTAAAAAAAAAAAAACAAATCTAGGGAACCAGCCGTTAGTGTCATGGCTATGTCACTGGACTCCCACGTAGTCGACCGCGGTTCGCGTCCCGGACCCGGTGGCTTAAAACTCACGCCGGGCACGTGTGCGTGCGTGCCCAAGATCCCGAGAGGAGAATGGAGGAGAAGGGATTGTGGCGTGACCATCCCCCCTGGGGGGTGATTTCTCGCTTTCTGTCTCTATGTCTCTCTCTGTCTGGCGAGTGCACACGCCCTATAGTGAAAATCTCCCCCCCCCCAAAAAAAAAAATCTAGTACTGGTCTGTGGTCTAGGTGTTAAAAGAGCCAGATCCCACATGGCCTACTGTATGGTTGGAGTTCCCAGCCAGTTAGAGAAATGCAGGGCACATGTGTATCCCAAATCCCAACAGGGTGGAGAAATGGAGGAAAAGTGATTGTGGTATTACCATGACTATTGAGGTACTTTCTTCCTCTTCCTCTCTTTCTGTCTTTCTGATTCTCTCTGGTGAGCAATTTTTTTTATTATTAAAAAAACATACAGAATTAGGTTAGAAGAGAACTTTTTCAAAAGTATTGTTGCAAAGAGAGTGAAGGACCAATGTAATAGGAGGAGTGACTATTGTAATAGGGAGAATGCTCTCACTATGAGATCTGCAAAAGTCTCAAGAGTTAAGCAAAAAGGGCCCCAGGAGACTTGAGCCTGGGTGAGTCTGTGCTCAGGGTTTGGAAGCAACTTTGGAACTTTCACCACACTGTAGCCCACTGCTCTGGTGGGGCATAGGCTCTTCCCCCCCACCTGCCAAGAGACTTGAACATGGTCTGGGCAGGCCATGCTTGACGCCTGGGAGCAACTTTGGAATTTTCACCATGCCATGCAGAATATACTACAAGAAATTAAAATCTTTCTAGAAAGCATAAACAGCAGATTGGAACATGCAAAAGAATTTCTGACCTCAAAGACAAAGTCTCCAACATAGACCAAATCACAAAAAAAAAAAAAAAAAAAAAAAAAAAAAAAAAAAAAAAAAAAAAAAGGAAGAAGAAGAAAGAATAAACAACAAAAAAAGAGAAGAAAACCTAAAAGAAATTCTTGACACCATGAGATGCCTAAATATTCATATAATGGGTATTCCAGAAGGTGAAGAATCTACTAAAGGCATGGAAAAACCTCTTTTATGAAATATTATCTGAAAAATTTCCAAATATTGAGAAACACGGAGAAATTCAGACCCAAGAAATTAAAAGGATCCCAAATAAAATCAACACAAAAAGATCTTTCCCCTGCCACATCTTAGCCAGATTGGTAAAAATTAAAGACAAAGACAATATTCTAAAAATGGCAAGGGAAAAATGTCAAATCACTTAAAAGGCTATCCCATTAGGCTAATGTCAGACCTCTCAACTGAAACAATCCAGTCAAGGAAAGAATG